>JAVKLA010000093.1:9041751-9064171 GCA_034782735.1 Sagittarius serpentarius | reverse complement strand
GGGTGGCGGGGGGGGAAGCCGAGCCCCCCGCCCGGCCCTGCACGGCGGCTCACCTGGAAAGGGCGGCCGGCGGCTGTCAGCGCCGGCCCCGAGGGCAGGTCCGGTGGCGGCGGCTGCTCCTGCTCCTTTCTGCCCGGATGGATGCGGTTTGGGGAGCCCAGCTGAAGTTTCTTAAGCGGAATTAAAAAGCCAACTAAATCCTCTAGTTTGGCGCTAAGGAATTCCTTACCGCAGTTAAAGGGTTGCCGCTGGTTTTCCATCGCGAGTTCTGCAGGTGTAGTATATTTACGATAATGCTCACGTGTGAAAAGCAACAGGAGAATACCTCACACGCTGAGCGCAATGGGGAGCTGCTGGAAGGGATAACGATTAGCTGATACTCATAAGGCGCTTGAGCCTGGGCTAGTCAGTCTGGGGGGGTTCCCCCTACCTCCCCCCCCCCAGGTCAGAGCTGATGGCTGTGCAAACCTCACACATGAGCTGCTTGCATTGACCAAAGCAGTAGTTCCACTTGTACTTTTTCTCAGTATTAAAAAAAAAAAGAATCGATCTTATTAAAATGTGTGTTATCACAGGACTTGAAATGGTGAAAGCATTGTAAAAGCAGTAAAGATTATTTCAGTTTTGACTTAAATGACTTTATTCCATCGTCTTAGTTTTTCCTCCTCTCTCAGAAGCCTGTTCTGCTGCACCAACCTATTCTCCCGTCTTCATTAGAATTTGACTTGCCAATTCGCAGCCGTTCAACACAACAAATGCTATTAAGCACTAATTTACCTAGAAATATTGCTGGTAACACCTTAATCCAGTTACTTTTTACTTCCACGGGCCTTAGTCCTCTAGATGCAATTTACAAAGTGAATGCCCAGCTGTGTAAACTGACTATAGGTGTTTATACATCTTTGTGATACTGTGTAACTAATTGCTTGTCGCTGCCTCTATAAAGTCTATACTTTTTTCCTTTGTATATAGAGCTAAATAAAAATATTTAACCAAAGACCTTGGCCTTGTCTCATATGGCAAAGTTAATCCCCCCAAATGTCTTTATCCCTCTTCTTTTGGATGTGACTCATTTCCTCAGCCCACTCAAGGAACCAGAAGCTGGAGGAGATGAGAAAAAAAGGATGACAGCCTCCACGTTGGCTAAAAGAAAGCGTGAAGCAAGGCCGGCCACGTTTAGCAATGAGCGGTACGATCGCTGGCAGTGGCAATTAGCACCTCTGTGCCCAGGCCACGCGCTATTTTTATGAGACTGGCATACCACGCCATCGCTGCGTACCACCTTCCATCGCTCTTTGGGAAGGAAAATTAGGAAGACTTAAAAGGAAGTTGCAGATTGTAAAAGAAAATACCTCCTTAAGGAAAAAAAAATCATTTTTACTTGAAAAGTGTTTTGTAATGCTGCTCTCACAACAGATAGGAGGAAGTATTTTTAAACAAATTCAAGCGCGTTGTGCACATGTAAATCCAGAGTCCATTTCCATGGGCTTACACACATCGTTTATCTCACCTATACTCTCGCCTGGGAGAGTACACCTTCATTTTTGGCAGCTGGAATGATACCCGGAGGGAAGAAAAAGTTAACTTCCCTTACTTCAGGAGAGGTTTCAGGTCAGGCTTCTCTGACGGCGGTTTGGAATTTAAATGTGCTATTGCAGTGCGTTTGATCTGATAGAGCACAGTAGCAGGTGGTTGCCGTAAGGTGAAAAAAGATAAACAGATAAGGAGCACAGAGAAAACCTGAGGTAATTGGAAAAAAAGAGTATTATTTGTTGAAATGAAACAGCTATAGCAGCAAACAGATTTTTAGCTAGCGTAATTGTCTCCACCCGAGGAAGGCTGCTGATAGAGTTATACTGCTACGGCTATACAGACAGAGCCTTGAATTTGGACAAAGCCGAAGAGAACAGGGTTTGAGATTGCCTTGTTCAGCTGGAGGGCTCTGCTCACCAGCCCTCCACGCTCACCGCAACACCGTTCTCCTCCAGCCACGGGGGACTGCTCGCCTGCATCGGGGCTGAGAGCTGGACTCCAGATGTAACTCTGAATGCACCCCTCCTGCTCTGGTACATCCAAACAGCAACTAAAAAGCAGTTTACTGGCTTCTGTCATTTTTCTTCTTGGCTTGTAAGCCACGTGAAATGCAAAAACTAAAATCAAGAAGCAGCCACCTTTTCCTGGGTTTGGTTTTACAGGGGTCAGGAGTGAAAACTTTGCCCAACCGAAGTTCGTGGGAGTTTTGCCAATGGCTTTGGTGGAGCCTGGATTTTCGCTCAGGTGCTTTAGAGAAACAAAAAGTGCTTTTTTCTTTTCCTCCCCCCGCTCCCCCCCCCATCTTGGTACATACACCCTGTTCACCTTTCTCATTTAATTACAATTATTAAAATAAAATCGAGGTTAGGTGTTTGTAGGTATTTCTCTAGAGGTTTGTACGTAACCAGCTGTGCATCCCACCATAAAGGAAGAGCTCCAGTGACACTGAAGCAATCCCTGCTGTGGGGCAGGAGTTCGGCAAAGCCAGAGCTGAGGGAAGGTTTCAGACTTTACATGCAGGGATCGGACGTGTTTCAGCCTCTGGAGGCCGACCCCAACGCGCTCGCCGGGGACCCTTCGCGTCCCTCCGTCCCTCCCACAAGGTCTCTGCGCATCGTGCGCTCTGCTCGCTCCTCTTCACGTGCTGCTGCAAAGTTCACGGCAAAACGTCCCCTGATTTCAAATTCAGCCACCGTTTCCTCCAGGAAGGTACAAGCCCATGAATAACCACCACACTGACGTTTCCTTCTGTCTACGATTTCAGTGTTTGAAATGAAGGGATGGTTTATGATATTTTCATTATTGTAATCATAGCAATGCTTGGGGGTTTTTTTTAGGTAAAGTGGTTTAGTGCATGCTACACACTATGCTACAAAAAATCATAGTTAAAAATAATTTGAACCTAAATTCAAGTACTTTAAATGAATTTCAAATATTTATATTCATGCTTTCAGGAGACAGTGACATTTTTGTTCTTTTTTCTTAGCAGTTTCCATCCTGTTGCTTTATTTTCACACAGTTCCCAGGAGCTTTTTGCTTTCTGGCACCCTGTCAAAATGCTAATACAGGGTAAGAGCAGCAGAGGAGTTCTCCCTCTTTCTTGATAGTGGGAACTGTCCCGCATAACAAGAGGCATTTAACAGGTTGAATGCATCACCTGAGCTATGCATTAAAGAGATATCATCCCTCTAATATTATCTTGCTTTTCTAAATGCTACTAAATCTCTCCCACTGTACTTTTGCAGTCATACTAACAAAATAATCTTTTGTTTCTAATAAATGTTAAAAGAAGCCAATCAATGTTTGTATTTATCTGCTTCTGAGTACAGCGAACACAACCTATTTTAGATACCCTCATTGGTATTCACAAACCAGTTGACCTTTTTTAATCACATCATTGTGTAAAAGACAGAACGCACTTTCTCCCTTCCTTACAGTGATGTTATTGCTGAGGAGAATATGATTAATATAAGAAAGACAAGACATTATTGACCCTTGCAGCTGCCCTCTGCTCAGCATAGATGGAGTTGTTCAGAGTATTACACTGGGTTCTCTCGCCACAAATACAACTGTAACGCTATAACCCAAGCTTGGCATTGTAGGCCTGATCCTATACGCCTTGCACAAATAGTATTGCAGTTCAAGCAAGTGGAAGTTTTGGATGCCAAAGAGGTTTTAATATATGTGCCTTTTGCCCATTTACATAAATAAAATGGTAATTAACATCATATTGTCAAGGGAGACCTAGATTCCTTTGCTATTTGCCTGTGAGTTTTCCCTCGGTTTTGCAGTTGGATCCATGTTTTGCCATAAAGGGGAGCAGCAGCCCCAGGGATTCCCACATCTGTACATCTCTGTCCATCTGTGACTCAGTGTCTGTAGGCTCACTGCTACTATTCCTTCAAGCATGTCGTGGTTTAACCCCAGCCAGCAACTCAGCACCACGCAGCCGCTCACTCACTTCCCCCTCACCCAGTGGGATGGGGGTGAGAGTTGGAAAATAAAGTAAAGCTCGGGGGTTGAGATAAGAACAGTTTAACAGAACAGAAAGGAAGAAACCAACAAGGACACTAATAACAACAAGAAAGTGACAATAAAAATAAAAGGATTGGAATACACAAGACAAGGGATGCACAATGCAATTGCTCACCACTCGCCGACCGACCCCTGAGCCGTGCTCGTCCTCCCCCTCCTCGAGCTGGGCACGACGTCCCAGGGTATGGAATATCCCTGTGGCCAGTTTGGGTCAGCTTTCCTGGCTGTCTCCCCTCCCAACTTTCCGGTGCCCCTCCGGCTTTCTTGCTGGCTGGGCAGGAGAAGCTGAAAAGCCCTTGACTTAGTCTAAACACAACTTGGCAACAACTGAAAACATCAGGGTGCTACCAACATTCTTCTTCTGCTGACCCCAAATCACAGCTACTAGGAAGGCAATTAACTCTGTCCCAGCTGAAACCAGGACAAAGCAGAACAGTAAATCCCTTCAAAGACAAAAGTCAATACCAATGTAGTTGTAGCACTCGTCTCAAGCAGTATCATTAGCTACTGCCATGTCTAAAGCAATGATCAACCCAAGATAAGCACTATCCAGTCAGAAAGGAGAAGTGATTTATATCTTAAGGATACGCAGACAACAGCGAGAGGGAGGAAAATGCTAGGTAAGCAGAACTGTCAAACTGGTATTTGACAAATTAATGCCATGACAGGTCTATACTTACATGTACTCTGCCTCATAGGCAAGCTAGCTAGAGGAGAGAGCTAGAGGAGAGGAGCAACCAAGCTAGCGGGGAGAGTGTGAGCACGGAGCACCTCTGTCGGCGTACGCGGAGCTACGCCATGCACAATACCCACCGTCACAGCCACTGAGCACTCTTAGCACGCACTAGGGGCGAAGCAGCCTCCGCTGTTCTTGAAGGAAACCACTGCACACAACGGCATTCTCCGTTGCTATAAGGTGTTGGTACGCAGCTGCTAATCCACTGAACACAGAGACTGTGGCGAAATCATTTCCCACAAGAATCACAAGAGCAGAGGCGAAAGCAGGGGCAGTTATGCTGGTCTTTGGGTGCCACGGCAATCAGACAGATCTCAAAGCTATCCACCTCCTAGGTTTTTTCTAACGGTATCAGAAAAGGCTAAACTTGTCATCTTCCGCACCAGTCGAGGGGCCCACCGGCTCACACAGGTCACGGTGTTATGTGCCGCTGGCTCGTGGAGCGGTCTCTTCATGGGTGAAACAGAAGCAAGGCTACGGGGCTCCTGTGCAAGAGAGAGCTGTTCTCCTTCGACCAGCTTTCCTGCTGGTGCCTCCTGGTCTTCACCACTCAAAACTCAAGAGGCAAAGGGATATATGGAAAAAGGCGTATTCTTGAAGAATTTGAAAATTCAGTGAGCACTCCAAGAAGTAATGGTTAGTGTCCAACAGAAATGACTGTACGAGCGCAACTATATTTTATATTTATATTTATATCTCTCTCTATATATTTAAACAGAAGCTGGTTAAAACCGGAAAAAAAGAAAATATCACTTTCAAGAAAAGTCAGCTCAGTATATTCAGTACTTCCAGATGCAGTACATTTTATATATAAACATAATCTGTATATATTTTAATATAACTTATATTACTTTATAGTACTACATGTTCGTGATACTGCTAACCCCCCCAAGTTAACTAAGGTTACCATATGTCTGGGATTTCCCAGACATGTTTTTTTTTTCTCTGAAGGTCAAGGCAGACTTTGGCCACCTTCCTAAGGTCTCTGGACAAGGGTTAGTCTAGCAGAGCCAGCAGCAGTAGCTCCGGTCCGGTGCTGGCTGCAGAAAGCGACCCCCCCGCACAAGTGTCGAGCATGCGCGGCCTGACGGCGCTGCCCGTGCAGAGTCAGGCCCGAGGGACGGACGTGCCACGCACGCTTTGCCTGAGCTGCGCAGCCGGTCCACGTGCATTAGTGAGCCTGGGCTGTGTTGGACTTGTTACACGCATAGGGAAGAGTTTGTCTGCGGCTGTGCAGGGTGGAGTGCGTCCGACTGTTTTCCTGTGAATTGCACAAGATGGGAGGCTGTATTTCCACCTGGGATTCCCCAGAGACACAAAAGCCTCGTTCTAGGCAGGTAAATCTCCAGCAAGTGCTGGGAATACACGCTTCAAGGTAAACAGAAACCAGCGATCATGAGCACCATATACTGCAAAAATTCCCCAGGAGGGAGGGGAAAGTGGAGGATTTTTACCCCTGAAATGTGTGTGTGTTGCAGGGGAGGAGCTGGACGAGCTGCCTCATGCCTTTGCCATGGGCTAGCGAAGAGAAGGAGGAAGGGCACCATGAACAGTCCTGCCTGCTGGAATCGCCCTCCCAAAGAAATGCTTCTGGAGGGAAGCTGTACGGTTTCGTACGCAGCAGCCTGCCCTCCTCACATTTAAGCGGAGCAGCAATGCTGACCTTCAAGGACGTTGTAAAGCAGCGCAACGAAGTAACCAAAAAATGCAGTCACTTCAGCAACGTGGAGTGGTGCTTGTGGCTCGCTCCTGCAGGGACTGTAGGTTTCCGCAGGATCATGTTGGCCCAGGACTCTTGGTGCCGATGAGAAAATGGGTGGCAAAGTGGGCCAGCAGCGTCACAGCATCCACAGTGAAACCATCCTGTAGGGGAAAGACCTATAAAACTAGAAACACATTTGCTTTGCAAATCTATTTAGCATTGAAGTTTGAAACTAACACAATTTTGCAGTGGTCGGAACAGTATTTTCCCAGTTTTTTGTGTTTTTTTAAAGGTGTATGGCATTACTACTTCCCCGAGGACTGATGGGAGTGAGGTGGCAAGTGCCGGAGCTCTCCCTGAGCAAAGCCCACAGGTGCCTCTCTAGTGACGTCTCCGACCCATCTTTCGGAAGCTGCAATGGCATAGGGACTAATTGTTCTTAATCTGGGAGCAGCGATACAGAACTTTCATCTGCCTACAGACATATGTCCCAGCTTCTAGGGAATCAAGCTGCCCAGTGACCTCTTATTAACGCGCGTACTTTAAAACCAGCTTCAAAAGTCACAGCCTTGCAGCCAGAAATAATGATTTTACGCTTTGGCCGGCTGCGGCACCTAAATCTAAAAGACTTGCTTGATTAAAAGGAGCAGCTGCATCCGCAAGCCTACCTTGATCCAAACACGATTACCTTCCCCATACCGCGCAAACAGCCTAATGCGTTAGTTGAGCAGCGACCAGTTCACCCATTAGCGCCGTCCCAGCGCCGCTGGTTGCGCGAGCACCCTCGTATCTCGCCCTTCGGGCGAAAAGGTTTTGGACCCCAGGGAACCGCCCGCCCACGCCACGGGTCCTGCCTCCTCCCGCACCGGCCGCGAACCACGAGGACGCCCGGCGCATATCCTCAGCTTGCCGCGCCCGGCCGCGCCGCTTACTACCGCCCATGCAGAAGCCGCCTTTGGGCCTCGCTTTGGCGCCGCCGGAGCGCCCCGCGTCGATTGGCCGCTTTGAATCATCTCCGCGCGGCGCCATTGGCGGCCCCCGGCGGCGCGCGGCAGTTCGAATGCGGCGTCCCCGCCCCCGAGCGAGGCCCGGGACGTGCTTGCGGCGGGGAGCGGGCTCGGCGGCGGCGGTGGCGGCGGCTCCTCCTCAGGTGCGGGGCGGCGGGAGCCGGCGGGGCGGCGCGGCGCGGGGACTTGAGCCCGGGCAGGCCGGCGCTGGCCCCGCGGCGGGGCCGGAGAGACTGCTTTTCCGTGGCCGTTGGTGCGCGCGGCCGCGCACCGTCTGCGGGGGGCGGTTGTTCTTCTTCTCCTTCTTCTCCTCCTCCTCCTCTTCCTCTTCTTGCGCTGGGTCGCGGGCTGAGCCCGCCGCTCCCCGCCCTGCCCGGCTCGGCTCGGCTCGGCTCGGCTCGGGCGGCCGGCAGGCGGGTGCGGGGTCGGCGCTTTTCGGCTTGTGCGGCGCTTCGCTCAGCCCTCGCCCCGCCGGCCGGGCGGCGCAGGCGGGTGGTGGGGGGGGCCCGCTCCCCAGCGGGGCAGCGAGCTGGGGCACGCCGCGGCCCCGTCCCCTCCTGGTCGGGGCAAGATCGCCCTTGGGACGCGGGGAGGGAGGGAGGTGGGCGGGCAGGGCGCCAGCTCGTCGGGCGGGTACGCGGGGCTTCTGCTTTCGCTGGGTCCCGCACCGGCGGCGGTTTCGAGGGGATGCGACCTGCGAGAGGGGTCGGACCGAGATGGAAGCGTGGTCCCGGCCTCGGCCGCCCGGTTAGCGGCGGGGGCGGGGGGGCGAGCGCTCGCTGCCTTTTCCTCGCTGGCTTAGCGGCTGCCGGAACGGGGAAACCTCCGCCGGAGCTGTAGGTAACCGCGCATTCGCTCATTACCTCGCAGCCCCTCCGACCCTGGTACTAAAGCTCAGCTGTGCCCGGTGAAGGGGGTCTGGAGCAGCACGGGCGGTGCGAAGGGCCGGTCCCACCAGGTGCTAGCGCCTGTTGGCGTGGTTGAGGTTTGTAGCTCTGAAGACTGGGCTTATGAGATGGTATGGGGCTGGTGTTTCCTTAGGTTGCTACCATCAAGGGCTGTGATTTTTAGATAGCAGGGCTCCTGCTAATGAGTAACTACGTAAAACTAGTAAGTAGGGTGTGTGTTTTCAGTTCCTTGGAGGGGCTTTCTTCGCAAAAGCATCTTTCTCCTTTGAGCTGGTGCCCACTCATGCTTTGGGATGTAGTTTTTCTGGTTGGAATAAAAATCTGTGGTTTTGTTGAGGAGAACGGTAGGCGTTCCATGTTACATCCTATTTCTGTTAAGACGAAACTAGCTTCTAAAGACCTGGCATGATTTCAGCGACCTGGCTGTGTTCAGGATATCAACTTGCCCTCATGGCTTTTTTCCCTCTTTGTTTGTTTCAGGGATAACCATAGCAATGGATGATTACACAAAAATAGAGAAGATTGGGGAAGGTAAGTACGGAGAACCATGAGCCTTGTAATGCTCCACGGTTTGAGTTATCAAGTGTTATGGAAGTTCTCTGCACTCTGGCTGTGAGAGGAACTACTGGGATTCAACTAACTGGCAAAATAAGCCTGTGGCTTACTGCAGTAATTGTCTCTACATGTAAAAGCTTTCAGACTGCCCTTCTTTGAAGATGACATGGCCTATTTGAAACAACTGATCAGCGTTGAGAAGGGTCTGCCTTCATATTGGTGGCTAATGGTGTAATTCCCCTCCAAGGGCGGGGGGGGGGAGGAATATAAGGCCTGAAACCAGCTTTTCAATTTACAAAGCTCCTCCATTCCTTTGTGTATGAACTTGTTTACCAGTTGCTCCTGAAGCTGTACGCTGTGGTACACTTACTTTGCTGCTGGTAGGGAGTAGTGGCTTGCAGATTGTCTTGCTCAGATTATATCTGGTCACTGTGGTGGTCAATGGAAAGAGCAGATTGTAAATCTCTGGAGAAATGGATTTTAACGATTAACTTACCATAAGGCACTAAGAAGATTGCTTCAATGCCGATGTTGGCCACAACCCCCCTTTCACTGGAAATCCAGCCTATGTTAAACGTAGAAGCTTTTATGTAGCGTGTTTTATAATGCTTTTGCCTTATGTAGACTTGATAACTTGCAGTACGTTAGTCTGAGAAGGTGCTTTCTAAGGTAATGGCAAAATGTATGGGCTTGGATCTTGTAACAAAGCTTTGTCACTGAAGCCCGGTGGGTGAATCTTTCTTCCTGAAAGAAACCAGTTTGAGCTTAATCTGAAGGATTAATGCTTCAAGAAGGATGAAAGGGAGAATACATAAGCTGTCTTGGTTTGTTGAGGGTTCTACTTCTCTGAACACTGATGATTAAAATAGGTTATTGATTTGAGATTTACTACTGGTTCCAATTTTAGCTTCTGCTGAGACCCACAGCACTACCCTCTCTCCTGCACTGAGGACTGTGCTAGAGGTATTTCTATAGATCTGAGGATGGGGAGATCTCCGATTCCAGAGGGAGCGCTACTTTTTTCGCAGCTAAACCTTAACAATTTACTATGATGTATCAATGGCAAAATCATAACCCTTTGGGGATGAAGAGGTATAGTGATCTTGTCTGAAAGTTAATCAGCCTGAAACTCACATAATATCTGATTTTTCAACTACGTCTTCCAAATACTCAAGTTTCACACTTAGGGTACTAAGTACCCTGTCCTAACAAAGGATACTGTTTACGGGTGGCATGCTTTAAACAAACAGAACTATTGCACAGTTAAATTGCCAAAACTAAGTAGTAGTTCGTAATCGAGCCGATTACTTAAACAAAAAATACTGGATTGTAAGGACTCTTGCCTATGTTAGCAGTTCTTATTTGTGATGAGTTATCTGTACCTGAAGCTGGTTATTTCCTATATGCGTTTCACTGTCTTTTTGTTCAGGTACCTATGGTGTTGTGTATAAAGGTCGGCACAAAACCACAGGCCAAGTGGTTGCAATGAAGAAAATACGTCTAGAAAGTGAGGAGGAAGGTGTTCCAAGTACTGCTATCCGAGAAATTTCTTTATTAAAAGAGCTGCATCATCCCAATATAGTCTGGTATGCATACACTGGTACTTAGCTAAACTCTCTGAAGGGTGCTCGGTCCTTCCAGATAAGAAATTATTTTTCCACCGTTCTAGTGAGGTGAGAGCTACTCTGCTTAATACAAGGTCTGCTTTGCAGCAAATAGCTGTAGTCCCAAATCCCACGTTTATCGCAGTTTTATAAATAAGGCTTCCTCGTGCTGCCTCTTCCCGTTCTAGTAATCTAACAAATTTTTGTTGAGTTCTGTAATTTATGTAAATTATCTTCAGAGTGGTTCTTGTCAGAATGGAGAGAGCGTACCTCATGAAAACTGGCTGAAGCTGTTTAGTCTCAGAATTTTATTTGCCACCTTGGAACAGACCATTTGACTTCAGTGCTCTTATGGGAGCCTCTGTCACCCGTCGCTTCCTTGCTGTTTTGTAGCAGAGATTTGCATGTTGTGTTGTGTTATGATGCTGTCACAGCTGGCACATCTGAGCTATGAGTAAAACTTCCACCAGTGACTACCTGACATGTAGAATTGATTGCAGCTATTGTCTTCCCCACAAAATATTTACTTGCTTGTTGATGCAGCAAAATACTTCATCTCTAACGTGCCTTAAAACCGGCCAAGTTCCAGCCATGTAGTGTCTCAATGTATATATGCTTGGGTTTAGGAACCCTTATTATCTATTAAGGATGAAGGAGATACTTAAAAACCTGTGCAAATCCTGCTGTGTCTACTACATTCCTGTTATAATCCCTTAAACCCTCCTAGTAATTTGGGCTCTGCTGTAATAAGCCAGTTTGAAACAGAAGCTAGGCACCCACACCCGCGGTCTTTTTTTAAAGGCAACAGTATTTGTTCCTCAGACTTCCTGTGTCTGATACTAGGCACGAGGGAACATAAGTTTCAGGGGAAGCATATAGGTTTTTATCTCAGTCTGACACTATTTCAGATATACTTGATTTTTCCAGATGACAGTATAACTCACTAAGTCTGTTAATCTTTGAAGACTGAAAGCTTTTTATGACTTGTGATAGGAACCTGGAAATGTCAGCTTGTATCACTGTTGAGAGTGAAATGTAACCGTGAGTCCATGTATTTTGCAATGGAGTTGATTGTATACTCGATTTTTAGTCTTCAGGATGTTCTTATGCAGGATTCAAGACTGTACCTTGTCTTTGAATTCCTTTCCATGGATCTCAAGAAATACTTGGATACTATTCCATCTGGCCAGTATTTGGATTGCTCACGTGTTAAGGTAATGAGGACAATTTCTTAATATAAGAGAGAAATTAATCTAAAGATGACCTACAAAGCTATAAGCAGCTCTTATTTTCAGTATAATTAACTCCTTGAGGAGAAATGAAAGGTTAAAGCAGCAGCAACAAGATGAATGTGAGTTTTGCTCTCAGATGCCACTTCAAATTCTTTTCATTACTGAAATTAAACTGCTTTAAACTAAGCTTACATAAAGAATTAATTTGTGTGGCTTTATGACTGATTTTAACTCAATATCTGCAATGCTTTCGATCTCCATTTCCTACTACTCTGGGGAGAGCTAATGTAAGGGAACAGCTTCATGTTGCAGAACACTTAACTTGTACTAAAGGTTATTCCTTTTTTTTCTCCCACTTCATCCTTTCTAGAGTTACTTGTATCAAATCTTGCAAGGTATTGTCTTCTGCCATTCAAGAAGAGTTCTGCACAGAGACTTAAAACCTCAGAATCTCTTAATAGATGACAAGGGAGTGATTAAACTGGCGGACTTTGGATTGGCTCGAGCCTTTGGAATTCCAGTGCGGGTATACACTCATGAAGTGAGTTGGAACATCCTCTTGGTGATTTGGAGAATGCTTACTAGCTTCCTAGTAATAGCTGAATATGAAACAGCTGAAAAAGAATCACGGAGTTTTTGAAGTCATAAACTAACAGTATCAAAAAGTTATTCAATGGCTTTCCATCTCCCTGACTGTGGTTTTACTCTAAGGTTCCAAAGCATCTTGCGAATCCCACTATTACCCTGACAATGAATCAAATGGGCCAGAACTTGTTGCTCAGTGTCTCGTAAGGGCATTTTTGCTTCTCAAAGTATTCAAGTTTCAGGGGCTTAGTGGCGAGGTGCTAAAGGCTTTTCCTGCTCGTTGGGAAGTAGTGTGGGCAGCTGCTTTGCTTGCAGTAGAAACTACTGCAATGGAGTTTGTGATGTTTGTCCATAAATGAAGTTTGAAACTAGTATTTTCACTAAAACTGATAGCACTGGCTATTATTTTAACCAAACAACTGTGAATGCTGCATAATAAGGAATGAGCCATTGTGCTTGCAGTCAGTTAGAGGACCTGATTCTATAAACTTATAAAAAAAAAAAAAAATTCCTTGTTCAATAGGTAGTGACACTGTGGTACAGGTCTCCAGAGGTGTTGCTAGGATCTGCTCGTTACTCTACTCCTGTAGATATATGGAGCATAGGTACCATATTTGCTGAGCTGGCAACTAAAAAGCCACTTTTCCATGGGGACTCGGAGATTGACCAGCTCTTCAGAATCTTCAGGTATGTCAGGCTGAACCTTTCCTTGCTACTTGTGCAGCAGTGCACAACAGTGCTGTGCGCCTAATAAAACCGTTGTAGTGCATGCAGATTTCAGATTAAACTGCTTACTATTTTTCTTATGCTTGCATAGAGCTTTAGGGACCCCCAACAATGAAGTATGGCCTGAAGTGGAATCCCTGCAAGACTATAAAAACACATTCCCAAAATGGAAACCTGGCAGCCTTGGAACACATGTCAAAAACTTAGATGAAGATGGACTCGATCTGCTGTCTGTAAGTAGTCTTTCTTGAACTTTCTTAAACTGCTGATTAAGAAACTGAACAGGTCGTGTCAAATACTCTAGAATATGTAAAGCTATACTAACTAGTCTTGGCTAGAATGAAGATATGGAGATCTTCAAACTATCAGCAGTGGTATGGGCTGTCATTCTTGTAGAACAGACACCTTGTGTGACATTCACTCACTTCTTTCATAAATAACAGATGACTAGACCACTTTTCTTATTAAGCAATCGTGCCTCAGCTTTTCTATACTAATGAGCCAGGTACAACTTGAATGTGAGGATGAGCTTTTACAAACAGGTCTACATGAAGGCTCCTGCCCACAAACTCTTTTAACTGTCACCTTCCTGGTGCCAGCACTAATTGTGATGTGGCTGGATGACTGTTGATCCAGTTGGAAATGTTTTTCTTTTATGGTAGCATGTGGATTAATCTTGGTGGGCTCACCTTGGTTAAGCTTTCATGGTGGTCTTAACTGAATAAACAATGATGGAAACAGCTGAATTTATTGATTAGCTGTGAAACCAGGGACTTAGTTTAAGTCAGTCTGTACTGTCTGTTTCAACTGCCTTCAGATTTTGAGTTAAAGATTTTTGGCTGTGGTGGATTAACTTTTAATTGGTGTATCTTGTCTAGTGTGAGTTTACTTTAGTTGTGTGGCTGTGCAGTTGAACTACCACACTAAACTTTTATTTGACAAGCTCTTCATCAGGCTTTTCCATTCAATGCTCTTCCAGCTTATGTGCTGCCACTGCAGACTAATTTAGATCCCATCTTAGGTGTGATCTTAGATGCACCTAAGTAGAAGAATGTATCTTGGTGACTTATCCTTTGGCTTTCTTAAAGCTGTATTTATGCAGGGCAGACTTGCATATGCGGGTGTAGGGTGGGTGCTTTATGTGCCTTAAGCTGAAACTTCAGAACCATCCTGGTACAAGGGGAACCTTGTACAGCAGTTACCTATGTTGCTGGCTCGTGTTTTCAAGCAGTCATGAACAAAGTAGTTTATTACACATATTAGTACAGCTATGGCAAAATACTCTGAAGCGGTGTTACCCAAGAAGCTCAAATAACCACAATTTCTCACAGTTCTTTGTGAGAATATAGCCACAGCTCAGACTGACAGCCTGAACAACATTTGTTAATCATACAGTTGTTTCAGATAGCTCTCTGAACCTTGTAGCAGTATTGTTTTACAGAGAGAACTGACTTAAGCTGGGAATAATTCCTCTGTGTCCATCCACAGCATCATTATTAAGTCAATTTGAAGTAGAATTGTTACTGATTGTATTTAAAAACTAAAATCAATTGAACAGGAGAGTGAATCTTGTTGATACAGTCGTGTAACTGGCCTGCGAAGTACTCATCTGAGCTTAGTTGTGGCTTCATTGTGTAAAACCAAAGTTTTGTGCTGCTGCTAATAAAGGCAAAAAAAATTACTAATTCCTCAAATGGTGTTAACACAGTCCTAATCTCAAAGCATATTAAATTCTGTAAAACCTTGTATAGTTTTGCTTTAAATTAATAAACATTTAAATTTTAGCTTCCTATTAATGCCTGGTGACAGTGGTATGGCTGAATTCTTAGGCATCTGGAATCCATTTAAGTTTCCTATGGCACTTTTAAGCCCGGAGCAGTAATATAACTTTAAAGGCAACAAAAGTGAGTATTTCATTCTAGAGTATGAGCTCAGATGTGCCAACGAAAATGTTAATTTCTCCTTCTATAGACTATTGCAGATGGAAGTAGCATGTATCTTTGAAAACAGGTTCCATATTTTTGTGTTAAGACCAGTTGCTTGAGTGAGGTTGTAAACTTAAGACCTTCCTAACCTAAAGGACTTCCGTGGCCAGCATTTCAAAGCACTTAATGGCTGTCATCAAAAGCTTTGGTCTATCAGACACCAAGTTGCAGGAAAAACTGTGTTCCAGACAGCTCCAAGAAGAAATGGTCACTTAATCTGTCAGCTGAAGTGCTGTAGTATCAATGTCACGGCATCCCCTTTTCAGAGAAACTTGCCCCTTTTTTTGTCCAAGTCCATTTTAAGAGAACCTTTGATATCAGTATTAGCTGTTGTTCTGGGGTGTAGCTAACGGGAACCTGCCACAAGGTAAAGTTGTACATGCAAGGTTAAATCTAGAAACAGTGTTGCATTTGGCAGGAGTTCAGAGAATATAAATGCAAATTCAGTGGTTTAAATCAATTTGGAAGACTCCCTGTAGGATGAAGTCTAAAGACAGTTAAATGTCAAACTAAATACTGGGTAGAGTAATACTGGTTAAGCTTTTTTTTTCTGGAAGACAAATTTGTTGTGGGGATGGGGGAGAAGCAGCTGGTAGAATCCTGGTTACTTGGAAATGTACTTTCCTTTAGTAAGGAGAAATAAAAGCAAAAAGACTTTGCAGAGACTCTGCTAGTTTTAGGTCTAGTAGAAAACTAAATGCTTCATTCATTCCTCTTTTTTTTTTGACCCCTTGTATGATGTAAACTGTAGATGCTTGCTTTTTTTTTTTTTTTTAAACTGCTAGTAAAACACATCTCTTGCCTATTCTAGAAAGTTCTGGGGGCTATTTTAGTGGCTATGCCATCCCCTCTGTTTGCTCTCATCAACTTTATTATTGACATCTTCAGCTGAAGTAACGCAAGCTTTAAAACTCTGTGTTTCTTCAGTTCTACCTGCTTGTATACTACTTTCCAGTCTGGATTCTGTAATGGAGTGATAACTCTCTTGTAGTTTAACTGTAAACAGCTGCACCAAGCTGAGTAGAAGCAATTTGACATCCGTTTCTTCAATGTCAGTTTAACAAAATAAGTGTAAGACCACTTGTCCTTGTAAGCATTTTGTGCTTTAACAGCCTAAAGCTTATTAATTTCCTTTAGTTGAGAAGCTGAGACTAATAATTATTGCTGCTTGATGCTGGTTCTGGATTTAGTTCGGTGCATATGGAGTACCCAGATACATGCACAGGGGCTTGGTTATTGAATGGGAAGATAAATGTGTTTCTTCACTTTCTGAGGTGTTATGCACTACTACTGATGTACTACTGACTTGTAGGTGGCAATAACTTCTCCCTTCTATGAGACGAGACATGAAACATAAGGGGAAGACTTGTCTTTATGGTTACTTGATTGTTACTATGGTTAAATATCTACCTATTTAACATGATTTTAGTTTCCATTTCATGAGGGAGTAAATGTGTTTCCTTTTTCTTCCAGAAAATGTTAATTTATGATCCTGCAAAAAGGATTTCTGGCAAAATGGCCTTGAACCATCCATATTTTGATGACTTGGACAAATCCGCTCTTCCTGCTAATCTGATAAAGAAATAATAGACCTTTGGACTAAATCAGCCAGAGTGAAATAATCGTGATTACTTTTATTATTAAGTGTGTCTGTAACTTTTATGTCTGTCTTTCTGCTCTAAAACTGTGGCTGTGTTTTAGTTTGTTTTGGTTTAAGTGTTATCTAAATGTAAATATTAACCTATTAGTGCTGTATTCAAATACAAAGCAAATATTGCTGCCATTAATGCAGTGAATTTTCTATAAATAAAGCTTTAAATCCAGTGAAGGACTGAACTTATTCCCAGACTATGGGCACTCTACAAAAGGACTGTGTTTTCTTTGGAATGTGCTGGTCAGGTACCACTTGTCTAAAAAAAGCTGCTAACCTAAACTACTAAATTGCTGTTCTTGATATGACAGGAAGATATGATAGGAAACTCCTCTGAAGTTTGAGTTGTTTCAGTATGATGTCAATTAAAATTTTACTTAAGCATGGCAATCAGTGTGCCAAAGTACATGTAAATTGAGATATTTTGAACTGAAAAATTGCAGCTTACTACTTAAGCCAAGTAGATGGCCAAACTCATTTTAGGGTTTGAGTTTTTGAAGGTATTTGCAAATCAGCATTTGGAAAAACCCTTGCTCTGTGCTTTTCTGTTATCTTGAAGGCCCAAGAATTTACCTAGATGTTGGCATGTTAACTTGTGAATTGGCATAGTTTCAACTCCTGGACCAGTTAAGGTATGATATCTTAAATTTTACATGGACTGTCTATATACCAATGTGTAACTGCCTAACAGGGCCCCTTCCAACTGCTAATATTAATACAGTTCTCCTCTGATTCTTATTAAAGGTAGAGCCCCCTGGATTATGCTTGAATTTGAAAACTAGTCTGTCTTCATGTAGGAACAGTCAAGTAAATGTTGACTTAACATGACTGCTAGGAATTGTAATCATAGACTTGAGTTGCTACCTGTCTATAGACTCTCCCATGGTTAAAGCAGGAGCTTTATAAAGCTCCCCAGCATTTAACTTTACAGGCAAGAGTATTGTAAAAAGTTCAAACAAAATTCAAAGGTATATACTAATAATTCATTGCTTTACTTGCTGGTTAGGGGCGAAAGCTTGCAGCAAAGCATGGCATAGTAATGAAAGTATTTAAGTTTCTAAATCGGGCATGTGAAAGGAACAAAATGAACTCTTCATAAACAGCGAGGTTTGTAAGAGTCCTGTCCTACAGCTGCTGAAGGTTGGGAGTTTGAAACAAAAGCAGTGGAAATTATGACATCCTGTCCCTCAGCTGCTTATTGGGTCTATTGATGAGCAGCTGAAGGTATTAGTGTTAGACCTAGTTTTTGTTAACAAGTAGCAGTTTTAGATTTAAATACCAGTTGGGGTGTTAGCATTGTTCTCTGCAGAGTGGTTCTTAATTTCTAGAAGTATCTGGATACTGTCACCTTAATGGAATCATTTAGCAGTGGAGAGCCAAGGAGAGATTTTGTTAAATTGCTTATACAGAAAGGTGGTACCTAATTGAAGGCAGAGAGGAAGAAGGTTGCTATGGCTGACTCCTTTCTGTTAACACCAGTGATGGGATGCAATTTCAATACAAATTAAACCAGGGACCCAATTTATCTGCTTTTGAATGTAGTAACTCGACACAAGCTTTACAGGCCAAGGGACGGTATCGCTGGTGCTAGCTGGTTACCTGGGTGCAGAAGAGCGAGGGGAAAACTGCTAGCAACTGCTCTGAAAATCAGAAGTTAATCTGCTTAAGCAAATACTGGAGACCTTAACATTTAGTGTCTCTTCATAGTGGACAGGCTTTTAAGTTCTTTGTGTGGAGAAGACGACTTCAGCGAGGCAAACTCGGATTTTTGTTGCTTCCGATACTGGTAAAGGCCTCTCTTTGTCATGTAAGTACTGGTGTCTGTCTGGGTTTTGTGTGATGGGCTAAAGTGTTCACTGTATCTTAACGAAAAGATTTCAGCACTAAAATGTCTAAAGAAAGCTGCTTTTTTTAAATAATAACTTATGACAAGTCTGCAATCTTTCTTTTTTTGCCCAGGCACTGTTATGACTGGTATTGTAACACAGCTGGCATTGTAGCTCTGAACGAACTATTACAGTACTCCTAGCAAACAGGACAGAGAAAGGAACATAACACTGTCCATCTGTGTCTGAGGTCAGACAAGGTGGTGAATATCATACCCAAAGACATGACTCGCTTTAATAGCTCCATTTTGAAATACAGTGCAAAGTTACCAATGATGCAGATACCTTAAGGAAAACTACATCATCTACGCTTTGTAACTGCCCTGCTGGCTAGACCTAGTATGCAGAAGGTTTGCGATGCTCAAGTTTTGGCCATTTGGAACTCCCATTTTATACGGGTAAAAACAAGGTGCCTTGCACATTTGGGATCTACCCCACTGTGGGCAATAATTGGCAGCCCTATTGATAGTGCTTTGGCTGTGCATTGTGAGAATTGAGTTGCTATAGTCCAACACTTGTCCTTCAGTTAAGGACACTGCGGTGCTTGGCAGGGCTTCACTGGTTCGTAACTTTTATTAGGATGTTTAGACAATTGAATCGCACTAAACTAACAGTTGGATATGGGCCCGGAGGCAATAGCCAGCATGTTTTTCATAACCACAGATGGAGAATGATTAGCTGAAAAACAGAAAACATTGTACCTTTTTTGAAGCCACTAGAAGTCAATGTATTAAGTGTTTCCACACCAGCGATATGTGCAGTAGACTTAGTGCTGTTACTTAGTAATCAAGTTACTAAGTGCCCACTTACTGTTATTACGTGTAAATAAGGTAACTGTTGAATTTAAAGTTACCTTTATGGGCTTCTACAGTGATGGTAAAAACTCTGCAAGTTTGCAGTAGCTTTCTTCTGAATGTAAGAACTGGGGGTGGAATTACTTTCTTTAAAAGCAGTTTGCTCTTGGTTGAAATAAAGTTCCGTAATGTTGCATCAGTGTTACCTCTGGTGCTATGGCTGCTGCTCAGTAACATGTTTTCTACTAGAGCACAGGCAAACCCCAGCAGGGAACGATAAACTTAACCTGCCATTTTAGTTAAATTGCTTGTCCTCCATCCCATTAAAAAGTAGTACAGATGAAAAAGCTTGGTGTATACAAGAATGGCACTTTACATAGGACCAAACTGGAGTTTTGGGTTTGGGTTCTTTTTTTTAAGTTTCCAAGTGCTAGCAAACTTTGCTCTTTTCAAAATAGCCCACCACCTACTAGAAACTTGTAGACTGAGCTCAGCTGCTTTTATTTTACTCGGACATAATTAACTTTTGTGAAAACATGGTATTACCATCTGCTGCTTTTAAAATAAGTGGCTCTTAAAAACAGAGATTTTACAGGGAACAACGAAAAGAGGAAGACCTTTACTTTCTAAATCCTTGAATGGGATAAATACTGTAAAAGCTGGTGTAAAAAGAAACCTGTACCTCTTCTGCTGGTGCAGACGTCAGGGTCAGAAGAGGTTCTTCCTGAGTCAGTACTTCCAGCAATGCCTTTATGCTGCGGTGCTCAGTGAATCCATCCTCTTTTTAATCTGAACAGGTAGAGCAGGGTTAGCTGATAGGCATGCTCTGCTCCAGACTTAACCTGTTTCAAACAAAGTTTCATTTACAATCTGTTCTTTTCTAGTGACTTATCTCCTTGTGGGTGTTTTCCCTATCATTGTTTATGCACATTTATGGCACCTGGAGATGGGCCAGCGTCAGCATATACTTTTTCCTGAAATTGTTGCTACCAGTCACGTGGAAATCATCTCTTCATGCATTTTCCTTTTATCCAGATTCTCATCTGGCAGTCCCTAGCAACTTGATCATAACTGTGTTATCTCTCTCTTGCTTGTTTTCTTGTCTTAAATATTGTCCCATGTCATATATCAGCCACTTCTAGAGTCATGTTTGCATTTGAAAGTGTAAGTCTACTTAATTTTCTCAGAAGCCCTCGTTCTTAAAACCCATTGGTTGTATGTGATGTTACAAATCATATTCTCTGCCTAGTATTTACCAGGGTAGGAGATGCAAGAAGATTCATGAAAGAGAAAAGATAACGTTTCAGGTAAAGGCAAGTCCAGGAAGACTAATATCTAGCTCTTCCCACCCATAGGTTGGAATGCTCTGCATTAGTACGTGCTGTCTTAGAGTAGTGATCAGGGGCTGAGGCAAAAAGAGGTCTAGTGATTTGTCTGGTAGGAGAACAAATTTTCACTCTTAAACAGTGGTGCTTAGTGTGGGTTTAGGTGTGATCCACCCCCTTGCTTGTGAGGAGAACCAGGAAGAGTTCTTGAGGGGAATCTGAAAGAGGAACTCTTACTGATGAGAAAGAAGGGGCCTTTCTAAGCAGGTAGGAGGCTGCTCAGAGCACAGGATGAAAGAAATGCAAGCAGCAGAAATAATGCAAGGAAAAAAAGTGTGATATGAAGGCAATGAACAGTGTGAAAGAACATGTGAGACGTTTCCTAAATACTTTTTCAATGGAGAAAGTTTTCAGTTTGAGACTTGTGCTCTCCTTTCTGGTCTAAACCTGATGTCAGAACCCTTCTAAAGGCAGTGTAGCAGAATTGATCTCTAATTTCTAGAACAGCAGCACTATTTAAATCTTAGTGGGAGCCAGGAAGCACCTCATGGAGGGAAGACTGTGTTTTTTTTTTTTTTTTTCTTCTCTGGAAAGCAGAAGCTCCTCAGACCTGAGTCAGGAACTTCTTCCCCTCCTGAACTGCCCTGGCTTTTGTTCACCATCCTTGTGCTTTGCTTGTCCAAATAGGTCCGTGTGCTGTCTTCGGCACCCGTGGTGCAGGGGGCCGACCTCTGCTCTAACCAACTACCTTCTTGTTCCCAAAGCAGTGTCTGTTTAAGGCTTGGTCTGACATGACTGTTCTGAGCCTGGTCAGCAAGTTGTAGCTGACTTATTTGTAACCTGCTCCATTGGCTCTACCAAGCCATCTGGTAATGTTTGATGTAGAGGAAAAAAAACAAAACAACCCTCACCCACAATTTATCAGTCTACCCAGCTCTGAAAGAGTGAGGCTAAGCATAGTATCTCATAATCCCTGTCCATGTCCCTTACTACATGAATTATAGTTGCACCTCGAAGGTTTGATTAATATCAACCTTAGATGCTGCAGAAATATGTTAAATGTCTGTCCTAACCCAAGGTACAACTAGTGGTAATTTTTCAGTACTAAGAAAGGGCTATTTTCAATTTGAGCTGTGAAAGAAAAACTTCAAAACAATGCAATTGCAGTTACTAGAACCAGAACAGTGTATTTACTGTGACTGCCTGTGTTGGGTTTGTGTGGCAAGGTTTTGGTAGCGGAAGGGGCCACAGGGGTGGCGTCTGGGAGAAGCTGCTGGAAGCTTCCCCTGTGTCCGACAGAGCCAAGGCCAGCCGGCTCCAAGACAGACCTGCGCTGGCCAAGGCCGCGTCCATCAGCGATGGTGGCAGCACCTCTGGGATAACAGATTTAAGAAGGGGAAACACCCCTCCCTGTGCAACAGAGACTGCAGCCAGAGGAGGGAGTGAGAACATGTGAGAGAAACAGCCCCGCAGACCCCCAGCTCAGTGCAGAAGGAGGGGCAGGAGGTGCTCCAGGTGCCGGAGCAGAGATTCCCCCGCAGCCGGTGGGGAAGACCCTGGTGAGGCAGGCTGTGCCCCTGCAGCCCAGGGGGGCCCACGCTGGAGCAGATCTCCCTCTGCAGCCCAGGGAGGACCCCACGCCGGAGCAGGGGGATG
>JAVKLA010000093.1:8984390-9041696 GCA_034782735.1 Sagittarius serpentarius | reverse complement strand
CCCGCGGGGGACCCGCGCTGGAGCAGTCTGTGCCTGAGGGACTGCAGCCCGTGGGAGGGACCCACGCTGGAGCAGTTTGTGAAGAACTGCAGCCCGTGGGAGGGACGCCAGGCTGGAGCAGGGGAAGAGTGTGAAGAGTCCTGCCCCTGAGGAGGCAGGAGCGGCAGAGACAACACGTGATGAACTGACCGTAATGCCCATCCCCTGTCCCCCTGTGCCACTGGGAGGAAGAGGCAGAGAAAAATCAGAAGTAAAGTTAAGCCCAGGAAGAAGGGAGGGGTGGGGGGAAGGTATTATGAGATTTGTTTTTATTTCTCATTATCCTACTCTGATTTGATTTGTAATAAATTACATCAATTTTCCCCAGGTCGAGTCTGTTTTGCCCATGACAGTAATTGGTGAGTGATCTCTCTCTGTCCTTTTCTCAACCCATGAGGCTTCCATTCTATTTTCTCCCCCCTGTCCAGCTGAGGAGAGGGGAGTGATAGAGCAGCTTTGGTAGGCACCTGGTGTCCAGCCAGGGTCAGCCCACCACACTGTCAAAGCTGAGTCCACTGGAACACCGTGCAATTTGCCAGGAAATGTGGTACCCGCTGCTTTACGCTGCGTGCAGAGTTAGTGCCGAAGGGAGTAAGGTTAAGGTAATGATGTGTGTGACAAAAGGAAGGAGGCTAATGATTAAAAAAAGATCTTATTAAACGAAGGAAAATGCTGCATGCCTCTGAACAATTAAAGTTGGAAAATGTCCCTTATGCATAAGCTGGTTTCTGACTGAGGACTAAAGCTGCTGTTAACTAAATCAATAGAGCGGCTCAGGGAGGTACCAGGCTTTTAGGGGCTGAAGAGGCACTGCCTTGGATCAGTCCTGCAGCAGCTGGTAAACGCATGTTTGATCTAATTCCTATGGTGCTAAAAGAGGCCTGACTTTAGCTTTTCACTGCTGTATGCAGGTCTGTTTTCAGCATCTGTATAAGAATTTTTTTTTCCAGGAGAGAGGGGATGTCAAGCTATCGTGGCATTACTAAAAAGGATCATGTAAACAACCTTCCCCTCTATTAAATACCTAAGGAACCTCCTGATTGTCCTGAAACATGCATGACACAGTGTTCCTTTCCTACTTCATCTGTTGAAGCATGGGGTAGGTGTAAGATTTGTATTGGCCCAGAGAGGATGGGAAATGTACCTGCTGGAGTCGTAAAGAAGATATCTTTTCAGCCAGATTGCAGCTGCATTTGGTACATTTAAAATTACTTTTAAGCAGCAAACAAAACTTCTGCAGCAAACAATGGAGAACATACTAGCGTTCCCTTATCTGTACCTGGGTTTACTTCTGAATAGCCAGTTTTGAACAGCAGTATTTCCTGCTTGGTGTCTACAGACCTGCATGAAGACAGCACTACCGCTGGCTCTATTTGATTTTATTTTGCATCAGCTTTGTAAAGACTTGAGTGAGAACAAGGAAACACTGATAGAGAGGTCATACTTCATTACACCTGACTTCACTCTCAGCCAAGCTCCTTGCCTTATTTTCTGACAACCTGCGTCAATTTATGGGGTAATGTAAAAATTTCCCATTGCTTTGACCGCCAGCTGCTCTGGTTTACATCTGCTGTGTCAATGGCTGATTTCAGGTAAGGACTCTTGGGTTTGTTCCCAGTGTGTATTCCTGTATAAAGTATTGTCTCCTCACATGCAAATCTTAGCAGGGTACTGGGTGTTCACCTCTGTTGTTGCGCATGTTTTACTTCAGTGTGGTCTGCTGGCTATTTCAATATATTCTCATTGCGTTTGAATCAATAGCAGTCTCTATTGATGCTGCTGCTGATTAATTAATTGACTGATCTTAAACATATATAACCAGTATAGGTGGCTGGCTGCCTTTAATGGAAGAATTGGAAGTGGTAGCTGGTCTCTCCTAGTTGCTAAAATGACAGGTATTATGCCTTTGTGGATAATTAGTGGCTTTACAGGATCTGTTAAATTCAGTTCTTTGAATTTGGTAAAAGCCTTTCTGCTGACCTCTATTAGGTTTAGACTAGACTGTTGGAGGCTTTTTTTTTTTTTAAGAAAGTATTTTCCTAAATTATTTTACATGGTAACCTATTGAATTTAATTTTTTAAAAGTCCTGCCTACAGCTCACAAAGTATCCAGTATGTGCAAGGCAACATGTTTGTGACAGAGTTAAAACCTGTGAGCATGGATCCTTAATCCTGGAGGAACATGCTTTTCCCATGACAGCTTAGACTTGCTTAGCAAGCAATGCCCCATGGGCCCTTCTAATACAAGTGGGGCTAAAGGAGCTTCCCTGTTTTTGACTTGCTCTGCACCCACTGCTGTCCTTTGTACAAGACCCATTAATTATCACTTTTCCTGCCAATTGTTGGTCTTTCAGAAGAGTTACTTTTGCCTAAAAAAAAAAAAAAAAAAAAAATCTTTTGTGACTGTATCATTAAAAGTCCTCGCTGCTATTCCCTCTATCTCCATCTGCCCTTCAGTGCTCTTTTTCTTCCCCTCTGTTATCCACGCCTATTGACTTAAGAGGCATCAGAGATGCACCTTTTTCAAGACCATTCTCCTTGACAGTGATTAGAGGAAGAATATCGTAACCAAAGCAAGGGCTGGCTCTGCCTGTCTTGCTTCCAACAGGGACTAAGGACAATGAGGAGGGTTATCCAACACCTGAGGCTGTCCCATCTTGACTCTTTCATATCGGAGAAGAGCTCAGGCTCTAAAATGCTCCCAATTGGTGGCACGGGGGGGGGGGGCCGATAAAAGGAAAGGTCTGTCCTTTTCACCCCGTCAGGCTCTCTTGATGGATCATACTGTGAACAGCTTACCGCTGTCACCTAGCAGGTCTTCAGACACCTGTGGGGATCAGAAAGGATTTGACTAGTTGAAGGAAGGCAGGGAAAAGACCAAGTCTCTTAGTGTCCCTCTTCATGGGTCATCTTTGGTTGCTTCCCACAGGATCTTGACCTTTTTTGTGTTATCTCGGAACAGTCACTCCCTGCTCAGTGTGAGCAAGTCCCTGAGCTTCTATGCTCCATTTCAACTCCATGCTCTGTAAGCTGTGGACAGTAGTGTAAATATTTCACAGCTGTTTGCTGAACTGTTTGCTCTGGGCTCTGAACATATAATACTTTGTGCTACAAACGTGCCTGACACCTGCCAATATGTTTTTTCCCCCCAATGCAGGTATGTGTTTCTGGAATATCTTTCAATTCACTGGCTGAAAAAAAGAAGGAGTTCTATTAGATTTGTCTTGATCTTATTTTAAAACTATAATCTGAGGATGAGGAATTATAGCTTCTATGAATTACCTCACCCAGCTCAGAATCTCATCCCGAGACGTACTGGGACTACTGACTTCCTGGGAAGTTAATAGTTGCTCAGCATCCTTTGGTGAGAGGCAAAAGGATAAAAGGAAGTGAAACAGTGTAGAACATACAAAATTGGCAGACAGATGAGAAAGCTTGAACTATTTCATGTTCCCATGGCGGGGGGTGCGGGAAAAGATTTATGGGGAAGCCTTTCTTAAAACTTGTCTAAGAAATAATCATGATTTTAATAGTAAATCAAATTTTAAAAGACTTTGGGGAAGTGTGATTTTTTTTTTTTTTTTTTAAATCTCATTGCAGAAATCTGGTACCTTTCCCTGGATCAGGAATTAATACATTTTATTTTCTTTCTTAGTATTCGGGGTTTAATACGTAAACGTACAAAAATAAAAACAGAGCTGTAAGAAACTAATTTAGATTAATTATGACAAGATGTAGTAAAGTCCTGATGCCTATTTAGAATAAAAATGATATTCCCTTATTATTCCTACAGTTTTTGTTTTGCCTCCCTCTTGACCGCGAGGTGTCACTCTGGCACCTCAGAACTGACAACCACGGCAGGGTTGCGGGGGGGCAGGGAAGAGGCGAAAACCTCTATCAGATTCTCCTGGCTCCATGAAAAATTGAAGGGTATTTATTTTCTGGTAGGCAGCCAGGCTGAAAATACTATCTGAATTGAAAGCCTTTCATGAAACATCTGGGCAGTTAAATTTTGCTAACTTCAAAGATGTCCAGTACCATACTGACATACTGATTTCTTTCTTTACCGAAGAATCACTTAGGCTAATGCACAAAAGCCTCTGTAAAATTATTTCATGCTGAAATTAATGATCAGAATGACTATGCTTAATAAAGCAAGTATTGCAGAAGTGCCAGTCAATATAGTTAAACTACAACAGGCTCATAATCAGCCTCACAAATCCCTATCAATTGTCCACAGTGGCCAGTTTTGCAGTGGATTTTTTTTGAAGTCTGCACACTTAATCTCTGGATTTCCCGTTCTGTACTTGAGATGTGTATGCAAAATTGTGGCTCTTTTTGTTTTGCAATCTGTCATTTTCTAAGTACTTTTCATAAGCTTGACTAGATTCTCTGCTGGTAAAAAAAAAAAAAAAAAAGTCAGGTTTACAGCAGTTGAGAACCTGGTCCTCAACGCTGACTTTAAATAAAAGGTCTTGGCTTTATTTGTTGATATAGAGTTCTAAATGCAAAAGCTTTTGGCAAAAAGCAGAACTATGTAAAATGCTCCCCAGATGACTCAATCTGCTCTCAGAAGTGTGGGATTATACAGTCACACGCCTGGTAAAATTCACCCTGGTTCTTTGCTGGCACATGAAGCATTAGGATTTTTTTTTTCCTCTCCTCTCTCAATGTACAGTGTGACGTACAGATACACAACTAACAGATGTTTATACTAATAATTCTTTTCACTGAGCTGCTTGAGGCAGAAATGCAGGTGCTAATGTGTAGGACGTGTACTTTGCTAGCTATCCTTGGGAATGGAAAAATACACTCATTCAAGTGCTTATGATACGGTCTAGGAAAAAGTGCATTTTACACATACAGCAAGTATCCTGTCTTCTGACATGTGGCCCTGTCAAAGTACTTGTTCTGGTAAGTGGGGAAAAATACTAGTGCTGCTTCTTTATAATGGGGCGGTTTTTTCAGTGAAAGAGATGTAAAGTCGCACATGACTTACCCATCTCCGCAAGTAACATCAATTCTAAGGACAGAGATTGAGTACAAAGAAAAAGAGAGTCTTTAGTAAAATCTGTCATTGGCTTAACTCAGTGAGTCCCCGTACATCTTTCTTCAGCCCATGGAAACCCTGCCAAAGATTGACTTTAAGATTTAACTCTTACTGCACACCTTCAAAACCCCAGACCATAAGCCAGGCTGTGCCCCTTTCCAACCAGAATGGTAAACCTCGCAGCTTTGCACGTTGTTTGAGATGTGCTCTCAGTCACGACACGCTGCAACGCAACGAACACTGTGCAAACTCCGATGCAGGACAGGCACCAGCAAGCACTGCAGGTGGGAATGACCCTGTGTTTGGGGAGCTCGTGACACCACTCCTGAAAGGCTACAGGAAAGAAGTCTACAGAAGATGCTTTTTTTCTTAGGAAAGGATTGGATGTATCGTAACTAGAGTCCTCTGACTGCCTCTGCCTTGTGCAATAAAAACTAGGCTGGTCTCTACAAAGCAGAACAACTGGAGAAATAAGGTGGTGGTTAATTTGCCCTCAAGCCAGGAAGAAGAATAAATTTTAGCTCTGACATGGTCTACTGCAATTAAAAACCATTTTATATAGGTGAGCAGTACAGGTATTGCTATGCATAATTTTCTCATGTAATGTATGTCACACAGTTTGAAAATACTTCCTTAGTTAAGAATAGTCCTGGCTTAGAAAAAGTCAAGTTTGTGGATAATAAAAAGCAGTGCTTGTCCAGGTTTTCCCTTCTTCAAGCTTTGAACAAACATCAACTGCTTTAATTATCCCTCAACACTTCTACCTTGTCATCTGAACTGAAATGGAGAGTATTCTCTGCATATATCTACCAGTTATTTTTAAACAGAGAGAGTGTTTGCAAAGCAAAAGATTTTGCAATCTCTCTGCAGCCAAGCAGCACTAAACAATGGTTTTGCTTTGGTTCCCTTGTTTGGTTGATTTGATTTCTTTAATTCTTAGGATAGGCGTAAATGGACTTAAAATTCACCTGGTATTTTGAAATCTGGAGAGCATCTCCCAGCTGATGAAGCCAACAAGTCTCAGCAGATGTGATTTAGAGAAGCCCCTTAGTGTCAAGGGAAGATTTACATTAGCTGTGAATTCGGGCTTTGGTGTTTCTAGCACCGTTTCAGCAATGAGCTTCATGTGAACATGGCTCTTTGCCTGGGGAAAGCCACAGTCTGGAGGAAGCTAAAGCAAAGTTACAGACTCTGGGCCTTCTATTTGTAGGATGCACATGCCAATTTTCCTCCTAAAATGTGATTATTACATTTACAACACAAATCTGAGCTGAAACTTCAACAGAACTGGAAACTAAGCTGCTCAGTGTTACCTCCAACAGAGAGCAAAATAAACACATTCCTGCAGTGTGCTTCTCCACGGCCTGACTCAAATTTCACATCAAACAAATCTAGCAAGTGACAGGTCACAACACATGCCTTTAAAATACCAGGCAAAGCAAAGCTTCTTCAGCAGCAACTAGATAAGCAAAACCAAACCAAAACCCCCGAATTCTGAACTGCCTCAAAACGTGTTTTCAGCATATTCGAGGCGGCTGTCAGTTCGGTAGCTAGCCCACATTCAGCAATGGTTACTCTTCTAGTCATTCTTTGTATCTGAATAGAGACTGTCTTGCTGTCTTGCTCTTAAGCCCTGTCCTCAAAGTATTCTGTTACTTCAGCTCTCTTGGGGAAAAAAAAACCTGTAACAAAACAGAACTAACATGCAACTGCATTTCAGTTCTGGCTTGCTAAGACTGAGGAGGAACACAGAACGAAGAACAAGCTCACAGGCTTCCTCGCTTTACCAAAGGCACGATCAAATGTAAAGGTTATTCTGGGACGTGACATTACCATGAAGCAGGTGGCCTATACTAGGTGATATATGCTTTTAGCCTATGACAAATGGGAGGTAATCCAAGTTTAGTTCTTAAAAAAAAAAATAAATAAAAAAAAAATCAGTCTGGTCTAAGTAACTGAGCCTTCAGAAAGTTCCCTGACCAGCAGGGAAGTTTCTCACCATCTGCCCCTACAATTTCAAAGTGACAGGCTCATAGCATTTGCCATGATTTTGACAGTGCTTGACTTTGCCATTTTAATAAGTTGGCTTCCAAAGGAAAGCTGTTCCCGTTCAGTGAAATCTCTTATAAGGGCCCAAAAAGCCTTTCACCTACTGAGGAGTTAAAGTCAGCTTTTTAGATTTTACCCATGGGATTGTGGAATAAGAACATGGGACTCACTCAGAAGAGTTTCAGGCTACAGGAGTTACATGCAAGCTGGAGGAACCAGTCAGCGTCAGAAACATTTGATATTAAAGTAAGTGAAGGTTTATTATTATTACTTTATTATAATTATTTTAATACTTTCTGGCTATAAAATTATGAGCTGTGTGATCTCTATTGGCCCCGTAAGACTCTGACCAGTTACAAGAGCCAAACTGAGACATCAGTACTGTAGGCTTAATGTCCTATGGCTACATGGGATTATCAGTGTCTCTGCTCTCATTTAAAAGGCTTCTCATTTCATTTTACTGTCTCTACGCCTCACAGAAGGACTGGAAGGCAAAAAGCCTCACCATCATAGTAACCAACTGTACCGGATTCTGGCTTCTCAGCCCGGATTTGCTGGCCAGACACAGCCACTGCCTTGTGCAAAGCCCCGCAGGTACCACACTGATGCAAACCTGCAGCCCGACACCAGCCCTCTGCAAGGGCCCGGGGCTTGGCTCAGCTGCCCCATCCGTGCACAGGGACTGGCCTCCCCAGCACTCGTGCTCCGACGTTCACGAGCAGCTCACTCCCAGCTGCCACCCAGGAGCGTCTCGTGTCCAACAGCAGCAGTGTGCTCTGGAGGTTGCCGCCCCACCGGCAAACCCCGCTTGTGGCGAGAAAAGAGCTGGCAGGAGCAAGCAGAGGGAAAAGATCCAGACAGACCCGTACAGATCTGTTTTATAAACCACCAAGCAATCACTTTCACGGCAGGAGGCATCTTCCCTACAGCAGGTAAAATTACAGCATGAGGAGCTTTTTGACCTAGGCCACATACCAGATTTACAGAGCATCCCCAAGAGCTTCATCATGCTGAAGAAAACATATAGCTCCAGAGAGCTTCAGATGAACACATCTAAAACATGTGAATGTCCCTAATATTTTCTTAATGTATTTAGTCACATGCATATATTCCCTACAAAACCATAGACTGTTAACAAATGTAGCACATATGATATGGGCAGATACAGCATCAAAGGAAATGCTTCACCAAGGAAGCGTTGAACCGGTCACCTGTATAGCAGGTCACAGAACAACTAGGAAAATGCTGCCTAATATAACCAAGAAAAAAAGGTTATACTTGAACAATTTGAGGAAAACTTCAGCTGGAGACAGAAGGAGAAGCAGCAGCACACAGAAAAGGACTAAACACCACTATTACTTTCTTTTCTGGTCAGCAGAATTCTCTTACCTTCTTTCCTCAAGATCCTGTTTGAGGCCCTCTTCGAGATCCATTCTCCAAATTTTACATAGGGCTGTAGCAGGTGACTCCTTACAGAAAAACATGTCAAAGCTTTTGAATAGATCTCCACTAAAAAACAAGCTTAAAAATATTTTACTTCATGTAAACTATTTTATCTTGTACAATGAAAGCAAGAAGACATTTCTGTGCTTAATAGAACACAAATTCAGCAGAAAAAAGATGGAAAGAAACAAGAATTAAAATGTATGCTGTATCTGAAACCTACTCTCCTAGTAGGCTAAAGACCACTGAAATACAGCCCAGGGAAGGAGGAAGAGGAGAGGCTGCAAAGGCTTCTGGGAGACGGAGGGCTATAAAATCCCAACAGCAGCAGAGCTAGCCAGTTCAGAGCTTGTTGATGGAGGGGAGAAGTGGTACTTGGAGCTAAAGGATGCAAAAGGTAAACTGCTTCAACACTTACCTAGCTTAAACTGATATTTTTCTTCTGTTGTATAAGAAGTGTAAGCCAGAAAATGAGATCTATAGCTTCCAAGGTTTATTGGAACCTATTTTTGTTTGCATGAAATCTTCCATCCCATGACAAGTCAGTGGTTACTTGCTGTTAGCACTTTAGTTCCATGTTTGTTTAACCTGTACATTTGCTCTTAGACTGAGCTAAGGGTTCCTTACAGCTTTCTCTGTCCTGTTTTGGCATCCAAGACTAGTCTGCTAGAAACCTTCTCTTTCTGGTTTCATTGGGGTTGGCCTTGTGCTAGTTTCTAATGCTGTAGGATGCCTCTTAGAAGGAAACAGTCGTAAGCTCCTGTTGTCTTTATACTTCAGCCTCTGCTCCCTGCTGCTATACCACACTACTGTGCTAAAGAAAGAGGTGTTTAATTAAGGAATGAGTAGTAAAACATCTAACAACTGTAGGGATGAGTTGTCATGTGGGATATCTTGACCATGAATCCTAGCTGATCACTAATAGTAGGCAAAATGCCTTGCTCAAAGTTAGAGGGTATTGCTGCTGTAGCTTTCTACAATGATTGAGGACAAATAGGTGCAGGGCTCTCTGTGCAGCTGATGTACTTACAATTAGCTTCCACAGACTATTTTTATCTACTACTTTTCCCCTATTCAGTGGGGTAATCCACCTACTTAAAAGTGGTGTTATGGTGCTAACTTAATTAATCTGAGTAATAGCCTTTTATAGCACTGCCGCATCTACTACAGAAAAGTTAATGATCAGCCACTCCTATGGCTTGAATCAGGCTTTCAACAGCCCATTCAGCTTTTAATTTATCCTTGTTAGACGTTGTAATGCATTTTTTGTTTGTTTGACACACTCTCCTCTGCTCCTGGCAACCTTCAAAACCCTCAGCAGGTGGGTAAAATATCCCAAAACAGAAGAACCGAGCCTCATATTTACGAGGAAATATGATGCTCTTTCACAACTAGCCACACAGCTATGTTCTAGCTAGCTATGCAAAGGCAGATTTGATCTGAGGCAGACTTTAAATATGTCCAACTCAGCAGAAAGCAGAGCCAAAAAGAAGCCATCTGTGCAGCTGGCATGTGTCCAAAGGGAATGGTGTAAAGGTTGTCCTAATGGCTCACCTGTGTTACTGCCTAATGAGCTGCTCCAGTGCTTTCCTGCAGCTGGAGGTCAGAGGGTGATGGTGCAAGAGGAAGGATTAGGAGCTGTGTGCATGCAGGTTTGCAAACACCCTTCTCAGCTAAGGTGAATGCAGGTGAATCCACTTATGGTGATGATTGTACAGGTAATAGCAAGCCCCAGTTTCTCCTGGGGTTGCCTACCACCTGCTCTTCAGCCTCCTCTAAATACTGTTTTCCTTTTTCCTCTTCCCGGTCCAAAAGGCAGTGAAGTACACACACACTATTTCCAAGGGCTCAGTCGGCAAAACAGGATGCCTCTGATGCAGGGCAAGGACAAAAGGCATTACTCTCCCTGAACTTTAAATCCTCTGAACCTATTTTTCGGAAAAGCTGTGTGTTTTGTTAACTACCTCAGTACCAATAGACTCAATGCTTACTCTGCTGACCAATGTAAGTGTTCTGCCTAAAGTCTGGGTCTCCAGTAAAAAAAACCTGGCACTAAGCCTTACATAAACATAGTTCTCAGTTTGCACTTCCCAAAAGGCATTTATGGTAGATGAAGGGATGTGCTGTGACTGCAGTCTGCTATCGGCATACCTGGGAGGAGTATGTTGCCCCTTTTTCTTCTTTTGGAAGAAATAGTGAGGACTGGTCTGTGCCTCATGGCTCTGACTGTGCCTTGCTCTGTCCTACCTGAAGCGCTGCACAAGCTCGCCATCACTAATAGCACTTGCACAAAACTGAGTTAAGTTTTCCCTGTACTCTGATGTGAGTATACCCAGTTGTCTTTAATCACACTTGATGCCTGCGTTTTGCTACCTTGCTTAACAAAAGCTTAAGCTACAAGAGGGAGGAGGATGTATGGGGAGGAAAGAACCATTTCAATTTTAAAGGCAACAATAGACAGAGCCTAAACTTTTTCAACTATATATAAAATATATGGATAAAAATATGTAACTTAAACTAAGGGCATGGAGCCAGAAAACCAAAGGATGGAAACGTGGAGGGACAGCTGCAGCTTGCTGTTTGAAGGGTCCTCAGCTGCTCTGGACAGAAGTGAGAAGCTCCTGCTGCAGGGAGGATGCCAAGCCCTACACTGTCTATCTGGAGCTGAGAATAGAACTGGTGTGAGGTGTCAGAAGTCAGCAGGTTCGAAGCCTCATTTTTGGGTGAAAAATTGCACTGCAAGAGCGGAGAGCTACAATAAAAAAAAGCACAACACTGATCCACTAGCCAGCAATGAACTCATCAGAGACATATAAATACAACTTCACACACTTTAATGTGTAAACCACTCAACAAAATAAATTATGCTACACTGGCAAAGTGGTAAAACGCCTTAAGAAAATTGAAAAAGCTTATAATAATGAAAGATTATTCCCAGTGCAACAGACGAAATGTGTATCACGCTAAGTGACAGCACTTTGTCAGCCTTGCGTGTGAAAATAATCAAAGAAGCAAGACAAAGAGGGTTAGGCAGAAGTGGTGGCTGGACACAGTATTTACCTTGGCTGTCTACAGTCAGCAAAAGGCTGATGGCTGCACTTAAGGTAAGACATCTCCCTACTATCACTGCCTACATCAGAGTGATTTATTTTAATTTTTTTTTTCAAATATGCTACTGTGCAACTCCAGGACTGGAAACTGATTAATTCCCAACAGGCAAAAGGGCCTCCTGAAGAGCAGGGCGGTATAGGTGACTCCGGGGATCACAACACAAAAAGAGCTGAATCTGACATGTTACTTAGGTACTTGGTTAGGGCAAAACGATTCAAGATGCTCTTAAAATCCCTGACAGACACTGTATTCATGCTGTGTATTCTCACGTGATTTAGCATAATCCAGAACAATGACCAGTGTTTCCTGTAGACTGTGAGGCCATATCTCATCATTAAGTACATTGGGCAGGACCAGTCTCTCTCACTCCCAGGAGCTGGTACCTGGGTCTAGCTCCTGTGCTCAAAGGGGTTTCTGTTTCGCAGTCTTTCTGCCGACACAATCACTTCATGAATGTGACCTCTTCTAGAAGACTAATCCTTTGCACAGAACATTGCAGGAACACTATAATCTTCCAGGAACAGATGAAGGATGAATCCCTCCGCTTTCCCTCATCCCCACTTCATGGGCTCAGCCTGTACTTGCCAACAGGTAAGGGACGAGCTCTTGAACTCCCACCAGATAGAAGACCAACCTGTTCAAATACAAGGGACTCTGCCTGCAGCACAGGGAGAGAAAGAGCAGACTTGGGTACTTCTGCAGTGAAGCAGGAGTGTCCTTAATGAGGGTCACAGGAACAGCCACAAGCAGATCACCAAAGTTCTGCTCAGCCCCAAATCCTCTGACAGGGGCCAACAGCAGATGCTTTGGGAAACAAAGCAAAGGTAAGCATGAAATGGTATTTGGTGGTATACTCCCAACTTTCAGTGCCTTGGGCTTAAGTCCCTGAAGCAGAGGCAATGATCTTGTACTGGACAGCTTTCTTCCCCAAAGGTTTCTTCTGGGAGCTGTGCGAGCTTCCAGCCAGTGTTCTCTGGCAAGAAATTTTGCAGCTTAGCTAACATTGGTGTAGAGAAATGCTCTTGGTTGTGAACCTGCCATGTGCTAGTTTCACTTGATGCCATTCAACTCGCATATTATGGGAGTGCTTAGTTACTCCCTGGTAGCCTTTCCACCTTCCACGAGTTTGGACTTACCCAGTTCCACTGCCCTGCCCAGGCTGAACACAACCATTAACATAATACAGATGCCCGCTTTCTTAGCAGGCTAGAAGGACTAAATCTTCCTGAAAAGCCTTCTGGTTCCCTAGAGTATGCCACTCCCTACAAGTGTGCCTACAACTCGGCACAAATACAGTGATTGCGCCAGCCTGCCCTCCCCATGCCTGAGTATAGCCTGTATCAAAGAGTGAGGATGCTCATGAAATGTCAAGTGCCCATATTAAATGGTTTTGACTTGATTAGCGCTTCACTCAAATGCTGCCAAATCAGAAGATGACAGTGTAGCTGACTGCTGAAGGGACACGGGGAAAATGTTGTGGCTGCATTTTTCTCCCTAGCTATTGCATTTAAGACCAAAAGGGAATTTAAAGAGAAGATGTGTCTTACACTGATGGGTCCCTGAAAGAAAATAGCAGTGGATGAAACAGTGAAAGAGCAAATTAGTTGAACCTGTAGCTTACACCTGACAGTCCATTCAAGAATTGATTATGGTTAGCTGTGCACCTGAAGGAGAGAGATCAGGGGCAGGTCTTGATCACTTGCATGATCCTGGCAAAACCACTTCTGTTTCAACTGTGCTGCAAAATGAAGATGATAATCCAGAGCCAGTATGGTATAGCTTTTGGATGAACAACCAGGAGATGTAAGGTGTGCCAGAGCAGGTATGGACTCTTGTGGATGGTGGACAGCCTGCCAAGATGTGGCTTAGTGAACGGGCAATAATCCCATTAGATGCGGGTGGTGCAGTAAAGGCATGCTACAGTGCTACATGTTAACCTGCAAAAAGCACAGGTGACCAATGTATTTTTATGCATGCTACCATCAATGCCAGCTGGATTTATTATTAGCATTAGAGCAGCAGCATTAGACCATCATGAGAACTTCCAATAATGGAAGGTGATCAGCAAAATGGCATGGAAAAAACCCTATTAGATAGCTCATTGCAAGGAACACATGGATAGGTGGGAAAAACTCCCCCCTGCACTGAATCCTTCATCCCAATGTTTTTGGAACATAGAGATCAGTGGTGCTAGGTCAGACCAAGGACCCATCTGTCCCTTATGCTGTCTCTGACAGTGGACAAAACCTGATGCCCAGAGAAACAAAGAACAGCAAGACCAGTTAGGGACAGCTCTCCTGAAAATTCCCAGCTATTTGTTTGACTTTGAAAATTGCTCAGTCAGGCATACTTTCTATGTATTTATTAATTCCCAGTAAACTTCTCATCCATGAATCTTTGAAGATTACCTGGGAACTTGTGCAAGCTCTTCAGGTTCCCAGTGTCATGTGGCAAGTTCTCCAGCTTGGCTGCTCTGTGTGGCCAGCCTGGCTGACAAGGACTGAAAAACAGCTTAGAAGGAATGGAGGTGCCACGGGCAGAACGGCTGCATTTCTCTTTGGTGTCTGCGTACCCAGGTTTTAAGGAAATGAGCTTTTGAAGCCTGAGAGGAGAATCTAGTTCTAAGTAAGAAGTTACCTCCCTGGTCCAAGTCTCACCCTGTGTTCATGGGCTGGGAAAGTGAGGAATGTCTCCTTGGTATCTTTTGCTAGAGCAAAACAAAAGCTGTGGCGCTAGAAGAGAACAGCAAGGTCATCAGATGCTGTCCCTGTAGTTGCAGCTATGCAGCAAGTGCCTGCCTTTTACAGGTGTGTGGCACAAGTGCTCCATGTACCACTACTCAGTGCAGGCCACAGAACCCTTCCTGGAGCCCTACAGCAAGCTCAGACCAACACCACCTCTTGTAGCGTCTAGCCAACAGGTAGCAGAAAAGATTGGAGGTGAATCATTTTATGGCTTCTAACAAACTCTGAGGCACCAGCTTTCTTGCCCCTCTGTTCACCTATGGAAGAGCAATCAGTTCTATTAACAGGAAAATTCTGCCTAGCAACCCCTGCATTGACCTTCAGTCCTCTCCTCACCTGGAGAGGCCTAAGAAGAATGGAAAGCAAGTCTTTAACTTAATTACCCAATTATCTTTTGATAATCATCCAATTATCTTTTGATGCAGTCATTTTTATTTCTTATTCTTCTTATCTTCTTAACAAATCAGCTTCTACAACCAAACCTTGCTGTGACTACAGCAAACAGACCCCTGAGCAAATAAAAAAAACCCCAGTAAGTACAGACATCTCTCTACAGCACTGTTCCTTTTCTAGCCTTGGAAACCTGAGAAAAGGAAAGGCTGTGCAGCTGTGGGAACTGCAGTCCTCTGCTGACTGCAGCACCTGCCAGAGAGATGCGCTCTGCCCACAGGCCAGAAATCACTTCAGCGTACTCAAACTTTCCTGCCCTTGGCCTGCCAAAATGAAGGGGAACAAAGCTGGGGAGGACCTGCCTTAGCAGACCAGCCTGAAAGAGGGAGGAAAAACTCGGTGTACCCCTCGGACAGCTACAAAGCAAAGGCAAATCTGATTCTCTGAAGATGAGTAGTAAGTATGTCAGTACTTACACTTGATTGAGGTTGTTTTACAGAGTGCTGTCAGATGTCTTACAGACCGCAGGACTAGTGATACTCGATCGCATCCCCTGCAAGCCGATGCAGCTCTTCCTACGGACTCTGCTGTGCAGGAATGGGGAGGATTCACAGAGCTTCCCTGGCCTAGGAGAGTCCCGGGGTGCTCCTTAGAAATCCCCTTTCTTTATACTGCTTGTGGAAAAAGGCATCATCATCTAACAAACTCTCATCACATGACAAAAGCTGTTGATTATTTAAAAATTAATGCCAGACACTTTACGATTGAAAATGTAGATGTCATACAATCTGCACAGGGAACCACAAAACTTTGCAAGCAGGCTGTAAGCCTAACTGAGGAGCTGGGAGAGAAATTTTAAGATCTCTTTGTAATTTGTAGTGCACAACTAATATTTGTAATAGCTGGGAGGTGGGGGCAATCACATCTGATCATCCAGTCAGAATGACCAGCTTATATTTAATGACCAAGATGCAAATTTAATCATATACTCTTAAACTGCTGATAACTGTAGCTGTTTTGTTTTTTTTTTTTTAAACCTGTGAGGATAATTTGACTACTTAGCACCAATACCTGGAATGCCATGTAATCCTTATTATACAGCCATAACTTAAAAAAATATTAGTCTCCATGGGGAATACAGAATCTTTTCTTAACATGGTAAAGGCAAGAAACTTTCTTAAGAAAATTTTCCCTGTGAAGTGTCATCACCTAGCTGCTTATCTAAAACTTCAAAGCAGCCAGAATGGGGAGGGGGGAAGAGAGTCCTCCAGCGTGGCTGCTCAGCCCTGTGCAATACAGAGGGATGGCACCCAGCTTGCTAATTTTATCTAATGGTGAAGGCTGCTTTTCCTTAAAACTGAAAACCAGAGCTGCTATGTACAGGGAATCTACCCCTCTCCAATTTAGAATCTCTAAATGGTACCTGAAATACTGCTGTCCAGGCTGTCACACAGCTGGTCCCTGTGTGTTCTGTGATTTGGCCTCTGACTTTCTGAGTGTTTTTGGAAAGTTGTTTATTTTATATTTTTTGTCATGAAATCCCTAAACAGGCCAATACCTGGCTGCCACAGAGTTTTGTTCTTCTACTATGTGCTGTCCCAGCAAAGGAGTCTGGGTGGAGATCCTTCATATGCTGGGGTAAGGCCCTTGCTGTTCTGGAAAATCCTTCAACGTGAGACAAAAGTAGATATAACATGTCTAGCAGGTGGTACTGGGCTCCTCTGCAGGCCGGAGGACAGATTGTGAGGTACCAGTGCTATACAGGAAAGGACTCGAGATAAATCAGCAATATAATAAAATGTTTTCACTGTAACTTGTGCTCTGCCCTGCTGTGGGGGTGGGATGCAGGACCTGCATCTGGGAACATTTGTTGCTGCAGAATAGCCCAGCGGGATGTTGTAGCTATATGCCCTGCTTACCAATGAAATAGTGAGGCTGAACAATTATAAAGGAGCCATCACAATTCTGTTGTCCCATGCTAACTGCTCTCTCTGAATCACATCTTTATCTTCTTGGTTTGATTTTTCTCTAGAGCTGGGATACATTAGCATAATCATTCTTGCATCTTCTGATGTTCAAATTTTCTTCTTAGCCTCCTGCAGCCTTGATCCAAAAGCTTTTCATATTTCTACCAGAAATCAAGATTTTTATGTAAGTAGCAGTGAAGGATTTAGTTTGCATGTATAAATATACAATAGTCTCAGTACTCTGGCTGCTAGTGCAAAGTGAATCCATGACATGGGTTATATTCTCTTAGCTAAAGGCAGAGGCATAATTTAACTGACAATGAATTATCCTATTGTAGAGCCTGCAGGATGGTGATTATTGCCGCTAACACACTGTCTTATCCTGCATGCAGTACACGGAGAAACCACTGTTAGCAGATTTGGAACACAAGCAACTGATAATGTGTAAATTCATTAGGTGGCACCTCAAAGCCCAAAGTGTGTGTGTGTGGTACCTCATCCATTTCAATAGGAATTTTGCCTGCAGAAGTAGGCTCATGCAAATGCTGTTAGATCATTTATAGACCAAAAATCTAAGGGGATTCAGGAGTGGCAAGCAGCCACCTTAAAGACACCGCACTGCATAGTACATACCTTGGATTCCAACCCAGAGTAAATAAATGCTGGCCTATCCAGTGACAAGAGTATAAAGACTGTGATCTAGAAAAAAAGGGACAGAATAGGGACAAAACTGTAGTTTCTTCTGACAAAGCAAGTTTCTTCACCAGACTGTAATCTTTAAAAGTCTGGAAGAACAGAAATATTTCACCATCCTGGAATTTGGGTACTAAAATTAATCCTATCCAGTACATTAGATCTTTACCTAAACCTCTTTGTACAGAAGACATGGTGCTCAGAGAAGGATTTCCAAGTTGCTTTCAGCTGATCTCCCAGTGCTTGTTACTGGAACGTGGAAAACAAACCTCTGATTTTACAAATCAAACACTTCTAGGCATAAGTTATTCTTGAGGGATATCTGTGGGTAAGTTGCTGAAGAATTAGGGCAATAAAGCACTGTGCTGCTTTTCCTTTACTCCCTCTGGTACAATCCTGCTTTCAGTGCTCAAAAGGGATATCCAGATTAGTCTCTTCTACTAGGCAACTCTTCTTAATGTACCCACATATTTAGTACTGTCTAGCTTACCTTTGCACACTTTGAGGCCTGATCTGACTAAAAGACAGTGAGTGATGAATAGGTCTTCAGTGAATGAAATCAGTGATTTGTGGCTGTAGTCTGGCCAATCCCATCTTAATCAAAAAACACTTCTATTTCTGGTTTTGGTGTGCTATTTGTGGGTGGGAAGCCACAGAAACAGGTTTGTGTTGTGATGCAGAAGAACTTGCTTGCAGAAATCCTGTCTTAAAGAACAAATAGAAAAACACTGTTTCTAAGAAATAGGCTGAATGAGACTGCCCAGAAACAAAGGACATGCAACTACTTGTAAATGGTCATAATATGTAAAAAAGAATGCCCTGAAAAGCAATGCTTCTTCATTTGCTTTGTCCTTCCATGCTACTGGTTTTATCATAATCAAGAGAAACCTTTTACATCTAATGTCACCACTTTTGCTGTTGAGCCCATTACCTTTTCTAATGGTAACTTCAAATAAATAAAATTTTGCTTCCAAAAAGAAATCATTGAGATACGTAACAATCTCATAAATTAGCACTTAAAAAATGTATACTGTGTGCTAAATGCGCTTACTTTCAATGTCCTTGGCATTGCTTAAGAGCTTTTAAAAAAATCACAAACATGGCATTCTTTGTGTGATGTCTTGCAAAAATCCTCCAGAAAATCACCAACTTTCTACCTCTATCAATTAAAGAACCTATATTCAGGGAGGTAGTTGCTGAGAATCTATTAACAGATGAGGGATTCTGTATAATGGTTGACAACTAAGGCAGTGAGAAAGTGGGGAAAACACTGTACAAAGGTTAGAGCATACTGAAAACCTTACAGACTTCCTGCTGTTTACCTTCATTTTTCTTCCCCATGTCTGTCATGACTAATTAGTTTCATGTCCCTTGGGTAATTTCATGCTAATTAAATATCAGAAACCATGGGGAAAAGTGGCAAGAAATTTGCTATGCAGTTTAACAGTAAGTGACAAGCACCAACCTTCCACCATCATACACAAACACCGTAGGATTTCCTTGTGACACCCCACGTATAAATCCTAATATGCCATGCAAATATCAGTTCAGTAAAATCCAATGGATTATACCACAACTGGATGCTTACAAGCACCTAATTCAAAATTTAGGAAGCTTCTTCAAAGAGCTGGGAGACAATTTGTAACTAAACAGTTTTATTGACTCTTTTTTTTTTTTGTTTCCAAAATAAAAAACACAAAATAACCACCAAGATTAAAGGCCATAGACGGCATTAACCAAATGAACCAGCCACTTGGTTATAGTAGCTGATAACTAGAACAACTGGATATTATTGCATATACCTCAGGTTCATTTATGTATTCATTACAGTTTGGCAAGATTACAATTATACAGTAGCTTTGGTTGTGTAAAACCTAGTAGCAATACTTACTTAAAGTGTGACTGGTTACCATTTTATGACAACAGATATTTATCTCATCTTAGTCTTGACATGTCTTCTCTCATTCATTCTTCTCCTTCACACACTATGTTATCACTGACCAAGAGTTAAGGAGACTTATTTGCAACCATCATTTATAGCCCTTCTTTATCACCGTATGGTGATGAATCTTATAGGGATAGGAATCTGTCACTTGCTTTCCTTAAAAAAGTTTGTAGAGCAGCATCTTTCCATGCTGGGTGGCTTCTACCACCCTGTGGTAGCTTCTGCCAAGAATTAGTCCATTCAGAACGCAAATATGTAGCTGTGCACGTGGCTTTCAGTCCAAAGCCTTTCCTGACCTACAGTATTGGGGTTTGACTGTACTGCCTTGCCTTTGAATACAGAAAAAAACACAAACAAACAAACAAACAGCTTTTCACGTTGGTATGCTGAGCTGCCAGCACAAAACAATGTTAACAAACCTAATACACAATACTACCTTCGTTACTGACTTGTGCCTGAGACACTGTACAGGATTGCATGTGTATGTTCTACAGTCTATGTATTTTGGTTTTGGTCTTTTAAAAAATGCTCTCATCCATATGTAATCTAGTGTAACACTGCAGCTTTGGAGCAATGGTTGGTAAAAAGTCATGAACAGATAGGCTATTTGAAAACACTGGAGGCTTTTTCTTTTCTTGCAGCACTTTTGCAGAATTCCTGCCTTTCTGCCATAATTTTGCCCCCAGCTTTCTGGGAATACCTACGTCCAGGGGAAATACATCATCTACTTAAAAATAATCTAACATTTTGATTTCTACCTGGGAAAAGCTATAAAAGAATTTGGATCAAACTGAAGTGGTCTTGTGTGTGAAGACCCTTCTTCGTTTACAAAATGCTGTAACACTAGGTAACTCCTACTTGTTTTCGCAGCCCTTTCATTTGCTTGCACTGAAGCAAAAAGGAATTCGGCATGAGGAGTGGCTGCATGGTTAAGATCCCACAGAACAAGGTAACTGCCATGCAGTAATTCAAATGCAAGCAGTGTAACTGCTTTTTGCATTCAGATCCATACTTGTATAAGGATATAAATTAATAAGCCCTTCTAAATGATTTTAGAAATATCCTCTTTGATCTAGACATATAAAACCTCTGAATACTTAGAATCACTAGATTTCACATGGCCCACATAGTCATAATTATTTGCACTTACATGGCAAATATTAGAAATACATTTGCCTGCAGTTGAACAGGTAATTATACTGCCTATTATGCAGCTAAGCAAAGATCAAGCGCTCTATATCTTGCAGTTATTGGATCCTATTCTAACCCTTTACTTTAGAAAGGGGAAATAACCATCTAATTATATTACTGGTGCACAGCACTTAGCTTAAAAAAGACAACCTATGCTAGGCAACTAGATTTTTTTCCCAAGATGACTTTTTATGAGATAGTCTAAAAGCGGTCTCTTATGACTGAAGATTGTCTATTTCACTGTACTCGCATAGTAAAAATTGTTAAAATCTAATTACAAGGCTGCTACATGGTTATTTTGTGGTCTGTAAAATAAAACGGTATCCAGAATTTTATCTGAACAAAATATGCCAGACAGTATAAAAATATTTCCCAACTGGAGATTGAAACATTAATGCTGGATTTTTTTTTTTTTTTGTATAAAAAGAAATGTAATAATGGTAGACATTTATCTGCTTACTAGCCAAAAATACACATATGACTTTGAGGAGCTGTTCCAGGCTCACTTTCAGTGAGCTTGTGCTTTTGACCCTAGCAATAATAAATGCACATGTGGAACAAAGTTTCCTGAAAACCTGAACTACATCTTATTTCTAACAATAAGACTAATTTCTGACACAGGCTATGGATTTCCACTTATTTGCTTTGTTCAGGCAACTACAGCAGAGGAATTCCAGAAGCACCACTTCCGCTTTGAATGGTGTTTATTCAGTGCAACATCTTCCTTTTCTCGTTCTTTTTTAACTCGCTGGTAGTGATCTTCTTCCTTTAAATACCACACAGGCGGCCACCGATGCCTCTCAAAATAGTCTTGATTATCTGATTAAAAAGAAACAATCAAAAAGCCCCTAAACAAGCCAATAAGATACACAAATCCCAGAAGCATCGTGAGTGTCTGCAAAAAGCTATGCAGCTAATCTTTTATCCAGTCTCTATGTTAACTGGCTTATCAGGGATTCCCCCAGCTTCCTCATAGTCCTTACACACAGTGTGTAAAGACTTTGAAAGTGGTTATGCTCAAGAGGCCTTAGTCCACCAAAGAGCGTAAAAAAGCAAGCCCTTTACAGAGTGTATTTTTCATTGTGGAGCCTGAAAATAGCTCTGTTCCTTTTAGCATCACTGAAATAGGTAAAGAACATAATGCTTGCCCAGGGACCAGGCTAATGATTATGACCTTTCTTTACAGGTAAGAATTTATGAATGCTACTGAAGATAGCACAGAGGTTCAGTCTCACAGCTTAGCTATCTGAGCTCATCTTTGTCTTCATGTTTAATCAACTGGGTGGGGAGAAAGAAGGGGAATCCTCATGAATACTGGGGAGGAAAGTTGCCCATACCTGAAGATTTAGCTTTGATTTCTTTGCGGAATTTGGAGCAAACGCTGTTGTAATTGGTGCAGATGTAGTGCAAGCACCAAGCTGCCAGCTGGTTAGCATTGTGAAACTGTAAAGAAAACCGAAGAGCTTATTCCATTTCCTAAGGTTGTAATTCATTTTGCAGCCCCAATTAACAGCTAAAGCTAGAACGGTCCCCAGCAGATTGTATCTGGCAGCACCCTCCCAAGGACACAGGGGGCTTTTGAGGCTGAAGTAGCCTCTAGAAGCCCTAGACCTTGTCACGCAATTCTGCTGGAACAACCAGTGGCCCAAAAGTCTCGTGAATAGGTGCTAAGCATGCATAGCATCTGGCAAACTGCATTCAGTCCCACACAGGATCTGAACCCAAGGCACGCTGGACACCTGAATTTTCTGGTATGATTGTACCAGTCTTATACCCCTATCGGTTACTGCAAACCCTGCTCTGAAGTAACTCGCTGGAAAACTATGCTCGTTGACAGAAATCAGGTATTACTGAAAGCTCAATACAAAATCTTGTACAAGCTTCCTATGGTCATAAGGAAGCACAGCTATAATGCAAGTCAAATTGTATAGCAGGTGTATCTATTCTGGCATTCTGTCTACTATGATCTTCTCAGGTTATAAACACATCGTATTGATGTATGTACTGGGCACAGAGGATATCCTAACGGTAGTTAAACATATTACTTCTGTCTTCAGCCAGGAGAAAAAAAAAGAAAAAACACTCTTCATAAAATCAAAATTAAGTGAAGCGAGCTGCCTTTTCTGGGAAGGGGTTCAGTCCTGGTTTTGCAACAGCGTTATAGGTATTGCAAGAGAGGCACTTGAAAGCTGCTGCAGGAAATCTTGCATGGTGGCCAGCTTGCGCTGTATTTCAGTGCTACTTCAAGCCAAACTGCAGCCAGACTAATCACTAATGTGAAATCAAGAATAAAAGAATTTAAAAAGTATTTTAGCTTGTACTGCTGCATCTAGGAGACTGCTGTATCACTCCTTTTGGAAAACAGAAGTGTGCAGTTTAACTGTGAGCTGGGGCTTTCTCTTTTCATGGTTTCTAGGACTCAAGAAACATTGAAATGTGTTTGAACATAAAGTAGTAGGATTTGCACTCGGAACTATCAGATGACTGGCTCTGAGTACCCAGTCTAAGTATCAAGCCAAAGAATAGTAAAAATGTTGCCTTTGCAATACAAGTCTAAATATATCTACAAGAACTGAATTTAAAGCAACCCAAGAATCAGTCACCATTACAAAGCTGAACAGCTTCATTACATTGCATTTCACGTTACTGAAGCATGGCCATGGGAATGTGGAGCTTAGAAGCTCCACAATCAAGGAAAACTAAAATATGTATTTGAAAGACAACTCCTCGGGGATTACTTAAATAGATGTTTCGCTTTAGAACTAACAGAAAAACCTTCTTTAAAACAGAAGATAAAACTAAGTTTTATTGTCAGTCACTCTCAGAACTGCAGACTTTGAGCCACTTAGAAGCAACGCTCATAACCAGTAAGGGGCTAAAAGTAAGTCCTGCAGTTGGCCAGGATATCTTTAAAAAACAGCACACTGACCTGTGCCAATTCCAAATAGGATAGTACTTCTCCATCTATTGCAATGCCGCTCATGGAGGCTTTTGTCAGCTCTTGTACTGCATGCTGTTCTGTTAGAGGAGAAAACTCATCACTCACAGGGGAAATGGTCACATTTCAAGATCAGATCATCCACAAGTAATAAAGAACCAAGAAGGCATGTTCTCCCTCCTCCTAGTGTTAACTCTAGCATTATGCAAGTGGCACATTCACCCAGGTATCCTGAGCAACTTCAGATTCGGATGGTCAAATTCGGGCCTTTAGAGTTGTGGCTAGAGATTCTGCATCATAGGTGTAAACTGTCTTGCTCCAGCGGAGCACAGTCCATATGAGAATTTGCTCCTTTGCCTCAACCCAAACTATTTCTGGTTTCACGCACAATTCTTATCTCTTTCTTACAGAAAGCCAGCCTGCAGTTAATAACCACTTACAGAAGGACAAAGTTTAGCAGCCACTAGTCTTTTTCTGGAAGAATGGATGGGTGCAATATTCAATATAAATTAGAAATGTAGATCAGCTGTCTCTTTTGGGTAATACAAAAGCAATAGCCAAGTTTTTAGGCAACAGGACACTTGCCATTGCACTGTGGATTTATTAATGAGTATACCCACAGCACTGGTACAGAGAAGTTCACTTCAGGCCCTCTTCAGATTATCAGATTAGTCGTTCCTAGGGGTCCAGATGAAGGCTGACCAGCTCCCCCAAAAGTCACTTCAGTTCAAGAGCCTCTTTAACCCATTCCTAGAGCCATTTCCTAGAATCTGAGAGGTCTGAGTGTTTTTTGTGAAATGTTGTCAGCTGATTTGACTCTACTCAGTTCAACTGTTAGCAGTAGCCTTTGGAAATTATTTCATCAAGAATTAAATGGAATGAAATATTCTTAATACTATATGTATGTTTATGCTGCAACTACTTAACAAAATATCTAAGACTTCGGTTAAAATGCACATATAAAATCAGGCAATAAAGATTTGGTCAGTCAGAACCAGTAAAGACAAAGTACGCAGTCCTGATGCACAACTGAAGGACAGCTAGGATTTGGTATGTGATTAAATTTTGCCTAAATGTTGTCCTGTAAATACGTGTAGCTTTGCTTCATCTGTCTCTGAGTTTTGGCCTTGGCCATGTCTTCAGAACAATGCCAAGGTACCTACAGAGAGAGAAACAAATGAACAAAGAAACCCCCAAACAATCCTGGAGGCCCGGGATTTATGTGTATAGATCTAATTTTAAAACTAAGTAGTACCCTATCCTGTAATTTTTTCTCTAAACATGTCACTGAAAAGTTTTTCTTCCTGAAACTGGGGTTGAATCCCCATGTAAATACCAAAATATCCAATTCCCGTCTAGGCTGTGAAAAGGGATCCAGACAGCATTTCTAAAAAACATGATCACCTACATTATTTTGAATTAGCTCAGTTACTCTCTTCAAATAGAAATGTATAATAGAGCACTTCATTCATTACGTAATGGAAAGTCTGGGGTCCATCCTGTTTTCAGGTAAATTAACAACAACAGAATGGACATTACAAACCACAGACATCCTTATCTTTTTTTTTTTCTTTCTGTTTTTAAAGCACAGAATACTTCACCGTTCTGAGCGGGTTTAGCACAAAACTAAGAAAGGCAAGAGAAAGGCAAATACATTTTCTAAGTGAAAATATAAATTTATATTACAATATCCCTTTCAGAAAACAACAATATTTCCCTTCCCTGACACTTGAGAAAATCCTGTGCTTTCCAAAACCACTAAAACACGTTTCAGCCATGGACAAGGCCACTAATTCTTACCTGCTAGCGCAACCAGGTGAGGAAGGCAAAACCTATTTGCCAGTGCAATTAATTCAAGTGTGTCCAGTTCCTGACCAGAGGACAGCTGCTTGGTATACAAGTAATCTAAAACCGCTTGCATGGAAGTCTTGTTTATGTTGGGAAGAACTACCTGGAAAAGATATTTAAGAAAAGAGCCTCTAATAATCAAGGAATTTTCACATAAAGCCCCTATTTCACTTCTGTCACTTTGCTGGACTGTCTCTTTTTCTCTTCAAGTCATTTTAGAAAAGCAGGGAAAATACTTTTCAAAAAAGAAATTTCCCATTGAAGTTCAAGAAGCTGCCAACAGGTAAGCATACCTCCAGAGTCAGATCCTTTGCCAGTTTACATACAAGCAACTCGGTACCAAGTTGCTGGAATTGGATCCACATCAAACAGCAAATCTGTTCAATGCTTTTTAGTCTGCAAAAGGACAGCTATGTGCGATACATAAAAGCCACTGAGCACTTCCTATGCCAAACCTCCCTTGGTAGACTTCTTGAGGAATGTAATCTATCTGCTCCTGACAAGGGATATTCTTGGGATTCTGAGAATAACAGAACCCAAAGGATAACAAAAAACCCTCTCAGCCTGTATATAAATAACCAAATTATCCAAGTAAATGATGGTTGGGAAGGGACTGAGAACTGAAGAAATGAGGCAAAGAAAATGTAAATCATTCCTGCCACACACATGGAATTAGTGTAACGACCATGTAATGAAACTACCAAGACTAGGACAAAAGCCATCTAATTTCTTGCCAAAACAACCCTAACTCCATTTCACTACAGGGAAGCCTAAAAGAGGTGGAAGGAGAGTTAGAAAGCCTCACTGTAACCTATCACTGTAGCATCTCGATTACAGTTTGCACGCATGATCATTCCTCCAAAGAACAGTGTAAAACATTCTTGTGGGGCTCAGGGTTGTGGCAGGTAAGTCTGCTTCCAATACCCAAGCTAGCCAATCCCATGAATCAGCACTTTGTAATGTACATCTTCATAACTCAAGAAAGAGATGCTGGCACTGAAGAATGCACTGTGATATTCTGAAGAACTTGCGGTAGAAAAAATGGCAGAGCAGAAAAATAATAATAAAATTATGATGAGGAATTAAATGCACACGCAACTTAAACTGACTCCTTGGAAGCAATCAGCACGTACTTCCTGCTAGAAGGGGGTTAATCGTTGTCATGTAGCTGGTTGTTAACCTTCGGGGATCTGTGATCTTTTCTTTCAGCTCTGCCTGGATGGGTGGGATTCAAACCCAGATCTGTTAGGGCTAAAGCATGAACCTCTTATGCGTATCAGCCACTCTGGGAAGCAGCTCAGTTCTCCAAGAGGAGCTAGTTGTGAAACTCATTCATTACTAATATATTTTTGTTAGTGCAGAGAACAGTAAATTCAGTGAAGAAGTTTATAAAATCTGTCCCAAATACAGAAAAAGTAGTAAGTAAAAAGTAGATGGTTTTATTTTTTTGGAAACCAGTCAAAGGACTGGTTTCAATTCATATCTAGATATTCAATTCATATCTACTTATATTTTAAAACTTCCAAAAGCATTACTGAATGCTTTAAACTCTACAAAATGGAAATAAAATAAATTTTAAATTGGAAAGATGAGCTAAGACTGTTAAGTTAATCATTAAAAATAGGCCAGTAAAAAATAAATACATATTCTTCATTGAGAAATGCTGCTTCCTAGAATCAAACTATGTATTTTTAATGAACCACTTGTTGAGCATGCCTCTGGGAAAGCAATTATGTTTACAGCAGTATTAGAAGAAGCAAGGAAAATCTAAGTAGAACACAATCTTCAAGAATATTAAACACAAAAAACTTGAACTCTTCATAGGAGCAAAACCCCTAAGTATGGAAAGGAACAAGAAAATCAAAATGAAAATCAAAACAAAACTCAAAACCTGGGTACGGATAAGACACAAGAAAAAAATACTAGCAGAGTGTCTAGAATTTGAAAAACAGACCATGAAGGCACCTGAAATTACAAGGCTTCTGCTACAAAATCTTAATTCAAAGCATTGAGATCTTTTATACTGTACTTCATACCTGCTTTACTCAAGAGGACAAGCTGATGCACTAGAGCATCTGAGCTTAGCTTAACGCTCCTTTTCTACTTTCACACTCCACGTTCTTTAACCCTTTTTTCCCTTTAATTCCTTCATCAATGTCCCTGCCATAAGTGTTCTTTATAATGCTTCTGATTGTATAAATAAGTATTCACACAACTTTAAAACTTATTTTAAAGAAATTCACAAATTCATACTTAATTCCCCCCCCCCCCATTTAATATATTGTAAAGGTTTTCAGGTTTAAACACATGCTCCAGCATTGGAGGAAGTCTCATGCCTTGCAGAAAATATGTTACCCTCTTAGGCATCCTAAATTAATGCCTTAAGAAGGAAAGCATCCCCAGTCTGCAAGGGAAGAATAAAGAATCGTTCCAGGGATTATTAGAACCTTTCAAATAGATAGAGAATGATGCTTCCATCATTTTCTTCAGACATTATAAGCAAAATGGACAAAAATGAACAAATACCTCACTGTTCGAGCTTTCAATAAATGATCCTCCAAACATAGCAGACATCCATTCACAGCTACAGATCAACAGTGGCTTGTGGGCATTTATGGTTCCGTCATCCAGTTTAAATGTCACATCTGCCATGGGAACAAAGAAACAGGCATGCTGCAAGTCTGCATTTAAAGTGAAACTGCATCTCAAGAATGTACGTTTTACTTGCACATTGTTAACCAAGGACTTCTTTCACTTCCCATGACCCCTACCCCAAAGATAACTCTAGCATTTTGTATCACGAAATGAAAAAGCCTGACTCAAAAGGGGGATATTGGATGTTCAACACTTTGGAAAATTGGGTCATTTATTTAAAAGCTTGTGTGTAGATTTTGAGAAATTAAACTGCAGAATCCTAAGTTGGAACAGTTGGCCTAAGGAACACTATAATTTTGGGCTCATCCCTCCTCTCAGAACAATGTTAGCTGTCACAGTTTTTGAAGTCTGTGAAGTGACAGTAAGATGAATGAGAAAAGAATTAGTGCTTTTCCTGTTAAAGCATGTATTTACTTACCAGAAAATGTCCCTTTGCAAAGGCACTCTTTTATCCGATTAGCTTTTCTGACATGAAATGCTTTAGTAATCTCTTGATTCATGAAGGCTTCTTTATTCATAATATTCTCCACCATCATTCGCAAATCAAATACTTCCAAGATTTCAGCAATCTGAGCCAGTCTTGTGAGATCTTTTTCATTTTCATCCAGTTGCCCTGTGTATAAAAACTGCAAAACAGTTTTAAAAGGTCCAGCCTGCACAGATGAATCCATTCTTACCACAGTTACAGGACACGTTCTGTTTGAGACAGGATTCACTTGCATTTCCTTATGCACGCTAACAAACCCCTTACCCCAGGATGACAGAGATCTTGCTGCAGAATTTGTTTCACCAGGTTCGGGTTCTAGCATGTTTAAAGAGTCAGTACTTTCTGGTGGGGGAATTTTAACATCAGCAGATTTCAAGGATGTCTCATCACTATCACCATTTGTCTCAAGGTGACTTGTCAGAACATCCTTATTTGTATTTTCTTTATTATTACACTGTGTTTCATCCAAGTCTGGACTTTCCTCACATTCCATTAAGAAAAGGTCATAAAACTTTGAAGAGGAGGTAGCTAGGTAAATCTTGTGAGCGAAAATGTAGTCCTGCTCCTGGAGAACAAACATAACATCTGCACACAGCGGGCTGTCCAATAAATATCCAGCTTCATTCATACTCGGTACCGGACACTCGGGAATTTTGATAACTGGAGGAGGGGCTTTTGGAGGTAGGAATGGAGCCTGAAGCAAAGGTTTTTGGACCTTCTTCAAATGAGATTTCCAGAACTGCAGGTGTCTTCTGGAGATCAGGGCAGCTCTAATTGCATTGTCAAACACGTCTTTAATCCCAAACTGGTCAAATACACTGGTTTCATAGTACGGTATCCCAAGTTCCTTGGCAACCTCTCTGCCTCTTTCTGGTGGCAAAATGTCTCCTCTTTTTATCGGCCTAGGGTTAAACAAAAAACAAACCTCACACACAATGATCACAAAGTTACTCCAGAAAGCACAGAATTTTAAAAAATGTCTCATCACTAATTCTGAGATAACTACCATTCAAATGAAACAAAATACAAAATTAAGCCCACAAAGCCCTTTGGAAATCTATGACCATGACACCAGAGAGTTATAGAATAGCACATATTTGTAATTGTTTTTAAGTTTGGTGGTGTCTTTGCAACATTACTAAAAATATGTAGAAGTCATTTGCACAAAATGGAGCAAGCCTTCTCTCTGTTAAAGGGAAATCTACGGTAAAAAAACTTGATAGGATGCTTGAGAACTTTCGTTATTTAAAAAAACCTCCTAACATCCCTTTCTACGCAGGCATTCTGTCCATATCTTTGTATCCATCATTTAAACTCAAATGGAAATTCTTGTGACATAGAAATGCCACAAATATAGCTAAATATGAAAGCTTATGCTTTTTAAAGAAAATCATAGTAGCCTACGACAAAAGTGTAACCAAACACAGACTTCAAGAGATAGGCCTATTTTGGCTGTAGAAGCATTATGTGGGAACTCATGAATTTCCAGAGCAGCTCTAGTACATGACACAGGGTAAACAAACCAGAAGAAGTCTGGGCTAGGATCCATTTTCCCAGCAGAAAATCATCTCACCAGAAGACATGACCCAACAGTGCATTCTCTGAGCATACCATATCGGGCAGACACAAGCTGGCACAGACTTAACACACTCCAGACAACAGCTTGCTTTAGTCACCAGCTAATAATCAGTTCAGGTGGCAGAAGTCTGAGCTAGACATGCAGAGTACTGATTCAGACTTTATTAATGGTGAAATCAGAAAGGAGGATTAGGGCAGAAGAAGAATTTTGAGTTTTGAAAAAACATTTCCTTTTAAAGGGTCAACCAACAAGCCGACCCCACCCACAGAATGAAGAAATGTTTAAAAAAAAACAACCTATGAAAATCATATTGCCGAGCTAAGAATTTGAATGCAATGCAATGCAAAGTTTTCTAAGAGCCTATGAAATATTAATTCAATCCCTTTAAGGAAATTAGTTACAATACAGTCTTTAATTACACGATCATGGATATTATTTCCATGAATCTGGTCTCATTCAAATTCACATAAAAGGAGGAAATTAGAAATGAACAGGTAATTTTGGGACTGTTTTGCCCAAACATATGAATGCTTGTCTTTTGAATCTGGGAAAAACAAAGCTTCTCCAGAATGACCTCAAACTCTCTTGTAATCTTAGAACTTTAAAAACTTTAATTTACAACCACTTTATTTTGTCATGATGTAGGATTACATTTACAAAAAAAAAAAAAATGGAGACTTAAGAAAACTTGAGTAGAATTTGTCAGTTTAAAACAGTACCAGACAGTAGTGACAGGGTAGGACGTGATACACATGTTCAGATGGAGAAAGACTTATATGAAAACCTCCAACAATCATTATCATCTCTTCATTATCGTAGCACCCAAACAAGTTCAGATGTCCAATGTGCAAAAATATTGTGGGAAACACATAATAACTGCATGTATTGAAGAACTAACAAACTCACACAAAAGAATTAAAAAGAAAGCACATATATTCTCATTTGACAAAAAAAGGAAACTAGGTTCTATCACTTCCCTTTTGAAAGTACTGTACCTGATTACCAAGGTGATTTTTTTTTTAATTCTTATTTTTGTTTAAACTTTACCTTGCCAAAGGCCGTCTGGCTCTGTTAACAGCCTCAAGATCAGCATAGCGGAGATCTAGTTGGCAGCCCACCAGAATGACAGGTGTGCGAGGACAGAAGTGCTTGATTTCTTGATACCACATCGTTTTCACATGATTCAGGGAATTAGGATTGGCAATTGAAAAGCACAGAACAACTACATCAGACCTAGAAAGGCGAGAAGAAAATATCCAATTAAACCTAATTAAACACGCTTTCTGCTGCAGCTTCACCTATTTTCATCACTCCAGCTTAAAGCTACTCCACTCTACACTTTGAGAAACGTGCTGACACCCAGATGTCAGAATACATGTTGTTCGTGCAGAGGTTTGATAGGAGCTACACATTTCACCACAAAAGCATGGGAGCACAAAGCCACGTACCCAGGAAGCACTGCCCCTCTATGCCGAGAGATGATGCCTGCACGTATGAACAGAGAATAACTGAAAAGAGAGGTAGGGCTTGCCATTCTCTACTTTTACACTACAGTTATTCACAGGCTGTCATTGCTCAAGAAACAATTCTGCTGACTGGGCACCTAAATTGCAATTCAAAGATCACTGGCGCTTAGGAATTAGAGAGGAGTTATGCAAAACTTCAGAAAAGCTACACAGGCAGACACAGATCACTTCTGAACCTGTCATGGAGAAATACCTTTACTGCACCATTTTAGATACTGAGGGTGGTCTCCTTTGCAATGCACTTTGCACAGCAATTCTCTAACATCTTTAATAGATAACCTGTTAGAAGGGCAAATTACACTTCTACAATATAAGCAAAAATATACATTACGATGAAAATAAGGTCAGTAAAATGTAGAATAGGACAGTGGCTTAAATCAGAGTAAGCATGACAATATTTGCAGGCTTTTAAAGGTTTTAAGAAAACAAAAAGTACTTCACTAAATAAACTTTCTTCATAAATCCTAAGTATGAGGATTAAGGTTGACAGTTCATCCACTAAACCACCACCTAACTCTTGTCAGAGCTAGCACCCTAAGGCAGAGAAATGCTTGAATACTTGTCTCAGGGCATTCCTCACTTGTGGCAATTTCATTATTTATAAACTGGGATGGGATGTTACAAAGCAGTTCTCAAGCTCTTGGGTCTCTCATGGGAAAAAAAGAAAAGAAGAAGAAAAGTTGAATTGAAACTCTTAAGAAAAATTGAGGGGAAGGGACATTTTGAGGAGGCAACTTACTGCTACAGAATTGTCAGCAGGATAAGCTCAGCAATACCACGTCTATCTCACTTCTATTATTCTTTAATTTAGCACAAATGTGTTGTGTCTGCAGTTTGTGTAACATATAGAGCAGTAGCAGTGAATCTTAACATCCACCTTTTAAATAATGAAATACCTCCTCAGTACTGCTGCTTTCTACATTTCACTGAGGGCACAGATATATCCAGCAAGACTGTTTCTAAAGATAGCTGCATACAATATGGGTACTGCTGTGAGCATAAATTTAATGCAAGAGAAATGCTCCTGCTCCAAGTTTGTATCTTACATAAACAGCAACACATCTGTCATACCTAGAAACAAGGCCTTTTCAAACTGGAAAGTTATTTAATAAATAGCAAAGTGGTAAGCAGCTAATACACTGGCCTTCTACATAACTGAGGCAAACACCCTTTAAACTCAAACTTGCTCTATTCAAGGTCATGTAAGAGTAAAACCTAGGCCCCAGCAGATATTTGCTTAGCTCCCAAAAAGGAGAAATCAATGTACAGCTAAGATAAAAAAAGATCTGTGTTACACATATTCTAATCTGGTCAGTTGTTGTTTAATTCAAGATCATGAGGACTGCCAGAGCGGCAAGCGTTGGCTGTCTGGCTGGTCCTAACTACAGCTAAGCATCTTAGTAAGCCAGACTCTCTTCTGTCCTTCAGAAAAAAATACCGAAGCCAGGTAATTGCAGTCACGAGTATCCAACCCTCCTGACTCTACAAACCATAAGACACTCATCACACCTCTCAGAAAACAAAAAGGAAACAGAGCTCCAGCAGAAGCTCACAGGCAGGAGAAGACATCAGCTCCCCCACGACGCTGCTGCCGCCCGATGCTGGGCTGGCCACAGATCTGGGTTCCTGAGAAGAGGCAGTGATGATCCGTTTCCTTGGGCAGGACAGGCCCAGACTACCCAGCCGACTGGCCCTAGCACAGCCCCGCGTATGCTGCAGCCCTTGCCAAGGGAGTCTCGCGGTTTTGCCCCAGAGCTGCAGGTGGTGCTTGAGCAACTCATCACCTCTGACCTTCCCTGGGCAACCGTAAAACGGAGCTGGGGAAAGATGGTTTCTTTACCCATAACTCACAACACACATAGCGTTGCACTAACAGGACATTTCCAGCTCCCTGGCTTCCGAATGAAGTGGAAAACAGAATAAAGAGGTAAAAAAATGTGATTTGTGTATTATTTATCCTTTGTTAAAACCTGGACTTCCCAATAAAATGAATATCCTGAGAGTTCTGTACTGAACAGGGAGAAATGAACGGCCCTGTGCCATAAACAGGATGGATGGGAAATCACTGGGTAGTGACAAGAGTTCACACGCTGAACCAGCACCACAGCTGGGTCTGCTAGCTCACAAAATACATCCACGTTATCATAATAAATTAAGTTTTCACTCAAGCCAGAACCATGATTTGCACTATTAGTACAAACCGGACACAGTAATATATGAGGAAGATTAACTGTCTACATACATAGGACTGTGAACATTTGGGGAAAACTGTCCTTTGGAAACTTTAATTAAAATACCTACAATTCCTTTTAATGTCAAAGGCACATTTACAACTTGCTAACGCCTCAGTATAAAGTTTGGTTTGACATTTGTTCATAAAAGCCAGAACCTGTCAGCTTAAAATAATGCATTAATATTTCCCAAACATTAAAAATTTACCAATGTTATTTTAATATTCTCAGGAAATATCAAAGGATAGGATTTAAAAAAAAACCCCTAATTTATTGCCATTTTTGTGTAGTTTGGTTACTTGGAGAACGAGAAAGGATGAATCGGGTTTACTCCTGCTTCATTCTCTCTGCAGCAATATATTCACAAATACAAGTGGCTTTTTTCTAAAAAGAAATTTCGTAACCATTTCCCAGTAAAATTCAGGAATGATTCAAGAAACATTTCCATAGACTTGAATACCAAAAAGTGCTTTGGAATTTCTCAATCACATTCCTCCTAGAGCACCATCCAATTGAGATGGACAATAGAGATAAGGCACTGTGTGCATCCACCTTTGTTAAATACAACAAAAGTGTATGATTACACTTACTGCATATACTGATGTTTGATATTGAAGTATCACAGGAAACAAAGGTAAGTATTACAAATAACTCAGCAAAGAGTAATGGTAACTTGGATATCCAACACATCGTCTCGTAGATTCAGTGGTACATGTTGGAAATGCAGAACTGATTTATTCTTACATGCTGCTTTTCATAGGTTTATCAGAAGAAATCATAAATCATCTGCTCCTGTTATTTGAAACATCTGAACATACTTGAGTGTCATCAAAACTCGTAACTTCTATGTGACTTGCTCTAGGGTGTGATCAACCACCAGTGAAACACTGCATCACCAGTGTAAGAAAACATGTTTCTTTCTACTCACTGGGGCTCCAAACAGGGGAGAACACAATGTAGGTGTGTGGGACTTGGCAGGTGGAAAAGGGGAACAGACTCTCTCAGCTGTAGGCAAATCAACAACCACTCACGTTTGTCACTTCCTGGCTGACCAGACTCCTGCATTGGAGTCTCACATTAAAGTGTAAAAGCAGCGTAAGAGCACTTCAAATGCTCCCCTTGGAGTCACAGAAGTAATTTGTAATGCAAAACATACACATCTGAAGTCAGCCCAGCTTGGCCTAAACATAGCTATGGACTTCCTATAGGAGGCTCCTGGGGGCAAAGAAAGAACCTTACCACCATTTCGAGAAGCAAGCCGTATACCTAACGTAGGTATTACCTCAATGCATTCAGCAATATTTTCCCAAACTTGGATAAGAAGAACTTTTGATGGAAGCAACTACCCCTTTTTAGACTTCACAGAATGAAAAGAAACTCTCTAGACAACCAAATCTCTGGCAGGAATCACCACGTGGTGTGCTGCCACCCTGTGAGCTCCCAGTGTGTGAATTATGAACTGTATCAGATATACAGAGAGCAGTCCAAGTCACTGCCAAAAAGCAAGCAGTACAGCACTGACAAAGACAAGACAACTTTAAATTATCAACCTCCGGCTTCAGCAGTAGTCAAGCTACAGGTAGCCATTGTGATCATCTGGAAGTTACTCTGCAGTCACTACAATGAGAAACTTGTGAGGTGCGGGAGAAAAAGCAGTATATTAGCTATGTAACCAGCCTTTCTGATGGAGCTGTTAGAAGCAGCAGAGAAGTTAATGTTTTCTAATGGAGCTGTTTTATGTAACAGAGCACTGCTTTGGTTTGGGACTGAGATTTTTGACTCATCTGCTTACATGCTATGTGTGTTCCAGAGCTGGTTTAACGAGCTGCACTGCAGTTGTACCTACACAGCACGTTGCTGATCCATCTCTCAATGAGAAACTGCTACATATTTTTCATCTTCACTAATGCTCTTATTTTAGACAGAAATTCACGGAAACAGCAATATTAAAGGATATCTCATTTATTCCATGGCAAGTGTGTTTAAAAGTTTAATGTTTCATAGTCTGAATCTAGAGTATAAAATGTAGTGCTGGCTGCAGATATGCTAACATGGGTTTGTCTCATTAAAGAAACAGGCTGCCTTCTAAAACGTACACGCTGCATTACCTAGGAAGAAGTTGTTCCCTCTAGTTTATAATTTACAAGTTACTGGGAAAAACTGCTGCATGCAAGAACTGCTGGTCATGTGTAAGGGGTACCATTTGCCAACCAGTCATGCAATAATACTGTTGGGTTTGGAAAGGGGAAGAAATAGAGCTGTGGGGAACACAGAATGTGAAGAGGAGATGTCTCCAATCTGGAAATAAATGCAGGGAGCGGGAAAGAGGAAAAGGAGGAAGACTGAACTGTATTGCCATGCTATCTTCTTGTCTTTCTAGAGGCCAAGTCAAAAGTATGTATTTTGTTTCAGAGAGCTTAAACGTGAACAAAGAGTTAAATCTGACAGAACCAGTTTAAGGATAGACAAATTATATTTTGGTTGACAAGAAGTCTGTTGCACATATTTAATCAAATCCAACTTTAAGAAGAGACTTGGGGGGAGGGAAAAAAAACCCCAGTGGATTTCTCCTATTACAGCCTTTATTTTTAGATATCAGCTTTCTCTGAGAAGCAAGGTTGAAGTAAGGGAGCCTATTAGAATTTTACAGAGCAAACAATTTGGTAGAAGTTCATCCAAATTATTAGACTCTCTTTACTTTACCTGAACAGCTAATCCTTAAGACATCTATTTATCAATAAAAAGTTGTTTTGCTTTTACTCCTTCTGCCCCCATTTTTTTTTCCCTACACACTTACCCTAAGTTTCCCAAGATTCCTCAGAGACCTGCATCACAGCTGAACTTACCCCACCTGAGACCAGAATTTGACAAGAGCTATCTCTAGTGTCCACCTGCATAGTCCTTCAACCATCTGAAAGGAAAGACTGTGCAGGGCAGCAGCCTGAGCGCAAACACCAGCTCCCAAGTTCCCAAACACAGTAGGTTCAGGCAGTAGAAGGCCATCTAAGAATTCAGTTGAGAATCTCGTTTATGGCTGAACAAAACCCTGCTACATCTCCATGTCAATCCAGACACATTTTGAAGAGAGAGGTGACGCGGTTATACAACATTTTTCATGCACGCATCTCACTGAGCTGAAAAAAAAATTGCGCAGATAAGCAAGGCTCATAATGTTTTAAGTGGACTCAGTTTTTAGTGAACACAGTTGCAGCCATCACATGAAATGAGAAGAAATTCATTAAGTGCCAGATGAGCATAACAAAATGACCTGAAGACACGGGACTTACGTGCACACACTCAAAACAGATGAGAGGCTAGGAAAACTAAAATGCAGGGGGTGCCTGGCATGTGAAGAACTGAAGATATCCAGGTAAGGCAGGGCAAGACCATGCAGTGCCCTGGATGTGAGCAGGAAAATCAATTAGTTCTATACTTTACCGACAGCAGTGAAGCTTCTTAAGCACTGGTGTAATGTGCGAAACTGTCAAAATGCCCTGAAATATATTCAGATTTTGTGGTGAGTAGCATGCAAATCTATTTCTAAAATTTCTGTAACGTCATTTTTAGTAGGAAACAACAGTAATAAAAAAAGATAAAGCTACCTTTAAGAAAAATGCGTATTTCAAGACTGTGCTTCAAAACTGGAAAGAGTTTTCCCATACGTTCCTTACAAACAGTACATCATTCTGAAAAGTTAAGCGTTTTAAAAATTTCTTCTGTTTCCTTTGAGGTACTCATGGGAAAACAGTGGTGCATTTACAGAGAATGACAAAAAATGTTTTGATATCACAAAGAATGATTAAAATATCTCATTTTCCATTGCATTAATGTGTAAGAGCTACTCTTACTGTACAAACGCCTGACCAGCAATAGTGCTAAAAAGAATGGCAAAGTCACGTGGAACAAAGTACCAAGAAGAAAACAATTTTCTGGTTAATTTAAAGGACTGCTTCCCCAGTCGTGGAATTTTGTTCATTTTATTGCTGGCTATAAGAAGTAAATTCACCCATAATTCTGGTTCAGTATTTACATGTAAAAAATTCCATCTTAGTGCTAAATAGAACTTTGCAGTTGAAACAAGCTGCCTGCAAGGTATCCTAGCATGACTCTGGGCCAAATTTTGCCAGTAGACCCAGTAAAACTCTCTTTGGAATCAGGTATGTTTGCAGTATACGCATCCACCATAACATACCAATACATGCCTTTTTCCCTTCCCTGGGGCAGAGATCTCGACTACTGCATTTCTAACGCAGGAACAAAAATTCTATGACAAATAGAATTCTAGAGATACTTAATGGAGACTGAAATACTGAAATATTCTGTGTATCATGTGCAAAGTCGAGGTTTATAAAAGTAAGACACAAAGCCTGAACACCAAATGAACGGAGAAGGATGAAAGAAAATGACAGCACAAGAGAAGGTACAGGGCTAGCTGGAACACATCTGATCAACCCAGGGCAAACACCAAAACTCGTATCATCATACCAAGGGACTCATAAGAATATAGCTAAAAATGCTTTTGTAAGACATATCAGCTGACTGCTGTCTCCCGACAGCAGTCAGAAAATAAAATGAGAAATAAATTCACAAAACAATGGAGAAACCAGAAACATAGGGAAAGGTGGGCTTTTCGAGCTTATTTTCTGTTATTGTAAGGAAGTAGCTTACAGATGAGAACTACATGCTATCTCTCTACAGAGATCCAACTAACTTTTATCAAAGATACTGCAGAAGAATAAACAAAAGAAGAAACGAACCCTTTCTTTACTCCCAGCCACATCGTCTAAAAAAAACCAGGAACCAATGATCAATCAGAAAAACACACTGAGTTTAAAAGAAGTAAGAAAAGATTTAGTTAAAACATCATTTGAAGCAATATTTTTAGAAGAAAAAAATTATTTCAAGGTAGGGGAGGGATGTAAGGATGAAAAAGAAAAAAAAAAAAAAAAAGATCCAAAGTAGGTCCCAAAATTCAGTAAAGGCGTGATTCGTTGTAAGTACTGACGAAGAACACAGGAAGCCAGACAGAGGAGGGAGGTAAAAATCCAGAAAAGATGGAAGAATGATAGGGTTTCATTTGCATCCAGTACGACAGTGACTTCTGAAGTCACAGAAGACATGAAAACTGAACATTAACAGATGCTAGATACATCTCCTTGTCTGGGGAGAAAATACGGACTTTCATATTTTTTGCTTTCTTTGGGCTACCACCAGAACCAGCCTCCTCCTCTTTTTTTATTTTAAAAACTGTCAAGAAATTTTAACTGACAAGTTGATGCCACAAAGTTACTGGTAAGAACTCAGTTTAAAACAGTTATATTTGGTTGTGCAGAGTGGTTTCCATATGCTGATATACGTATGAGGAAATCCAGACTGAGATCTTGAGACCCTTGGAGTAGAAAACAGCTCAAGAAATCCACGTAGCATCTATTCACAAAGAAATATTTCACTAAGACTAAGATTTTAATGGAAAGTCACTTCCCAGGTTTAGTATTTCCAAAAGATTCTGATGTTGCTTTGCAGTCTTTTAGGACAGAGCCCAAATGCCCTCTTTCCACCCAGCCACTCAGCTGCTGAGAGCAAGGAAACGTGGAAAATTATGTAATACCACAGATAACATTTGATAAATACCTTTTCACTCCAGTCAAGGAAGGCTTAAAGCATTACAGGTGTCTCTATTATAGATAGATTACATATACATCAAGTTGAGCCTCAGACCCCACCGTCATTTGGCACATGCCTTTTTAGAAAAGGAAAGATGCCACAGCAGTTCCATAGCAACCTCTTTCTACTTACAATATGGAACCATGGTGGGATGCAGAGAAGAAAAGTAGATGATCTGCATTAATTTCACTGGTTTAAGTATATAAAGCATATACTTTCCCATCGACTGAGTGAAAAAGCCTCAAATGTTAACGTAGATAATGGAAGAAGAAAAAACTAGTGCATACACTCACCATATCAGAATAGAATTACTTGCGATAGCTATCTCTCTGTGAACGTCTCTGCTTATTCTAGTCTTTCTTGGGGCTGATCCGAGTCAAACATAAAATAGAAAAAAAAATCATAACAAATATAAAAAAAAAATATTTTTTTCACAGGAGTTCTTCAGGATTGCGTGATAAAGAACCTGAATAGCTTATAAACCACTGTGAAGTTGATGGGGAGGCTCATAAAAGTTGGTATTTGAAGGCAACCAAGGTGAGAGACATCCGAAAACAACTGGATTCCCCATCAGCTGGCCCTTTGCTAATAAAGCAAAAGACTCTCGTGTCTGTTAAGTGCTATTGCTGTGAAGACACATCTCTGATGATCCCCTCCGACCCACGCCAGTAGATGGGTCGTAAGGCACGTGGAAGGTGGAGAATTATCGTGACATAGAAACTAGGACAGCAAGACTGCAGGGGAAAATGTGGGCTCTCGTTCAAAGCACTTTGGAAACCTTGGACCTTCTCTGAAGAAAGAAGAGGAGCTGCAGGCCCACTCTTAGCATAGGCAGAAGCAGTGAGTGACAGAGGGCACTGACCCAACTAAAGGCAAACTGAGTAACTCTGTGAAGACACCCACCTTGCCCTAATCTCACTGAATCTGCTGAATGCAAATAACATTTTACATCAAAGCTACCTGGGTTTTGTTTTTGTAGAAATATCATCATCTGTGTCCTTTAAGAAAAAGAAACTGAAACCCAAACAATCCTAGAAAGATTGGTGGAATTTTTCAAATATCGGTGATAAATTCCTATTCTCGTGGACCCCTTTTCAGCAGCGTTCAGAAGGTACGTTTCTATGCATTCAATTACATTGAAGTAACCGGTTAAGGGAATTGTAACCACACAGAAAAAGACAAATGCATGTGTTCCTCTGTGTACACGAAATACCCACAAGGCTTATGAAATCCATTCACAACAGAGGAAATACTCTAAACATATTTTAAGAGGCTCTGTCAGCAGTCTCACAGCAAGGCTCATTCACATTTGTAAATCACGAGGAAAAAGCTGTTTTCTGTCCATACTGTATGAACAGATTTTGTTTGGTCTACAGCTCGTATTTAAGTTGCAAGCAAATAAATTTTCCTGGCTGAATTAACTGACAAATGACATCCATGGTATTGAGACTAAATATTTGATTGGGACTGAATTAACTCTTTGCAGATTTGTGCTTATGTTTGCACATACTAGAGCTGCATGTATAAAAAAACAGGATACATAGGATATTAATCAAATTGTAGTCAAACATGTTTACCTGGGAAAAAAAAAAAAAAGAAAAGGATGCAAAAAGGAAAAAAAGTGCAAGCCAGCCTTTTTCCCATTTTGCTTTTAGAGTTAGTTTGAACACAATCATACGTTGACACCGTCATTCAAAAACAGATTGGACAGGAGGATAGAGAATAGTGAATCCTGACAAGTTGAAATGTAAATTAAGATGTTTTCTTGTCTCCACATATGCAATTTTGTGCCTCCCAGGGAAACTGGTACATAATAACAACTTGAGCTTTGTATGAATTTCCCACCTTATGTGCAGGCTTAGAGAATACAATAGCACTGAGACTAGGTTGTTATTAGACAAAGAGGTGACTAGGTGCTGGAAATCAATACGCTAATCATAACAAAAACATTATCATTTTACAGTATTTTGGAGTGATTTTGCATCAAATGAAACCCTGTGGGACAATATCAACAAATGACTGTTTGGCATCACATAGTGCCTAAGCTGAACTGAAGAGGATACTTCCAAAACTAAAGTACACACTCTAGTTTAAGGAAAAAAAAAAAAAAGTCATGCTATAAAACTGCAGCAAATATTTCCACAAGTCCCTCCAGCCACATTCCTCTCCCTCCCTTAAGCTGTCAGGAACTGTTTCCCAAAGCTCCCAGAGGACTGTGATTATTAAACTAAACACCACACAATAGAATGCAAGCTGGATCTCATTTTCCATATTCCCATTTTAAAGGATGGCAGTAGAAACATTAACTATTCCATCCTCAGTGGCATTCAAATATGTTTCTCTCTTTCTGTCACACAAAAATAGTGGAAAACGCATTCCTTTTGTCATCCTCCTTTCATGCTTCTATCTGTGAAAAATAAAGAATGAAGAAGGATGTATCTTTACTGCAAGTCCTATTAACTGTTCACCTTGTCATCTATAGCATAATCTATTTATGTAACATTTTGTACAACTGTATGGAACAACCTTTTCCAATGAGCAGCAGGTGAAATAATGACCTGCTGGTTCTTGTTACACCGCATTTAGGACAATTAGAGGTCTTGGCTGAGTGTTTGGCTGAAATAAGCCTTCCCCTGCACAAGGGGCATATGCATAAAAAAAATTTGAATGGAATCAAAGGGTTACATTATTATATGATCCTTCAGACAGTCAGAAACATGGGGCACTTGTAGGTGTAGCCTTGAGCAGTTTGGCATAAACTATGCTTTTCACTGTACTGCAAGATTTGACTCAGCTATGAGCAGACCGTAGTTCAATGTACAGAGGTGATTTAAAATCAATTCCTGTAAATGTGAACATTCAATATTGAAAATCTCTTCTTAAAATGCTAAAATAGATAAAATACTAAACAGTTTGTTTTAAATGAAACATTAATAGCTTTCAAAACAATGAAGTACCTAATCAGTGCTTACAATTAGGAAATTTTACAATTGAAGTTCTGCTTATAAAATCATTTCTTCAGAGTTTCCAGTTACTTTCTGCATTAACAGCCTTGCAGAAAAATCACTAACAGAGCAGCAGGTTTCCAGCACAGCCTTTTTAAGTTAATCAGGGTATAGCAAACCTGATTCTACACAGGTTCAGTTCTGCTAACATCATAAATCAATCACTGTGTTCATATGCTTAATCCCACGACATCTCAAGTTATTCACGTCGTCCTTGGCGTTCGCAGGATTAGGATCTAAGTATGTTGTTTCCTCCCTCTCCTGTCCTGTCAGTAAACGTGGGATCAGAGTTCAGAACATGCCTGATTTTGTTCTCCTAATCTCTAGTAATCTTCTCAGCAACACAGTATCTGTTGCAGAATATCAAGAGGCCACATCAAACAGGAACAGTTTGTGGAAACCTTAAGTTACATCCGTATTTATCAAAGTAGGCTCCATATGCTGCCAAACGGTAAAACAGTATCTATTCACATACTCAAGTACCACTAAATATTAAGGTCAATATTACCTTAAAGTCAGTAACTTCTCTCACTCACAAAGCTTACTGTAAAATGGTACAGGTTATGTAGCCCAGATGTGTTGCTCCTGACACAAAACTCAAGGTAATTCATGACTGTGAAAACACGACTAACACAGTGCTGTATACAAAGGAGGGTTTGTACAAACTGCATACAGAGTTTTACAGTGTGAAAATTTAACTGACCAACAGAACCCTCTCCAGCAGTTCTGAGAGGCAGACATTAGAAAAGACTGTCATCCTTCAAAGTCATTTGTTTCATCAGGTAGCACAGAGAGAAGGAAAACAGTAAGACAGCATATTTTGGCAACATGGAATCCAAAGCTGGGACAGACGCCCTCTACAAAGGGTGTTCCCAGCTGGGGGGGAAAAAAAAAAAAAAGTCTACTGAAGTTTGCTCATCTGCAGTGACAGAAGCAGATATGAATAGGATAAGAAAAAGTTCAAGAAGGTGAAAAAACGTGTGAGGACCGAGATCTCGCTCAAATGTCGGTTATGAAAATATCTGTTCAAATCCATCTTCAGCTCCATATTCATCCAATACAGGTAACCTGTTCTCATTGTAGATTCAAATGCCTGTTAGCTGTTCTGCTGTCTGTACTGCCACAAGGCCAGCTCTAATTACCATTAAACAAAACAGAAAGACTATCACTGGCTTCCGTCCTTGTTGAAACTATGCTGAAGTGGTATTACACATGCTGGAAAAATCGAGATTACATTAATTTTTATTTTTTTTAACATTCATTTTAATTTATTTTTTTTTTATAATTTCCAGGGTTAAGACACTTGATATTTATAGAAGAAAAACCTTTCCTTTCCTCAGCTTTAATTAAGAAAATACAGAAGAGCCTCACTTTTCATGAAATTGGCTCTGCTCTCAAGAGGTTAGCTGCCCATTCAACATCACAGGCTTTAATAAAATAAATATTTAGTTGAGTGATGTTTCCCAACATCTCTCCTTGTTAGTTGCTTGTTAGGCAAGTATACCATACTCTGCTTATAAGGGCAGGGAATGCTGATGTTCAGTTCTGTAAAACTACAATCTGATTTTGGGGAATGTTCTTTAAAATTTGAAATAGGACAACAGTTGCTGACAGAGCTTAGCAGGCTGTTCAAGGAAATGTAGCGTAGTAAAACTATGCTGCTTTTTAAATATTTATATCTTTTTAATCCTTGCAGCAGATAATCCTCTTTGCAGTAGGCAGGAAAATGAATACCCTTTATTGTTTTTAAGTCCTTGCTTTTCAAAATTAAGATTTGTAATTTTTTTCTGCCCTAAAATTTTACTACAAGTATTCCTTGAAATTTTGCTTAAAATTTACCTTCCATAAGCAAAGCGCCTGTCTTTGTGGTGGTCCCCAAACGTATCCCACAGCCTGAGAGACACACTCACTTCATCCACAACATCTCTTGAGCGTTCAAGGACCTAGAACAGAACACACATAACATTCTCTTTCTCTCCATCAAACAAGTACATTCCTATTTTGCCCCATAAGAAGGTCCAAAGCATACTAGTCCAAGAGCCTACCACATACAGTTTTCAGCAAAGGCTGTATTTTATAAAACAGGCAGAATATGCATCTTCCTAAGAATAGGTTGATTAAAAAAAAAAAATTACTTTGGAATGAGAGACTCAGGGAGATGCGTATCAGACCATAGCTGCAGTAGAGGCCGCACATAAAATATTTGTGAGCTCATTGCTGCATCCCGACAAAGAAAGGCTTGCCAATAAATAATAGTACAACCTCACAGCATGTGCTCCGTATTTTGTACACCTGCAGTCCTTACCTCTTGGCAGACACGGTACTGATCAATGGCCCAGACAGTTGGTACGTGAGTTGCCAGCAGCTGATACTGAGTCAAGGTTGTATTGCATGCTCTTGCACAAATTAGACGGGTCTTTCCCACTGCATTATCTCCAACCACCACACACTTGATAGTTTCAACGTTGGGTCTTTCGTAGTCCATGTCAGTGTCCATTTATCAAAAACTGTAACAAGACAGTTAAACTTGTTTTCTACTACTGCGCAAAAACAACGCTATTTAGAATCAGAGCCTTCTACTTCCACTTCTTGAGAGATGTCTGAAGAGGACAAACTCTTAAGGAAAAACTTGTAGTAAACTGTACTAAAGTAAGCTAGCCGTTCCTTTAAATACCGCACAGTTATGCAAACGCACACCTATTTTGACCGCAGTGGGTTTAGGCTGCTCACATGTTATTTTCACTTTGGTTTCTGTAAACACAAGCCTGTTTGCAGAAGACAGATCTTGGTGAAACAAGGACAGCTAGCATAAACTTACCTCTTGCTAATACTTTTTATGCCAAGAAGGAAAAAAGACTGGACATCAGTGTGTTTAACCTGAAGGATACCAGTACAAACCTGCCTTCTGTAATCTTGCCCATTCAGGATTTGATTTAGGGTTGTCCAAACAATACTGCTAACAGCAAGTCACACAGATGGTTTTAGTCATATGCACACAATAAAACTGACTTGTAAGATGACTCCAGAGACTGTTCTCTACAAACCACAACTCCCATTATATCCTGCATGTATCACACACTCTTAATTTTCCAAGAAGTTTGTACAGATCATTGACTAAAATGAAACCAAACAGCCCAGCAGGAACTTGCATATATACTTGTCTATACCTATAAATTCTTTTTCACATGACAATGGAAAGTGAAGAGAAGGAGATTTCTGAAGATACTATCCTCGTGGAAAGTTATTATTGAAGATATTTAAATATTCTATGGCAACATATTGAACAACTGCCTGGATACGAATGCAAACTGGAAAAAATGGATATTTGAAAAACTAAAACTAACTCCTGCATGTTTACTACAGTCTGTCATTTTCATATAAAGAAATGAGGCATTTTCATACAAAGGAATGTGGGATCATAGTTCGATATATCTGGTTTTGGTTTTCTAATGTCTAGTAGTCTGCTGAGCAATCTGGTCTTTGCCAAGGAATTGTAATTAAGGAGGGAGAAAAGGGAAAATGCAAGGCACAAACATGTTCAGGAAGGCCTGCCTAATAGTTATTTCAGCAAGGAAACCTACAGCAATTTAATTGACAAAACACAGGTCATCATCTGGAGTGATGGTGTCCTTTCTCCTGAGAAGAAAGCACTACAGATAAAGAAACCAAATTATTTGTTTTAATACCTTTTTTAATATTCACATCTCATTCACACATAAATATAGAATATATATTAACTGTCAGGCTGTTTAAAATAATAGATACAAGCTGTTTTGGTGACCATTTTTCACTGTCAGAGGCACTACTAGCCAAACACCACTAATTTTAACTGCATTCTTTCATTATTTAGAGTGATGTAAACCAAGAAACAAAAGTCAGTGTTAAAACTAAATGTTACCCATTTATTTAAAATTTTGAGCATGGACTGCATGCTAATAGCCATAATGGCTAAGGTGCAGTTATAGTCTTTATTTACATGTGGACAGGGGGAGTTAGGGACCGCACAGACAGCAAGGTGCAAGGGTGAGTTTATGCCACTACTGTGTCACACTGATATGTTTTCACAAACACTGAATTATTCTGGAAATGCTACAGCACAGACTAGCATGAAAGAGTAGATTTTAGAGAGCTGTCCTACACTAGACTGAAACATGGGCCCAGAAACTCTTCATCTTGGCACAAGTACATGGTTGCACAACTAGAGCTTTGCGATCTGCCAAATATAGAGCAAATAGCATGGCTTCAAACATAAAAGCAGAATATATACCGCATGTAAACCCTAATGGCCTTGTGAAACCAACCTGCTGTGTCGGCACAGAGGTTTCAGCTGATAAGGAAACAAAGCTATTAAGATATTGCCTTTCTCCCTTCACCTGAGTTGTAACCTGCATCCTGAACGGTTACCAGTCTTGAGGTAAAGGACTACAGAGACTTCCAGCTACCCGTCTGCGATCCAACCACAGCTGCTTGTTGGACGCAAGCTCCCATGAGGCTGATGCCTGGGATGGCCCATGGCTCTGTACCATCTTCATGAGTCCAAATACAAGAGAAGTGAGAGCTAACTCCTCTTTGCTCCTCCACATCCTTTCCAAGAATACAGTCATGATATAAATAAAAGTACAAAAACCATGGTTTTTTCCACATTACAGAGAATAAGACATATTTGTACACCACGGCCTCAAAGGCAGGGCCCTGAATGAGTGGCAAAAACCCAAGAGGTTTCAGTATGTGATCTAAAAAAGTTTCATTTCAAGTCTGAGAATAAACAGCAACCCCCTGACATAATATGTGGTATTAAATTACTTCATATTTTATTCATGCATGGACTAGACATCACAGATGGAATGTGGAAATGTTTACAAGGCTGGAAAACAAAATGAAGGAGCATGGCTAGCCAGTGTGTCTGGTTGGTTTTAAACTACCAAGCAGAGAGATGCCAAACCAAATCTTTTTCCAACCCAATATTCCATTAAAAAGCTGTTATACAGATTAGATGAGGTTTTATATAACAATCTGATTTTAAAATTCTTCAAAAGTTCTTCAATGTTAGTTCTGCAAAAACGCACTTCAGTCAGTCACAAAATATATATTAAGTACAGAGTCTAGAATCGTAAAAAAACTTCCAAGAGGATAACAAAGCGAGTTTAAAATTAACAGGCAAATCTAAATAGAACTAACAACAGAAATCAATGCAATTATTTGAAAATCCTAGAATAGGAACACATGAAAATAAAATTTTAATTTTTTTTTTACATTTTCTATATACTTACTAATTAAAGCAAAGTTATCACAGAACTCAAGACATAGCATGCCCGAATGCCCTGTTGTAGATCAATGGCAGTCTAATGAAGATATTTTTAGCGTGACTCAATACTGCACAGGACAGAGGTTAAAATAAACTGGGAATAAACACAAAACTGGAGTTTGTGGCTATGTTAAGTTCTTAAATCCACTCCAGTATATATACAGTATCTATGTATTAAAAATGCAGATCTTTTTAATATTGTTCACTCGTTTTCAGAAAGGGATTAAACCAGAAATAGCTCCTGAAGAGACTGACAGACAGAAGCCTGGACAGATATTTAGACACCTCAAATAAAAACAGATGCTAACAACAAATTGCAGTGTAAACAGTTATCAAAATGTGTGGATTAAATGCTTACAAATGTAGCCAGAAGCCTTCTGGCTACTGGAATGATTAAAGCCAGGAATATGTACAAGATCGTAAAAATACAGCAACAGTTAGGTTTTTTTAAGGTAGCCTCTAGGTTAAGCTTGTGCTAAACCTATTATATAATCACACTGATTAAAAATGCTAAACACGTATTTACAAAACTTAAATAAAAAAAAAAATCTAGATTTGAGCTCTGAAAGTCTGGTAACATCTGGGAAGACCAACTGGAACTGAAACAAAGCTGGTTAGACAAGAGTAAACCAGTGTATATAAAGCTTAATTAAAAAAAACCAGCATCCAAGATCAATGAAAAACTTGCTAAAACCAGCCTACAACCTGCAATAGTTTAGTTTACCAACAAAACAAAATAGGGTAAAGTAAGAGGAAAGTTACTGGAAGTGTGACCAGTCTGAGAGAGGACACTGCCACAAAAGCCACAGAAAGACAGAAAGGCCGTCACATGAGGTGCAGTGAGAACCCTACTAGCAGAAAGATCTGCTCAAATATTGCAGTTTCCAAAAGGAAGCAGCGAAAGACTCAGCTGCTTAATCCAGTTCTAAAGAAAGATGAGCAGACAGATGGAAATGAAAAAAGATACCTGCAAGAATAACACAGGATCTCAAAAATCTCTTCAGATGTTTCTATTTTTACATTGTCACCTGTGATTGTTTGCAGATGAAGAGGAGACAGAAGCAGCCAAAAATCAGGAGATGCGAGCAGACTCAAGATCTAAGATAAAGCCATTTAATTAATTCACTTGATTAGCAGAAAAGAACTGCTCCAAATAAAGCTGGTTTATTTCCAAAGAAGTATAAAGCTACTGTTCTGAACCACGGCTTGCAGATTGTTACGGTCACTGATTTCTTTCTCTGTTGCTTCACCTCAAATTGCTGTAGGGTGCTTGTTTTTTTGTTTAGTTTTTCCTCATTGGTGAATGAGTTGTTATTATTATCACTAAAAACCAGTTGTGGTAGCCATAGCATGCAGATCCTTCTGGCTAATCAGCCTCAGTAATGAAACACTGCCTTTCTAGAGAAATTTTCCAAAAGAACTGTAGATGAAGCATATCACTTGATTATCTAGTCCACTGGTACACAGATTAAACACAATAGCCACACACAATCTCTCTGTATACGTATTAATGTAGGTGTATTCATATAGAAAAGAACCAGATCCTAACCATGAATTTGTCTTGTTTCAAGAATGCAGTTTAATATATTTAAAGCTATAACTGCATTTTTCTTTGCTGGAAAGAAATCCAACTGTGAGTTCCCCGTGCAGGATCAGGAATCCACCCCTATGGACCTCACTGCCTATGCAGCTAACTGCCCATTTTGAAACTTCCAGATATTTTAAATCATCACTTAGCATATACAACCATAACCAAGATTTTTTTCAAAGAGCAGTAGCTAATTATCAACCCTTTTCCCTTCAGCAAAACACCACAAACAAATCACTAAGAGTGTCTACATTAATCAGTGATTATGGAGTGATCCTGCAGGCATTTACTTCTTAGCTCAGTACTTAAACACATCCTGTAAGACTGAGATAGCACCTCTTAGCATGAAAACAAGCAAGCATGTTACTTAGTTCTTGTGTTAAGAGCAAACTCTTCAGCTGAAGGTTCAGCGTGCCAGCATGCAAGAACCTTGCCGGTTCAGTAAAGTTTTTCTTTAAGTTATTCCATAGAAAAAAAAAAATCAATAATTCCAACCTGTCTCAAGTAATCTGACGAAACATGCAACGAGGAAGTCCTTCAAACAGGTTGCCAAACACAATTACGTCACAGTTTTATTAAAGGAATCTAATGGAAAGAGACACCAAAATCTACCACCACTTAATATGAATGGTGTGAGTGGGAATCATTTTAAAAACTCAGGCCACCAGTAAGATGGTAAGACCATCAACATTTGTCCCTGAAAAACACACTCTTTTGAAACTATATGAAGGAGCATTTGTAGGTACTCCACATTTCAGTCTATTCTGGAGGGGTATTTTTGAGTATAGTTTTGGAGTGACTCCTTCAGAGAGCCATTATGCAATAACATATCAAAAGCAGTATAGAAAATTTACAAGACTACGCAATGCTCTTCCCTCCATCCCCAAGTTGCAAAATTACTGCTTGCAACTATGGAAACTGGAAAAGGAGATGAAAAACGCCAGGTTCTTCAGGCACTGAAGTCACTGCCTTACATTGCAGAATCCCAAGGCACCAGCACACTGGCAAGAACCAAAGAGCACATGAGCCAGAACAAGCCTGTGAAATGTTCGTTCTTAATATATAACCTGCCATGTGTTGTTTCAGAATCTTAATGGATTAACACATATATGCCAGGGGAAAAAGCAAGGGGACTTAGTGTTCATTTGTGCAAGAGCATAGAATTCACAAGGGGACTTACTGTTCATTTGTGCAAGAGCATAGAATTCACAGACAGCTCTGATTTGGGAAAAGGCTGAGGGCCAAAAGGCTGTTTTGTGGTTTGGCTCAATTTAATCAACGAATTCAGGGCCCCACCAAGTATATTTGTGAAACAAATCACAACATGGTATCAAGTAACATATAAACTATACCAGCTGCTGAAAGACCATCACAAAACATTTTCCACAAGGTACAAATTAATATTAGTGTTTTATTAAATTGCAGGAGAGCCAATGAAGAGACGGCTTTAAGAAGAAAAACTATTCCTTGTCAGCATCAAAGAACCAGCTGGTGACAAAAGGTAATAAGACCCAAGGTGGGATCAGATCGCTAGGTCACCAGGGGACAAAGATGGGCATGATGCATATCAGGCTGTCTTCTCATCCAGGATGAAGAGGCATTGCCCTATTGCCATTACTTAAAGTTTTGGCAGTTTACGTGGAAAGACTGAAAAGGAAGAGACTGACATGGGAGGAAGAAATTCAAGATTAATTCTGGAATTTATCAACTACTTGCCCTACCTGGCCCATTGACAGAACACAACAACAGGTACAGCCAGTGACTGGGAATGGAGAAAAGTCCTTATATTCTGAAGTTAACCTGATTTTAAACATGAGACGCTTGGATCTACCATGGGCAGAAAGAGAAGGGTAGCTGACTGAGATGTTGTTTCACTGCCTGAGGTGATAAATGAGATAACCCTGGCTGTTGCTGCCCACAAAAGGAGAGCGCAGGTCAGCAGGGACACCTTTATCTTCCACAAATGCAGAACCTGGTTCCATCCTTTCTCAGCTGTTCTGGGATAGCTGGGGTGCTTCAGCTTAGGGCCAGTGCCAATGAAGAAATAAATCCTACAGAACGCTGCTAAAATTTGATACAGCTGGAGAAGGTAGGTACTGAGGTTGTCATCAAGACAGATTCCATTTAGCTTGCCTGAACCAGCTTCTTTCATGACAGCTTTTGGCCAAAAAGCATCAGATTTAATCCTGGATGCTACTCCTTACTTTGTATAACCTGCTGGAAGAAGGAAGTTCTTCGAAGCCTCCATTCAGCTGCCATAATCCCTGCTCTATCCCTCAAGTTTAAAAGGGAGCAAAAAATTGACCATGGCCACAGACAGAAATGAAGGGAGCAGCCTCTAAGGACGATGTAAAGTTGAAGACAGATCAGATGTCTCTGTTTACCTAGAAAACTTCTCAGTCATATCACCACCACAACCTTTGTAGAAGCTGTAAAGACAGGGATAATATAACTCATGGCTTGTAGTATCAGAAACCTGTCAGTCTGCTCTTTCTCAGCACGCATGATTCCAGATTTGTTTGTTTCTAAAGGCTAGTTATTAGGATCCTTTGTCAAGCCCGACCTACCTCTGTGGTGACACAACACCTTTTGATCAGTAAGAACAAGCACTTCCTTAGATGACCGAAAATCAGAGATACTAGCAAAATACAAATTCTTCCCACATTACTGTATAACACAGGCTGCCCTGAAGCTCAATAGCTGAGCGTGAAAACATCCAGTTTTAGGTACAATAACTCATTCTCTTGAGCCTCCTGAAAATGTCCAGTCCACAAAGACCTGTCTTTGTGTTATACACACTCACAGTCTACCAGACCAAATAGAGATCCAAATGCAAAGCTCAGCATTAGACTTGAACTATGTCAATTTTCTGACAAGTTCTGGAAGACCTGAAGGGCAGAAATCAAAAAGCTGATTACACTGAGCCGCTTACATATTATTTTGACCTGTGGCATACCTTGCGATATCCTTTGTGATGAGATCATCTCTCTAGAAATTAATCCATACAGCAGGTGAAGGACATGTAACCGTTTCAGAACTTCATGTGTGAGAATCTGGGATGAGTGTTTTCTATAAGGTGGGAGAGCCTGCAACACTGCCACTCCTCCCTTCACCAATTCTTCAGAGTCTACCTCAAGAACAGGCCACAACACCGGGCAGTGCCTTGTGACTCCTTCTGTTTCTTCCTTCTTGCTGTGCAGAGAGATGCGAGGAAGGGTGACCACACTGGACCCACCCCTGGAAAAAGGGAAATAATCCATAGCTGGTACGTGACTGATTTAAGGCTCGCACTTTGGCTTTGCATATGCATTTTGTTAGGATTCCGGATACACCTGGCTACAACTGACTGCTCTTTCCTTTTACCAGAGACAACCACAGCAGACACAAGGGACTAGGCAGTGACCAAGATCTAGCATTGCTGTGGGTCATAATCTGTCATATCATCACAAATGGAAATTAACTGTGGCTGACATTAATAAAAGTGGCTGAGAACCAAGTAACTGAAGAACGGACAATACCCATTGATGGTGATAAACATCACCAAACAGCTGGTACTTTAGAAAGCAGCCATCCATAAAATGTCATTGTACACCAAGTCCTTAGATTAGTCCTCCTTCTGCAACAAAAGATTACACTGCAGGAGCAGATTAAGGGTATACCTCTACTAGCACTTTAGTTCAGATCAAGAATACATTTCTGAAGCAAGTATCCCAGTCATCACCACTTACCATGCTTTGGTTCACATGGTGCAGCTACAGAGTGCACAAGCTGAATTCCTTTCAGATGAATCTGAAGTAAAAGATGTGCCGCCCACCACTAACGAGTGAGTGTTCAGTCCGTAGGGCCAGATTAAAGGTAACACCCTTTGCCCCTGAAACGTGTGCAGTGCGGACACTGGGTCCTCAGCACCAACTTTTTCATCCCCAGGTCCCCTGCTACCACATCACACGACCTACTAATGTAGGCAGAGCATGCGACGCTCTGGCTCTCGGTTTGTTATTGGGATCAACATAACTGGGGCAAAGCTGCAGCTGAATCCTTAGGGACTGTGATGCTCAAGAGTATCTGGGATAACACATAAAACTCAAGATTAAAGGGAGAAGAATCACTGGAAAAGCCCAATTGAACACTATTGGGTTTCATGGTAACAAACTCAATGAAATCCCTGATTTTACTGCTATGTAATTAAGAGCATCAGAAGCTTGTACAGCATTAAACTACTGAAACTGTAGCATAGGTTGTTACTGATTTTACCCATTTACAAAGACAGGTGTTGACACTGTATGCTCTGTTTGGCAAGGACATTATTCTGAGCTGTGTTCCCAACAGTACAGAAGGAAAAAAACAACAGTAACCACCAAAGAAGGCATTCTCCCAACTTTTGCACATTTCTGTGGGGAAAATACTGATCAAGTTTTGCTAGAGCTACAAATAAAGAAAAATATTCTAGAGACACTGGTGACCTTCTAGCACAGAGAGCCGTTGAATTCACTTTCTGTGCTTGTTTTCCTTCCAAAAGACAGAATCAGGCTCCTGTTTCTTGAACTTTATGTGACATTTCTCATGCATTCTCCTCTTTGTTAATCAGTGGTGTTAGAAAGATATTATATGTGATTTTATTCACTCCCACATGTGATTGCTACGAAGAAACTACACAAGGAGAGTCAGACCTCATAATGACAGCAGGTAAAAACCCCCCAAAGACCTAGACACTGACTAGAATAGTAAATACTTCAGGATGGCAGACTTCAGATAAATGCTACTTTCAGATCTTGGGTCAAGTTCTGCATTTATGTCTCAAATGCAAATCTAGTGACATTAACTGAATTGTGCAGGAGGCGAGTAGATGTGGAGTTTACTTGTAATGTCTAGTGCCACACAGAGACTCATTTGCAAATTAAAAAAAATTAAAAAAGAAGAGAGAAATTGCCATCTGTGTCTTTCATGCCAGACAGAAAGGAGAGGAAAACAGAAAAGTAGGATGGTGTTGGATGGGAACCAAAGGGAATCCATACTTTCATTTCATGAACCTACCCCTAGTAACAAAGGGCCCAACTATCATCACATGTACTGCAGGCTGCACCAATTCTAGGTCATGCACCGTGCCATCATTCACTCCTTCAACACAAGGTTTTGAGCGCTTTTATGGAAACCCAATCAATGATTCAAGCGTACATTCACACCAGTCTGACTAGTCTTGCTATGAGCTGCTCTGCAAGTCTGCGGTATGCAGCAAGGACTGCTCAGCCTTTTCTTTCCCTCCCTTCCTCCCTCCCAGCCTCCCTCCGTCCCAAGCACATATTTTGTTCTACAACATTTGGGTACTCTGCTGGCAGGATGGATGGGAGCATGTCAAACACCTGTTGCTCCTTCGCTTCTCCTACTTCAAGGCTTCTCTGTCCTTTCATCTCCTTCAGCACAGGGCAACATCTGGATGCAGGACTTAAGCATTTTTCCAGCAAATAACATGTATTAGCAAAGAATCAAACATCGGGATTTACTGGTCAAGTGATCAGCTCTTCCTCTCAGCCTAATGCTCTACAGTATTTGTGAAGCTTGGAGTTTTAAAAGGGCAAGAGTTTTAGAAAGCTTCCCAGAGCTAAAATTGATGTTTGTGTCTTCTTGGATAAAAATACTTCTGCGCATCTGAGCCTGCCCCAGATCTTACCTTCCTCAAGTATTATGTCACTTAGACAAAGAACCCTAGTACTAATATTGAACTCACGAAGTTTGGGGTTTTTTTTCCTGTTAATAGTGTATAGATACATTGTATACCTGAGACACAGAATCAGTCATACAAGTCCCATGTGCTTATAAAAGAAAAGCATAACCTAATGGGAGAGGACCTCAGAAAAACACTGCAAAGAAATTAAGCTGTTCCGTTTCCAGGTACTGCGACTCCCAATCCTGAAATACTGCCTGTACAGAGATGTGTGCCATTCATTTGCTACTTACACTGAGCAGTCATATGGCAACTCTTTAATGTAGTCCTAACAATGGGGTTTTTCTCCCCACATGCTTTATTTTTGCCTAGAAAGACCAGTAGCTTAAGAACTCCCCTCGAGCACACTGAACAAACTAATTTACACCTCAGCTTCTATTACAGCTCAAGCCAAACGTTTGGCTTTGAGTCAGCTGTGTGTCCTGAAATAGTACACAAACTGAGGATGAACAAAGTCATTGAGAATATTCTGGCATCACTTCCTTGCTCTCACTGTGACCATATGCAGAGCTTCAAGGGCTTTCTTTTATTATTATAATCATTTTTTAAACAAGTATATTGCTGCCTTCAGAAGCCCGAGTAGTGCCTCGACCAACAGAAGGCAACTCGGAGCTCTCCAACTAGTGCGCCTCAGTCTGTCCAGTGACTGATTTCTCTTTGCTCTAGATGTTGGATGCCACAATACCCACTAAATGCTGACTTAACAAATTAAAGTCTACTACTGTTTGTCTCTACAGCCCCCTTCTATGGCCCCCAAACAGGTCCTGACATAGACACCTGATAATTTGTGTGCTGCAAGACCCCCCAGGAGCCTCCGGCTGTTGTCACAGCAACCCACAACAGACTCCACAGACACAGCAGGGGGAAAGAAGGGGGAGAAAAACCAAGAGGTAAAAAGAGAAAACCTTCAGGTTTTTAGCAAGTGACCCTCAGAAGTACCAAGCGCCAGGAGGTTTCTGCTTCCCGTGCACATCGTACCCCTCTGTTTCTGTCTTGCACCTTGCGGCCTCGCTAGAAGAGGAAGCCACGCAGACCTGCTTCATCAAGGACTCGGCCCTCTCCGCCCTCGGCGTGGGTGGGAGGATGCCTGCTCCTCTCCTCTCTCCCCCGAAGAGGCGGGAGCGCACCCGTGCCCTGCGGGGCCGCCGGCCGCCAGCCCGACCCGGCCCCGCACACGCAGCGGCGGCGGCGGCTGTGCCGCTCCCCTCTCCTTCTCCGCTCCTCTCCGCTCCCCACGCAGCGCCACTCCTGCCCCGCCCGCCCGGCAACGGCGCCGCTCCGCATGCGCCGTGAGGGAGAGCGACGAGAAGCGCTGCCCCAGCTCCGGCCGCCGCGCAGGCGCAGCTCCGCGGGGTTCCGGCCGCGTGGGCGGGGCGGAGGGGGTGGGGGGAGGTGCAGCACACGCGCACGAACAGCTGAAGCGGCGTGCGGGCGCGGAGCATGCGCAGAAGGCAGCCGGGCAGGTCTATGTGGCGGGCGTGTGCCGGCGCAACGGGCACCAGCCGTTTCCTCAAAGCGAAGGGAGCATGCGCGGAGGGAAGGGAGACGAGTTTCGTAACCGACGCAGGCGCACTGCGCTGCTCGGGGACCGCAGCCCCGCTCGGTGGGGGGAAAAAAAAACCACCTCAGAGTTACGTCAGGAAAAGACGCCTTTGTACACGGGGAGACCCATACGGCGCGGGCAGCCCCCGAAACGGGCGCGAGACGCGGCCGTTACTCACCCTCTCCGCCGCCAGCCGCGCCCCCCCCTGCTGCCCCCCTCGGCGCCTCCTTTCACGGTTCGCCCGCGCGCGCTGCTGCCACCGCCGTGATTCCATCCATCTTGAATTTGACGTCATCCCACACCAGGGATGAGGTCATCGAAGGGAACGCTCGTCACGTGCGCAGCGCTCCGATTGGCCGGCGGGGGAGCGGGGGGCGAGGCGCTGGCGCGGCAGGGAGGGTAGCGGTTGGAGACGGTTACGGGGGATCCCCCACCCGCCGCCCCTCCCCCACAGGTACCGCGGCGGGCGGGCGGGAGGCCTCACGCCAGCGAGCGCGCGCGCACGCGCGCCTCCCGCGCCTGGCGCCGCGTGGCGGGGACGGCGCCAAACGCCGGAGTCCCCCGACACGTCTCCGCCTGCCACCCCCCCCCCC
>JAVKLA010000093.1:8937307-8966007 GCA_034782735.1 Sagittarius serpentarius | reverse complement strand
CTGCCCCCCCCCCCCCCCCCCCCGCGTCGGTATGACTAGCAAGGACACCCGCGCTCTGTGTGCCACACGCATGGTGAAATGTTGAATCCGATCGCGGGATCAGGGTCTGTACGTTTCTATGGAGTGTGTATCCTTCTGTGTTTAACATTTCTGTCTGCTGAGGAACTTAGGCTGCACTGTTCACCTCAGTTTCCCCACACAGAATTTTTATCCTGAACCGTAGCTAAAAAGCAACATTAAGCCCGTTTTCCTACCAGGATGCTTCCCGTTTACGCTGTCCTCAGGGTGTCTGACGTCTGTATCAATAATACACTAAGAACTCTTTAAAGAGAACAATAGTGGGACGTCATAAGGAATCCAGCACCGTGCGGTGTTGAAAAGGGTTGTAGAGCATATTGCTGAAGTGCTTAGGTAAAGTTTGGGGAATGGCCCAGTAGCCTGCTATTAGAGGAAGTCCCTGCTTACTCAGTGTCTTGGACTTGCTTTTCAACCCTAGGTCTTTCTGTTTGTGGGTTCAGGAGGAGTTTGGAGAACTGTGGAGACCAGGTACTCAGCCTTTGTGCATTGCTAGTGCTTCGTGTCACTCAGCAGTGACATTTAATGTCCGTTATGGAGAGTTTTTGACAACATAGCTCTTCTAGGCTAAAGAAAAAGTGATACAGGGCCTGAAGACAGCAGGAGCTGGCAGTACTGCAGGTAGAGGCAGGCTGGGCTTGCTGTCAAAATGCTCTGCTATTTGAAAGGCAGAGATCAGGTGTCCTGTTTAGAACTAATGAATCTAGCTCTCAGATCATGAAAACCAGAACAAAAGGGGGGTTCGCTGAATTTGCTTTCTTCTTTTGAGGATTTTTATTTCATGTGCTTTCCTGTGGATTCATGAAGGCCTGAAATTTACCTGCTGTATACTGTGTCAGTACTGCTGTATACATGCATACTGTATCAATACATGCTGTATCAATATGCTGAACTGTGCAGCAAGGTGAATTAGCTTGTGTGGAACTCCATGCTGCCGTGGATAGATTGCCTTCAGCACATAAATCATCGCTTTAGAGTTCTGTCAAGCACCAGCATACCCTGTGCTTTAACTTTGTAAAAGAAATGTGGGAGGATAATCCCAAGATTCCAGAAGCTGGGCTTTTGGAGTAAATGACACTTGGTATTGTGAGCCCCTTGTTAAGGGAACAAAAAGAAAAAGTGTTAACAGCTTGGCTAAATTTTAAGATTTTGAATAAATCCTGAAAGAGAATGACCTTTGTTGCATGTGTGGTACCAAGGGCAAAGAAAGATTGCTGGGCCGTAGTTACTCCCTAGGAATGGAAGGACTATTTTGTTTGGAAAGAGTTTATTCAGAGTTCTGGTAACTCGTATTTAGAGCCCCAGTGAGGAAGCCTCCACAGTGCCTCCACAGTGCTTCCACAGCACTTGCGTGCAGAAGCATATAATTGTGCAATTTCAATTAGTACAAACTGTCTAAATTCCTGTAACTTGTGCTGGAAACACACTATCATTTGCGAGGTGATTAGAGCAGACAGCTGAGCTCACAAGGTTATCATCTCTGTCTGTTCAGAAGGTGGCCTCAAACCTTGTGTTGGCTAACATTTTTAGCTCTGCTAACTAAACCCACATGAGATAAAAGTCAACCCATGCAACAGGTTATATAGTTTGCTCTAAATCAGCTGTGTTTTGTGAACACTGAATGCCTTGCTTCTATTTCATGTATCTGCTTTAGCACTTCAAAATGAATTTAGGTTGTGTGAAAGGTTCTTGACCAACAGTTTTGGGCATTGACCTCCCATATTTAATTCCAGACTGCATCCAGCACAAGGAAGCTTCTCAATGCTACCAGGGAGGAAATTTTGCTAGGCTGAGGATAGTGCCATTCGCTTACTTTCTCACGCCAGCAAAGGCAGGATTTTGTTTTTCTTCACTGCACTGTAGTTACTGGGTCTAGGATATTTTTGTTACATTAAAACTATGCCTTGGATGTGAAGACTGCTTGTTTAATTCAGAAAAAAGCAAGTATTTAGTAAGTCATCTGCTTTTTAAGGTATGATTATTCTGTTTCAGCCTTAAATTAGTTAGGCAGAAGTATGGAAAGCTAGTGGTCTTTACAGCACACTTGCTCTGTTTTCACCAACTGTGATTTATTGTCTGTATTGATTTTTGCAAACAAATTAATTTATGTTTTTAAGATGCAGCTTCTTTTTGTGCAAAACTGCAGGTGTTGAAGCTATAAGCAGAGATGGAGAGTGTGATACTATCCTTCAAAGTGCACATGGAATAGATGAAGAGAAGCTGTGTAAGTTGTAGGCTTCCAGGAATGGATGCCAAAGCATTTTATTAAATTTGCTGTTAAGAATAATTGCTGACTGACAGTTGCGTAACTTTTATGACTATATCTCTTGAACCCAGTCATAAGACAGACTGATACCAGCCATGATGTGAAGACTGTGATTACATTGCTCCCCTTTCACAGAAGATACTGTAGTACAAAAATATTTATGGTTGTGAGTCTTTTCATGGTTGCACCGTTTTAGATGAGCTGCAGTTATGTTATTCTGACTATAGTAGCTCCAGATGACTCATGTCTTCCATTATATGTCCGAGTTCTTAAAGGGCAATAGATTTGGGAGAGGTTTTTGTTCTGCAGAGAAGTGATACAAAATCTGTTCTGTGATGGCTGGTGCCTTTGCACTCTTCAGCGCATAAACATACAGGGTGGAGCTAGACTGCCTGAACTTTCTGCAAGTCCTAACACCTGTTTTCAAACAGTGCCTTGAAGCGTTAGGTCTCACTGACAGTTAACAGAGCGTAGGCCTTTGTGCTGTGGTGGAATAGGGAGCGTTCGTTCACTCAGTTCTGCTAACTGAGCTGTGGTGACAAGGGAGGTCATATGGGAGGTGGCAATGGGCGGGTCCCTGGCCTTTCCAGGTAGGACTGGCAGCCAATGGCTCATTATGCTACAATTTATTGAGATGTTTTTGACATTTTACCGTCTATTGTCACAAATAGATGCTTTTAATTTAAATAATAAATTTAAATAATTTAAAATAATAAATAGACTGTCTATCATCTTAGGGTTACGGCTGTGGTTACTGTAGCCCTTTACCGCCATGTCAGAGAGGAACAGGCTTCAGATAGTGGCATTCCACAGCTGAGTATTCTCTGACTCTGCCCACAGCTTCCAGTAGGCTGTGGCCAGCCCTGGCTTACATTCCTATTCGCTGTCATTTGGTGTTAGGGCAGGTGGAACTCCTGTTCTCCACATTTCTGTGTGGCAAAGATTGTACTGGCCTTGTGGCTGCTTCTTTGTCCCAAGAGACATCAGAATCACAGTGATTTAGCTACTGAGGGCTTTCAGAGCCTTTCTTAGAAGGCCTTATTATGGCTTTAAGCTGTAATACAACAAAGCACTCCAGAGTAGTGAGAGGTTTTAGTTCTTTCCTACAAGGTTTTGGCAAGCCCACACCTAAAATGCTATACATAGTTCAGTGAGAGTTGTGAGCAGAGCAACAGCTGAATAAAACATCAGAAGACATGCTATAACCTTTTGCTGAAGATTTATATCATCTTTATAGGCTATTATAAAAATATTCTAAACACTGAAGGAATCACCACTGTGAATTACTTTGTGTTCATACTAGACAAATCTACGTAAGACTGGCGGAGGTTTGTCTGGGTGAAGATACTAGCTTGAAAACTACAGGAGAGAGAAAGGATTTTACGGGCAGATTAGTGTAACAGTGAAATATTTTAGCCTGAGCAGAAATACTAGTTAGGTTGTGGAAATGCCAAATCTATAATATACAAAAGTCATGCAGCGGGAATCCAGTCCTGATTTTGGCAGACCTACGTGAATCTCCCATTGCTTTGGGGCTCAGAAATAGCAGGAGTGAAATGACAGCAGAATTCCTGAGGTCTAGTGGTTCTAACAAATAGACTGTTGTTAACTCTGCTTTGGTGGACTGTTTCTGTTTATCCAGCATTGCTCAAAATGGTGTCCTCATACCAGCTTATAACCAGCTTGGACAAACCTATGAAAAATACACTCCAAAGAACACTGGAGAGAAAACAGTGCTATGGAAGGGGGACAGAGAAGACAAACCTTTTCCCTCTTTAATTTCTACAGTTTCGTTAAAGACAGTCAGTGAATACATTTAGCCACACCCAACTAGTCTTTCAGAAAGCAGAAAATTCAGCAAGGAAAGCTTATATGACTTTATAATTAAACAAAATTTATTCAGGCAAAAAGAGATCCTGAAGTAACATAGAAAGTTAAACTGTCTGAAGCTTATCCATCCTTGTGTTCAGATGTAAAACTCAGAGCAAGAACTAATGAAAAATTCCTATCCTATTCTTTTTCTACACTGTAACTACAGAGCTCAGGGATGGATTTGCTATGGGGCAGGAGAAGGGACTACGTCCCTCCCTTTGTGTAGGGCTATGTGTTCTGGCAACATTTGGTAGAAGGATTGTGTCCATATAGTCTTCCTCTGCCTAGCCTGAGTTGCAGAATTTAATCCTTGCTTGAAACCAAGGTGGATTGCAACAATGCATAGTGTGCGCAGTTGTTTACAGGGGATTTGCACCAATGTAGCTGCATTCCTAGCAAATCCTCTGTATAACAAGCCAAGGCCTGTGATGCCACCTAGACTTAGTCCTCAGCAACCTTTCACCATAACCTTTCGCCATGCGCTGAATGTGCAAAGCTACCAAAGCACAACAGCACAGTTTTACTCTGCTTTGGAAAGCATAAGTAATCAGAGGTAACTAATGGAGAGCAGGCCCATTGTGATTTAAATGCTGTTTAGCTGAAAATGTACGTTGGATTTAATCAAATTACTTGTTTGCCAGCACAAATTCTTCTGGTGACCATCAGTTTCCAAGAAAAAGATACAGTTTTATCTCCCTTCCTAGGTTTAGCACAATTCCAACATCAAATTGTTTTGTGTGCCTTCACTGCTGATCTTGAAGTGTGGGACCAGTGAGGAAGATGTGAATGAGCACACTACCTCCAACCCTTGTCATCTAGGACCAAACTCTTCTTGTATATTATGTGTGGAAGTATCTCATAAGATTCACTGTCACATAAGCATAATTTTTGTAGTGATTGCATACATCAGTTCAAATGGTTGCTGTAGAAGAACTCTGGAGCACATACTGGAGCTGCCGTGCTTCCTCCCTCCCACCCGCCATTTATCCTGTTCGTAAGTTAGAACAAGAAATTAAGGATATGAACTATGACTTTGTTTCTGTCCTCACAAATACCACTCACAGTAGCAAAGGACTTTGGCCAAAACAAACCACTCGGTATAATTACAGGAAGAACAGTGCCTTCTGATATCTTGGATTATGATGTGCATGCAAAAATGGATACACACATACCTGAAATGGCAACACTGACAATTTTGATAGTTCTCAAGTTGGTACAATATGTTAGTGCAGCTATGTTTAGTTGCTGAGTGTTGGAACCTCACCTAAACATCGTTTTCCAGATCTGGTAATAGGCTACCATCCATAAAAGGAAATTTAACTATAAATGGTATTTCTTCATACTTAGTCTGTTTCCACTTCTTTGTTCTGTCTCACATTTATCAGCTAAAATAAAATGTAGGTGTTTATATAACATTTTTCAACAGAGGTTTTTGCTTTTAAAAAGGCCCAAACCCAAACCTCAGGTTTATGTACTACCTTCTGCCACGGGCTGTAAGCGTCGGTGTTCCTCAGAAGCCAAAGCAACACAGCACAAAGCCTTCTCTGAGAAGGCAGAGGACCTGAGTGTCGAGTAGGCCTTCTCCTTTGCTGCTTATGCAGTTGGAATCCCTAATTTGCCATTACCTTATGAGACCCTAACAGAAGCCTTTGGTTGAGAAATTACCTTGCAGTATATCACCAGGCTGTGACCGGTGGAGACCAGAGTTGTCTCGCTGTAAATAAGAGATGTCTGCTACAATGGCAATTTCAGTAAACAGTCTCTGTGTCTGGATTCCAATTGTGACCTCTTTGTTCTAGCAAGATGTTGGATCAGATGAATGCCTCTAAATGGTCTGGATTTTAATTGTTTGTGGAACTGAAGAGCAAAGGAGGATCGAGAGAGAGTTATGATTCTTGTATTACCGCTACATTTGAAGATTGTGGTATACTGCACAAGAAAACTTTCTCTCTGCTTTTTCCAACAGGAGAGACATTGAAAAGATGCCAGACACATTTAAATGAACCCACTAAAAATATTTGTAAATATGCATAAAAAGAAAGGGAAAACTGAGTATTTCAAATTTTCAGATTTACATTTTAATGGAAATAATTAAGTAAATAATGCCAAACTAGTATTTAATCTGCAGAGAGCTTCACTTGGGCTGGAGGTCTATAGGTTTTGATAGCCACAGAAAGGTTGTTTTCTGAATACATAACTAGTTCCTGTAAACACTGCATACTGTACTTGTAGATTAAAAAAAATATGAAGACATTTTTAGTACAGATAGAAAATTTTGGCAACCTCCTGTGTTTTGTTACTAAGTACTTACTCTTTTCAGACTGACAGCATATGCCACTAAACTCAAGAAAGTTTTCCATTGTCCCTAATGAGATGAGTCACTGTCAAAGCTCCATCAGTGTTTCTAGGTATTGATTGCTACTCTGCTAGAACTTTCAGGAAACATGAGTGTTTGAAGAATCATAGTTTGAAATATTCCAGGAAAATTCAGGTGCTTTGAAATCTGAGAAAGGTACAGGCCAGTTGTTGCAGGCAATGTTGTTATTTGCCTACCAGTTCGTAAGCAGGTGCACGGAAGTAAACTTTTAACAGTTTGTAGAGTTAATATACATGTTCATAAGTACTTCATATTTTGATCCAGCCATTACAATTATAACTATTGATAATACTTTTTTCTCCATTACATGCTTAAAATGTATATTAATCATTCAATGAACTTTTGAATATTATATTTGTATTTCTATATAGTTCAGAAACTATGAAGTATTTTGGTTTTCTTTTAAGAATTCTATAAATTTAGTGATATATTTCTGAAGTATTTTTGCCCCTTCAGTTATAGTCTATTATGAAGAACAACACATTTAATTTCTCTGTTCCTTGTCCAGTAGACCTCCAAGCACAAGTGTTGCCATTTGACTGACATACACAGTTTGGTAATATTCCTCAGTGTCTCACCAACCCGAGTTTTGAAAACTTTTTGACAACTTCTGAAAAAAATCCTTGACAGTATTTCCGTGTTCTGAAAATGTGGAACAAAGCTTATGATGTGACTCACTATTTGTACCCTGGAACTTGTCAGTGGTTAGGGTTAACACAATCCACTAGCACTGAAAAGGATCAATGGATGCTTGTATCTCTCAACAGAAGTAGGCACCGTTTTATTCAGTTGGGACTGTACACGTAGCCACTAGCCAATACATAGAAGATAGAAGAAAGGCTGAAGAAGTAAATCCAGGCACAAATACTGAAACAGCAAAATAATCATAGAATCATAGAATAGTTTCGGTTGGAAGGGACATTTAAAGGTCATCTAGTCCAACCCCCCTGCAATGAGCAGGGACATCTTCAACCAGATTGGGTTGCTCAGAGCCCCATCCAACCTGACCTCGAATGTTTCCAGGGATGGACAACCTGTTCCAGTGTTTCACCACCCTCATCATAAAAAATTTCTGCCTTATATCTAGTCTAAAACTACCGTCTTTTAGTTTAAAACCATTACCCCCTGTCCTATTGCTACTGGCCCTACTAAAAAGTCTGTCCCCATCTTTCTTATAAAACCCCTCTAAGTATTGAAAGGCCACAATAAGGTCTCATTCCTGTGATCATTTTTACGTCCCTCATCTGGACCTGCTCCAACAGGTCCATGGCTTTTCTGTGCTGAGGTATCTAAAAGAAGAGTCCTGCCAGTTTAGATGGCAGCATCTAGAGTTGCTAAGAGAAGTTGTTACAAGTTATCTGCATAAACCTCAGTTATTCCCAATTTCCCTAAATAAAACTTCTGAGATACGAGGCCAGAGGGATTTTAAGGCTGTCAGTGAATCTTCAATAGAAAGTCAGACTCCCAGCTTCAGTGATGAAGGCCTGGCAACCCTGACACTACAATCACCAGCAGAGCCTACGGGGCATCAAGATTCAGTTCTGTCAGAAGGGATTTTAACTTGCAGCGGTGCAGTGACGTGCACTTTCCCTACCTAGTACAGAAAAGGAGCACTTCTGCAGTCTTATTTTGAGACTACACTTCTCAGCAGCAGGTCATAGACCATGTCACTGGTAGCAAATCAGTTGCAAGGACCTACCCAAGCAAGTAAGTCATAGATAGGAAATCAGTGTCAGTACGTCTGACTATAGAAAGTTTCCTTCCTTTCCACCCCAAATCTATTTTGGCTTTTTGAAAGATAACATGGCAATCTGTCCTGTCATCTGTTTCATCTGTTCTATCACATCACTTGTACTGTTACATATTGTGGCTCCCAAGAACAGAAAATACAGTGGAAAAACTTGACAAAATCCATAGTTAAAAGCCAGGTTTTTAAATTTTGGATGTTTGTTTTGTGGAAAATATATGACTTTTTCATTTCTTTGGCTGAAGTTGATCTCTGAGGTAAAAAAAGGTGTAGCCTCAGTGACATGATTGGCTTTCTGAATTATTTGGCAAGGTGTTTGTATTTTGGTATTAATCTGGGCCATTAGAAAGAGAACTAAGAAGCAGTTTGTGATTGGCCACTGTAAAATTGATTAATAAAGCACATGCATTCATCTGAAAACATTTTAGATCTTAGGCTGTATTTCTGAGCTTTCAAGCACTCTTGTTAATTATTCATTGATAATTGATCCTGCTGGGAATTAAAAGCAAAGAGCACTGCTAACTGGATAGTGAGAATAACGTGGATTCATATCTACTTTTAGTGGCAGAATGAGGCAATGAAAGTCAAAAAGCCTATGGCACAAATTGGTGGAAATCTGAGAAATTCTGCAGCATGGGGATTTTTTTTCTGGAATGAGTATCTTTGATAAACTCAGTGTCTTCAGTAGCTGCTGTATCACACGCCTGGAGAACAGAGCTGTAATTTTTGCAACTAGAAGTCTACTAGGGAAGGAAGTAAGTGAGCACTTTGGTGGATCTGCCGGGGCACCTTGTCTAGTTTATGTCTCTTGAATTACAAATAGTTCTGTGAGTAGTAGAACTGAGGAAGATCCAATTTCATGTTTGCATCTTCTGGGGATCTAATAGTGTCTGCACTGTGACCAAAATTTTCCCCACAGTTGGGATATTCATTAGCTGAAATTGCCTAGATATTAAGATGCAACTGGGTGTGTGCATATAAAGAAAGTGTCATGCCATAAGGGTGCTTTTTAAGGGGTTCTTTTCTTACTAGCCTGGTTTTCTGTAAAATATGCTTACTTCTCTGCTGTGTGATGGATTGGGCCTTCTGCGCTAAAGCCTGGGGTTTTTTGTCCCTTGGTATAATGCAGCAGCAGCAGCAACAGCCTGCCAAGTAGTTTAGGTATCAATAAGGGTATTGTCATAGGCTCGAATTGCCGTGAGCTCAAATGCTGTCTTGGGCCGATATGGTTACATTGCTTTTGGTTCTGGGGCAGTGTAGGCTTCCTGGGTGTATGTGGTGCTGATCTCCTGTCCATGTTCTGTGGGAATAACTGGCCCACTCTTAGGCCCTTCATTTATGCTGGTGCACAATTACAGGCATTGTCTCAGCCCTAACAGATTTAGCAGGACAACTTCCTTAAGGAAAGATTTACCAGTAAAAGTACATGAAATACATTGGGTTTATAAGAATTCATACCCAGACTTTACAAATGAGGTGTAATAAATTCACTGTGGGTTGAAGGTAAAGTAAGGTGTATCACAAACAAGGACTTTGCAGTTTAGCAATGCCTGCATATATGGAACATTTCAGTTCACTTCATTTTAAGCTTACTTCGCTGCCTCACTGTATGCTTTTTCCCTACCTGCAAATCACAGGATGACTGTTTGAGTAAGATCATGTGTCTCAGAGTGTGTGGGTGAATAGAAGGTTAAATATTTTGAGTGGCATTCAGGTGACTCTTGTGCAGTCAATCCCAGTGATGTGATACTCAGTCAAAAGAGTTGACAGTCATGGGGAGAAGAAAAGGAAGGAGGAAGGTGAAGGGGAGGCTCTTGTATAAGTCTTCCAATGTTGCATTAGAAAGGAAGACTTGGGCTTTGGTTCTTGGCTGCAGCTGGGTCCCTAACAAGTATGAGGATGTGCTGAGTGCTTGCCCAAATGTTCAGGAATGCAAGGAAAAGGGCTGGAACCCAGAACCCCTCTGTTTGCATTCTTCCCGAGGTGGCAGGCAGATGGGGAGAGCTGGGACCTTGGTTGTATCCTATAAAATAGTGACTGTTTCCTTGCATGGTCATAGAAGGGCCAGATATATTTGCTTTATGCATTTTGTACTCCCTTGCAAAGCAAGAGAGTTTAACAAGAAAGAAAATCTGGTCCTTTTTCTGCAGTAAGATGCTGAAATATGTCAAAGACTTTGATGTTCATAAATACATAAGATAGTCAAAGTTTAGATAGCCCAAAGATGATGATAAGGGTGATTTGGAGATTCTTTTCAGCACAGAGCTCAGGATTTAATGGGCCAGTTCTAGCAATGGTATCCACACAGGTATCATTGTACAGTAGCTATAAGAAATGAGTTTAAACCTTAAGCTGAGAGGCAGAGGATCTCTGCATTCTTTTTCAGTTCCTGTTTCAGTGAAATGTTCTCAGCATATTGGCAGCCACTTAATGGTTTGCACAAAGTTCATATTCTCACCATTACGATTAGAAATATTTTTTTGTTTATTTTGAATATGATGTTCCAAGTGCACTTCCAGTTACAGGTTCATCCACAAACCACATTTGCTGGCTCACTATCGAGGTTTTGTTGTGCTAGAGCATTGGTTTTACTGAAATGACTGGGCTTCACCCAATTTCTGTTCTTTCTGTCTGCCCTTCATGTAAAATTGGGAAGCAATATCCCTTTTTGTAGTCTTGAACATCCAAGATATATAGGTGAATGCCAATTCCTGTTATCTTTGAGTTACTGATATTAATTAGTGATATTCAAAGTCTTGAATGTCTAGGCTATTTCATACGATAAAGGAATGCCTGTTATCAGGGGGCAGGAATTGCATGTCATGTCATTATACAGAAGATACCTAGGTATAAATTCTTTCTTTTGGACATCTGGGATATATGATGGTTGTGCAACCTGGCAGTTACACATTAAAAACAGTGTGGTAGAAAGGAGCAGATCAACTGGTTTTGTACAACTGATGTTTACAAATGTATACCTGATTGGGAAAAAAAAGTATATCTTTCAGGGGGAGAGGAGGCAGTGGAGGGTGTTAATAGGAGGTTCATGGGACATGGAACTTCATGTCTCCACAGACCTTTGCAGGGATTCCAAGAGTGGTTTAGAATCTGAGGAGAGGTGGAACACAGAGGCAATGAGGCAGCTGTGGATGGCAATGCATTCCGAAGCAGTTCTGCAGTTCTGTACAAGGAGTAAGAGATAAAAAAAAGAAAGGCACAGAGGCAAAGGCATGTATAATCTGGTACATTATCCTCTTAAAAGTGAAGGATAGCCTGTGCTCTCCCTTGGTTTCTAGCTTGCTGCAGCAGGGAGTGCAGCTACCTGAGTACTTTTGCCATCACACCTGACAGTTACTGAGAGAACAGTCGGGCTCCAAGGTCATTGCATACCGGATGCTGGGGAAATGTAAATACAGTTTATCTTAGAAAGACATTAAAGGTGGTTTGCACCCCTCAACCTTCCCTGCCCCTTTCCACCCTCCAATAAACCACATACCTTTTTATAGCACTAGGTACCATCAGAGAGGGAGGTCTTTGATTACATTTTTTATTTAGTTACACACAGTAACTGGGTGCAGCACAGCAGAGAGCAGATAGAAACTAACTAGGGGAATAACATTATCCTCCTCTGTATAGAGCTAGTGACATCTGCTAGTTGTTGGTATATCATGATTCTAAAGCAGCTTTATTAAAAGTTCTGTCTACTCGAATGGACACAGCAAGGGAGAGAGTTTCCTCTAAATACAGAAGCTTCCAGCCACTAATAAAGGTATCTTATGTAGAATTTCATTTAGGATTTCATAGCCATCAGTTTCCTTACAGCTGCCTCTTCCCTTACAATCATTAAAACACATATGTTTTGCAGATGCTGGCAGGGTTTCCAAATGCCTAATGCAAAATGGAAAAAGAACATTTGCTCTTAATATAAACAATCTTTCTTCTTGGAATAAAGCACTTTTCCTAAGATTTACTGGCTCATTGCTTTTAGCGGCATTCATACTACCTTCTTTCTGAAAATTGTGAAACACCTGTCCTTTGAAAACCCAGGCTTTTCAAGATGTCTCAAATTTGACATCCCAAAATTAAGACAGTCTTCAGAATCCTGGCTATTATCTTTACTCAGCCCAGGTGACCCCACATTGCACCATAGGCCATTTCCTTATCATGAATTTCTAGTTAAGTCTTAAATCTCTTTCAGGCAGAGCTGTTATTATTGTTCTATTCCATATTAAAATAGAAAACCACATTAGCCAAACCTAAGACAGTGCTTGTGGATCCAGAATGAACATGGCAAGTTAACTCCGTAAGCTTGAAATTACATTCCAAATCCAATTTTTCCCAAATGGTACTCTGTAAGACAGCATGTAATTTCCTTACTCTTACACATTTTGTACTTTGTGATCTCAGACAGAAATAACATTACCTGGAAAGAACCTACTTCAGAATAATGAAGAAAGTAACTCTTGCATTAATAGGTCAGAAAACACTTGTGGGTGTGGGGATCTCTTATCAACCTTATTTTTTCTTGGCATTATTAATCTGGATAAAGCTAATTAAATATCTTAGATGCACAGGAGATACATAGAACACACATATGTCTTGAACCTTTAGTAGCCTTACCTAGCTCCTCACTTTCTTAATTACTGATACTAAAGTATAATCCTTCAGACTCACAAAGACCAGTTTTATGCAAAATAGGGAATGAATTTGAGCCCAGGAGCAGAATGAGTGAAATACAGTCCTGCTCCAATAAACTATGGGTTTTGGGATCCATTGGGAACAGGAATGCCAGACTGAGAAGACAGCTTATACATTCCTCAAGATGCAGGTCTTGCATCTAATTCTGTTAGGACTTAAGATGACCATCTTCTATCTCTGCCATAGTGAACACGCCATTTGAAAGAAGAACACTGACTGTGGTCATATAGTTTTCCTCCACCACAAAGCCTGGCTGTGTGATCCCTTGATACTGATACAATCACTAATTCCTGGCTGTGATTCCTAGGGTTTATCCTGTATGCCTGGCTCCATCAGTCTTCGTATACGTACTTACATGTTCTATGTATGGCTGTACAGAGTATCCTGCTATATTCATTTGTGGTTCCACTACACACATGGTTATGTAGAAACAGACATACCGTAAGATCACAACTACATTAAGCCTTTAAGGGAAACAATATGGAAAGACATAGGTCAGTAAACAGGCAGTGGAAATCTGAGCTAAATTATCAGATCAGAATTTGGGTTTTGTGAAATATAGTGTGTAGCTACAGAAGGCAACTTCAGCTAAAAAAGCTACATTTAAAGTAATTATGTAAAGGAAAAATAGATCTACACACAGAGAATCAGTTACTTCCTGGAAAAAAACACGAGCAATGCCACACTTTTCATGTGCAGATTTCTATCACTGTACTCTGGCTGTGCAGGTGCACCATAAATCATTCCTGACAATCCCACCTACTATGATTAATATCAGCTGAGTATAAAGGAGAACTGTTTTTTTGGCAACTTGCACAAACGTTGCAGCAGGGTAGTCCACAGTCTGGCAGAAAGCTCCACTCTGTGGCTGCAGAGCTGCGGCCATCCCAATGTCAGGCTGGTCACTAGCACACACGGTAACAGCCTTGGCCCTTGGGACCTGTACCGGCAGGGAGTGCGCGGTGCCTTCTCCGATCTGCGCCTCTTGCAATAAAAGAAGCCCATTGGAGGAGGTGGGGAAAGAAGGTACTCTGGCAGCTTCATGCCCTCTGAGAATTTCCTCTGTACAGCAAAGATCACTCACGTAGTCAAATTCAGCAGACGTAAGGATGCTTTGAGCATCCCAGATAACAAATTGATCAGTGACCCAGTTCTTCCATTCCGTTTGATTGCTTTATTGAGCTAGAATTCCTGATGCCAAGGAAATCCCTGGGGTCTGATAAATTTAGTGTGAAAAGAGATGTTTGAATTAAGCACTTTATGGATGTAGAGGGCACAACAACTCAAAACAACTTCAGCTATTCCTGCTTCCATTAAGAAACTGTGGTGATATTTGTAGTCTGCCTGCAGGTTTTTAATGGAAAGATCTCCTTTCTCTGCTGTAGCGTAACATTTAATACATAATATATAGTAGGCATAAAATGCATTGCTGATACTGTTATGTGTAAATCACCTTTTTGTATGCAGAGCCAAATAGAGGAAGTTCCTACTCCCATGAGGCTTGTAATTCAAACAGTGTCCAAAAACTAAGAGCAAAAAATATTTGCAGGTCTGTGAGTGGAGAGTAGCTGTAGGAGTGTGTCCTCCACACATGGGATGGGATTTGAGAATTTTTCACTTTTTTCAAATGAGGTGAATGATAAAGCTTTGCACTTGTATTAGTGATGCCCAAATTTACTAAATGGTACATTTGCTGGGTTTATTTCTGATGGCAAATATTTGTGTCTTGTTATTGTAGCCCCCAAGCATGTTTCCTTTTCCCTCAGTTCATGAATGACCCTCCATTTAAAAGGCCCCCTGAAAGCCTCTGACACAACTGCTGCACTTAGGAATTTTTGTTTTTCTTTTCTCTACCTCTATTTGTACTGTTCCCTAACACTTAACTCCACTGAGTGTAGACTGTTGCTGGTATACTTAGGAAGTAGCTAATGTATTACGAATGTTAGTGCAAACTCCTAATTTCAATGAAATCCTCAATCATTCAAATGCATTAGCAACCTTATGTATATAAGGTAAAAGTAGTCCTGGTTGGGTGAAAATAAGAATTCATGAAAAATAAGAGTCTAGTGAGGTCATTCACACATACAAAGTGAACGTGATCATGATCATGATCATGATCGTGAACAGCCCTAGCTTTATCAGAAGTTCATTGTTCTGCCATCAAAAGCTATGAATGCATCCATGGTAATTTTCTGCAGCAAGCAGTGACAAAGGCAGCAGTTTGGAAAAAATTTGGCTGGAAGGCCCATTCTGCATCTTGGGAATGTGAGAGATGATATCAGTCTGGAGGTTTCTGATGATTACACTTAACAGTTGGAAACCCAAAACTTAAAGGTTAATACCAAGTTATTAACGAACCACAAATGCTTATTGTTGTCAGGCTTCCCTGTGTATTGCTTATGGCTTCCTCTGATTCTTCAGGACTTACTCATGGATGACTTATAACTCACATTGGAACGAATACCATGTACAGTAAATTATGTAAGAAGATTGCACAAGGTGCCTCTCCCATGATGTAACTCACATTAAATTGTTAATCATAAACCTAGGGCCTCTCAGCTTTAAATAGCATATACAGCTGTTACTCAGCCAGATGAAACATTGTCTGAGGAGTCTGGTGAAGTTTCTCTGTTCTCACTGACATTTGTTGAAAGCCACACTCTGCACATAAACAAAGAAGAAAGCAAAACCTTGCTTCAAAAATAAAGGCTTTGCCTATGGAAAGGATGCTGAATTTTGAACAACTACCTTATTTTATCAAGGACATGTTTTTATTTGGTCTTTTCTGGACACATGGCAAAACCTAACCCTAAGGGAAATCATTTGATACAGCTTAGTGTTGTGTTGTGTTGTTCTCTGACAAGATTTGTTTGCTATGTCAGTTTTAAAAGCAGTTTATAAAGTAATCATGTAGATCAAAACCAGAAATCTAAAATGTTCTTAAACATTCATTGGGAGAGATGTTTTCTCCCTTAAAACAAATCCTCTTTCCTTTTTGTTAGCTTGACTAACACAAACTTTTACTATAACAATGACTGGAAAAAAAGGTAATCTTTTAAGCCGAAGTTGTGCATGTCAGATGGAGTGTACCATTCCCATAGTGTTATTAATCATAAGCCAGTCTATAAAACAATGCTATGTTTCTCTGCATGAGGTACGCTAACTAGCTTGCAATTTCACTGTTTTTAGCCTAGCTTAGATTCTCCAGTGATATAAATCTTCAAGTAATGCCTATTTCCTTCCAAGAGGAGTTTATCACATCACATCTTTTGTTTTATTGCATCTTTTTTCTGCTCTTTTGACATTCTTGTCCTACTGTAGTTAACTGTCAGAGGAGGGGCAAGGTTTGTATTGTGAATCATGCTAAACTTGTACGGTAAGGTGAGTGGAGGACTAATGCGTTCAACTGTTAAAGAGAGCTTCATATTATGATATTCTGTTACAGCCTCGTAAGACAAGAAGACATGTCAGATACGGGAAAAAAAAAGGACTGGATGAACAAAATAACATGTCATTAAATCTGTAGACGCCAGGTATTGGGGCTTGCCAGTGAAAATGAAATGAAGTGCAAAAGAGTTACACTTTTTTTTATGATACTTATGACTATGACCAAACTGTTTCCATAATTCATGCACAGAATTATACTGCTGGGAATGAGTGTCACATGTCTTAGTGACTGGCATAACACCTGAAGAAAGGAAGAGGAGAATTCCATTTTGTGATGTAATGATTCTTTATTTGTGACTACTGTGCCAGCTTTGAGTTACAAAATAGGCAAAGATGTGAACCCACCCCTAAAGAGTTTACACTGTGTAGGAACCAGGTTCTCCAGTGCACGTGCTTCATGATGCTTTGATGACAGAAAGGTTGCAGGTCAAAATTCTTTGCTACTGTGAATTTTCTAAAATGTCACTTCACTTTCCACAGCATGTCCTCCCAAGCTGTGCTGTTTATCCCACAAGACTACAGGAACTGGTTTGGAGTAGTCCATGGACAAAATTTCTCTGGCTGTATTTCTCTGAAGGAGACTGGCAATAGCTGATGGAGCAGTAGATTCTTCATGAAGAACCCTGTATCTGCTCCTGTGCTTTGCAAGGCCTGATAGAGAGCTTGGAATTCTTGTCTCTGCTCTCAGGAAGAGGATATGGGGAGTGGGATAAACCACCTCCTCCTCCTCTGTGCTCACATAGCCTGGCAGAGAGTTGAGCACAGTTCTCTTTTTATGCTGGCAGTACCCAAACGAGCTAAATTCAGAAATCAAGGATTTTAGATAGTAATTAAAAAGTCTTGTGCAATAAATATGTTTTAAGCATCCATTAGCAAGGGAAGCAGCTTCCACAAGTTTTCAGTCAACAGTTAACTATGGTTGAAACTTGCTGTTTCTCGTTTCTGTCTCCTGTTGGGTATTGAGTCTTCTTTGCTAGCACACCCTTACCTGTCAGTCACTTGCCCAGGAGGCGTAGGCAGTGCTGAGTCAGACCTTAGGTTGCAAGTCCATGTCTAGAGTTGTCCTCTGTGTCCCAGCCCCCTTTGGCTGGCACTGGCACATTTTGCCTGGGGCTGCTGGTGGCTGAACTCTGTACTTGATGACATGGTGGAAAGAGGCTTAAAATATTGCAGTAGGTGCAAAAGTCAATGTGTCACTGTTGATGCCTGTAATTGCCTTACGTCAGTAGTAGCAGTATGGCATGCCATGCTGTTTTCCTCCACTGCAGGCCATATATAGCCTGTTACACTTTGATCTGCTCAGCAAAAAAGAATGGATTCCTTTTGTCTGTAAACAGCAGCTGGGTGAAAGGAAAGGGTAATGGAGCCTGAATGTACTGGGTGGATTGGCGCCAGCTTTGAATGTATTCGCTGACAAGATAACAACCCGTATGTGTATTACCAATGTCAATTTGGTCTGTACTCGTTACTGCTTCTAGAGCGCAGTTGTGATCTAGACCAATCTGCTCAGATTTCACCTTGGGAGATGTGATTCTGGAAGGAAAATGTGGCCTGGCTAAACTGGTGTGGTGTGCCTTCCTGTGACCCTCTCATCACATTGAGTTATTTCAAATAAGACTCCCCTTGTTCTTGGCAAAAAGTACATGATGGGTAGCTTGCATGTCCTGTTACTTTTGCACATTTAAGGAGTTCCAGCTATGTAAATGGAGCTGTTTTGTACCATTCATAGGATGCAAAGCTGACTTAAAATGAGCATCTGGAGGCATATGAAAGGGTTTTACTGCAGTTGAATGTGTCTGAGTGTCAAGGAGGACCAACTAATTTAGAATAAATACTTGCATTTTAAAACATCTATTCTTGAGCTGTGGCAAGTGTCCATGAAGCTTGAAAGGTAGCATCGTCTCATCCTACCTCATCCCACATTTTCTAAGCAAGTGTTCATGGTTCACATCTGCTTTATTTACTGTTAGATTTACTGCATTCTTATCAGGTATTATAAAAGAAACATATCTTCAGACAAACGTGTGGTTTTAAAATGGGATTATAATTCCCGGGCCTTCAAACGCTTATGTTGCAATGAATAAAAGCAGACTTCCCTGATTCATTTTGCAGGGCAGAAATGGTTGTTACATGGCTCATACTGTATAAAATTATATAGAGCAGTTCTCTCTTTGACTATTAAATCACATACTTAGTAACAAGCGTAGATTGTGAATGCAAAATTCATAACTCTTACAGTAAAGTGTAGAATGTGAGACATATTAAAATTCTTAGCATACCAAAGGGTGTGAACCAGATTTGGAAATCTGATAGTGGTTTTTAACACCTCTTTTAAAATGAGGTAGATGCAGAATAATCTAATCAAGATGTATGTCCAAATTATGGAATGGAATCTATTCTGAACCCAACTTCCTGCATTCAGGAACTGCACATCCGTGAAGCTCTCAAATAAAGCAAGGTACATCCCAGGTTTCTTCCTCTTAATGGGCAGAGAAAATGTGAGATATTTAAGATTCGGACAGTATGCAAATGCTGTGTTTTTGCAAAATCCTGCTTTAAAAGTAAACATTGAAAGGAATTGTAAGTGCAGAGGCAAATGTGCCATCTCATGTGCTATCCATTCACGTTGTCAGCTGATTATGAGTACTTATAAACATGCTTTTGATTGTGGTGGAGAGCCAGGCCTCATGAAGGCTTTGTGTGGCTTTGTGGATTTGCAAATGCAAGTTTTTGAAACCACTTTTAGTAACAGCGAGACTGCTGAAGGACACAAACACACATTATGTTCTACCCCTGTGAAAATAAATGCATTCCTCAACTTTAACATGTTCAGTTTGACCCTGGTTCAAAGTAGATTGAAACAAGGCAAGCTCTTTTCTTAGCATCCAAAGTAGGGAATGCTGGGGAGAAAGGCAGGTTTAAGCATAGAAGTGGTAGGGGAAAAAAGCCACCTTTTGCCTTAGCAGAAAAAAAGGGGTTACCTTCATTGCTTTCTGTACTTTTCTCTGTCTCATCTTTACACCGTTAACCTAAAAATATCATAACATTACGTAGTTCACTGTTTTTCCCGTGGCTGAAATTTCTCTCATTTAATTTTAGCTGCTTCAAGTTAGATGTCTATAGCAGGAATCAGTTGCCTAAACAAAGACATGTAGTGCCATTTCAGATGTCCTACAGTGTGATTTGAGATGCCCTACATTTTGTAAGATACTGGCATAGGGTTGGCAGGTATGACACAGGACTTAAGGCAAATCTTTGCTCTTCTGGAGCAGCAGTGATTATGCTAGGGCATCTCACATGCGATTAGACCCTTGCATTTAGCCCATAGCCTAAACAAATTATCTTGGCTCCTTGTGTGGTCAGAGAAGAGAGAGGTTGGCTCTTTCAGAAGACGGTTGTTTGTGCCTGTCTTAGGCATCTGGACATGTCAGTCATCCCCTCAAAGTATTTGTCTTTTCTTCTGCCAGGGAGCCCAGGTGACAAAGTAAGTTTAGGATTCTAATTTGTGGCAGACGTTAGTTATGGTAAATCTTGTCCTTTGTGCACAAAAAGTATGGAAATTATGGTTTTTAATATAAAAAGTTTGATATAATAGTGTTGCTGAGATTTATCACTTATAGATGAACTGTGGGAAGTCCTGGCGATGAAACTAGCTAAAACTCACGTGAATTAAAGGTGCAACTGGAAATCTGAATTATAACTTTTTTCCTAAAACTAGTTGGTATGTAAAGAAATACAGAAAGGCTTTTATTTGTTTAATCAACCAGGAGAACTTTACTCCACAGTGTTACTGGAAGATATACATATATCTTTTCATATTAAACCATTCCTCTCAGTCTTAAACTGGCTTATTAACTGTCACCTGTCTAAAGTAGATTTGTTGCAGTTGTGATGGTTTGGGGTACAAATGAAGCATGATTTGTGAGAGGTAATGTGATATTATCTTTTATTAGACCTGCTAGTCTAGCAGGAGAAAACAGAAGAGCATTCAGCACACAACACGCTCCTTTAGGTTCTGCAAGCTTCTCTGTTTTCTTCCATTATTCCAGTGCAGCTATTAAAAGATCCTACTCCCGTTACAAGACTAACCTCATTTATTGCTGTCTTAAGGAATGTGAATCTATTAATAGTGGAAATGAGGTAAGGAGGTCAGGACTGTGAACGGAACACAAGATATAACCTTTAGAGTTGTCCCTGTCTCGCTTCAGTTAGACTCAAAATGATAAAAACATTCTTTGACATTCTAAAGCAGCACAGGAAACACAGCAGTGCAGTTCAGTGTGGTACAGTTTCCAGTGCCATTTGAATGCCAACAGCACGATTCTGAGGTTTGGCCAAGTTATTCAGCACAAAGCTCCAAGAGGGAGAAAAGGACTATTTATGTCACTGTCATATATCCTGACAGATTCACACAGGATGCAGGGTGAACACACACATCCTGTACCAGAGAACAGTCCCTATACTATCTTGTGGTCCACGTGGAGGCCTGTGGAGTGCAAAACATAATAAAGTCCAAAACTGGAACTTTCACAGTTATACAAATATAAGTCCTTGCTTAATTTTATATCACCTTTGTTTGCCCTTTTAAATCCTCAGGTATCATTACTGATACAGAATCCCTCGCAGTAGTTTTAGGGTATTTTGGCATTTTGAAACAAAATGAGAGTGGAAGTGAATATATTTCTTGGCTTTGAATTTAAAAGCTTGGGGATCCTTTTTTTAAATAAATTTTATAGGAGATAAGGGACCAGCTTTTGGGTTAGATCTACCAATGAAGAATTTGCCACTGAAGAGACTGAAGGCATTATCTGGTGAGGCTCATCCTACAACAGTGAAAAAAGCCTGTAAAAAGCCATCTGTAGGGTATTAGATGTTAAAATGAGGTTTAATCAGCGTGTAAGTGGCTTAATAACTGTCTGTTGGGTTTGGAATCTGAAGTGATTTCCTGTCCCTAGGTCATTTTGACATTGGTATTTTGACTCTGGTATTTTAAATACATTCAATGATAATGTTGTTCCCTTTGTACTGGAAAATCTTGTGCATAATGACCACAACCTGCTGAACTCCAAATATTTTTTATGTTTGTTTCTTCCCTGTACTTCTTTGCTTGCTTCCTTGCACATGTGGGAATATGTATGCATAGTTTCTTTGTTGGATTTCTTCTGTATTCTTTTCATAGACTACTTTATGAGGGGTTACGGTCTGACTGTGATCTCTGGACTACAGGGCGAAGAACAATTTGAGCCATGAACACAGTTATCTATGTGCTATGGAAAGGCTGGAAAACATGTTTTGTTTTTTTAAAATGAACTTATGACATTATTTGCTGTTGAAAAATCATAGTCAGCTAATACTAGGATTTATTAATAGAGTGTCAAAGTGTGTAAGGTAATTAACAGATGAGATGATAGGATACAGTCTGCTGGAAATATCTCATCTGAAGACTTCTTTGAGGGTTTTATGCCATATTCCTCTGTGGAGGTACTAATGATGAGGCTAGATAAGAGATCTGCTATTGCACAGACTGTAGGGTCCAAACAAATAGGAATGAAAGGTCTGCAAAGCCACCTGGAACTCACTTCAGAGCTGCGCTGTAGCAGCCAGTGTGTGAGAGGCGTCGTTGACGGCACGGGACCACTGTTTCAACAGGCCATTTGGCGTCCTAGGACTCTGTGTACTTAAATGACTATTATAGAGAGAAGGTTAGCCATAGTTCCTTATTTTAAAGGTTCCCCTGGGAATACTGAATTAATTAATTATCAAGGCAACATAACGTTCCTAGCCATACTAAACAAAGTAACTGTTGATTAATGTTTGTTTCCATTGTAGCCCTCAATCTGAAGGGCTTCTATAATGCATGATCCAACAATGTACGTTACTGGTAAGGTATGTGATACTGTCTTGACAGAAACTTTCAATCACTTTTCCTTAGCTACCAGTGTTTGCCAAAAGTACCAATGTTTGTTTTGTCAGCTTCGAATACACCAAAGTGTTGACGCATGTCCTCAGAAGGTAATTTTGTACATTAGGTATGAATTGCTTAGTTTCTTTTTCACAATGTGCTGATTTTTTTATGATGATCATAAAATTAGAACAATCTGATACTGTATGTGCTATTTGTGACATTCCACATTCCTTGAAAAGTACGTTTGCAAAAAATAACGGATGATAAATTATTTGATATAACTTCTTCTGGAAACAATTAGAGAAGTTAAAAGGTTGAAATTTATTTTATTCAGAGCTCTCAAATACCTGACTTTTATTTTTAATTTCAGTGAATAAAATTATCTTAGCCTGATTCAGCTAAGCCCTTAAAGAAAGGTTTATGTTTTAGAAAATTGTAACTTCATGAAAAAGTGGATATGGATTACTTGAGGACTATTATGTCCTGAGAGATTCAGTAGAACATGTTCTCACACTTGAGAAATCTTGGATTAAAACATGACCAAATATTTTATGACTTCATTCTCAATCTTCATATCCTAGTTCTTTCAGATTATTATCATTTGAAGAATTTCTTCTGTCAATTCCTACATTCAAATGCTGCAGCTGAAAGACTGTTTTCCACCCATAAGCAAACTTGGGCCTGATAGATTGATTCGGTTAACGCTGAAGGTCAGATTAACATTTGTATGTATTAAAAAGTTAATTGTTTAGATAACAGATCAATTATAAAATTGGTTCGGTTCTGTGAAATGGATAAATTCAGAGATTGCTTTGAGAAGCATTAAAACCTATAATAATTTCCATTTTAAATACTAATGGAAGGTATGAGCATGCCTTATACACTGTATCTTTGAAGGCAGTAGAAATATGCAACTGAAAGGACAACATATGGCATGTTAAAGAAATATTACTTCCCTAAAATCTGCCATAAAATGAAACATCATTTATTATTTTTTATCTGGCTATTTACATGGCTATTTATATTTATTTATACTGCTGTTTCCATAGAATAGAGCTTGTCACCATATCTTAAGTACAACCCTTAGACAATAGTCCCCACTGTGGAAAAAAACTGAGAAAAGCTATATATCTCTAACATGTAAACTTTTCAGGTGTGATCAGTGGTGTGCATCTGAAAAGTCTTACAAATTCATTAAAAACAGTAATGTACAAAAATGTTTCAGGTGCAATAACATGTAGTATTTTGAATAATAAAATAATGATGTAAGTTTTCTGGTCTTGTTACTACTTCCTTGCTTTCTTAAGCCGGGACATCTGATCTCAATGATTTTTCAAAGAATGTTGCCTTTCCGGTGAAGTCTCTCCTTGAGCATGTAGCTGTAATGCTTCAAGATGTCAGGAAAAACTGTATCGGGGCATGAGAATTTATATACAGCCACCCTAAAAGGCTACTTTGGTAAAATCTCTCTGTAGCATACATGGAGAACAAGTATAGTGCAGACTTGCTGTGGCAGGAAGAGGTCAAACCACTGCATTGTGACTGTGCTCATACAGTTTATCTTATGAAAGTCAGTAAGTTTTGATCCAAGGATCCAATGACTATTTGCATTATATAGCTATATGTATATATATAGCATAACCCTGGAAAATCTGATACTTATATCTGAATGTGTTACATTAGCAGTTCAAGCAAGTTAAAAACAACTGGAATAACAGATTTTCATTGCATATATATAAACATTTGTTAGGTTTTTGTTTTTAATGCTTACCAAGTGACCTCAGTCAGACAATACAGTGAAATCTGCAGAAGTATTGACATGGGTTGTGTATTGCTTAGGTAATGTTAATTTGCTGTCTTTGGGAGAAGTTAATAAATTAGACCAATGACCAAATGATCCTAACATAATCTGCTTATAGCCCCTAAAGAACTATGTGAGCACTTGATCTAATGCACTTTCCTTCTAATATGTGGTCCTGTTTACAAAGGGTAAAGTTGAGCAGAAAGTTTGAGTTTCTGCAGAATCAGGCCTTTATCATGCAACTAATATATATTTACATTTACATTCATGTATATACACACACATAAGTTATTTTACATTATAGAATGCTTGAAACTTATGATAACTAATATAAATATAGAGGTGGCATACTTTTTATGTTTTAAATATCTGTTGGCACAAATAAAATCTTTATCTCTTATTGCAATTTCTTGATAACAAATGTATCGATTAAAACCTAGGAGTCTTCAATAATGTTCTACTCCTGGAAGATGAGAACAAATGTATTTCTCTGATGTGCTGACAGTAGAAGATAACTCAACAGTGACACTGAAGCTATTATTATCCACCATCTTCATTCAAGTCTGATGAGGGAGATGTAAGAATCAATGACTTGGTGAGTTGGAAACAAACTTTAAAAATTAAAGTGAGCCAATTATAGTAAAATGCTAAGTAAAGTGATAGATTCTCTGCCTCTTTGTATATTTAATCAAGTCTGGATGCCTTCCGGAAAATATTTGGATAAACACCAGTGTTGTCAGCAATACAGAGGTAGGATGGGGAGCTATATGATGTTTATTTCAGAGACCTTATTAAATGATCTTTGAATCCTGCAGTCATGAACATTATATGCATTAGGTCAAAGAATAAGTTAAAATTCATCTTGCTGTTTTTATCCATATTGCTACATATAAAACGCTTGTGACTTAGTGATTCAAGGCCATAAAATTATGAAAGTGCTGAAAGCTCTCAAAACCCCACCATCTCTTCAGTGAAGAGTTCTGTGGCAGACTTGGGTACCTGCTAGTGACCATGTCACAACACAGCAAGGGTAGATAAGAGAAAAGGGACTGGGCACAGTGTGCCTGTTCATTCACACTGCATGGAGTTCTGCGTCTGGGCTCACCTCCAGGGTAGAACAGGACACAGAATGCCTTGGAACTTACTGAAATAACATGGGTGGGAGAAGAGCTTAAGCTCGGGGATGGGTGTGAGTTGGAACTCGTGTCCCAAATATAGTGCAGATCTGCCTTATGCACTTGAAGATTCTGTAGGTTCTGGAGAACCTGGAGTGGTGAATGATTAGTGATAAAATCTTACAGCTCAGGATTTACAAACCAATGTCAAGCCTTACATTTTCAGAGTAGCCATTTGTGTTTATGGTTTGTTTGTCTTAAAGCATTACATATCTGACTCTGTAGTCTGAGGAGCAGCAGTCCCATGCCAGGTTCATGGAAGCTGTTTAATTGCTTGCTGTCTCTAGCTTCCTTTGCAGACTACAGAAAGTGAAAGATGGGTTTGATAGTGACATATTGGTAAGTCATGAGGTCCATCTCCTTGCTTGAAAATGGCATCAACTTTAGCAATGACAGCCTTAAGAACCATGGCTGGAGAATTACTGGCTGAAAGTAGGATGAAAAACTTGTAAAATATCTAACTATCCTTTTTGCCTTACAAAAGGTACTGAAATCCACATTCAGACAATTCTGCGTGGCTTAGAACTGGGGCAGCTACATATGCAGTAGCAAATTTGGTCACAGCTCTGGGTTTGTTTGCTCAGTTGCTCCTGGAAATCCATCAGCATCTGTAAAAATGCATAGTAGTACAGCAGATAATATCGCAGTACAGGGCACCTTGTTCTCATTCACAACTGAATGTTCCCATGTATCATCATTAAAAACTCATGGGCATAATAGGAATAGCAGGAGTCAGAGCTTACCATAGCACAAAACCATAGTCTTGTGGTCATGACTAATAAACAACCTGTATCAGAGCATGTGAGTCATATCCTCTCCATTTAGCTCTGCAAGATAAGTGGTGGTTTGCATCATAGCAGCTCCCATATAGCTAGCACAAAATAAAAGAAGGTACAAATTGGTCATCCTAACCACCACCAGAATAACGGGTTATTTTGATGTGTTGAAGGTGTCAGCAGAGCTGTGTTTAGGTGAAAAGTAATATATTGGGACATGGAAGGCAAGACTGTATGTAATTATTTAATACTTATGAAATATGAAAGGTAGAATCAAAGCTTTTAATTTTCTACAAACAGCAAACCATCTCAGTCTGCCTTCATGAAAACATTCATACGCTTAATGCCAACTGCTAGGCTACTGGGCTGGTTCTAGCAAAAGCTATGTCTTGTTCTTCTGTGTATGATTTGTGCAGATCCAGGAGTTTTTCCAGAGAAGTTATTTTTCATGATGGCATGGGTGGTTTAGTGGCTGTTGGCCTTCATGGCATTGCCGATGAGAGAAACACTGTTCAGGCAGACTTCAGATAGCTCTTTGTATCCCATTTTTGGCTTCTGTTTCTTAAATTTTTATCTATTCTCTTTTTTGTTTTTTCTTGCCACTGGCTGGGGAACCTGAACTCTTCCAGTGACAGCTATGTCGGCTGGAGGTTGTTGGCTGCACCTACCTGAGATGCTTGCATAGCAGGGCTGGGAACTCAACATTGTATGAAAATCTCCTCAGTGATTTAAAGGGAATTTCCTCTAACAGGAAAATCAGATATTTATCCCAACTTTATGCTCTTCAGCAAAGAGTCCTTGGAGAGAGAGTGAAAGTCTGGAGGACAGAACCAGTACTTGATCTGCTCTCATTTTCTACATGAGTGTAGAGTTTTTCAGAAGAACAGTCAAAGACCAGCTACACAATAGTCAATGGTGCAGGTTCTTAGGGCATCCTCTGAATTATTCCTTGTCCTATAAACAGTACCCTGTCTCCTTCCACAGCACTGTGCTTTTGACCAAAGAAATAGCGTAGTAGTATAGAAACAGTTCCAGGAGCTTACTAGAAGTGACAAATTTTTGGTGGCCTTAGTAGTGTGTTCAGGAGTTACATACCTATAGAGTTGCTTTACTCAGTGGCTTTACTTGGCTGCAGCTTGCAGAGGTAAAGATTGTTGAACACTATGCCAAGTATGTTTGAATGAATTACTTTCTCTAAGGGAGCAATCTCGGTATTTATATGCAAGAATTGAACCAAACTTTCCCATAATACCTCAATAAGAAAAAATGCTATTTCTCTGCTTATTCTCCAGCTGTAAGTTGCTAAAGACGTTATTTGCAAGTTTGTGTATAACTCTTGCCTTTAGGAAAATTTTCCCCTCTCTTTTCTGTTACGTAGCCGAGAACCATGGACACAAATGAAGAATACATTTTGTATCCATTCACTGCTACTCAGATATTAATTTTTGTAATATGCCACCTTAATTCTTAAGGGTTGGGATTCACTGCACTAGCAAGAGTTGTTATAAATGTGCTTTACTGAGTATTTATTATCTCTTGTATGGATTTCATATGCATAGATGCATATGCAGTATGCCTATGTATAAATTATGACTAAAGTATAGATGCCCTAATATTTGTTCAGATATTTGGAAATCCAAGGAAAATTGAGTATTCCTAGTAATATTATTTAATCTGTTTCTGTGCCTTACAGTAGATTGTTTTATTGTTGGTGTTCCACATTGTGAAAACAGTATATATTGCTTAGGCTGCTATTGCATTAATCAAATAAATGCAGATCATATGATGACTGTCCTATCTACCTGCTAAAACAGAAAATAAATGTAGCCTAGTGTGGTGGCTTGACCCTGACGGGACGCCAGGTGCCCACCAAAGCCACTCAATCACTCTCCCCTCCTCAGCTGGACAGGAGAGAGAAAATAGAATGAAAAGCTCGTGGGCTGAGATAAGGACAGGGAGAGATCACTCATCAATTACTGTCATGGGCAAAACAGACTTGACCTGGGGAAATTAATTTAATTTATTATGAATCAAACCAGAGCAGGATAATGAGAAATAAAACCAAATCTTAAAACACCTTTCCCCCACCCTCCCTTCTTCCTGGGCTTACTTTACTCCTGATTTTCTCTACCTACTCCCCTCCAATCAACAGAGGTTAGGGTTGTGGTCACTTCATCACATGTTGTCTCTGTCGCTCCTTCCTCCCCAGGGGCAGGACTCCTCACACTCTTCCCCTGTTCCAGCCTGGGGTCCCTCCCATGGGAGACAGTCCTCCATGAACTTCTCCAACGTGGGTCCTTCCCATGGGCCGCAGTCCTTCAGGCACAGATTGCTCCAGCGCGGGTCTCCTGCGGGGTCACAACTCCTGCCAGAAAACCTGCTCCAGCCTGGGCTCCTCTCTTCACAGGCCCTGCCAGGAGCCTGCTCCAGCAAGGGCTTCCCATGGGGGACACAGCCTCTTCCAGGCATCCCCCTGCTCCGGCATGGGCTGCAGGTGGAGATCTGCTCCGGCGTGGGCCTCCCTGGGCTGCAGGGGCACAGCCTGCCTCACCAGGGTCTTC
>JAVKLA010000093.1:8880228-8934464 GCA_034782735.1 Sagittarius serpentarius | reverse complement strand
CTGAAACCATCAGGGTGTTATCAACATTCTTCTCACACTAAACCCAAAACACAGCACTGTACCAGCTACTAGGAAGATAATTAACTCTGTCCCAGCTGAAACCAGTACAAGCCCAAGCCCTGAACAGACTAAAAGATGCACTTAGTTTCATGTAGAAATGTAGTTAAATGAGCTCAGGACATGATTCTAGCCCATTTTATGTGGATGGAGGAGCACTTCCTTAATTATCCGTGCTGACGGTTGGTGATGGGATGCTATACGGTTTAAACAGCAGTGACAGTCTGCTATTTGTCTTACCTGGCAGATCTGAAAAATAATTTTTCATAACTTTGCTTTTAACTGTGTTTATTCTACCCCTTCCTTCTCCCAGATGCTCCAAGGAAAATGTGAAAATGCAGCTGGAGACTATAAGAAAATCAAGACCACAGCACAAGGTAGAGTGTCTAATTGAAGTAGCTGTTTGGTAGACAAAAGGGTACATGCCTTCAAACAGTGAGAGCCCCAGCTCTGTCATGAGGTGGTGGATGTACTGACCCACATTAAGGTGTTCTGCTTTGCTTCCTGGCAACGCACATTTGCTTTAGTTTTGTTGCAAACCCTCTAGTTGGGATTCTCCTGAAAAAGGAGCCTAGAGGAACAGCATGATTGGCTTGGACGATTATTTTGCTGTGATTGCTAAACCAGCTGCACTCTTCCACCAGCTCACCATGTCAGATTCACATAAGCATGCTCCAGTGCATAAACACACTTGTAAGATGCTAAATTCAGCCAACCGTCTCTTCACTCCTCAAGGGCTAGAGATAAAGAGGTGTGTGAGTGGCAGATACTGGAGGAAGAAACTAGCAGATCACAGAAAGCCAGACTAACTGCTGGGTTCTGAGTCACTTAGTCAGAACCACTTAATACCGCCTTAATAATTCAGTAAGACCAAGGATATTTTGAGCTAGGTGAATAGAAATGGAAGATTCCAGAGCAGTCACCCCAATATCCCTCTTTCACAAATATGAAACATTAGAGCAAAATTTGGTTGTACCACTCCAACTCCTAAAGAAGCAACTTAAGAGGATGTTCCCAGAGAATGTTCTATGGTCCAGCTATCTCTGGCGTGGTCTTTCTAAGATGGTCACTGCTGCCTGACTCTTTCTTCTTGGCTCTTCCTCCAAGCAGACAATCTACACATATGTGTGACCTTACCCTGGAATCTATACTAGCAGTTTTCTAGAATGCAAGCTCCTTGAATTGAGAGTCATAACTCTTTTACAAGATAATAATACAAAACATCTGAGTCAGCCCAACAGCTTCACTTGGCTAACACCGTGTAAAGAGAAAAATCCATTTCTGTTGGCTGCAATATTACCAAGGTTCATTAGAATCAGTGCACAGATGCTTGAACATGCTGGTAACGTGCAGCTTTGAAAGACTGGTAAATTTTTTGAACAAAAAAGAATGCAAAACATTTAAAATATTGTATATGAAGATGAAAGATGCATGGTTTAAATTGAAAGCCATAGGGTTGACACTGGAATGAAGGTAATGTGTCTAAAGAATGGATTAGTAACAAATGATTGTTGCCAACTGTTTGACTTTTTTTCAGGAGTGACATATCTACCTATTTGCAAAAACACAATTCTAACTTGTCCATAAATGCAAAAACTGTCTATGTAAATGACATATGGATTGTTCAAAACCAAATTGTCTCTGTGTCTGCGTTCGCTTGCATTTGAAATCCTCAGTATTTCCAGTGAGTCTGCTAAGGAAACCTCTGTCCTGAAAGAATATTATTTCCTATGTTTAAACTCATAATTGCAAAGTAAAAATAAATAAAAAATGCTCTATTCTTCTGAAATTTAAGCATCTTCAGATTTTTTTCATCATCGACACAATCTGAAAATTTACTACCACTTATGTGATCACAGCCATGTGTATATTTGCAAGTTACATGAGGTCTCAGCAGCCTTGAAATCATCATACAGGTGAAAGTTTAAGAATAAAACAGTGGTCACTGACAGTGTATTTATCACCACGGATCCTTTTGCTATTTCTTGTCTTGCATAGGCAATGAAAAGGCTGAGAAGAGCAGCTGGTGATTTCTTTTCATCTCTGTACCTGGGCCCCTCGTCATGACAGGATCCTTATCTACACAGAAAGAGGGGAAGCTACTGCTGTTACAGATGTGCTCATTAAATCAGGCTGACGCTTTCATTCAAAAAATATTTGCGTGTGTTTGGATGTTTTTCTTGTATTTTTGCCATCTGTGTTGGTGTATGCATGCACACAAATACATGTAAAGCTTAAATGCACTTAGGGAAAGCCCGCAAAATGCAAAGCTTACAGTTCTTGAAGCTAGATGGTAGTCCCATATACTGAAAAGGAACACATTCACATTGCCTTTCATCTTAATAAACATGGTCCTTTTTATCCTATGTTTTTTGATGACTATCAAATGATAAGGGAATCAAGACAAATGTCTGCATTCTGAGAACACGCTGAATAACCGATGCAAGAAAAAGCACTTTTGAAAAGAGATTGGCAACTGAAAGGTCACATGGCAGTATGGGAACTCGTTTAATGTACCAAGAATAAGATAATTTAACATGCTTCTCAAGGATTCTGAAAAAAGGCCTAGTGTTCCTCTGTGCCTGGTAATTGAAACATTGTATTTGAGGCCTTTTAAAACACACAAAGACCTAGCATTATTTATCAAAGCTGTCCCATCCTGATGTTCACCACTAAGACCACTTAGAGGGTTACATCAGAAATTGACGTTGACTCGAACAAGTATTTAATGTTTAGGTAGAAGGCTCTACCTCATACCAGATGTGTACATTGGCAAATATATTACAGTATTAGCATATTAGCACACATCACCAGATACTGGAGTTTGGGCTTTGATAGCTGTTGGAGAGAGGGATTCTAGCTATTTGTCGCATCCACAGCAGAAGGATTCTGAATGTTACCTTTGGCACTTGTTAAGGCATTGACTGGCTCCCACTTTGATACCCCATGCAAGACAGAAGGCATTTTTCCCATGCAGCATCTTTGCTTAGAAACTTCCAGTCCTTCAGCTTACAGTAAGGAGGCTTAAAGGGAGTTACAATTTGCTTTTACCTGAAATTCCTGTAAGAGATTTCTCTTTCTCAGGTATTTTTTTTTCCAAGCCCTTTTCTTGAATGAGTGGGGCAGAGCATGTCTTGCTGAACAGTAGGATAGGAAAAGACTTTACCACAAGCACAGGTTAAGTACATCTTAGTCACTTAAGTTCTTGCCGCAAGGTTAGAGACTTCCGTTTGAAATGCACCTCCTTAGGTTGATCTTGCTAGGCATCCTTAATGAGCATTTCCTGGTTACACAGTCCCCCTGTGCTAGTTTGATTGTTGGGTATGGGGACTGAGATTGCTTCTACTTTGCATAGTAAAATCACAGTTATTTGCTGAGACCAGAGCTATAGTCTTTACTCATTGGCTTCTCAGTGGCAGCCCCAATTAATCTCTTGTAGAAATACTCCGTAGAAATGGATATACTGCCAAATAGGAAGAGAAGAGTTACATGGCTGAGGCAGAACATTTTAATTTATTACAAGGGAATCTTTCAGAAATCAAATCTACATACATCCAATAAAGATACAGGATAAGTTAAAGGAGCACACCTTCTATCAACTAGCCTTCTGTATATTGCTTAAAATCTTATTTTCTCTACTTTGGCAAAGAAGTATTGGCAGCCTTTGCTGAATTTACAGAAGAACAATCAATAATAGAGTTGAATTAACAACCATGGTCTGAATGATAACATGGAAAGTACTCTGCAGCCTGAGCACTGTAGAACCTTCTGTATACAGTATTTTCATCTTAGTTGTTCCACTGGGTGGCACAACTCCTACACTGCCTTTTTCAAAGATATCATTCAATGTTTGAATATGTTGAATTATTTTGCTGTATTATTTTGTGCCGGCAGCTGCAGCCTTGAGTTCTGATCAAATTGCCTAGCCAGATGAAATAGGGACTTAAGCTAATTGGAAGGCAAGTGCCACTGTACTGTCTTTAATCTAAGATAAAAACTATATCCCCCACCCCCCGCCTTCTTCCAAACTGTCATTACCTAATGTGTTAGGAAAACATGTAGCTCAGGACTTAGGAGCAACTAAAGCTTTCCACAAAGCACTTTGGTTTCAGGAAAGAAAACAGAAAGTGTCTACTCCCTTCGTGGGAACTACTTGATGATTTGTATTTAAAAAAATTCTTCTGAGACCGTCATGCTTCACAGGCTGGAAGTGGTAAGGAAACTGTCTTGCACTTGGGGTGGATCCACCCACAGTCTTTTATTAAATCCTTTCCAGTGGCAACGAAGAAATCTAGACCTCCAAATCGTGTCTCCTCAGAGAAATGTCAGTTGGAACTCATGACAACATTTCTCTCCATGTGGCTGCCTTGCTGATGAAGAATACCTAGTTTTGGCCTTCAATGTTATAAAATGCTCTGACAGACTTACAAGACCCAGCTGCTTCACAGCTTCCACAGTTGTTATTTGCTCTCCAATCCTTCATCTCTTTAAGGCTTTTCCTTTGGGAAAAAAAAAAAGATTCACCATATTCCCCACCAACTCTGCTCTGAAAGGTAGTTGATCCCACTGCAGTCCTCATTTCTAAACCTATGAAGACCTTCAAACCTTAGAACTGGTTGACTCCTGATGTGACAAGGCTAGCCTGTTACCTCAGCTTGTCCTCAGGCAGAGGACATCATAGAGTGGCAATAACAGCACAAGCATCTCCTTTTAAGTTACATGTTTGGTGTCTCTCATTATGTATAAGTATGATTAAGGAAAGAAATTCTGCGATGTTTAAATGAAGTGTTTTGTTATAGTGACAGGGATTCTGAGGCATTTGCGGATGTTGGGTTTTTTTATTTGTAATTCTGGTGCCCAAGGAAAACACTTCCATGGTGTCATGGTTGCGTCTCTGTCAGTTCTGCCCCTACCTCCGTTTACTTTTGAGCCCAGGGGTTAATTTCAGTGAAATCTGAAAGGGGAATAGGTAGGCCTCACAGAGGTGTCTAATTGGGTACAAAATTTGGGAGAACTGTCCTGTGACTAGAAGAGGACTGTACAAATGAAGATCCTCCTGAGAGAACTCACACATTATATGTAACATTTGGTTGTAGCTAATCAGTCAAAATGTACCTGACCGTCCAATTAGCATTTGTGCACTGTCAGATTAGTTATAACTCTGCTTTCTAGCTGTCTCTTGCAGGATGCAGCTGGAAATATGGCTGCAGGAACTGGGTCGTGACAGTAGGGGACAAATCTATAAGAAAACCATTTCATTAGTTCTGCTACTCGTGCAACAACTAATTTTAAATGAAGGAAATGTCTCAGTAGTCAGGTTCATGTAAATCTTTTGTGCAGGAGGCTTATGCTTTTATCTTTCAATACATGATGTTTTTTATTTTTCAAATAAATACATTTGGGTTTTCTTTTGCTAAAATCCTGGTATAGTAGGGTTAGCTCCTTTGTAACTATAAAAGGAGCAAGGCTGTAAGGGTATTCTATATGGCAGGTGACAGCGCCAGAGCAGTATATCAGGACCACTTACTGAAGCTCATTAATTTACGCATATAAGCAAACTTCTACACCTCATTTTTGTGTCTAGAGTGCTTCAACTTTTCTGCTTTCTTTTTAAGCTACAGCTGCTATGCCCCCAGATCTTTATACACATGGGATAAATTCCCCTTGACTTCAGTGAGTTCTAGCAGCCAGAAATTTTGCTTCTGGCCTTCTTTAGGACTTAAATTGTGTGTGTTGGAAGAAAATGTCAGATTAGACTCAGGAGAAAAAGAAATACAAGAGATGCCTACATGTCTAAACTATGGGCAGAAAAAGGAAAGTAGGAATTAGTGCTGGATTATTTTCATTGAAATTACATTTTATATTTGCTTGGAAATCCAAATGTGGCTTTAGCTTTCCCAGGTTAAATAACATGTCTGAAGTATTGTTTGGGACAGCAGACACTTAAGAGAAAACTGATAGGAACAGAATTTTTAAGTGTCTTTTACTGCTAAGTGTTGTTGTGTCCTAAAATAAAAGATGGCATTTTTAGGAGAAATAAGGAGGGCATTTTTAAAAAATCAGGTTTTCCATACTCCGTTTTTTCCCATTTCTAAGGAAGTTTCAAAGGACAACTTTAACTTCCTTTTAGAGAAAAAATATGCTACAAATGTGAATTACCTTGCCAAAGAACTTTGGTTTCTTAATTGTATTTAATATTTGTGTTGCTTCTGCAGTTCCAATTATACTGATGTATCCTGATGCCGTGTATGTAAATCTATGTCCTTGCTAGCACTTACACTATTAGTTCCCCAGTTCTGCTGCATCTCTTGCTAAAGCGCCGTGGCTCTGCTGAGGGCTTGCCCTTGGCTAGCTTGCCCTTGCAGATGCCTGGCAGAAATTAGGTTCTGTGAGGACTCTAAATGGGAAGGGAGGAAATGACAGAAATGAAGTTGTTAGGACATACATGTCTGTGCAGTGGTGTATGGTTAAAGGGTGAGTATGGGGTAGGGTGGATGACACCCCAACTTGTAATGCATGTCTTTCAAACAGTAGCTTGACTGGGTTGCCAAAGGATTGTGGTTAGGAGAAGAGTATTTCCCCCGTGGGCACTTGGAGGCTGTAGATACTCCGCACAACCTTGTTCTTCATTTGAAAGTGAGACCTGTAACTGTAGGCAACAAGGATGTTTGTGTGGAAGGGAGAGGTTCAAAGTGAAGCTCTGTATGAATGAGAATCTACAGGTAAGGTGAGAGTGCTCTTGCTGGGAGAATAGTGAAAAAAAGGAGATAAAGTTGCTTGTCACATGTTTTCTCTATCTTTTTCTGTTCTTTTCTCTCATTCTTTTCTGAGAGGGAACAAAGCTTCTTATCCCCTTAATGGCCTTTGTTTTTCAAAATGCATTTTTCCTGCTGGCAAATACCAGCTCTGAACATGATCGTGCCAGCAGAAAGCTCCTTTTTAGTGATACAGTTTTTCACTTTGTTTAGTGAACAGATGGAAAGCATGCTGGCCCAAAACACTCTTTCCAGGGGAAGGTGTGTCTCTACTAACTTACCTTCTGAGCATTTCCACCCTCAGCTTAGTTTCTTCCTTTAAAATCTTTGTTGGTTTGGAAAGGAGGGTCACGCTTTTTGTTACTGCATACAGCAAACCCAATGGCTGTAATTTGGAACTTTACTTCTGTCTTAAGAAAACAGTTTGTATTATTTACTACACAAGACATTTTCTTTATGAATTACTATCTAAAAATAGCCCATATCTTATCCAACAGAACAGCAATGAATGCTCGTAAACCAAAGTGAGAGTTCATGATTTTTTTTGTGGCTTCTCATTAGGGTGTGAATCTAATCCTTTAAACCCAAAATTGTTGATGTTTTTTTTTTCAAGCTGTTTCTCTAGGTCTGATGCTAGCCTGCCTTGCTAGATGCATAGTTTCAACATCAGAAGGACTTCAAATAGAAGTGTGAACTGGGTGGTCTGTTTCCTTTTAAGTGCTTGCCTACTGCAAAACTGTTAGACATAGAAAGTGTGGGGGGTTTCCTTCAAATTTTAGCTTTACACCCTTGTTTGCACAGGTAGCTTTGGTATTAGTATGAAAAAAGAAAAGCAGTAGATGATTTAAAATGTTTTTTAAAGAGAAAATTACACAGTATCAAACTCTGCTAGAATAGTTTCCTAAGTGCTTTTAGTAGCTAGTTCCAGGTAAGCTATATGCAACAAGAGAATTTCTATTGCTTACAGATGATGAAGAAAGTAATGGAAATTTTGTACAATTAAGAATAACTGATTTTAGAGAACTTTCTGCTCTGAAGTGAATCATTAGCTTACTAGTGCTCTCTTGGACTGTTCTAGTGTCATCTGTAAGGAAGGAGGGCTGGGGGTCCAGGAATGTCTGTCAAAGTGACTGTTCAGGGTATGTCTGTAGGGTAAGATGGATTTGCTGTTAATATGTAGAAATTTCTGCTATTTGGTTACAAATACTATTGCTCTTTGGACCATCTAGCTCAAAGCTAGTGCAGGTAACTTTATCTACATTGTGTCTTTGATGGCAGGCATTTCCAAGCAGAAAGTGTATTTCTCTGCAGTAACAGAAGTAAAGGCACACAAGTAAGTGGAACTATAAAAGCAAAGAAGATAGAGAAGGGACACGGTGAACCTTGGAATAAATCCAGCTTCTGTTGCAGCCAACTGGTGGCATTTACATATCTGTTGTATTATGCTATAGAATGCTTTTAAGGCCTGCAGCTTAGCAAAGTACATAGTGAAGACTGAAGCAGGGCTGTGGCAAAAAGTCCAGCAAACAAACAGAGGTGTTAATGCTAGCCATAAAGGATAAGGAATATGGAGACTGTAGTGATTCAGGTCGTGTAACAACTTGCAGGCAGAGATACAAGGAGGAACTTTACAAATGTCAAGGGACAGAACGTACTGAAGAGGAAATATGCCTTGAATGATTTTGAATGGTGGATTTGATGTTAATGACTCCAGAAGAGCAGAAACACTTAGCTTTTGCTGTAGAATTGGTTTGGGTAGGGTTTTTTTACCATTTTTAATTAAAAAGGTAAATAAAAATATTAGGGATGCTGAGAAAGCAGACTGACAGCGCAAGATGTCTGCTCACTACCTGGGGAGCCGTTCCAAAACCAGTATTTGAAGGAACAAGAAAGATCTTCATTGAAGTATATTCTTTAATTGAATGTCACCCTCGAAGTACTCACATGGGCTTGTGAGTACTCACAAAGAGTTAAAAAATTCCAGACTACTGAAGAATACAAGGATGAGTTAAGGAAAACTACTAAAATGTAGATCAGTCTCCAGAGGAATAGGCAGTAAATGAAGTGGGACAAAACTCAAAAAAAATTGTGCTGGAGTGAATTCCTTCAGTCCTGAAGTTAGTCATGTAATTGGTTCTGTATGTGAATTCAGCGGTTTTCCTGTACATATCAGCTTGCAAAATGGGGATGTGAATGATCTAATGCCCATCTTCTATTTCAGTATGTTCACATCAGTTTAACTGCACCATAACTCACAGAACGGTTTTCTCCAGTGCTGTTCCCCAGTGGCATGACGACACATGACATTAGATGTACCAAGTAATATCTTTTTGTAACAGTTTATTAAGTAAACCTGATACTTTATTTAAAGAGGGAAAAGTATGGATGAAAGAACCATGAATTCAAGATGTTAAGGTTAATAGGTCAAAATCTAACCTAAATAAAACTCTCAATGAGAGTTTTGCCTGGGCAAGGACTGTGGGATTTAGCCTTAAGAGAATTAACAAGGTACGTCAGGTCTCTTCGCTGTTCTGATTGCCAGAAGCCTGCCTGGACTGTGTCCAGAAATACATTCTCAATCACAGCAGATTAAAGCAGCTAATACAGGAAATGATGTGTACTGTTTCACATTGTCTGTTCTGTTTTTATCTAGACAGGTACAGTAATAACTGTACAGAGAAAATAAGAGGAAAAAATGCTGGATTATTTTAATCAGCTGATGTTTTAGTCATATACCTGTTTTCTGGGAAAGTAATTATTTTCAAGTAATTGTAAGCTGACTTTTAAAAATCCTTTTATAGTTCTTTCTTCACCTTGGGAATCCTTTTTGATCTTTCAAAGCTGTTGTGGATCCCTCCCCCTTTAAAAAAAATCTCATAAAATGTTTACAAGTCTTGTTTATATTCCGATAACATTTTTCATTAGGCTGTGACAGCTTCACTGAAAAATTATTTTAATTATCTCAAAATGAATCGCACAAAGAAGGAATATGAAAATATAAATCTTATGTCTGACTGTACTTTAATTGCTTCAGCTAATGAAAGAGGTATGAGATATTTACACAATGTGAAAGCTAAATTGCGTGAACAATATAATCAGTATTAGAAATGTGCTGAATCTGTAGTACTCACTCTGCTTCAGTGGGAAGATATGGGGACTGTACCTGTTTTGCAGTGTTTGTTTCCTGCTCCTTATATGGCAAGCTAATTTCAATGGGAAATGGTGTTGAAAACACCTAATAATTATCTCTTCCCTAGGTCAGCAGCATGGAGACATTAATGAACAAAATGAAGTAAATTTATGTTCCAGAAGCTGTGGGCCCTCTCCCACCAACCTTTCCACAAGAGTTCAGTTAGGTGAGTAGTTCTTATGTGACAGTGTAATGTGAGCTAATGCCTTCTATGTATTATCAAAGCAAAATGTCCATTGATTATAGTAAGTAACCTATTACTACAAAAATGTCAATCAAGCAAGATAAAAGTGCGAACCAGAAGACGATAGAATGATTTTAAATATATACACACATAACAGGTCAAATCTGTAGGTCTGATTAGGTACTGTCCCCACAGTAGAAACTTTTGCTTCATCAGTTCCTAACCTAGTGATCTTTGACTGAATTTTATCCAAGACATTGCACACAGGCATTTTACTTTTACAGACTTCTGAACTTTCAGCTGTTTAGAAGCTATTGGTTGAAGGTGATGAATTCAGCAAAGAACAAGGGTATGACAGAAAACCAGTGTTCAAACTGTTACTTTGTCAGTGACTCTTCCACCAACATAATGCAGGAATGCTGCAAGGTTATTAACCAACAAATCTCTCCTCTGTAGTCTAAAAATATCTCCCAATTGGGTGCTTCAGTGAAATGCCATGCGTTATAAATGGCAAAGCTGATTTCCAACTTACAGGGATAGTGAGGAAGGACTGCAGGAGATTTGATATTTAGCAAAGTGGTAATGGACATGTTGCCATACACATAGCTAGCCCCAAGTAATTTTTTCCTCCCTTACATTAGATGCTTCTTATCTTGTGATAATGTCAAATGTCAAAATCCTGCCATTGCTTATTGTTGTCTTTGTAGGGCTGGGTTTTTTTGGTTTTGGTTTTTTTTTGTTTGGTTGGGGTTTTTTTTATTTTTTGTTTTTTTTTGTTTTGGTTTTTTTCTTTCTTTTTTCAGTTTTGAGATAATGATCTTTAACAATCTTTAAAACTCAGAGGGTTTTCCCTTGGTTCACAACTATTGTACTGAGTTGTAAATCTGTGTGATTAGTGACAGGCATTAAGGGAACTCGCTGACTTAGGAAATTAGTAACAATTAGGAGAGGCTTTCACTTAGGTCAAATCAGCAGTGGCAGAACGTTTTTGCCACCTGATGACCGTTTTAGGTTCGTACTGGCCCTGGGTGCTTTGAATTTGTACAGCACATTGCCCCTTCTGCTAGGATGGTTTACCTTCTGTGTTCTCAACGGTTATAGTTTTATCCAGTGTAGCAGTGGGCCAGATTTGTCATTAGTGTAAATCAGAGTGATACTACACTCTCTTATGCCTGCAGTTCATCTGATTGTATATATCTCTAATACCATGACACAGGGGCATCAAGCCAAAACTGGGACACTTTTTCTGGAAAAGCTAATCTATGTGTTGTTCATGGGAGAAAAGATGTGGACATTTGTAATTATGCTGTCTTCTCACATGCAATAAAAACATGCAGGACATTCTCAGTTTCTTGCAGTATATAAACCAGCATGGCACACTATGTGTCCAGGGTATAAGGTGTGTTCATACTCAGCTATGTTATTTCAGACTGTTAAATATTTTTCTCCTAAGAATGTCTTTTCTAGTTCAGATTTCTTTGTCTCTACTCAACACCTTGTTGTCCAGCATTCTGTCACTTTACTGTATTGCATTAACCTGTGTTGGGCAGAGTGATAATCTGACTCTTTGTCAATGCAAACACCCTTGCTACAGGGGGCATCGTTATCTTCCTCTCTTCCATGATAATGTGATCCCTTGCAAGTAACCTCTCACATGCTATTGAAGCAGTGCTCAGGTTGCTAATGGATTTTCCTGTTATTTTGTTGGTTTAAAAAAAAAAAAAGAAACTGTCAAGTATTATAAATACAGAGTACATATTATAAATACAGAGTACATTTATAAGTCAAATGAACAGGCAGCAATTTCAGGGGTTATGTTGCAGACACGTGCATATCAGAGAAACCGGCTGATTTGTACCATGTCATTGCATGAATACGAGTAGATTTTCCGCAGCTGAACATCCACCATGTTAAATTTGTTCCAAGCTGTTGATTCACCTAAGGAATGTCCCACCAGTGAGCAGCACCGTCTGTATTATTCTTTCTAAATATTTAAACCATGTATTATTTTATACTCGTCAAACATTTCAAGGCTTTATAGTCTTTCTAGACTGTAGTTTGGAACAAATAGTTTGGAATCTGTTATTGTGTGCTCTTGCTACTCATTCTGTTTCCCCATAATTGATGTAAGTGTTTATTTAGCTCCCTCCAGTGACTTGATGAGCAAATAAGTCCATGGTGTGCTATCCTAGATACTGCAAAACAAGTTACCACAAAAGGCAAGTTCAGGTTTTTAGATGAGATGTAGCATTCTGCAGCATAATGAGTAAATACTATGTGCTAAACCCATTGTGGCATATAATAAACAGAGCATCTGAGATTTACCACATAATTCTACTATTATTTATTATTAATGCTTTCTTATACTTGGCAGAATTAATGAGTGAATTTCAACATTAAGTGGGAGTGGAAAAGCTCCACACTTCTAAAAGAGCATTAGTATTTTTAGGAGAAAAAGGAGTAGGTTCAGAATCTGAATTCATTTTGTGAGCTGTATTGAAGATGCTCCTTCCATCTTTGTAATGATATGCAGAAAAACACTAGCTATAATCAACTATGGAAACAAAAGTATTATATGCTGTATCCTGAGGAAAATCTGTGTCCTTTTACTAATGTTAGATGGAATAAATTTAACTGAGATGGGGTCCATTTGTGAAAATTGTACCATTTTTGAAATATATTTGAAGAACAAAAAATACAGTTGTTTATGAGCTAAATTGAATCAGGAAATGCTCTTGGAGCTGAAAAGCGGTGGAGAAGGCTGTGCAGATAAATTGCTGTAGTATTCATAATAGGAACAGGAAAAATGACAGTATAAAGAAAACTGATTAGATGCTCAGAGGGAACTTTTAGTCCCATTGAAGTAAATGGAAGTTTTGCAGCTGATTTCAGATGTAGTATGATTTAAATACGTCAGAATGAAGCTTTGGGAGAGGTTCTTTGGGTTTGTGCCTCCACACTGAAAATACGTCATTAAAGACTTTAATTTTAGAGGATTGCATTTGCAGTGTGAAGAATTATTTTTTTAATTTCTTAATACCCCACCTCAATTCCTTAGGTATTGCAATAAAAAGAAAACAAAACAAAAAGCAGTGAAATTGCTCTTAATAAGGTTCTTTATGTTGAAACGCATTCTCAGTGGTTATAATTTGTTACTTGTTTTACCATAACATCTAGGAGGTACCCCTCAGGTCCAAGCTATCACTGTGTGAGGCCAAAGCTCTCATAACATAGTGCCAGCTCCAAAGATTTAAGAGAATATGAGAAGTTAGTATAACACTTCATGAACTGGAGTCAGGTTGAAGGCAATGACCGGAATTGAAATCCTGGCTCAGGCTGTTGGCATCTTATTTTCATCAAAAAAAAAGGAAAAAAATCATAACTCCAAGAAATTTTCATTTTTATTTTATTCTTCATTTCTCTGTTCTACACTTTATACTTTTCTCCTCTGCCCTACAACTTCCTCTGCCTTCAGTGGAAAAAGCAACGAAGAAAGTGGAAAAAAGAATAAGGAGGAGACGAAAAACATGAAAACAAATTTAGATTGTTACCTTGAAATTATAAAAAGATGCCAAAATTGCTAAAAAGAAGAAATAATGTTTCCACAGGAATATAACCTGTAGAAAAACACAGTTTCAAACAACTCCCCTGCACAGAAGTTGAGCTATAATAACAAGCCCGATGTGTACAGCTGTAGAGCTGGCACAGTCATGGTTCAGCGTATGGTGACACACAGCAAGCAGAACAAGGGCTGTTCCCTGACCCCCTAGAAGGAAAACTTTTCCCAGTATGTTTATAATTTACAAGTACCAAAGCCAGTTTTGGGTAGTGGGAAAAAAGCTAGTGAGCATGTTCTACAAAAAATATGCACTTTCTTGTGGAAATTTGATAAAGCAAGTTCAAAAAATTACCACAGAAAAATTAATTGTCAGGAAATAGAATGTCCTGAAATCTTGGGACTGGATCTTTATTTCTTAAGGGTGCTTAATGGTAATATTGCACCAATTTTACATACTAGGAATCTTATAGTATAAATCATTTCCTTGTGGGCCACATAATTTTTCATCGTGCAATAAAGTAACGCAAAATACAATGTATTCCTATTACAACTGACAGTGAAAGAGTATGACTATTTCAGGAACGTTAGCCCATTCACTGGGTTTTTCTTTTTTCTGTTCCTGGGTGGGGGAAGTTGCGTATGTGTGTGTGTGTGTCTATAAACTGTGACCTCTAGATCTGCTGGAAATATACTTATTCATCATGTAAGGTATTGCACCGTAATTGCCATGGGCCTGCATAATTTTTACCCAAGTTGAAACATTGTCTATCATTTCTTGTTGTTTATGCAGTCTGTAGAAAATTAAACAGGAAAAGGTGGGTCAGAGAAGTTGAGTCTGCGCTGTGTTGTGATCATGATGGGAGTACTGCTCATTTGTAGCTCTGGTTCTGGAGTGAATGTTGTTCTGTGTTTTGTGTTCAGTTACTGTTCCCAGAGCTAGGGAGACACTGCAACGCCCAGAATATCTTCTAGCTTCGAGCTCCCCACAGTTGCTACTACCCCTGCAGCTCAGTCTTCCCTGCAGCTGTACAGGCCAATGCAGCCACAGCCAGTGTGATCTTGGCATATTTGGTGCCCCTTAGGGGAAAGTTGAGGACTTCTTTCTCCTTGCTTTCTGGGTCCTGCTCTTCACCTACCAGTTTGTTTGTTCAGGCAGGACATGGCTGATGATGGACATTGTACTTGTGCACGGAATGGCAGGCCAGGGCCACAGAGGGCTCGTAAGTATGCAGACAGAGTTCAATAATATGGCTCTCTAATCTATGAGGCATGAGTCTGAAAATCAGATCAGTGACGCAGTAGCAGTACGCTCTGTGGCTTAAGAAGGAAACTGTTGTCTTCTGTGCTAGTTCACACTGTAGCCCCAGGACAGGTGGTCTTATTCCTGGGTAGAAGGAGGAACTTCAGTGGAAGCTCTGTGGGCAGGAATGCCTCTTATCTATAGCCAGGTCTGGATCAGATGATACGAGAGCACAGCCTTTCAGTCAGCAATTGAAGAAAAATAAAAATGGGCCTCCAACAGCAGACCAAAATACATCTTCTGTGTGAAAAAGAGCATAAATGTTTTAGCTCATTTGGCCAGTGAGACGCACGGAATTTTTATACTACAGTTGTTACAAAGAAGAGTTTAGGTATTTTTTTTTAGGTTGTCAAATAAGAAATGTCACCCATCCGGAGTACTAAATTTTGATCACCGAGTCAGAATGGCGGAGCCCTTTTGCTAGGTCCTCTTAAATTAGAATGCTGCTCTGTTGCTAGGCTAGTTCTCTCTGAATCTGGGTTTGTGCTGTTTATGTTATGGTTTGCTCATGATTAATAAAATATTAAGTTTCTCTTTCTGGGCAGAAATGAACAGATGGGGGAATCAACTGATCTGATGAACTCTGTGTGTACGTATATGCAGTCAACAAATAATCAGAAAAATAGGAAGGATCATGCTCAGATGTTACCTATTTAAAAATATTTATAAAATCACATACTAAATATGCTGCCAAAAGGGTGGATTGACTAAGGAAAGTTTATTATTGTATGCATTATTTATCTGCTCTTTCATTCACAACAGGTTTAATTAAAAAACTGCAGGTTTTCTAAATATTTATTCAGGATGCTGTTATTAAATGTAAATGTGGCATTTTGCATAACGTCAGTGTTAACTTTTTGGATTAGAATTTTAAAGAGAAGTAAACAAATCATGAGTATTTCTTAGGAAGCATTTATGTGCTTTTCATTTCAATAACACCAAGTCAGCTGGTAAAATCGTGTAGAAAACGAGTATCTATCAGAAGTAAGAAATGGCTCTGGAGCATATTCAGAGTCTCTCTGGCATGTTTAGGGTTGCAAAACCCAGCAAACCCCTCACATAAAAATAGCCTGAACACAACAAAAGACTAAAATGAAAATAATCCTCAGCTGATGAAGTAAACCTGTATAATTACCTAGTTTACCCATTCCCCAAATAGAGTCTCATGCCAGTGTTAGAGGTGAAATGTCTCACAGAGTAAAGTCCAGCACCTGGAGCAGAGTTGCCAGCCTTGGGGAGAGTGAATGAGCCCAAGGGAGGTGTGAGAATACAGGAGTGAGGTATTCCCAGCCATGGCTCCCAAACCAGGAATGACAGAAGATCGTTAATCCTGAATAGCTCTCATGCAAGTAGGGGCACTTTAGGTTGGTGGCTATACTGAAGAAGCAGGCCCAGACAGGGTTCTTGGGTACAGAATTGTATCCATGGAGAAGTATGAGGCAAGAAGAAGATGCCTAAAAGGAGTCAAAGTGGCTCAGTGCTACAAGAATACTACAGCCCACTCCAAGCCCATTGGTTTAGCTGGATGTTCCCACCAATTCAGTAACAGAGGTCTTAATATCTAGTTTTGCCCCTGAAGTTCACCAGATGCTAGCAGTTCTAAAGCCTGACCTTGTGTGAGTCTCAAGGATGCAACACTCACAGCCCTGTTGAGTACTCAGGATTATAAGAGGCACATGTCCAATAGAAGATATGCATTCCTGTGCATCACTGGGTAAACTATGTTTGGAGGACCATGACCGAAAGAAGGAAAGCTGTGTTCAGAGGACAGTTCTAAAAATGGGATTTACACAACCCAAACTGCACATGATATTGTTTCTAACCTTGAACAAGAACCACCCACAATTGATTTAACACTGGGCATGTCTGGAGACATATAAAAGACATTTTGCTTATCTGTATTTCTAAGTTCTTTGCATCAACCCAGCAGTCTTTTACTGAAAGGTGATTTCCCCATTGAATGACAATCAGGCTACGATGCTATTAATAGAACTGAAGAGGTACACATCTGCTCTACTCTCCCCTCTTGCTGTCAAAGCTAGGCACCTAGGAGACAGCAAATGTTTCTGTTTACTAATGGAAAAGTACCTGGACAGACCTCACTTGCCCTGGGAAGGCTAAAAAGTGGGCCACAGGCACTTTTGAGATAAAAAAGAAAGCCTAGAGAGGAGGCAAACAAAAACCAGCTGTGAACCAATACAGAGAAAATCCAGGAAAAATTTCCACTACCTCTCTTCATCCTTGTGAATTCCAGCCAAGATGAACTTTCAAGACAGCTTTACTCTGCCCATCAGAAGGCCTGCGATAGAGGAAAATTGCAATTTTCTTAGTCTCTGACCTTCTGACAGGACAGGAGTTTCTGGGATTGAGAAGCTGTCTTTCCTCTCTAGCCTGCCTCTCTCCAGATACCCTCTGCACTACACAACCCTGATTCATTGGTAGGGCACCTCATTTTGTGTATGCAAGGAGGCAGAAGCCATGTGGAAAAATGTGGTATAACAAAAAACGAATCTCATTTAATGATAAATGTCTAGCCCTTCAAAAACTCTTTGCAGAAGCAGCCTTCAGAACACATAACAAGTGAGATCATTATCATTTGGGAGGGGGAAACTGAGGCAGCGTTTTGCAGTGCTTTCATACAAAGTTGGAAGTAAAATCACAGAGGCACCATTAAAAATTACCAAGCGTCATAATTGCTGTTTATTCTTTGTACTGCCTGAGAGCTATAGTGATGAACAGAGCGCTGTCTGTGTCTGTGCAAACACTGGGTGAACTTACAAATGCATTCTGAATGCATTATGCACAATGATTTGTTTTAAGGGCAATTTAAAGCTTTTACCAGCTTCTTCAGCAGTCTTGACTAAAAGTTCCCTGACCTTCCTAGGACAGGTGGGACTGCAAAGATAGACGGAGGTTATATGTAAGATGTCAGAAAGTGTTTCACGTGCATATTATCCAAAGGCTCCCATATTATGTCTTACTTGGATAGAATAGAGTTTGCATTCAATACATTGCCAGTCTTTGAGAGGGCTCAGATTAATGGCCAAAATGTCTCTTTTCATGAAGAGGGACCTTGTGTAAATAATAAAAAATATTTACCTCATACAGCAATTGCTGGACTGTTAATAAGTGAAAGAAAGTGTAAGAATCCTTTGTCAAAAATACCGCAAGAAATAGTATCTCACGTAATTTGTTTTGTTAGTATGTAGATTGTTTTATCAGTATATTGACAAAAGTTGGTGGAACCAAAGTTCTCGTCTTTTTAAATGCTAATATAGCTCTGGGCAGTTCTGTGCTGGAAAACTACTCTAACTTTCAGGCAAAATATCCAATGAGTTTATGAGTATCTCTGGGGAACAAATCTGATACCACCTCACCTAGTCTCTCTGTGTTTGAGATACCTCGATGCCATCATAACCCTGGCTTTTGTAATAACTTTGAGTAGGTGCAGTAAATATTACAAGAGTCAGAAAATTAAATTTGCTGAAATGTGAATTTTCCCTTTGGTGCTACACCTAAAGTAGTTTGCTCCCAGTCTTGTTGCAGCTGGCTTTGTGGAGCCACAAAGTGTCCAGAGGTGTCTCACTTGCTAAACAGCCTAAGAAACACTTGGGAGCTTGATAAAGGCTACTTGGGACCATATCTTGGAATACTTAAATACAACTGAAATTGTGCCCATGCGAGGCTGCTATTGCACCTGGAGTTGAGGACTGTACCTTTTGATGGAGTACAAGACGTGAAGGTTTTATTTCTTCGTCCACTCCATGATTCGTGGTCGATCTTTTGGGCCAGGTGGCATCCATGTGAATTGGTTTTAACTGGATTTCTGACTGTTGGATGGGAACCATTAGACAGACTTGCCAGAAGCCAAGTATTATCAAATGCTCAGAAAGATCTTGAAGTATGGGAATGACTCCAGTCCTTCTGTGAACTCATGCTTGCACTTTGAACAGACACCTCAGCATTTTCTGCACATTGCTGAGGAACAGAATCCTTGAAATGGCTGGAATGGTGCCTGGGAGTTCAGTCCAGGTCTCCTTCTCTAAATGGCATATTTTATACTCTGGAAACACTTAGTACTCAGCACTGCTGTAGTAAGCCTAGTGCATCCCAAAACAAGTGTCAAGTCCCTGTAAATTACAGAGTATAAAAGCTGTAATTTCCCCTATTCCCCATTGGCAAAGTGTAATTCATACACAACATTATTTTAATGGAAATCTCTTATTCTAGTCCTTGGTGAGGAGGGAAAAGGTAGAAACTATCACAGTGGCTAAATATTTCTCCTTGGGCATTCATACGAATGCTTAAGTTGATTTTTCATTTCATTTAACACAAATACTTTACATTCCCAGGGGAAATTATTTTACATCATATTTTCAGTGTTACTGTCTTTCAGGGACTAATTTGTTACATACAGCTGTTTCAAGGTGGAGGTGAAAGAGGAATGAAAGGAGAAGAACAAACTAAACTTCAGTAACAGTTTTGAAAAAAAAAACACCAAAAACTTGTGGAGTATTGTTGGAATTAGCCGAGTCTTCTCTACTGCCCACTAGGTTAAGTGGCAGCTGTTCTGCCTGCCTGACTCATCCGGGAAACATTTGTATTTGAACCATTTTCACAGTATTTATAAACCTTCCTGAGAAAACAACATTTTGTGGCCTGTGTCACAATACCATTTCATTGCAGTAACTGCTGCTTTTTACAATTTTAAATGAGAGCAGAATCGGGCTTAGTGAGAATATTACAGTGATCTTTATCAGACTGTTTGGGATGAGCGTTGTTGCCATTAAGGATTACATCACTGCTGTAGGCAAATTGTTCCAGATGTTCTGCTCATTAAGAACATGAATCTTTTTAGAAGAACAGGACAAAGTATTTCTTTAAAAATCATGGTGGACTGACAGACAATTACTTTATTTCTAAATGTAGGTTTCATGGAACTCGCAGTTCTTGAAATGGAGTAAAAAAGGGAAATTAAAGGAAAAAGTCCCATTTTAATAGGCATCTATCCAGAAGGAAGTTGAACAATAAATCTTTCATTTTTCTCACTGCAGCTTGGGCTGAAGACCTGGTCTTTTCTCAATGGAGGGGAAAAAAAGTCTTTAAAAAAGGGTTTGTCTGTCCTTTTGTATTGCTAACTGGAGTTTATACAGTACATACAGTGAATAAGGCTTTGTAAGGATGAAGCTGAACAGATGCTTCAGAAATCAGATTTTTCTGTGCATCACAGAGGAAGACAATCCTTAAAATCACTGGAATGTATGAATGGCCTCATTGAAGTTAAAATGTTGTGTAAGGGTATTAAAATTCAGCCCTGTACATGTGAGAACGCATTTCATTCGAGTGCTGCTATGCCTTGCAGTATTGTTTCTCAGAGTGCTTACAAGCACATTTTCCTTTCTAAACATTTATCGTCTGTTAGAAATGATCTGAGAAACCGTAGTTTGATGTAGGCAAATTCTTAAATAAAACACGGGATTCCCACATTTGAACATAAATATTCTCTTCAATTATGCACCAAGAAGAGCTGTTCTTCAAGGAGATCCTTTAGTGACTATGCTTCTGTCCAGACAGACCCTTGTTTATACCAAAGCCATAGTGAACACTGACAACTTCTAGTTCACCGAAACTACTCATTTTTCCATATAATTATCTTCCTCTGGTTACAGGTCTTGTGAGAGTAGCAGGATTCACGGACAGAGAGCACAACTAGTCCCTTTACAGAATACGAGACTTTGTCTGATAGAGGACCATAATAAATACTAAATTTTGTATTAGGAAGAAAAGCTGTACAGAAGTCTTTTGTTGATGCTGAAAATCATTGGGGTTACTATGTTTTTACATTCTCATGGTCAGCTATGTTCCTAGAAAACATTTGTACTTCCAAGTATTTCAGAGTCAACTGTGTGATAGTTCGTATTTCACGGAATGTATTTTTAGTGGCTTGTTTACAGGCACACACACGCAATAGGTCTGGATGGTTTTTTTAAACATAGATAATTTTTCGTGATTTTTTTTCAGTGGTTTTGGCCAGCTTGAGATAGTGGTTAAGCTTTTGGTGGATTGGAACAAATAATAGGTAATTAAGAAGTGTATGTGATAGTGAGGTAGGACAGCAGAGAAAAAGGTTTAAGATCAAAAAAATTATGACTTGTGGGAGGAAAGGGGGGACAGGAAAGAAGAAAACAGAGAGATTTATCATGTGAGCAACTAACATATCAAGAGAAGAAAGAAATAATAACTGTTTGCAGAAGCAGAAGGTTTTTATGTAATTTGCAGTGATTTTTTTGGCTATATGTGATAAAAGTTCACTGATCTTTTCTGAGTATATACAAATATACATAAATGCTCATTCTTATTTTGACATGGCTTTAATAAAAACCAAAATGAAATCCAGCCTTCTTAACAACATTTGGCTCTGGCGTCCTGGAGAGGTGGATTCCATGGCCTAAAACCAGATTCTGAGAAGCGGTATGACCAGAGTGAGTGAGGTGCCTTAGTACCATTGAATGATTGTAACCTTCAGCACTGAGACATCTGGCCCTCATTGCGCACAGGCCAATTAGCATAACTCGTTATTAGTGAAATCAGTGATGCCTGTAAGAGTTACAGGGATGTTTAACACATTTCAGAATCTGAGTGTTCAATGTCATTTATCCTTAAGGTGCTGAAAGAGTAATGAAGAAATTAGTGCACTGTGTGGAGCTACGCTTCTTTTATACATTCTACATTTACAGCTATTAATTCCAGCTGAATTCCTGTCAGCAGATATAAAAGCAGATATATCAGACAGCAAAAAAAATACCTCTGCAGCTATTTCAATTATGATGTAGAACTTAGAGGATAATAGCCTTGATGTATTTCCTGCTTAATGAAGTAACATTCCTGTCAGATGGGTAATTGCTGCAGCAGGGCTCTGTTCAAAGAGATTTCTTCTCTCTGCTCCCGTTCTCCACTCACCACTGTGATACCTCAGCTTCTTGAAGTTTAGGATATTACTTTCCTTTTGTGAGCTGCAGTCTTAATGAGGGCAATTGCTCCATGTTGGCCAGCACTGATTATTAGTAACAAGCCCTGTATTGCAAGTATTCTCTGTGTGATCCCCACTGAAGTTAATGGGGTTGTAGGTAGAGAGTTTGTTGAATAACACTCACAGTTAAATGGAGAGACTGATCTTGCATATAGTGAGATTAAACATTGAATTTTCATTTTATTTGGTGGGAGCAGGACAAGGTAGAGGTAGTGGCATAAAGTACTGCTTAAACCTGGAATCTGAGGTGCTAAGAGCACTGGTCCATCAGCATTTCTCTCTGTTTGTACCTGTACTAAGTAAATATCTATCATTACTGCTGAGTGTGTACCAGGAGTGCTCAGAAATCTTCACCATACAGGGTGCTGGCCCACTAACAGAGTTCAGAGATTCCTCCACTGGGGAACTGCTATGGTTCCTTCTTAGTCAAAGCTGAAACAAGAACCAGCCAAAAGAAAGGGAATAGATTTTCAAAATAAACCAACCAACTACACCAGTTTTTCTGCTTTTGTCACTCTCTTCTGCTATCTGCCTCCAAGCTGCATCAGGCCATCGGTCTGAACTGAGTCCTGACACTGCTGGTCATGGGAACTATGAAGAAAAACAGTGGCCAAGATGAGTCATGGGTCTCCTCAGAGGAACTGGGAAGCAGGGAAACATGGGTTTCGCTCGCTCCCTGTTTTTCCCGGTTGCTTCCATCAGACTGTCATGGCTATCGCTGAATTACGAAATGGCTTCTGGACCATATTGCTGCTGCTGTGATGAAAGCAAGGGCTGTTGCAGGTTAATGCCTAGTCCATGCATTACGTTGTAGCGCTGTGTGTGGACATACTAGCTGATGTAAGTGGTTTCCTGTCAGCTTCTGGCTTACATAGTGAAGAAGAGGTAGGTGCCAGAGACCTGTAAAGACCTTTGGGTTATAGTCTGCGCTCATGTTAAAATATCATGATCAAACCAGCTGAACAGAGAATGTATATATTCTTTGTGCACCTACACATGCATATATATAGGTGATGGAGCACATGGAATAGATGTCTTGTTTCGAAAACTCTACATTGCTGTTAGGCTTTGAAGTCACATTAAGCTTTGGACGAAGTGGCATTCTCACTTCCCTCTTATGCTCTTTCCCAGTACTTTCAGGGCAGCCACAACAACTGAACACTTAAGGCAAACGTTGGCAGAATTTATTAAAGTGAAGTATGGCCATAATGAAGGCTTTTCTACAGAATATTTCTGATAGAATGTTAGAAAACAAGAGGTCATTGCCATTTACATAAGTAAATCACGTTCTTTCAACAGGAAGTCAGGGTTTAACCCTCTTTATGGAGTTTAGATTGAATCCAGTTGAGATTTCACTCGGGAGAAGAAAAGAAGTTTGAAGTGCATTCCAAGAAAATAAACTGCCTTCTTTTCCTTTTTTTTTTTTTTTAATTCAAATTGGTGCATATTTGGAGAATTTTGGTGATGTCACAGCCAACTCCAATGACCTCTAATGGCATGAGGAACCTTGTTTGATTACACGACTGAAAAGGCAATGCTACTTTCCTTTTGATTCAATTGCTGGCTGTAGTAATACATATGTTTGTGAATCATGAGCTGGATCTCTGAAATTTACCATGGTTTCAGTAATTTCACTGATGATGAAAACAATGTGTTCTGTTATTTGGAGAAAGAAACCACTGTGTGCTCCAATGGTGTACACACCTGAACTCATTTTTTCCCCAGGATTATTTGCCACAATGCACATCTCCACAACAGCACTGGTTCTCTGGAATCAGGAGACTTGTCCTAGTGGAGCCTTTGGTTTCCATGGAAATGGGCAACATGAAAATGTGTAAAAGTGATTTCTCCTCCTCTTCTGGGCCTGTCCCTATGAGCCTCATGTGCAAATATGGAAAACTGGTCACTGCAAAGTATAAACAAGAGTAAAGAAAAGAACCTGTGTTTAAATGATCCTTAAAAGAAACCATGATGAATAAACATGTACTTTCAGGATCAAAATACATACTATAGAATGTGTTTAAGAGAGAATGGATAACAAAAAAAAAAAGCCATAAACCCCCAACTAATTCAGTTTTCTTTCCATCTGCCTCTTATTTAATTCTGGCAATCATTGCATGCTCGATATTTCCATTTCAATGCATTATTTAATGATAAAGGGAGTTTGGAGAAAGGGAGGAAGATAGTTTCACTTGGACAGCAATCAGAGAGCATTTCTGTAAACATGTGGTTCTATTTAAGACAGTTTTTAAAGCATTTAATATAAAATGCTATTAGAAGGTAGCAAATGAATGCTGAGTGTTCTCACTGTGTAAGCAATGCATTTTTCCCTCCTGAAAGTTTGCATACAGTTGAACTTCAGTCAAGTCTGTAGATAGGTTTCACAAAGATAACCTTGCATTATCTAGTGTGGGTGAAAGAGACTTGCAAGAACAACAGTTAAAGTCATTAAAGACCTCTTTAAAAAAGAAGTTCAAAAGATGATAAAGCTCAACTGGATACATTTCAACCAGCTGGATTTCAGTAATTGAATGAACATAGTTGAACAAGTAGTCAGAGATGAAAAGAGAGTAGTGAATAAAAATGGAGACAATGGAAAATTCATGACACAATGGTCTAGTCTTTTTCTCATTTGGACAGGAGTCAGTAGATAACTTGGAGGATTGCCTGTGTCTTTGATATTCTCATATTAAGTGATATGCTCAAGTGATAACATTGAAAAGTATGTTTTTAGCACAATTCATTATTAATAGCACATTTTTATTGTCTTGAAACACTTCAATCACATTTTTTATTCACCAAAAATAAATGCTCTAAAAGATATAAATAGGATTAGTGTCACAGCTGCATGTAAATGTACTTGATTTAGAGATTACATTGAGTAATTGCAAACTTATAAATGTTCATTCATAGAGGAAATAACATAGGCCAAGAATGAAAATTGCACTTTTGGACCCCACTGCTCAGGCCTTCCTATTTTGCAGGTCAGATGCTGTTGATGCTTGCTGAGCAGGCTGTAGCCAAGGTAGTCCTTCCTATAAGGGTTATTCTTGGGTCAGGTTTTCATTTTAGAACAGAAACTCTAAATTCATCAAAATAGACTAAAGACAGTCAAATTCCTCTCATTTTCAAAGCAAGGACCTCAGAAAGGTACCTGAGGCCTGAAAAAGCAAACACATTCTGAGACAACTTTAAGTATATGAAGTGTGGATAACATCCAGTACAACTCTTTTGATATACATGAAGACATAAAAATTTGAGGACTTCCTCAAATGCTTGGGCTGAAAAATGTAGGGTTTTGTATACTGTGACCATCTGAGATTAGCCCTGAGTATTGGATCGTTCTTATGTAGCTGATAGAGGACTGGGTTTTCACAAGCACGTTTAATCTGAACAAAGCAACTGAACAGGCTGATCTTAGAGAGGGGACATTTTAAAATGTATTTTGTCCCTAGGATTTCTGTTAGCTTTCTGTTTACTTTTTCTTAAGAATCAGTCCTCACAGCTTGCTGTTTTGTTCTTCTGCCCTAGATTTCATGTTTCTAGTAAAGAGTCTGATGCAGATCCAAGGATGGGGCTGCAAACGAAGAAGTTTTGTTTAATCATTTTTTAAACAGGCACTGTAAATAAGATTGTTTGTGAAAAGAATACTCAGAATAAATAACTACACCTCTTCAGGTTCAGATGGATCTCCACCCTTCCTCTAAATGGTCTACCAGCCTTTTTTTTCCTCTTTCACACAGACTTCCTGACCACAATCAGCTTCTTTCATCAGTTCTCATCCTCCTGAGGTGTTTTATTGAGAATTAATTAGTTTCTAAAAGTGGCCTAAATGAAGGTCCAGCTGGTGGGTTTATTTGTGCTGGTGAAATTGCACTTCAGGAATAAACAGCTGCTTCCTACTTAGCTAGATGGAAGGTGTGGGGCTGCGGTTTTGCTGTCGAAGTACAGTCTCAGCCACTGGCTGTATTTACTTAGCACTTCCTCTTCTAATTTAATTCAGGTTTTCTTTCATGGTTACTCAGAGCCTGAAGCGCCAAATCACAACTTTGTCACACAATCCAGTAATTTGACAAGAAAACAGCTGCAATATATGTTAGAATTCAGCTCAAAGAACAACGGTAAAAGACAAAAGAGAATTTGTATTCCAAGCCTGAAAATGTAGATACATCACAACTGTCTTCTCTTAACAAGGCCATCGCGTGTTTTCAGAGTATTTACACAATAGAGTAGCATCATCTTTAACTGGGTAGAAAAAGGAGTCTGTATGCCGCTTGTGATGGTACTGTGAACCCTGAGAGCAGTAAGTTTGTAACACAAGAAATGTTTGATAAGATGAATCACCTAGCTTGGTCTATTTAAATTTTACAGTCATTAATACTAGGAACAGGCACTTTTTTATGTTTAGAGGTAGGGCCAGAGGGGCAACACAGGCAGCAGTCTGCAGAACTCATAGCACAGCAGATTTTGGACCCAGCTGGGCCCACACTGGTAACTCTTCCTAGGATGGTTTAAGATACTTCTCCGTTCTCCACCTCACCTTCTGATGGAGGTTACTGATATAGTAGCAGGAAAAGCAGGATGGGAACCATGTGCTTGTGTCTTAACTTCCCAGTGCAAAACAAATTTCATGGTCATGGAAGGCAGAGATTCAGACACGTAGTTCCTTCTGTTACCTCTGCACTGGGAACAGTAATGGTCATGAGCTCGGCAATGGTAGCCAGGAATGGTGACTTCTTGAATCAGCTCAGGAAGATATGCTAAATGACATGTGTCAGTGCATTGAAACTTGTTCCTGGGGCAGGAAATTTTACTTTTGGCGCCTGTTATACATGCTGTGTGGATGGTGAATACTAATAGAATCAAAGAAAGTGGAGTAAGAGGAGGGCTGAAAATCAAATTCCACTCATACCCACCCACTGCTCCTTCCCATACTGACACTGAATTTGCACTGGGTATAATAATAGGGTATGGTACAGCATCCGTCTCAAAATGCCACCCTTAGACCTGAGCCCGGCTTTGCCCAGGGCTCTATTTTGAAGATGAACTTGGAGACAGAAACAAACAGTGGTTCACATATAGTATTGCCTTAGACGTGTGAGCTGTCAGTGGCATTATGGCTGTTCAAAGGCAGAAGAGGAATTGTTCTCTCTTTTACGAATGAGGAACGAGAGCTCAGAGGTTGAGTAATCTGGCATGTCCTGTTTTGCTGTCTCCAAGGAAGCAATCCTTGGTCTGTGGGCCAGTTCACACAGGTCAGCTCATGCTTACACTGCCTAGGTTCTGGAACATGAACTTGTACGGCTAAGCTGTACCACACTCAGCTGAGATCCTCACTGTCTGATCTGGCGTTCGTCTGGCCCTTTGCATTGTTGCCCTTTCTTGGTGTTCTTCTGTCAAGGGCTCAAATATTTGAAGGCATCTGCTGCAGCAGGCCAGAATGCTCTTCCATAGCATGACACAGGGAGCTTGGGCTGCATTCCCTTGTGTACGCTGAGGTGGCCCATAGAGTCTTGTAGGGCAACAGGACTGCCTGCTGGGTGCTGTGGGAGGACTGATGCTGGTGGAGGGGAGACAAACCAGATGTGGTCCATGTCCTGGCTTCCTCCTTCATATCTAGAGCTAACCCAGCAATGAACTATTCTGTGCTGCGGTCTCCTCTTGGGAGGAGCTAGTCAGTTGGCTCTGGAGGGCAGCCCAGAGGTGAACAAGGAGATATGCAGTGCGGCTTAGCAGAGGGCCAGGCCCAGATGTGAAAAAAGGACTGAGGCCAATTGACAGGAATCCTGTTGTGAAGCCAGGATATACCCTGGGTTCCAGACCAGTATATAGTGCCATACTTCCTTCCCACCTTTGTGGCCAGGTAACAGTTTCTGCCTCTCCTGATGGTTTTTGTGCATACTATTGCCTCAGTATGACCCTCTCTATTTAGAAAGTAACATTGCACCAGAAGAGGCCAGAAAATAGACATGCCTAAGTGCTACTTGCTGACATTTTAGAACCATTTCTTGAATGCAAAGGGTGTGTAGCTGTACTGATATTTTAACTTTTACTGAGATGTGCTCAGAGAAGTGAGGTGACCCAAGCAACCCTCCCCAAGACCTCTTACTGCACATTTCTGAGGGCTCATATTCACATTTTTTTTAAGGTAATAATCAGACAAGGCGTAGGCTGCATCAGCAGATGACTGTACTGAAAGGTGTTTGAAGCATAAAGTGGCACTCTGGATGGACTTAATTTTTGTTTGATTTTAATGATAACCATGTGAGGAGCCTGGCCATTTACTTATATTACATGAAGGAAATGCATGAAAGGTAAAGTGTGATTCTTTGAAACTGCAGTACATGTGGTTGCCCAACATCTACCGTACGGCTGTAGTAAGATTTGCAAGCTTTTCAGAAGAGACAGAAAAGATTTGCAAAGGCACTGTTACATTTCAGATACTTAACTAAAATTATTTTAAGGCAATATGAGAATAATGTTGTTATTCAAAGGCACCTTGAACTTTTCTGTTAAAAATTGGACTGCTTTTATGACATTCTCCTAGAGAGGACATGATCTGATGTTGGTAATAAGGGAATAATAGTGAGATTTGACTTGAATTTAGGATTGTCTATCTTTATTAGTAAGCCTACCCCTTAAAGTATGCTGAAGCCATTCAGCAGCAGTGAAGTACCTTGTGAATGTCTTCTCTTAGGTGCTTTCTTAGGGGCACTTTGTCAGTAAGAATATACTTGTATGCTATGCTGTTCAGAAAAATTCGTCTTATATATGAGCATAATTCACACTGACAAAACTTATTGCACACAAACTTGTACACACTTGTGCATGCGCGTGTTCATGCACACACGCACACAAACACACACACGTTGAACCAGCCAGCTATGTCAAAAATACACTTTTGCAGGCACCAGTTTGTCTATTGAAGTGCCTTTTGCTGGCACATTGTATCAAGAAGGGATCGCATCTCTGTAGACTCTCAACTAGTAGACCCACGCCAACAAAAACATCTAATGAAGATGTAATTGTATTTAGAAATCATATATTGTACTTCATTGTGTAAGTTTTGGAAAGAAACAAAACCCACTTGCAATTTAGCAGATTGCGAGTATGCATTTTGGTGGCATTTTTTTTTTAAAGTGTAAAGAAGAGAAACCCTAGAAGTCTGAGACAAAATCATCCTTAAACGAAGCCATTGCTTTTAGGCTGGTTTTACCCTCTCTGATCCTCTCACTGATTGTCTTCAAATCAATATCACTAAACATTTAATTTCATGTAATGCAGGCAAAGTTTCCCATCTATTTGAAGTCTTTATGTTAAGGGAGAACTTAGGAGATAATTAACAGAAGTGTCAAGACATTGAAACAATTTTTATTACAAATGACCTTTACACAAATTACTGACAGAGTAGTGATTCTTTGCATATTGCTTGGTCTTCAGGCCGTTTTTAGGAAAGGAGAAAGGAAGTCACATTTACTTGTGGGTGGGTATCCAGTGTCCCACAATAAAAGTACCATGTTGCTACTGCCTTGATAAATCAAGCTGCTGTCATTCAACTTCCTTACACAGCTTTACTCAGAGAAACACCTCAGTTGTCAGGAAATTGCATCTAGTTTGTCACTAGGAAGACAAGACATGCCTTTTGGCTTTAAGAAATGCAGGGCTTAGGGGAACAGTTCTGTTAGATCAGTTGTGGAGGAGAAGGCAAATTCTCCTAAACTCTGCTCAGATGTCAACTGATTTTCACTCCTTTTATTTCAGTGGAGTCACATCTATTTTATACTAATGCAAACAAGTCTAGAATTAGGACATCTTGGTATTGCCCCTAATATTCTGTTTTTTACAGGTTCATCACACAATATGAGTCACGGATTTACACTGATATAGGGGATGGCGTAGGCAGGCATATAGCCCACATATTATAGTGTTTTCTAGCACTTCAGTGAGGGCTGGTCTTGAATTTAAAGCTCTAAGAACTGTGTGAACCAATGGCACTTCGTAGTCATGACCGTCACTTGGTCATTGTAATAATATGTTCAGCCAAAGAACAATTGTGCGCCTGACCACCAACTACCAAGGGGTACCCAGGAGGAAGATGAAGGGAATGCAATCTATGCAATTAATTCCATCACCACTAAGGTACCCCATAGATTTCCTCGAAAAGAATATTTAGGAGGTAGGCAAGGGGACTGCACAGTAGGTTATGTGTGAGAAACTTAATATTTCCCTTAAAATTACATTCTCCTTTGCCTACTGCTTACAAAAAGTTGGCACTGCCACAGCACATCATTCCTGATAAAGAAATGCTGAACTGATATAGTTAGAAACTGTTTTCTATTTCTGGTTGTCTGGTTTCGTAGTGACAGGTGAGTTATCCCTGCAGGAAAATACAGAAAAAACAATGATGTCACTCATTTTCACAACTCTGTTCTGGTAAAAATAACTGCTTAACCTGTAAGAACACAGAGGCCCTTCAGCTGAACCACAGTGACAGCCCTGTCACGGTTACAGCTTCTTCATCTGTGCCTGGCTCTCAGTAAAAGAAAAGACCGGCATCTCTCCTCCTGGATGCATTGCATAAGAAATGCTCTTATATTCTGGATTACATGCACTCTGGATTTTATTAATCATAAGGAATATTAAGAAGCTAATTAACACTTTCAAGCTGTGTGTTACATGGACATATAATCTGCTTGCTCTATATTTACAAGTGTAAATGTATTATTTTTAAAAAACCTTAGAAGCATAAAGAATAAACCAATGGCAAGAGTTATTAGAGCAGGAACAAGTTCCTTTCTTTTTCTGTAGAAGACTTTCTTTTGGTAGTTTTTGATTCATAGTTTCATTTAATATCTTAAACGGAATAAACCTGGGTATCATGCATGGCTGGGACTGAGTTGGGAAAAAGGGTCTGACTTTTCGAGCGTTCACTGCTGCGGGATGAGTATGTGAACAGGTAAATAATGGAAAAGCATTTCTTTTCTATTTAAGCCTGATCCCTTAAGACTCTGGATGGTTCTTTCCGTTTTTCCCTGCAGATGATGTTTACCTCAATTTTTGACAGGTCAAAGCACAATGTCTTGGAAATAAAATATGCAAGAAACGTATATTGGAAGATGTCATGAATATGATTAGTTGGCAGCTGGTTATTGTTCTCAGTATTCTGCGGTTGGGAGACAGACTTGTCTTTGAATTTTGGAAACTTTTGAAAACTGTGACCTTTCCAACTCTAGGTAGTCTGCTTAAAGGGTTTTAAAAGACTCTGGGCTGCCTACTTCAAGGCTGTACTGAGGAGCAAGGAGTGTGGAAGTGCTTACGCTCCTCATGATGGTCAAGAGGCTCAGATCGTACAACTGCCAGTTTTGTGACCTCTGCGGCTGTCCTGGAGCACACACCAGAAAGCTTTGGTGTCCCTAGCAGACTGCTGTGGTCTTAGGGAGGATTTGTAGGAACTCTGAATTTGATTTATTGGAAATTTGCACATCATGGATGTTTAGAGAGAAATACTATGTGTTTGCCCTGTTGATACTACTTTGATGAGTCTGTTTTGCTGAAATTTTTCTATAACTTCTAATATACTTAGCAAATTCATTAGGAGGACTGAGAAATGTCAGCACCTCTCCTTTCCTGTTTCCACCCACAGGTGCCCCATGCTATGCCATCTGTGTGTAGATTGCTTTCTGTCATGATTATGTTGTGATTGTGCAGCATTTCCATTGACACTGGTTCTGCACATCCCCATGGTTCAATTCCTTAACATTAATTCTGTAAAATAATTAATGGGATATTTCCAGGGATATTTTCCAGTTCTTTTCTGTTCCCAAGGTGTCCCCTTATTTGAAGGTGGCTGGAGTTAGGGTTTTGTAGCACAAACTGAGGATATATTTCACAGCACTGTATAGATGTGAATCAGAGACAGAGTTCTGACAAGCTAAATCATTTTCTGAATTACCTGAACTCATCTCTTTTTACAGTCTGACTGCCAGGCACAGAGTCTTGGGCCTTTAAAAACTTCATGTATCCCTTCACCCATGAAGCATTTGCAGTCAGGCTTTGATGGCAGAGAAGGAAAATAGCATTGTTTATTTTGGGTTCAAACCCAGCAAGTTCCTGTAGGAGCCACAAGAGGAGCTTTGATTTTTTATTATTGTTATTTTTTTATTTCTCAGCTTGAAACTGCTTGAACTTTATTATAGTGCTGTTTTTTGAAATAATAGCTAATCATTCATCAGAAGTCCTTGCAGCAACCAGTTTTGTATAGCTTCTAAAAATGTTTTTTACAATTTAGCCAGTTTCTAATCTAATTTCCACATCCTGTTTTCCTGCAGTACTTATCTGCTCCAGTGAAATTGTTCAAGGGAACTGCATAATCACTAACTCTCTATCTGCGTTTCCATGATGACTCTTCTTTCCTAGACATGGAAAGAGGACTGCAAAATTGGTTCAATGCTGAGGATTCCTCATTTTTTTTGCTGCAGAAATTTGTGTAGAAACATAAACCTTCGTGCTGGTATGTACTGCCAAGGAAAGAAAGCAACAATGTTAGCAGCTTGACCCTGGCTTCATTGTTACCTGCTTTTGTATCTGCTACCAAAATGGAGCTGGACAGACTTCAAAATTACATCAGACTGATGTGATATGCCATTCGTATCACATTGTCATGTCAGGGATGATATCTCATAATGATAATAAAAAATAAAAAACTCAGGTAATGTTGCTTGGCAGCTATAACACTTACTGTATTTAAGAACTATCCTCCAAGTCTATTTCACAAAAGGCAAAGTGTTGCCTTTTAAGCACACTGAAGTAGTATTCATAAGAGCCAGCAAAGCCATGGAAAATTTATTTTCATATCATTACCACTCTTATTTGGTTTTATCTCTCATCTGCCTCCTTCCTCCTTTCCATTGATTAACACATGCTCTTGTTTCTGGTTCAGACATGTTGGAAGTTCCCTGTATGAAAAGGTTGCACTGCTAAACTCACAGGAAATTCCTCCGTCCTTTACCTTTTCATAAAACTGATGAAGATAAAGGGTTATGAAATTTTGCTTCTGATCCCAGAAATAAATAATTTCCCCCTTTAAACTCACATATCATGAAGAATACCATGTCTGTTTATGATGATGATTATTTTCTGTTTATGCTAAGGCTTTTTGTAAAGCTGTGTATAAACATATATGTCACTTATGCTTTAGAGAGGCAGAAGGTTTTGTTAGTTCTTACAACTGACAAAAGAGTATTAGACCTTGAACAGAAATGGAAATAAATATACGAATATTTAATTTAATATATGAAAGAGCACCTGGTTCCTGTTCATGGAGTAATAGAAGCAATTAACTTGGGTCGCATTTAGGTTTTAGTTCAAAAGGTTTGTAAACTAACTAATGGAGATGTTTTAGGATTAACTATCCTTACATGACATTTATGAAGTCAGACTTGTTTTCCAAGACATTTTCAATGTTAATCTTTAACAGCTCTGTAACTCGGGTAATATACTAACATAAACATGTCAACCAATTGAATAAAAGCACTGAGGATATTTTGAAGTACCTAATTACTATTTATAAATTAATGTTAGGGATTATCTAGTTTGAAATTATTTTTAGCTGAGATTTCTGTATCTCACCTCTATCTTGTATCCAAAGAGGTAGAGAAAAAAAGTGCAAGAGCTCGTAAGGGTTTGGTTGGCTTGAAGGCCTGTAAAACAAATGGTCCTTAAGGCATTAAACAGGTATCTCTCATTGATTTTACTGTGCAAATAGCTGGTATTTCCTATAATACTTTCCATTTGACTCTTTACAGGGGTGAACAAATTAAAAACCAGGCATTTGACTGGACTCATCCAAAAGTTTATAGGTGAAGGACGGCTTATGAAAGCCTGCATATCCTCCAGTGAATATATTGGGAATCATGTAAAATTTATAAATTAGAGTGAGCCTCATGGTTCCAGTTTCTTAAACTGTTCTCAATGTGTAGAAACACAATTTGTAAGCATATCAAAAGTCAGTTCAGTCAGTTTTAACAAATGAGGCCTGCAGACTTTCAAACAGCATTTACTCGGTTTTCCAGTTGACTAGTCTGTCCATTCAAGAGTAAACAGAAACAAAGGTGTTATTTAAAAGGGAATAGTTTAGACAAAGAGCCAACAATGTTGGATGGATTTTTTTTCACTTCATAACTCTTAAGTTGGCATATTTTAACAGGAGAGTTCTCTGTTATGCTAGTTACAATTAGTTTAAAATTAATCCAACTAATAAAACAATCTCTCCTGTAAAAAACCCTGCATTTGTTCCATGCTGATCTAATAGCCATTATTCATATGACTAGTCTAAGTAGGGTCTAGTTGTTAGCACACGGGCAGTTTTCGCATGGAAGTGGTTGCAGCATTGGACTCATCTCGGATCTTACAGGCTGTATTTTTGTCCTAGGGATGAGTGGAGTTTTTTGTTCACTTCCTGATAATCTGAGGTGAAAGCGCAAGGCTGAATTTGCAATATTTCGTAGCGGCCACAGCACTGGGTACTGGTTGGAAGGACAGCACATCTTAAAAATAGGACCTGTAATTCTTAGCCTTCCCTCCACAGAGCATCCCCTTTATTTGATCTAGACAAAATGTTTGCTGCTTTTCCTGAGTGGACCTTGTATTTATCACTCTTTGTAGATACCTTGAAGAGTCTTCCTTAATAGTAATGCAAGAGGACCCACCAGGCATAACTAGAGGATTTTCCCAGGTTTGTTGTCTAGAAAGACATGGTCTCAGCTTCTATACAAAAGCAGTGGGTCATTCCTTAGTTCCAAGTGATCATCTTTTCAGAGCGAGAAAATATTTATGTGTGGTGTTACTACACAGGAATGGACAGGTTTTGTTATTCATATTATCAGGGTTTTTTAAAGTTTTTTTCATTCAGAGTTGCAGTAATTGAAACATCATTTTTAGTCAGAGATTCCTGGGAATCTCACAAAGATTTTGTGTCACCATGCCGTGTACGGACACTTCACAAGTGAAAACAAGCTAGACCAGTCTCTGTAGCCAAGACATGGCACCAATCTATTTGTTTCAAATAACATAAGTTTGTTCTTTCCACAACTTTTGATACAGGTCAGTGATTCCATTAATGTCACCTGATAAGCAAGCCATGGCCTTTATAAATTAATGATCACATGCCCTTGGAAACCTAGTCCTTGTTTCAATTTAAAACAGAAGTTCTTTAATTCTGGGAGGGTTTTTTCCCCCTATTTGGAAACAGTCAACTATGTATTATCTTTCTGCCATGGCAGTTCCTGAGTACGTCCTGGAAAAGATCTAAGTCCTGTGTTAATTTCTAGCTTTGATATACTTAATAATTTTATTATGATTTGTTGGATGGAAATATATGGTATGTTCTCCCAAAAACAGATAAAAGCCAACAAACACATAAGCAACCAGAGCATTAGAATCTCTAAATTTTAGAACAGCACTGCTAGTATTAAACAGTGAAACTGCCCTTTCTTTCCTATTGTTCCCCCTGTTTCAGCCTGGATGCTGATAGGATTGGAAAGACACCACTACCTAAGAAAATGTAAATATCGAGTTTTTACTATTTCTGCATTATAAAAAAAAAATTACTTTTGTATCAATAATAATAATAATTAAAGGTGGCCTCATCCTTTCAGGAGAACTAGTAGCTTTTCTAACATCTATCAAAGCATCAGTCTACCAGTGTGCTTGAGGTGCACATGTAGGCATGTATAGCTGTGACTTCTCCCTGTACTTAAAAACATATGCCAGCCTCACTAGACTTATCTGTTCTTAAGGAAGGAACACTATAAAGCTGCTTTAAAGGAAAAAACTGAGTAGTAATGTGTGATTTCATTTTGCAAGTCTACAACCTCAAATCCTGAGTGATTAGGGGGAATTAATTTTCATTAGACCTGTCTTCTGCATAAGAAGACAGTTAAGCCACCTAACAGGCTGGGATGGGAAAGTGAGATAATATTTCTTGCAAGAAAACTTGGGCACAGAAATTGTTCCATTCATGTCATGTAAAATTTTAGTCAGGTTCTCAAGTCTATTTCACACATACATGCAGTGTACAAAGCACTATCTCAAACCTCAAACCTGAAATTCTAACTGATTTGGATAGAATTTATGAATGGAGGTGTCAAATTCAAACTAATTTTTCATCTAGTTAGTGAAGGGACTAGGAACATTTATCTTGATTCTGACTTTCTACAAAGTTTTGAGGACATTAGAAAGTCTCTGTAGAGCCCAGCCCCTCTATCTCATTTTTTTTTTAAATTTTCCCATGGGCTGTGGCTATTCTTTGGTATTCCTCACCTAGAAACCTCATGGCTGGTAAGAGATGGGGTAGTGTGACTTCTTATTGTCTGTATCCTCTTATGCTCTGTATGAATTCCCCGAAAACAAGAAGCATTATGCAGCTAGCATGAATCTGGTAGTTTTTTCTGGCTGCAGTGTTAAATATCCTGAACAATTCTAAATGTGTCTTGAGTCTCATTCATTTTGCTGATTGCTTGTGAAAAAATGAGCATCACAGGAGCTGAAGATCCCAGCTTGAAGTTATAAGTAATGTTCTATTATATGTTTACAGGCTCATAAAAAAATAATAAAGCCCCAGACTGCTCCGAGCATGGAACAAAACTGAGAATGAAATGATGGACTTGAGCCTCATGTTTTTCAGGGTAGCCCCCTGTTTACCGAATGGACTTTCCAATCCTTGATCATATCTATATTTATTTATGCTTGACAATGTTTTATTAAGATCTTGAAGGGTACGCAAGTTAGTCTTATAACATCAATCTGTTCTGTAGGCAAGGAAAATAGGTGTACTTTGGAAAGCCAGTCCTGAAGCCTGGGTTAAACAAGCAGGGTAAAAAGGGATGCACAACCAAGTGTGTACAACTCTTACAAGTGCTGAACCTGACTGCAGACTAGAAAACAGTCAAGTCTCATATCAAAGTACTGAGGTGCAAAATACTTCTTCTTACCAAGCAGCTGAGTCCTTAATTACAGCCATGCTACTCATCACACCTAATCCTGTGAGGTGCACAGTCTTCCTAGGTCTCACTGAAACTGAGCTCTGAATACCTTGTATAACGGGATCTTTACAAAGATGCTTTCAGACTGCACAGGCGGGTTCAAAATACAGTTCTTACAGCAATTTCCAGTGTAAGGCATTGATGAGACAACAGATCCCTTTATGAGGCTCTGTTTGACTACAGAAATGAGCAATTGTTCACATTATATTTAATAAATCCCTTGACACCCTGTTAAAAGGACCTATGTTTAGCTGAAGTCTTGGCATGAATGTACTTCCAGAGGTTTAATGACCTTTCACTTTTTGAGGTGTTCTTTATTTAAACTAATGAAAATGAGCTCCACTTAAAAGGCTTTTAAATGCTGATTAAAAATTAAATCAGCTGTTCATTATCCCCAGGTGGCCTTGTTCTAAGAGCAGTAATTCAGAGAGAGTCAAACAAGTAGTCTTTTTTAATGTAGCTAGATCTTGAGTTGGGAGAACTTTATTAGAGCTGTTTATTAATCACCAAACTTTTAACTTCTAATGTAAATGGGTCTGTAAATACAGGACTTCTGCTCTCCATTTCTGTCCCCTGCTTGTTAGAAATAGGGAAGAAAATGAGGTACATTTTTGAAGATTCCTTGTGGCATGTCCAGCAGAAATGTAAACAGCTGTGGTATTTTGCAAGCAAACAAAATATTGACCTAGTGGGTGCCATCACATTAATAACAATAAACTGAGAAATTAGCTATAGAAAGTCTCACTTTATGTATTTGATTAGTTTGCTCTAGGGTTGGAAAAGTTTCAGAAGCATTTACAGGACAAATCACAATGAACAATGATAAAACCTCAATGGATTAGCTTGGTTTGGTTTGGTTTTTCATTATGGCTGCTGAGAGCACTGGCCTGGGATTTAAGTAGTTAAACACTATGTAAAATGCTAAGAGACCAAAATCTTCAAGCTTATAAAGTATAATTTATCTGAAAAGCAGGAACACTCACTGCTTGAACACCAAGATTGTTTTACAGAATTTTTTATGTACTTTTTAGTTACAAAATTTCACTTGATTGAGAGCTTCCTGATCTTGAAATGCAAGCTTAACTAGTAAGAGATATGCTTGGACAGAGCAAAATATTCATGATCACTTTGAGAAAAGATAAGGCAGTGTATTTTTGAGAACATTTAGACATAAGAAGAAAGGAAACAGTGTTATACCATGCAAACCCCTGAATTCCACTATAGGTAACACTTTCCTTCTTGTTTTTTATAGGCCACATGACTCTCTGCTCTTTGTTACTTGCAGTAAAATGAGGGCCAAAAGGGCGCTGGGTGAAATACGCTGCAGAGTATTAGGGGAGGTATGCAGCACTGTTACTTTGTTTCTGCTGCAGCAGGAAGGGTGGAAAAACCAAAAACCAAGCCTTTGTCAGCCAAAATGTTTGAAATTACCTGCCTTGAACAGAGCCTAGGGCCTTGACTCCTGTTCCTGCCTAGCAGAGTTAACTTGGCTGTTACAGCGGCTGCTTTAGGGATGCACTAGAAGTGCATCCTTGTATTCACACATTGTTTGAGAAGTCTGGCAGAGCTGAACAAAGCTGTGTATCCCAAGTGCCTGCAAGGAAAACTGGCTTCGTGCTAGTAGACAGCTATTAGTTCTCCAACCCCTGCTCCTGAATGCTTTGTCTGGTAAAACTTGTAGGTGGCCAAGACGCTGTTGTTCCCAGGTTTATGAACAGGAGCAGGAGACTGCGCTGGTGATGTTATGAAGACAGGGTCGCAGGGACATGAATGTGTCCTACTAGCTTGTGGGTGGTTTATGCAGTCACACTCACGCGCCTTTTACCTCGTGACTTTCTAATGTTTTGGAATTGGGCACATGACACCAGGGAATGCAGCTTGTGTATCTGAGGTAATGAGCAAACATCCCTGAATGGGATGCCTGGCTGGAGAAGTATTAAGAATTTGGTCAGTGAAACTTCAATTTCCCTCCCACCCACCAGGTTAAAAGAAGCTTTTTTTTTTTTTCTGTCCTCATTGGAGAAGGAATAATAATGTAATCATAGTGTGAGATTCAGCTTTAAACATCAAATTCTAGGAATCCTTTCTGCTCCAGTGCTAATGCAGAACAGATTGTAATACAGTGGTAACTGCATGTCTAAAATAATGAAAATGCTGATGTTTTGAAGAATGTCCTTGGCTGATAGCTGTATTTAATTAACTAATGTAATTGGAAGAAAGTTATTTTCCAAGGTAATGAGTATTCTTCCTACTGGTGAAGAAGCTTCACTATTGTCTGTGGAAGAAATGTGTTTGTAGAAATAACAGTGCTTTGAATGCAAAAAGCAAAAATCTGTAAATCTGGAAAAGTGTATTTAAAACTGCATGGATGGGGTAACCCTACCTGTCTGCATACATTAGTGTTGCATGCAGTGCTGTACATGCAGCAGAGCAAGGATTCCATTCTTCTATCTGCCATGTAATATTATTATTTTTTAGCACATGTGTAGGAGCCTATATGAAGAGCTATGCCTTCCGGGACAAATATAGAGAAATGGCAGATATGCACACACTAATAAATGAAGACCATTGCATAAAAGTTTCACCTTGAAATCCACTCCCTCCTCCCTGACTGTTTCTCATTTCAGAAAAATCCTATAGATTTTTAGCCTTTTTTTCTTTTTTTTTTTTTTAAAAACCAAACCAAAACAAAAAACCTGAACCAAATACTTGTTCCGAGTAACAGTAAGAAATTGTCACTTCCTATTCAAAGAAATGCTTTATATTCCCTCTGCCTCCCCTGGAAACAAAATGGTTACTTCCCAGGGGAAGGAATATCTCTACAGAGAGGTCAGAACTGTGTTAGCAGGGGAAAGAAATTTAACAGGCTCAAAAAGACTGGGAACGAGAAAATATTACTGCAAAGACTTGTGTTTTGCACAGCACATCTCTAATCAGAAATCAAAGGTATGATATTCTTTCCCCTCATGAGCAGCTTTGGTGCTTTTTCACAATTGGAGGGCGCTGTTGTTCTCGTTGTAAGCAATATTTTAGAAAAACTTCAGTACAGATGGAGATACCCCTCCAAAAATGGATTTTTTCCCCCCGTAGTCAAGACTTTTGTAATTAGTTCCGGTGTGCATTCTTAACTTTCCTACATGAGAACGTTGCTAAATGAAAAGGATTCCTGGCCCTTGGGCTAGATCCAAAGATCTTTTGTTTTCAAGTGCTCACTGTTACTGTGTCCTGCTCTAATGTGCCTTATTTACTTACGGGAATAAATCACTGGCTCATGCGAAGCATGTCAGCTCTCTAGATAATCTATCAGGGCAGTTAGGAGCTGGTCATATTTCAGTTCACTGTACTGTCAACCAAAACAGAGCATTCTCAGTCTCATTTAGATGTCAGAAACGATCTAGTAAAAATAGCACAAAATTCTGTTTAGATTTATTCATCCTTCTCGACAGAGTAATTTAGTCTAGTTGGAACATGGTGCTGCCTTAAGGACAGTTTAAGCTGAGCCTGAGTGTTTACCTTGACAATTGTTCCAGACTAGGGTGTATCAGGCCAGTTACAGCAGCTCTGCTGACAGTTGGTAACTTGTTTAGTGGCCGGGACTTTACTGCTTGCAATTGAACATCCTTTGCAGATTTAGCCCAAAATGTGATGGCGCATCCTTCATAAAGTTAGAATATTTTCTTGCTTCCTTCTGGTTTTTGGTGGTTTTTTTTGAGGGTATTCAGTGCTTATTTTGGAGTATTTTTTACTGGGAAACAGTTTTTTTTTTAAAAGCGCATTCCTGATTTATGGGTTATGTCTTCCTTTAAACAATGTCAACATTCCTCTACATGAAAAAATAATTACACTTGAAAAGCTGATGCAATAATTAGAGCCTTAGAATAATTATTTATTTCAGGCATCTAAAAGAAGACACAAGACTGAGATCTAACCCTAGTCAAGCCTTCTGGTATTTACTGTTCATGCTGTTGAAGAAAGCTTTACTGGACAAGAGGATTCTGAGGTGTCCAAAGACATTTACATCTGTGCTATGAAATAGATGCAGCTATCATTCAAATACTCTTAAAGAATATTCATTTTCCAAGCAGTTTATTAGTATTGTGTAGTGAACAGTGAACCGTGGGGTACTGTTACTGGTACTGGGAAAAGTAATAAAGAACTATTGCCAGGGGTTTTATAACCAGATCTTGAGGAGAATTAATTACTTTGGGCAGACCTTAAGTTTAACTTTATTTAGCAGCAAGGAAAATGTGTATCAGGAAAGGACATTCCTATTTAATTTTTTAATTGATTTAAGAGTCAGAAATCTTTTGAGGAATGCCACAAACACAAGTGATATTGTAAAGTGGTACCATCTACATTTACAGCTCTAATTTTGCTGCAAGGTGTGTAAAACCTTATGCATCTGAGTTCCTGTGTGCCTGAGCAGGCTCCAGCGTAAAAACTATTGTTTCTGAAGTCCATTTTGACTTAATCTCAGAAGGTTGCCTATAGATCAGTCTCTTTCAGAAGACAGAATAAGAAGAGGTTAACTTTGCCAGAACGGCATATTGTATCCCAAACCAGTGACATTTTGCCGGGTCTTGCCGTTGCCAGCATGGAAGATAAAGGCCTTATTATGGAAGCTGTTGTTGGCCTTTTAAAAAACAAATCCTGAGAGCACAGAGAGGATCTTGTGATGAAACTCCCCAAGTGAAGGTGTGAGCACTTGTGCCTGGAAGAACTGAAAAATGGTATTTGAAATAGGTCAGGCTATTTATATGACTATAGGCAAACACACCCTCAAGTTTTCCTTTGGGAAACTCTACAGAAAACTATGTCTTGTTGCTGTGGAATAAGTTCACTCTCATGAAGTAATTATGAAGTCAAACTCAGGACACTGAAAATAAAGAGGGTGTGGAAGGAAGCTGCAAGCTTCATTGTGCAGAGAGGAAACAGGGATAAGATAGTGCTGACAGGACTGCTAGCAGCCCTTAGGCCACAGAATCAGACTAGAACTTGTCTAAAACGACTTTGCCATAATACATACTATGTGGTCATCAAGTCCTCAGCACTGTTTGGTTCTTGCCTTCAGTCCTGGCTTGAGATACTCTTGTCCAGATGGCAAAGAGGCAGGTGACTGGGAGACGTGTTCTCCTTAGCTGAACATTTTAACACGAACCTAGAGTGCTCCTGCAAGCTCCAGTGAGAGACTTGCTGTCTCCCTTGGCTTCTCCTACACATGTGTGATCAATTGGAATTGAAGAAAGACTTAGTAAGTAATTCCCTCCATCTATCTATCCTTGCTAATGCAGGAATGTTCCTCTAGTGCTTGGAAGGGAATGTCCAGCCTAGATCTTCCTGGAGCAGATTCCAGGCATGTCATAAAGACAGCTGATGGACAAGATGCAGTAAATATCCAGCACACCAACCAATCCATGATTTGATTTCAGCTTATGCTACAAAACCTGTACTTGTTTCTGCAAGCTCATGGATTTAATTCATTCAGAGACTGGCTTATTTGCTGTCTTTGTGTTTGCTACTCAGTCAGTGTCAATATAAATTTCCAATACTGCTGTAGAAGCATCTATAAACTATCCTGTAAATGCAGAAGAATGAATCACTAAATAATATTCTTTCATCCATCAATCTAGTGGTAGGTTCAGGAAATGTACTGCTGGTATCTTAGGGATTGTCAAGGTGTTATTTTCATGAGAAAATAATTCCTGTCACATGTCAAATATAAGGATACAATAAGTCTGTACAAATGCAATACGGGGTATTGTTATGAGGGAGTAACAAAAAAAAAATCATAGAGACTTGAGTAATTAATCACTTGAAGACTCTAATTCATTTTGTTGCTCATTCAAAACAAACCAAGCAAAGATATGGAGAGTCAGCCAGCCTTAAAGATTGTTCAGGGGTCTCTTAAAACTCATAAAAGGCAGGTGATTTACAGTAACGAAGCATCTTTGAAAAGTTGTTTTCCCTCCCTCTTTATCAGATTGGAGATGTGTTGGCAGCTGAGATATGATCAACAAGTCTTTACACTCTGGACTTTCTCCAGAACACTTCAAGCCAACGTCCTGCTTCAGTTTTCTGCTAAATAATTTGTCTTCATAAGTTAGGTGCATATCTTTAGGACTGAACCCCTTTTTTGGAAACACTGCAGCAGCTGATGCTCTTCTCTGTTTTAGTCAGCTTGCACATACAGGCCAAGAAAGCCAAAGGCGTAAGGAAATGTGGATGTTTACTTGCCTTAAGTTGCAGACATCACTGGTAATCTACAATTCAAGGCTTGCAACTGAGGTTTCTCCAGCAGCTAGGATTCAGGCAGAATTGATTTCATGGCAGAAGAAGAGATATGTTAATGAATCTCACATTATTTTCTAATAGTCTTTTGAACATTCACCCTTGAATGTTCAAATCTTCTTGAGAGTTTTCTTTAGGCATGAAAAACCCACAATGTGGCTTTTTCATAGAAGAAAGAATTTGATGTTCTCAAAATCTTGTGGAAATATATGACCCCTGCAAATGTGGAATTTGAAAAGTAATTTCTAAGTAGTGCTGAACACAGTTTGCATTAAATGTTTTAGCTGAGATTTATTACACTAAATTTATGACCTCTTAAACATGATGTAAGAGTCTAGACCTGCATAATTAGAAAGGCAGAGTGTTAATGCTCACATATTAAAAACATCTGTACCTAAAGTATGGGAAAATAGCATTAGGGTAGTATCTTGGCTGCAGTCTTCCAAGATGCTTAAAGTTCCCTGCACTCTCTCCCTAATAACAAAACGTAAACCTGCTTATTCAGCTAAAGGTTTGTCAAGATGTGGCTTCACAGTAGTTTCTAACCCATCACAGGAAGTCAATGTAGTTTTACTAAATCTCTACTGAAAGTTCTTCATGTAGTTACATCCCTGATCCTTAGTTGCCTGGCCTTCTCTTAAGCCAGAGGATTTCTTGGGAATCTAGTCTTTCTTCCTCCCCTTGGTGGCAGACGTTCTGGACTCTAATATATTCCCCCATCCCCCTTCCCCTGCTGCCTGTCTACAATGAACAGAAATCTAGGCTGGGGAACCCAACTGGAAAGGGGAGCAAGCAGAGCTTGTTCTTGACTGTGGGGATGATTTTAGATCCAATAATGCTTCCTTATGGCTTCCATGCAATCACGCCGATTCCTACCATCTGCTCTACTCATTCAAGCAATTAACAAATTAGATGTTTATCTTCTATTCTCTCAAATCAATTATTTATGTTGCTGCTTGATGTGAAAGTTTAGACCATTCATGTATTGGCAGTGTTAATATTTAATGATCTAAGGCATAGGGAGGAAGAGGGAAATCAGTATTTGTGTGGTGTTTTCCATCTCTTAAGAGAGCTACAAAATTTTTACTCTCTTCTATGTATCCAGGGATGGTACTAATGTTAATTGAAGTGGATTAGCTGAGTACTGAAATTGGGCTCTCAGTCTCATAGTTATTTCATTCTAGCTGTTCTTACTGGTAGCAGGAAGCCAGAGGCTGCCCGACTTCTGTAACATAAACATGTTAAAAATGTCCAAAATTATTCTCCTCTGAAAAGGGGAAGTCTCTCTCTTATGAAATTTCCTGGTCTTGATAAACTCTCAAGTCTTTCAGGTTTAAAAGCGAAGAATCCATTCTAGCATGCACGTCTTTCAGGGAAATTGGTTTTTAAAGGTACAGAAGGAAGAGGGTAGAAACCCAGTAACATATGGGTAAACCTTTGAGGCTGGAATCAGTTGTGTTTATTTTTAGCAATTCAGTAATCATTGGTTTGTCTTGAGACTGGTCTGCATAGACGAAGTGTTTGTTTCTTCATACTCTCAGTCTTCCAATAAAGTAGCTGTTGTACAAGAATTCTGTCTTCCTGCTCATAAGAATTCATAGTGTGTAGCAAGCTGAATATGGATGGACTCTGTGTTTCCTTTAGTGCTGAGGAACTCTGGAGTTAAGTTGGAATGAAATTCTGTGAATGTACTGCATTCTAGTAAATGGGAATGGGAACAGATGCTACCATTTGACAAAGCAAAAAGTCAAGAAACTCTTTCCTTTGCAGCATTGTTTTGGGTGTCTTTGGGCTAAGAACCATCTCCGAAGATAAGAGAAAGTTATTTTTCAGGCTGTTGTAATCCTTGTATATGATGAGCATAAATCCCAGAACAACTGAGAAAGGAGACAATCATCTATGTGCTATTCCTCGTGGATTAGCTGACTGCATAAAAAAAAATTTGGTTGTGTACACCTTTCTACCATAATGCTATGAATATCCATGAGGTTGCAGCTAATGACAAGACCAAGGAAAGTTTACATTTTAAAAGGGACCTTTATATAAAAATGTTTATAATCTGAAGGAACTGTCAGTCAGGCAGTAGGCTGAAAGGGTTCCTAATTTATAGAAAGTCCTTCGAAGTCAAAACTGTGAAGTCAGCCATTCTGTTAAGCTAGCTTGGATTTGTCTTTGCTGCAATTTACAGTTGGAGGACTTACATCTCATTGCCTACTTAGCATCTAGAAAGCTAGCCAAACACCTTTGGGGATAGACATTATCTGCTTTCTGATTTGCTGCTTTCTGGGTTTGGGGAATTCTGAAGGAGGACTGGCTTAACTGGGACGTTTGTGGGAAGTCAGCCAGGACCTATGGAATAGCTGTCCAAATACTTCTGCTGGCCAGATTTACAGACACGAGCTGGAGTGTGTTTGTTGATTTTGTTTTGTTTCAAGATGAATCTTTGGAGTAGCAAAGGGTTAGTACATTGTATACCAGTGATAGATTTGTGTCTGTATCAATTGCATTCAGAAAGGCACTAATGCATCTTTTAAAATTTGGGGTTTAATATTCCTAATAATTAAAAATAGAAGATGAATATTTCAAACAAAAATTGATTCAAGTCAGTATTAGAGGGAGTTATGCTTCAAGGGTGCAACAGAATTTTTACTCTGATGAGAGTCGGTCAATTATTCTGAGTACTGCTGTGGACATGTGGAGCTGGATTATTCTTTGACTCCACTGTAGGAAAGTTAACTTGGTGAAAAGTTAACTTGCCAAAAAGTTCAATTTTGGGATCATTAAATCTTGGGAACACTGGTAATGCTCAGTGAATGGTTCTGTCTTTTCCTCTCAAAGCGGGAGGGAAAAGTCAGATGTTGAACCAAAATATTTTAGCAGTCAAGAAGAAAATAAATTTTGTTTCCAAAAGTTTTTCACTTCTGTATGTGGCTTGTCAATGATCTGTGTACCAGCCTGCCAGACTGGCCGTTACCTTTATGATTCTGTGGAATGGCTTCTCACGTATTGCTTCGTAGATCTCTGGTAACCTTTAGAACGATGAACTTAGGCCTGCATTGGTCTCTTCGCAGAGACATTGTCTGCATTTCCCAGCTATGTTGTTGCCTGCTCAGGAATTGCAAATTTCTGTTGCAAATGATTAGACCTGTGACATGGGCGTAACATCTTGGCTGATGCTTAAGAGAATTCTGAATAGCAGCATATGGGAAATTACTTCTTTTCATTACCCTGAGTCTGTGATTAAATTCCAAAGGAACTTTTCACACTATCTTAAAATACATCTGGTTGCTTAACTTTTGGGTATCTGATTTTGCTTCTGAGTATCACGGAATGATTAAAAAATTACCTCCTGAGATTGCCAGTGTGTGTGATGAGACTGAACTGCATAATTGGGCCTCACACCCAAGAAATATTTCTACTTAGAAAATTGTCTTTATAGATGACACAGCTTCCACCCCAGAAAACCCACAATCTCCTTCACTGTTTGTGACCTACATGTCAAGTTTTTCTGTGACCGTCCTGCTGAGTTGATTTGAGATGGAGAGGTGACAATACATGAATTGCTAGTCCTTCATTTTTCATCAGAAAACAGTTGGAGGGAGGAAATTGAGTGCAGTATGTATTAATGGAATTGAAACTGGGCTGGAGGGAGATCGTGATCATCTTTTGTTCATGAGGCCCAGTTTTCCTTGAAGTACGGAGAGGGGCAATTGTAATGCTGCTTCTGGGCCAATGAGAGACGACGACTAATATATCATAAATTCTTAGTAAAAAGATTTCTCTAGACGGCACATGTGAGAATGAGGAATAGAAATATGTGTTAGGTGCTGGAGGTCATTGGCCCACTGGCACCTAGGAAGTCACCTGAATGTTGAACAGGCAGCAAACACTGAGATGGCAGAAGTACCTAAGCTCATTTTAATATGTAAATAAGTACCCCTTTCACGCAGAGACTGACTCTTTAATGAGGAAGCAGAGCCATAAGGATCAAATATTTTTTCTCTTGTTGAGCTTGGATGTTGCTGCTTATCTCTGACAAACCCACTGCTTGGTTTCTTTACTTCTAGGTTCTGCTCAGAGCTCCAAGAACATTCAAGGCAGAGTGCCCTGAGAGGTTAGGCTGAGAGAGGTCCTTTTGAGTCCTAGCCTGACTAACTCAAGGTACTGAGCAGCATTAAAGCGACCCCTCTCAGAGCGATGCCCTGACTCTGGGGGTGAATGAATCCAGCTGAAATTAATGAGTCTTCGCCAACGCGGAACTGGCTGCAGGACTGCACGTTCACATGACGATCTTCTGCTTAGAGACAGCGATTGTGCCAGTTTCTCACACAGAGAGAAGGGGAGGGGAAGATACCTAACATATGTGAATGCTCTACAAGTAGCATATGTTTTATATATTGGATTTAGGATGATGAATGCATTCTTTTGTGTGTGTCGGCAGGATTTTATTTTAGACACGTGGTATATGGTATCTCAAATATTACATGATTAAATGTAAAAATGCTGTATGTTGACAACTAGGATCACAAACGTGGTATATATGCTGATGACCTCTCAACTACATTAATTATATATACATAGAGTGTACATGAAATCATGGGAGTCCCTTGATCAAATGTATTTTCATGCACTTTCACAGAAGGTTTGTTTGTCCTCTAGGAACTATAACCTTATGCAAAATATAATTGCTCTGCGGTTTTTGTCAGCCCTGTTAGCAAGGCTGGGCTAAAGAATACGTTAGTAACTCAGTGTTCCTCCCCACCTCCAGAATCTGAAAGGATTGAAAATGGTGTTGCTGATAATGTGAACAGTAACATTAGTGCCTGATTATTTTATCATTACTTTAATAGCATGTGGAGCCATTAGGCCAGATAGCTGATACAATTTTGGGTGTGCTTTAAAGAGCAGCAAAACACTGTCCATTCAGTTTTGTTCCGATAGGAAGAACGACTGCTATCATGAGACTGTTGGCAGGAGCAATGAGTTGTGCTCTTTACCCTGCTGCTGTCTTCAAACCCGGGCAGCAAGGGGGTCAGCGGCCCTTGGGGCACCCCCGCGGCCTTGCCCTGGCAGGTAAGCGGGCACGGCGAGAGTGCTGCGCACCGGGTGGTGACAGTTCCCAGTGCCACCTAGTGGTGTTCTTCCTGAAAATAACTAGAGGAAGAGACACAGAAAGGAGTTTAATTTCCCACCAGCCCGGTGAATTCTTCCTGTCTGAAATGGTTAAGAGGCTGTAGTAGGTTTTGGTCTAAGCTCAGGGGCAGACTCAAAATGCCTCCCCTTTTTATACCCACGCACACTCCTCTGTCCTTGCATGGGCCCTGAGGTAGCACTGGGATTAGGGAAAGGCCGAAGGAATGGGAAGTTGGAGGGATCAGAAACATCTCAGAGTGCCTCAGAGGATGCTTATTCTCTGCACAGTGCTGTGACGTCTCTGTACACTGTCTTTCCATCCTTGTCTCATTCTTTGTTCGGGGCTAGAAGGTAGGCTAGCTGAAAAAAAAAAAGGCTGGGGGTTGCCTGTTTTCCTTTACAGGAAGATTTTATTGCATTCATTTTACCTGATGAAGCGAACAGCAAGAAAAGCCCCATTCTTTTCCTCCTGCTCTTACCCCTCCCTCCTACCCATTCTGCCAAGGACTCTCTTAAAAGCTCCCTTTTATATCTCACAGGCATATGTTTCAATTTTCACTTGCTGGGTGTGATATTTGGTAACATATGGATGAGTCATATTAATAACTTATTGAATGAAAACATAAACTGCCCTCAATCATTGCTAGATGTGCTGTACCCTTTATTCTTGTGGTAGCACCTGTCCAGTCTTAATCACACTGTGCTGTTTACTGCACCTGGGCTTTTCTCAAATGCGTTAGACCTAGAAACCTCATCAGCTCTAGCTCCAGCAGGAGTATCTCTCTACTCTGGTTTCCTGAAGAGAATTTTCATTTTGGGCCAAGAAAGGGCTATGAAAATCCTTTAACACAAACCATCTGATGAGTCTCTTTTTAGAGCAACAAGCAATGAAAACTGTGGGATCCATTTAAGTAATATTTTTACTTTCAAAACAAAATATTGGCAAAATATAGTCAAAATGTTAAGAAAACAAGCACTGAAACTGTGTGTCAACATAGCCACATCTGCTATAAGCAATATGGGAGTATTACTCTGCTGTAAATTGCTGTAGTTTTCCAAGCCATAGAACACCATGAAATCTGTCTCCAGATGAGACTGGAGTCATCTCATCTCATATGACCAAGTGAGAAGTCCTACCCTACAGTAAAGTCTATAATTTTCCCTGTATAAAATCTGCCTGCCAGAATATAGTGACTCCTAGATCTTACTCACAGTCAGATTTCAGCCTCTTCTAAGTCTACCCTCACTGCTTCATGGCCAAGATGGCACAGAACTGCTTCTCCAGTAGGAAAAAATAGATTCAGTGATGAATTCCTGCAGGTGTAATAAGAGCAAAAGAATTCATTTTCTCCAGAAACACTTTACTTTTGTTGGATTATGAATTCCTTCACATGGTATGGAATACCCCCTTGGCTCATTCGGGTCAGCTGTCCTGGCTGTGCCCCCTCCCAGCTTCCTGTGAAAATTAACTCTGTCGCAGCTGAACGCAGGACACCTCACGGTCCAGGAAAACATCCTTAGTCCATGTCCCCATTTTGGTTACTTTCTTCCTAGCTGACAAGATTGTTCTCATGAGAAGCTGTACAGGAAGCCCTACAGCACTTACCCCTGCCAATGCCGAGAGAAGGGCGGGAGCCAAGTGGTTGGTGCATTAATGCTTACAGATGTATTGCGCATGAATTTCCACCAACAGGCAAGTATTATATCATTATTCTAGGACAGACTAAGGTATGTAAGAGGATGTATGAGCCATTTGAGAACCCAGAAGGGCAACCAGCCCTTTTGGTAACAGACAGACTCCTAACCCTGAGAGTCATCTTGCAGGCTGATTCACAGCTGGCAAATCAAACAGGCCCAGGAGAAAGAAAAAAGAGATCAAACACAGTATCGTTTAGATGAAGGAAGCTGCTCTCCTGAGAGGAACAGGATGACACTTCTGTTGGGTACCAAAGAGGCAGTGTGGGTTATTGCTGTCCTGACTTTTTACAGGGTGGAGTTGCCATGTTCTTTTATTTGATGATGATTTGTACACAAAGTAAACTATGGTACACATCATTGGGCTGGCAAGAGGCAGAGCCAGCATGGTTCTATACAGGTTGTGTAACTTTACTCAATCGTTGTTTGCAAGGTGTGCCTAACCAAACACGTAACAGTCCGTTCTAACCAGGATTAATATTTACTTGGCTTCTGCTTCCTTTTTTAAATGTTTTATTTGAAGAGGTTTTTTTTCTTTCTTTTGGCTGTTCTAAAGCTTTGTTAAGCTGTGGGAGGTGGCCATTGTAGTAGCTGGTTGAAACATCCCTGGGAATATATTTTAAGACAAATTCTTATCATATTAGTTTCTACTGGATTGAAGTTTCTTTGTATTTTGTACTACTAGAGCCAGTTCTTGCTTTTATAACAATATTGCTACAGTTCAGGACATAGAGCAAATGGAGTTTAGTCTAGATTTTAATTTTTAGGGTTTTCTTTAAAGCTTTCATTTACACAAAGGGAAGAGGAACAATTTCTCGGTGGGCAGCAAAGCCATTTCAGCTTAGAATGGGGTATTCCTAGCCTTAGTCTGTGAACTGCAGTCTCTCCTGGCGAGGAATGTATTGCCTTCCTTTTGTGTGGAAGTGCACTCAGCCCTGACATTGGATACATTTGTGCTCTCTTTCAGTATAGCAGACGTCTAAACCTGTTGCTGATTTAACAGTATTAGACAGGTGAGTCTCATCTTTATTCTGCAAAACAAGTCACTACAGATATTTATCTCTCTTTTTAAAAGATCTGTTTTAATGGGAAAAAACCCCACTCATTTCCTTCCTCTCTCCTTTGAGCTTGTTCTACCATGATAGAGTGCAGAATGTGCAGCAATGCCAAACTCAGGCAACTGGTGTGGTAGAATAGAAGTTCAAGAAATCGCTTCCCCTCTTTACCCACTATTTAGGTAGCAAGAAGGCACAGCTAGTACATTTGGGAAATGCTTTCTTCACCAAGGAAGCCTTTTATTTATGGCCTTTATACCAATGATGTAAACCCCCTCCCAAAACAAAAGAAAAAAAGCCCCAAACAAGGTTCATTTCCTAAATACTGAAATGAACCCAAAATTTCCCCTGATGAGGCTCCTGGAGTGTTCTAGAAATGTCAATAGGACAGGAGTACTGAGATGCTATCAAAGAAGATCACCGAGGTAAGTGCTTTTGAATGACAGTCCAGGGCACTATAGCAAGTATTGTGGGTTAACCCCACTAGGCAGCTCAGCCCCACACAGCCACGCGCTCACTCTCCCCCAGCGGGATGGGGGAATCAGAAGGATAAAAGTGGGAAAACTTGTGGGTCAAGATAAAGGCAGTTTAATAAGTAAAGCAAAAGCTACATGCACAAGCAAACCAAAATAAGGAATTAATTCACAGCTTCCCATCAGCAGGCAGATGTTTAGTGATTTCCAGGAAAGCAGGGCTTCATCACATGAAATAGTTACTTGGAAAGACAAATGCCATCATTCTGAATGACCACACTTCTTCTTTTCCCAGCTTTTATTGCTGAACACAACATCATTTGGTATGGGATATCCCTTTGCTCAGATGGGATCAGCTGTCCCAGCTGTCCCCCCTCTGAACTTCAGAAAGCCTTGATGCTGTGTAAGCATGGTTCAGCAATAGCTAAAACTTCAGTGTATTATCAACGCTGTTTTGGTCACAGATCCAAAACATAGCACCATACGGGCTGCTACAAAGAAAATTAACTCTATCCCAGCCAGAACCAGTATAGCACAGTATGTGATTGCCACCAAGAGAACTGAAGGAATGGATATCCATGAATACTGTATCACGTATGAGAGAATCAATTCAGATGTCATTCTGAATGTCAAAAGATGAAGTAGGTCTGGAAACTGAAGGATCATCCAGGGCAACCACAGAGCCAGTTTCTGGAAGGACCACTGCTGCAGTCCTGCTGCGCATCAAAGCTCTGGTTGGAAAGAAGTTAGCCCAGGTCTAAAACCCAGTACATATAGGTCGTTCTTGAATACCATTACCAAGCGGCATTGCCCCGTGTAGAAGAATTAATCCAGCCTAAGAAAAGGCATATCAGCTGCAAAGGAATAACCAAATTGAATCTAGGAGATGATCTGCTGTCATAGTGAGACGTTAATCTTTAATGATGAGGTCATTCCAGAGTGACTGCAGCAGGTACTGATGGGATCTGAACCCCTAAGTGACAAGCAGGTTTCAAGTAATTATTTCAGTGGGCTAATTTCAGCCATATTCACTCCAGAAATTTCCCTTCAGAAGGTTCAGTTGTCAAGGCAAAATGCAGCATCTGAAAGCAAAGTTTTAAAATGCCTTTTTTTATTATTTTTATCTAGCACATACTGGTTGGTGAAGAAAGAAATTATGTGCTTTCCCTGGGCTCTCTTGATGTAGAATTTTATTTTGTAGCAAAGATTGTGGTTATCGGTGCCTGTTGCTGAGGGTGTTCATTAGATATTATCAGCTTCAAATACGAGAAACAACCTTTGCTCCTACTTATTTTTGTGGGAAAAATGATAGCACACAATGATTGCTAGTCATCAGTATGCTTTTCTGACAGTTTGGTTATGCGGCATGCCTTAAAGAGATGCTTTTGCTTAAAGGAGAATTCAAGTGTATATATCCAAGTGTGACCTATGGCATGGTGGAAAATAAACAAGAATTCAAAAAAGAGGTAGGACTTTCTGATTTGTGTTATCCCTGAAAGCTGTATGGATAATTAAGGCTTTTTCAGGGATTGTACATGAAGGTTGGTTTATATACAATAAAAATTGCATTTTTTTTCATAACGTAATAGATTAATTGTCTAGAAGTTGAGAGGAATATTCCATCAACTGGTGATGTGAATGCAGGTATCAAGTGATGCATTACTGCCAAATTACTTTTGTGTTTAAATCACTCTTGATTTACACTTTCTAAGGGTTTGTATCTTCTGAAATTTGTGCTGGTAGTTTGAAAAAAAGAAGGAAAATATAATAAAAATTAGAACAGCTTCTACTGTTCTTGTTTAATGTCCTAAGGATACTAATGGATTAATGTTAGACATAATGATTTTACATTTAGAAGATGCTGGAGTTTCAAAATCAGCCTTTGCTGTTAAGGTTGATCTGTTGTCAGTTTGTTTAATCTGTACTGTATAAAACAGCAGTAACAATCAACAGGGTGTGGATTAGAACATGGTAGATGTATTTCCCAAGAGCCTTGGAAAATACTGCCAAAATCTGAAACTCAATACACATCTTAAGGCCTATAACTGTGCTTAGGCAATGAAGCCTTCAGTATTATTCAGATCTCCTGATCTGGTAATTTTGTGTGTTTGGTTTTTGGTATGTTGATGTTTTGTGCATAATTAGTAAACTAACTCCTTTCAGTTCTAAATTCTGCTTATTTATTCCATTCACTTCAGGCTGCTTGCTTGAGAACTACATTTTAGTAGCTATCGAGCTGGGTAGGCAGTTAAGTTTATGGCAACTTTCATGAAACAACTTCCCTTCAAAGCCTGTGGTAACACTTGATTGCCCTAAATGGCATTTGGCTCCTTTGGTCAGTCTGTCTCATTTTGCAGATATAACATGAATCATAGAATCATAGAATTGCTTAGATTGGAAAAAGACCTGTAAGATCATCTAGTCCAATCGTTAACCTAGCACTGACAAGTCCCCCACTAAACCATGTCCCTAAGCA
>JAVKLA010000093.1:8848346-8880128 GCA_034782735.1 Sagittarius serpentarius | reverse complement strand
TCCAGCTCCCTCTGCAGAGCCTCCCTACCCTCCAGCAGATCAACACTTCCACCCAGCTTGGTGTCACCTGCAAACTTACTGAGGGTGCACTCAAGATGCAGGAGAGACAGATTAGATGGATTTATGTAAGGTACGCCTAGAAGTATTTCTACCTGGAGAGCACAGGGCTTCTCCTAACCCCCAGAGTAAAGACTGTTACTTCAGTGCCCTGCACGTCCCCACTCTTTTCACGTGAGCCTCCTGCTGTAATGTTATCACAGACATTTCTATGGTCCATTCCCTTCTCCACAGAGGGATGAATGGGAATGGATAGCAAGACCTTTCTCAGTCAAATGGATTTCATCAGACAGTATAGATTTGCTCACAGATGAATGTTTCATGGAAACTATTTGGGTTTCAGGAAACTTGGACTAAAATGCCAGGTCTCTGGACAAAATGCTGCATACCAGCTGGCTTGTTTGTGCTACTGGAAACCTTCTCGTGGTCTGATATCCTTGCTCCAAGGTGCCTTACAACCAGGGATCATGATCTTTCTGTCTTCGTACTGAATACTCTGAGAGCCTCAGCTCGGTGAGGCCTCTGAGAACTTCTAGGCTATTCTTACCACAGCATGGGAAAGGAGCTAAGAAGTTCCTTATGTCCAAATATCCTGAGTTGCTCCTAGTATAGTGCAGCATAGGGAACTCCTGGAGATGGACAAACACATCCTTTTTTCCCCCACATTAAAAAAATAAATTCAGAACAAATGTTTTTCCACATTAAAAAGTTACTTTCAAGACTGTTTCGTGTCTGCAGGAATCTTTGAAATGTCAAACTTTCTTACTCAGCTGGAATTAAGTCTTGGGAGAGTTTTAAGCTCTAGTGGGTATGGTTCTTGAGAAATAACACATTCTCAGCACTGAGACATGAAAATCTCTGCTTTTCACAGACTGTTGTCTTGTCTGGAACACCCCACTCCTCGATCCTTATTTATAAGGGCCCACACTAAACAACAGTCATCTTTCAGCTTCCATGAAACACCTTGTCTTTTTACAGCTGGGAAATTGTGGCCCAAGAGGAATGTCATTTGCAATGTCATGGCTTCAGAAAGCTTACTGGAAAGCTTGGCAGTGTCTTGATCTGATCTGACTCACAATGCCTTCCACTTACTCTTCTACCCACACTCCAAAAAAGAAAGACTCCTCCGTCTCCCTAAGGAATAATGCTGGTAAAAGTTGTAAACAAAATGCTCTACCTTATACTCTTTTCCTTCTTCTTCTGTGGCTAATCTCTGGAGCCTTTTAGCGGCTCCATACTCCCATCACTTCAGTTCTGGACACATGGAAAGCCTTTCACTGTTCTAAGGGAGAAGAGATGGGAGGAAGCTGTAACCACAATCTCCCTGTTAGAATGAAGGAACTCTGCCTTTGGCCAAGATCTTTTTACCTTCTTTCCAATTCTGGATTATGTTTTTCTGGGAAACTTTCCTTTGAGTACAACTGGCAGCATTTTTTGCCTTTTGGTTCCTTTCCAAGGGGTGAGTCTCTGTGTACAGTCATGCCCTCAGACCTCAGGGTCTAACTGAGCCTGTGCTAAGCTAATGCCTTGTGCCCTCCTGCATCCAGCTCTGTGGCACTGATACACAGTCAGGTTAAGAAAGGTGAGAGTATAGTCCTGCAATGCAAGCAGAGCATTTAAATATGGGGTTCTTTTGTCTTTTTATTGTATTCATAAAAATGTTCGAGTGAAGGTACAATAAAAAAGAAGAGTGGCTTTATTAAAAGAGAAAAAATAAGTTTGTAAAGCTGTTCCAAAAGCTCCCTAAGATTCATCAAATTACCTGAAGGCAGAGGATTAAAATAAATGTGAAAATAGCTGAAATTCAGAGCTACTTATAAGATACAGAGAGAAAAGTACTTCTGTGCATTAAAAGAATAAAATGTCCATTTTCTTTGTTGGAAAATGTGCTGTGGTTTAGTGTTCAGGCAGTACTTGATCTGGACCAGCTGCTGGGTGATGCAGTGGCTTGAAGCAGAGACCTGAGCAAAGTGTACCACATAAGGCTGGGGCTCCATGGAGACTCTGTGGCAATAAGACACCTCTGAGCCACTTCTCCTCTTTGGCTGATCCTGAATGGGGGTGGGATAAAAATTTTCCTTCTGACTTAAGTTAGAGCTATGATTAAAATGCCTTTCCTTCATCATCCCCTAGATGTGCAGGCTACCTGGCTACTTCAGACAGTGAGCAGCCAGGACTCTCTCCATCCTCCCCCACATGGAGCTTAGCCAGTGGGTGGTGGAACTGTTGGAAGAACTGGCTTTCTTCTTCTGTGTGTTGATTTCCATCTGGAAAGTGGCAGAACTCATAGGACTCATTGCTCCAGGTTTTGGTGCTTGGGTATTGAACATGCTGTGAGTTGTAATAGAAGCATATGCAAGTGCTCTTGCTAATGTGGAGTTGTTGGTACCTACTAGCAGGGCTCATGTCAGAGGTTTCCCCTCAGTGTGTGCACTAATAGGATCTCCCTCCTTTAGCTTGCTGTTTGTTTTCATGAAACGTGCAGGAATTTTTCTGTTCAATTGCTGTTGCTGTGCCAGGCTTAATTAACATTGGCTATTGGGTGTCCAAGTTATTAGGGGAAGAAAATGGTGGCAGCGATGGATAGGCATGCAAACAATTGCACAGTATGATCACACGAGTCTTGTTTTCTTGTGTGTTCTTTTTCCTTTTTCTAAAGCCAAAGTGTTTCTGAATTTGGCATGGATTTCTGGAGAGTTGGCCTGAAACTTCAATTTCCTTGACAAATCAACTATTAAAAGATTTTCTTCCAGTTCCATCCAGTAGCCTTGGTTACTCCTCAGCGTAGGCTGGTAAACAGTCTGGTGAAGAGCGGGTCTTTTTTATTCCACTACTTAGGCATACGGCTCATATTATAGTGTAATTCAAAGACCCTTTCATATCTCAGAATGGAGGCAATGGTAATAAGCAGGTACCCTAGGAAAAGACTAAGTGTCAACTTCTGTGCCTCCTGCAATTGTTTTAAAATATTGTTATTATTTTAGTTAATCTGAAGAGGCATACAGTTGGGCAGGATGGCAAGGAAATAGGACAAAGAATTTGTTGAATTAAAAAAAAACCTACATCAAGATCACAAATGTATAGTGAAAACAAGATCCTCCTTTGTTCTTTCTTATAATATGTGAACTTGATGATATTAAATAGAATAAATGTGGATCCAATAAAAGGAAATACTACTTTTATTCAGTGTCTGGTAAGTCTGTTTAATTCATTGTCAAGGAAGGTTACCAAGATTAATACTGTAGCTTGATAGTTTAAAAGGGCTGAATAATTTTATGGCCAATAACAGTTCTAACTCCTTAACCTATGTGAAATCTAATGCTTCAAAATGTACGTTGATAGCAAACCACTCTTCACTACTCTTTTCTTCCACTACATCAATGGCTAGAGTTTGGCTTCAAGGTGCTTTCTGCAGTAAAGCGCTAACTGAAGACAGGATTTCAGGATGAATTGCTGAAAGCAAACTTGGTAGTTCCATAGTTCCCTCATATTGCATGCACAAGAATTTAGTCAGACTGTGAATTCTGTCCTACGTGTAATAGTAACAGAAATATAAGAAGTTTTTTTAAAATTCAGACATTTTAACATTGTTAGTTTCAGCTTCAGTGTTGTACCAAGCACTGTAAAGGGTCAGCCCAAATATGCTTCTTGCCTGTAAAATATACACAGCAGTCCTCTTTTGGACTACAATGGCAATTTCATCTTGCCCCAAGACTTCCAGTTCTCCAAAACATGATTTGTAGCCTTATTTGACATGAAATAAAAATGGAAGTCTTTTGTAGTGCTTCTCACACAACAACTTCCAGATGAAATCAGGAAAAGAAATGCACTTTACTAGGTTTCTCATTTTTATCGACTTCTAAAAAGTTTCAGTTCATCTTAAGACTTCCACTTCAGTCAATCTTAAGTCACTTCTTGCACAGTCTTAGGTGTACCAGACTTCTAAATTCTTCGTATCTTTCTAAACAGTCTTTTAAATGCATGGCATTTGGTTTTGCTATTGTAATGTTATCATTGGGGTTCTCATGTCCAGCCATGAAGGAATGTGGTTGTATTTCCTGTAGCAGAAGTCTTGAAAAATTTCATTCTAATTCTAAGATTGTGTGTTTTGTGTTACTAATTCAAATCTTCTTGTTTGGAAGGGGCAGTTACTATGGGGGGAACAGCATATAACTAATCTGTACAATTAGGATGCTATTCATTGTGACTTGCCTTTGCCTCCTCCTCTCCTCCCACTATAAACCAATCTACAACTGAGACAAAAATAAAATGACATGAATCCGAGAAGATGCAGAGATCTTTTGAAGTGTCTCAGGATGGAGTAATGGGAGATTGTTTTCACTGTGTAACCTGTTGACCTATCCAAGTTTCAGGCCAGATGGGATTCATGGCAAATGAAGACAAGGAAGACACTTGTCAAGGAGGGTAAAACCTCTGACTGTAGAATAGCTCAACAGCTATTCTAGACCCATTGTAGTCATATGTTATTGTGACTTTCATAGAAGGGTTCCTTTGCCTACGTATCTCTGACCTTTCTTTTCTGTTCAGAGCGTTTGAGAGAGAAGTAAATTGGCTGTTGTTTTGTGCGACCTACTGATTACACCCTTCAAAATTGTTCCACGTGTAAAAGATTTGCCATCGGTGTGCAGTATTGTTACATCAGATATGGCCAGAAATGGCTGCATTCTATTGCAGTCAGCTGAGATGTAAAATTACCTGTGATTTTAAATAAGTAATGTCAATTTCTGGAGGTTTGTAGGATCTTATTTTTCATTAAGTTCACATATTTTTATATTTTTTAGTGCTTGTGTCTCTAGGACTTTTCAAGTGGCAGTAGCAGGTTTTGATTAGACAGCTAAAAATACAGAGATTGCTTTGTTGCAATCATGTACTCTGGTTTAAAAGTGCAGACAGTTGGGACAAAAACCAAATACGACTTTGACATGGTTGGCTTTCAACACAAATGGAAAGTAGTCACAGCAACTGACTTTGGAGTAGTTCATAATATTAAGAAATGTTCATCCTCTGCTTGTTCATTCTAAGAGGTTGAATTAGTTTGTGGCCATGGTGTTCACTGAGAAAAGGGTAACTTTGGAATGGACTGGACTCCTAATTAGCTCAGCTGCATTGGTTTACCTGAGGTGGGTGAAGTGCCATGCCGAGGAATCTAATTTTCTGTAACGTATGCCAAGAACTTCTTAGATGGGGTGCAGAATTTCACTTTGTTACCGTTTCACAGGAAATTCAGTGAGCATTGCTTTTTCCAGCAATAATTTAGGTTTCACGTCCAGAAGGATTTCTATTGTGTTTGTACAAAGGCAATATGAAATAAAGTAAAAAACCCCACAAGAGTGCTATAGCAATATATAGGACTTTTCTTTGCCATTTATCACTGCTCTAATCTGATGATCTGGACTGTTCAGTGCTAGGGACACCCATAAAACCTGATGGTCTGTTGATCTAATTCTATCTGATTCCATCTCTTTCCTACCCTGCTTGGCAAGGAGCACTTGCATGCCAAGCAGTGCACGCGTGCAAGCTGACACACTGCAGCAGCACTCTTGGGAGAAGCTGCCATTTTGGTTCCAAAGTATGGGTGTAGTAAGTAACATTCTTTGTTGCTCCCTTAAAGAGATGACAGTGTTTTAAATAATAAAATGACAATGCAAAGACTAGAGGGAAGAGCTGTCACAGCCTAATTGGAAGTTCGTTATGCTGCTTATACCATTATCGTAAAACTCTTTATCATGTGTCTGTAAATGTGCAAATTAAAAACCCAGAGGTAATTTTGTATTTTATCTGCATGTAAAAAGATTGTGAAATTATCATCTCTTTCATAGTTAAATAACTTTAACCTGTATGGTGACCTTTGAATATGCAAATAGCAGAGCTTTGTTCGATGGAATACATTTTGTTAATTGTAAAACGATAAGTGGAGAAAATCTGAAGAAAACAGGAATTCATTTTGAAGTAATCATAGTGGAAGGTTTATGTGATAAGGAAAAAGGAAACGTTTTATATTTATGTGCAGGCTCAGAAGAATGATTGTCTACTGCTGTTCAAATCTGTGACTCTGCAGCTGTAATCAAAACCAGCAGGAGAATTTCTAACTTACATCACCAGCAGCAAACTTGGTGAATACATAATGCATGCCCAGAGACTTAAAGAATTTCAATAGGCTCTTAGGTAACAGTGCTTTTTCTTTTTTTTTTTGTTCTCAGTTTGTAAGACATCTTGGAAAAAACTTAATGCTGTGACCATGAAACTGAGTAATAATTAAACATTTTTCTGGAGGTCAGAATGATCATTTTCACATAAAGAGGAGAGAGAATGTAATGAACACGAGGAGAGAATTAGTTGCTCTTAGGCATAGTACAAGTTGGTTTTGCACAAATCTGTCTAGTCTATTGTAAAGACAGGCACGCTAACTTGCGACTTTGCTGTCTCCAGGCCTGCTCGCTTCTCTGTGCATGTGCGCACATGAACATTTTAAGTGACTGTGTCTTGATTTCGTGATCTCTGGAATGAGGTGGGTTTGGTTTTCACTTTATACCTGGGACCTGACCAGAGACTTCAGTTTACCTCTCCAGAAGTCTATAGTGGGAGTCATAAGCTGCTATATCGTTCTAGCCATTTTTTGAGTGCTCCCATGTACCATTACACTCCTAGAGGCAGCAAAGTTTAAGCAAATTTCACCACTGATCTCAAGGGTAACAGTTGCAAACTCTCAATGTCATTTATAGCTGACTTGCAAGCAAAGGTTTGGAAAGAGCTGGTAATAGTGCCTGCAGAATACAAAGCTTTACTCGAGCTTGAAGGTATGGTTAGTAGTTAAGCTAGAGGAAGTCTGTGTCCTTGGCCCATTACTGTTGGTATACCATTCACTGGCAGAGTTAAAATTCATGACTAGGCATAGCAGACTTCTATATTACTGTAATAATGGTGCTTTTTAGGCAGCTTGAGCTCTGTTGGATTATATGTAAGAAGGAATGACAGAATCAAATCCAAACTGTAAGTCTGGGTGAATTCTATTAATGTCTTTTTGTAAGCATTTACTTATTTTCATAATTTCCACATTAACAAATGTAAATTACAGTCAAGTCTTTCTTTCATCTCTCATTTTCTTTTCAGAGTGTATGTATCCTCCATTGAGCTATACCATGACCAATTCAGATTTGTTGCTTTGAGGTTGCATTGTTTGTTTTGCAATTCTGCTCTGGAAAATCAGAAGATAAAACCCTTTTCTTTTTTCTCATTGGATCCTGCAAAACTCAGTCTTTCTCACAGTAGATCTTTCTGATTACTGCTTACTCTGTAAGTTTTGACAGAAAGTTAGACAGACTTGGAATTAAGATTCCAAGGGACTGCAAGCATGCTATGTTTTGACTACTGCATATGAATATTTTTAAAGGCGGCAAGCTATGCTGTCAGTCAGAAATACATCATATGAACAAAATACGGTTTCTCTGGCTAAAGTGTGAAGGGCTTTATCAAGGGACACAGACATTTTTAAAAAGGAAAATCCCTAAAGACAGGGTTAGTCTAAGTGTCTCAAAAGAGCTGACAGTAATGTAAATAATTCTTGAGGATATTTTGCTGCGAATACTCTTTTATAACATTCATATGCTCCATGCCATAAAGAGAAACCTCTTAGGTTGTTATGTTCCAAGAAATGCAATAAAGGTATATGAAAGTAAAGAAAATTGAATTCTAACATGTAGGCAAGTTATGGACCATTTGTTGAAACAGTCTCATATTTGTACCTGCCCTGGTAATGTTTCTGCTCAGGGAGTGAGTGCAGAAACTTCAGCGCTGCCATCACACACGTCACAGCAGTTGAATTTTCTATCATTTTCTCACAAACTCCTCCCTATGGCTTTTCATTCCAGAGTTCAGTACTTCTGTTGTTACCTGGGTTTTGTAGGCATCTAGATCATAACAAAATCATGAAGGACTTGGGGCAAATTCAAACGTACGACAGACTGTTCCTTTCACTCATGGACTGCAACTAGTTCTTGACATCAGTCTATAGCTGAAATCAATGGGAATTGCTTAGCTTACATATTTCTGCTAAATTAAACTTGTTAGAAATTACAAAAGTATTGAGGCCTTGAACTTCACTGGCACAGAACAGCATGTGATTACGCTTGGAAACTGAGCCTCCACACGTATAAGTGCTGCGGGTTCAGGACAGCTCCTGGAACATCATGACTAATGCACCTTGGGGTTGTAGGGGCAAATACTGTTTTGTGTGGGTCAGAAACATGCCAGGAGCCATCCTATATGTCTAACATCATAGATGTTCACATTCGAGTGTCTGGAATTGTTCAAGGGCATTATTTAATTTATTACTGCACTTCAGTGTAGCCATAGTGGGCCAAAGAACTTAAGTGAAGAAGTAAAACCCAGCTACCCATCCACTGCTTTATGTACTCCTGAGAGTACAAGCAGAGTTGTCTGGGCAAGAGCAAGCTGCAGGTGTATCATGTGTTCTGAACTAGGATCCTTCACAGATCAGCCTTGGAGAAAGCTTTGTTAGATAAGTACCTCTGTGTCTTATCTTGTATTTCAGCTTCCTTGGCAAAAAAGATGATTGCAGAGATGATTGTGGTGGTGTTTGGATTGCTGTTAATGGAAAAGAAATTCCATGTACTTTTATTCATTTTTGTGTTGCAAAGATTGAAGACTGCAAAAGCTGGAAACATGAGCAGCATGGTAACATATGCTTGGTACTGGGTTCTGGGGAGTATGCATATGCCAAAAACTCATTCGTAGCCTTGTACTGATAACAGACCTACCCCAACAGGAAATTCAAAGCCTGCAGACTTCTGAATCTAAAAGATTTGAATTCGCTGATGTTGGTGTCTGCTGATTCCTAGACATGTAGAGGGAGAAAGTCAGCTGGACCAGAGTAAGAGCCTGTCCTAAGAATGCGTGAAAACCTTAGTTTCCTATAGCATAGACTTGCTTTGGGTTTCTACTAGCTATAGGAAGATATCTGAAGGAATCTTTTTATTGTTGCTGTTCCTGGAATGGAGATGAGCTGGCGAAGACAGAAATGCAAGCAACAGCTTCCCACACATCTCCCTGTTCTTGCTGTTCCCAAAGAATGCCATAGCTGATTTGGACAGTATTCTCATCCATTGGAAAAAAAAAAAAAGGAATGCCTTCCTACGGGAAACCAGGGTTAACTCTTCTAAGAAGCTACATTCTATCAGTGTGCTCATTTACTTTTTCACAATAGAAGAGGTTATTGTACCTCTGAAACGGTGATGTTTTTAATGTTTGCCATTATTACGTATAAAAGTGTAGTCATAGACTAACAACTCTTGTGATAGAAAGGAGAAGCAAACGTATTCTTATACAGAAAGTGTTAAAAATGGGAAGGGACTATTACAGCAACTTAATAGAAAAAAAATCTTTTCCACCACCATATGGTTGTGATATAACACAAAGTGTTTTCCTGCCAAGATATCACATTGCAATGGCAGGCTGCCAGTAGCTTCTCTCTTCCTCATTTAAACAACAAAAATATCCAAAAAGAATTCTTTGGCTGAATCAGGCTGTTGCTTATAAACATATACTATTGGCTGGTACTCAATCTACATGCTCAGTTTCTCTAGAGAGCCAGTCCATTTCACTGTGTTTTATTCAGAAGAGTGCTGGAAAATGGCTTATCCAGCTCAGATACTCTAGGACATTTCATTCTGTTCCTGGCCTTAGAAAGAAGAGCTCTTCCACAGCTGCAGTCATCTGTCCTGATTGCTAGTTCCTGCTCGAACAAATTTTGATGTAGGTGCAAAACTCAACCCATCTTAGTCATCTCTCTTTGCATCTACACTTACGAATGTGCAGCTTGAAGAGGTGTGAGGTCACTATTCTCCAGACATTTTGGCAAGGTCCATTTGTTCACTACAGCTCAGACTAGGAAAAGCGTGCTGAACTAGGCCTTGTCTCTGGCATAACAGGGATTTGTCATGGGATCTGTGGTTCCTTCCTAAGGCTACCTTATGTGATTAACATATGTGGCATCAAATTATGCTTTCTGTGTGCTACAATGAGGAGACTGGGAACCTTCTTTCTTGCTTAATCCCTACGAGTAGAAAAAGCATAATTGTTTAATCACAGAGCCTAAGGTAGTCACTAATATCCCCAGCATCAAAGCGCATGACTAGCTAGGGATACTGAGTCCATATACGGCAACATCCCACGTGATGCTTATGTGTGTTCAGGAAACATTTGGCCTTTATAACCATTCATGTCTGCTCCTCTGCCTGAACTATCTACCACTAGGCAATGCATCTGGTAGCTTTTACCTGAAGTCTTTAATGAGGACATGGTTGTCTATTGGGCCACACCCTCAGATGGTACAAACTATTACAGCTTTTTTGGCCTTTGCACAGACATCTCTGATTTTCTACTTCTGAACTGTATATATCTCTACTAAGTAAAGTGACATTAGATGTAGTTACTTTGTGACCTGAAAGCACATTATCAGTACCCCAGGACATCTGACTTCATTATTGTTCCGTCTGTCTTTATCCACACCTTTATTTCTGTGTAGTTCCCTGGAGATCATGTGAATATATCAAACAAAATAACTGTCCTTCAGGGGGCAAAACAATATTTGCAAAATATTGAACGATTTGTCTTTTGGCAAAATAATTTGTTACTGTGTGTGCAAAGCTTACTGAGCTTTCAGCCTTGCTGAGCTTATTTTCCTTGCTGTCCTTACTTCCTAACCAGCTAGAATTGAGTACAGCCCAAATAGATGCTCATATTGCTCTATGAATAATTTTTCTCAGTTTCATCTATGTTAGTATTAGTGACAGGTCATTTCATTTTGTGTGGACAGACTAATGTAATTAGCCACATTTAGATTTATGTGTGTGCCGAACTGAGCTGCATTACATTGCATGGTTTTTAGGTCCAAATTGTATGGTGGTGGTTGTAATCTCATGTTCTAAATGAGGTAAGTGTCTTATCATGACGCTTTGTTCCTTTTACTAATAACTACATTGCTTTTTATTTCAGTTCACTTAGGTGAAGATTGTTCACAGGTTCTTTTTCTCAGACAAATAATGTTGTTGGAAACCTTTGGAAAACAATTGAGTCATCTTAATGAGTCATCTTAGATATTGCATGAATCTTTGGCAGTCAGCTTTAATAAATAAAAAATGATATGTGGAATGATAGATGGAGATCCCCACGGCTGTTGGCCAATGTGAGGGATTGTCATTTTCTTGCTGTAAAGAATTTGAGGAAGGTATAACCAGTAAGATTGTGTGTAAGCTGTAACAGGTCTGTCATCTCTGGGGGAGAGCCTGGCAGCCAAACACATAAGTCTTGTGGACCCCCTGGTTCATTGTTAGAAGGCTGGAAGATCCAGTGTGAAGCACAGCAGAGTGATGCTAAATAGAAAGATAACTGTAAGATCAAACTGTCAAAAACAGAGAAGTTGGAGGCTGAGAGGCATAACACCCTGTCCTTTATATAATTAATTACTGTCAGAAAAGATCATCGATCTTCAGGGAGACTCATGTTTACCTGAATGTAAGGGGCTTGCTCGATATGCTGTTGTAGCTGTAGGGCAGCATGGATAGGAAACTGGCCACTATTGAATGCTCTGGAACTACGGCCTGACAGACTGGGATGATTCTAGAAGAACCTGACTGCACAGCTGCGTTTGTGCTCTTCATATCTGGCCTCTATTTTCTTCCTCTCACTGTGGCTGAAAATATTAATATAGACAAATGGAAAACTTGCTGAATCATTTGGTATTCAGGCAAGCTACGGAGCACTAAAGAAGTCTGTATCTTGTGAAAATTGCCAAAGGAAAATGGGGGCCTTCAGTCACTTTTTAAGTCACTTAAAAAAATTCTCCCAAGTCTCAGGCCTGTCTCTAAGTGATTTAATGCAATTTTTTTCTTCTTCTTCCCACAAGCCAACCTGACAGTGCTAGTTAATCATCATTTTCCCAGCTATATTTGAATGCAGTCAGAGCCCAAAGTGGATGAGGCTAAAGAGATCTGGACCATCGTTACCATCCGGGATCCCAATCCTCTTTGTTATTAAGGGAATACAGAGAAGTGGGGAAAGCAGTGGAAAACTGGCAGAGCTGCCCTCTTCTGTTTTCTGCTTGGGGAAAGGGTCCATCTCCCTTTGGTCAGTCTACCACTTTGGTTTCTCAGTGCCTCACAGTCTCTTGTTCCAGTTGCAAGCAGCTGTTTTGGATAGACTTGTTCCACTTGAAACAGAACGGGATCCTGCCACTGCAATTTGTCCTTCCTGGGAAACTTTCCAAGTGCAGGCAAATCTGAAGAGCTTTCTGCTGTTTTGTTCTATGTTGTGCACCAGACAGATATCCTTGGATGATCCTGTCATATTGTGGGAGTCAGCAACAGAGAAAAGAGAGCTTCAAGTCAGTAATGATCCACTAAATGCGAGCCTAATTGTTCAACAGTTAAGTACAGAAATAGTTTCCTGATTGGGCTCTTTCCAGTTAGGTTATGTGACTTGTCATTCATCAAGCAGTTAGGCAACATAGCTGAGTTAATGCAACAACACACTGTGCCTCTCTTTCCCCTGCCTCTGCTGCTTAGTTTTCTGCTGAATTAGTAAATTGAATCAAGGAGCTGATAACTGCCATCAGGTGAGCCCCAGGAGCAGCAAGAAGGGAAGGGAGGAGCTTAGTGAACCGGCAGTTGGGAGGGTGAAAACTCCTCTTGTTACAAGCAGGGAATTGGGTTAGTTCGAATGCTTATTCTTGGTGTCTTAGATGTTGGATATGAAATGAACTCCCCTGACATGGTAAGAACGTTTTCTGTTCTCCTGCATTGATAATGAAGTTGTGAATTCAGGAGCTGGTTATTTTGTGAGGTTTTCCTATGTCTTTGGTCAGGGTAGACTTGGAAACAAAAAGGGATAGATATGTTAATTATAACATATATAGTCCCACAGTGAGGAGAAAGGGAAGACAAAGAAGTAGTTCACTATCTGCTAAGTCAGCTGCTTCAGCAGTGTTTGTTCATGTCTTGAATGCAGTAGAGAGGAAGGCAACCTCTTCTAAGGGGACTTTGTCCTGCTTGAGCCTGTCCTGAAGGATTATCTGCAGATTTCCCATCTACAGGACAATTGAAAGTAAGGGTATGATAAGTAGAGCTGGTGAATCCTACCTGTGCTATGCTGAAGGTGTGTGGTGTGAAGAGGTGTATGTTACCCCATGGCTGTGCGAAATTGTGCTGAAGTCATTACAGGGAGTATTCAATTACGGTAATCCCAGGATTAACCAAGCCTTCTGCCTGCCCCGGAGTAAGGTGCAAATGCATGCCCAGTTTCTAACTGTCTGAGTACCATTCTTTCCTCCCTGCTTCCTTCCTAATGTCTGTGGCCTTGTTCTAGTAGTTGTGTGTGTACAAGCAAAGTTCTTCCAAACGACACCTAGTATCATCTGAAATGTTACTGTTTGAAAAAGCCATGGTCCCTCACTGTGTCCTAGAAATGTGCAGGTAGAGGGATTGGCTATATGTTCTTGTAAGTAGCTGAGTGAAATCTCCCTGTGGTGATGGCCCTTCTCCCACATCCCATATGACTATTCGCTTCTCCTAACAAAGTAGTATCTCAATTCACAGTAACATTGGCTTCCACCAGCACAAGGGTGCCCGTGCAGCATTTTCTGTTGCTCTCCTCAACCAGTGATCCCAACTGCTGTGAGATACAGTGGGAAGGCAATGATGTTTGGGCTTTACTCACTTTTGTTTTCAGTTTTTATGTAGCTTGAGGTCCATCTTCCAGAAACGATTGTGAGTTATAAGGGATCCTTGTCCGTGAGGCTGCTTGGAACAAAGCTACGTAGGAGCAAGGGGATGAGAGAAACCTCTCAGGACACAGAAGGAACATAGAAGGAAGAGGATTAAATTTTCTAACTGCCACTATGACTCAGTAAGGGACTTCCCCTTCCCACTTTTTTTTTAAACGCTTGTAGAAGGTAAGATCCCACTTTCCATTAAACCGTTAAGGGTGGCTCATTCTAGAATAAATCCTTTCATGCTCCAATTTGAGTGTAACATTTAATATTGTCTTTGCTGCTGCTTAGACCCATTATCTTGCAAGGTGCTTATGATAGCTGTTTTGTGAAATCCTCCACCACACTGTGAAAGTGTGGGTTATGTGTTGTGGGGTTGGGTTGTTTTGTTTGTTGATTTTTATTGTTTGCTTTTTCTTGAGAGTGTGAGAGCAGTATAAATCTGAGCTAAGGAAGCAGTGCAAGCAACAAACAATTGTTACTGATGACAATAAAATAACCGGCAAAGACCCTGAAGCCTATAAATAGGACATTACACAATAGGAGTGTAAAATACTGAAAGTGGAGAGCTCATGGTGTTTCATAACTCACAGGACATATTTTATGTTCTGTCTTAGATATGCCGTCTTAGAGATCCAACAGTAGCTGACATGCTTCAGACCTTTTCTTTTAAGACCTAACCATTCTATCGGACAAACAGTGTTTTTTCTACTTCCAGGGTAATTTCTAGTTCCTAGTAGGCACCAGTTCTTTCAGTGCAGCACAGTGAAGTACGTTGTCCTTCTAAAAAGGTTTGGTTTTCGTGTGATGTGAATAATTGGTGCTATTGCGCATCTGTTGAGACCACAGTGACGGGCTCCTTAAATTGCAGAATGGAAACTTGCTGAGGATCATTATTGGAAACGCTTGCATAGAAAAGCCACTTTGAGAAGTAGCTTAGATGCATAGTCAGTTCCTGCTGTGTTTCCTTACAGGCCACATTTACTTCCATTTTTGGTGCTTTAAAGAGAACCTTGGCTGCAGAGCTAGCTAAAAGGACAACTTGCTGTAAGAAAGTTCTGACAAGGTGAGTTGTACGGAGGTAGATGCAGAAATATTTGGTGTAAATTAAAATGTGATCAGCTGAAGATTTCTTAAAGGAGGTGTTCAGTTCACTTGATTCAAGCTGAGAGGCTTGATGTAAGATATCCCATCTACAGAAACAGACCTTTAAAACACAAGTGTACTGCCTTAAAGCTTTTCTGGAAGAAACAGTTCTGTTAAGGAAACAAGGCTGTAAAAATCTTTCCTTCTCTCTTCTTGCTCATTTTAAAAGAATATTATTTCTTATACCCAGCTGATGAAGTGAAGGGAAAGACTGTAACTTCTGAACTATGTTATTGGTAACTGCGTTATGTGGTATTTTCTGAGGAATTGCTCTGTGGCATTAAGGACCCTAGTAAACCTTCAAGAGGTGAGAAGAAAGCCTTTTCCAAGTCTAGTTTTATGATGTTGACTGTCTCTGGGCCAGCCTACTTCTTATATTTCATTCCCTCTTTCTGCAGTGGAGAAATTGATGTAGCTGGTCTTTTTTAATAAGGAAATGGACTTGAAATTATCTGATGGGAGTACTGTTGAGGTAACAGTTAGGAGAAAATAAAAAGCCTGTTTAAACACTCTTCTTGTCCAATTGTGAGTCCTCTCAAGAGTCCTAGAAAACTGTATCCAGACAGACTTGGTCTTAATTTCAAGTGGCTAAGGGTTGGCTACTGTGGTACATAGGCCACAGGCAGGGTGTGAAGGTTGAATGTCTTCTCCAGGTGCAGCTCAGCCTCTTAGTATGCTCTTTCATAATGATATGTGTAGGGTAAGGTTGCTAGACAGCTCTTCTGTTTTAAGACTTTTTCCTTTGTGCAGTATTAGAGCTTTGGATTTCTGTTTGCATGTTTACACATTGTCTCAGCGTTTGCTTGGACTGTGATATACAACTATCACTTAACTTTCCAGCCTTCAAAAGATTTGCCTAAGTTTATCATCTTTTGATATAAGGTCTCTCTTTCTTTCATTCTTCTCCAATTTCAAAGGGATTGTACCACTTCAAAGATCTCCTTTGAACCTGCGTAATTATTGTGGGTTATACTTACTGCTTCGTTTAATTATTTTCTACCTGTGAGGTTTTTGGGGCCATGTCTTTGCTACTACAGTGAGGCCCAGAGCCTTCCTATGTAGGAATTATTGTTTCTTTATAATGTAACTTTAAAGTCAGTATTTTATGAGTAAAAATACAATTGTATCTGAATCCTGTCGAAAAGAACCGAGTACCTTTAGTCATATTAGCTTTCAGTTCTCAGCACTGATCATTTGAAACAAGGCATCAAAATGTGAACCAAAGTTAGGTGCATGTGTTTGTCAGAAGTGGACACACTTGTAACTTTGCCGGGTGTGATTTGTATATGGATTCTAGGAGGTGCTAGTGGAGGTTTTAAAGTGTCCTTAGGCCCCCGCATTTGTGCGTGCTTGTTTCTCTCATCTAAAGTTGCCCAAATGCTAATTTACCTAGGCTTCTCTCCTGACCATCTTTTTGACAGGTTTGTGCTACAATCATTGGCCCATCTTCAGTGGTTGTGGTAAGTCTTAATTTATCTCTGTATACAACCGTGATATCTCTGCCTTGTCAGACCTCTAAGGGAACTGCCTGCCACCTCTGTAGTGTTTAGGTTTCTCCTCAGCATTTGTCCCTTCCCATTTGTTCTAAAACTTGAAAAATGTTGATATTTTGAAAAGAGGTGTAGGGGGGAAAAAAAATAAATACTGCAAAATATAATGGGATGGTATTGGGATAAAGATTTTGTAGGAGCCATATGAACTTTCTCTGTGTATTTCATAAAGATGATTATGATCAAGTATTTTCAAACCTTTAAAAGAACCTTGCACTTTCGTTGTAGTATTCTGTATCTTGAGACTGAAGTTTTATCCTTGTTCTCTGTATGTGTAAGTGTTGGCAATCCCTACTGGGTTATGGAGTGTTGTGCTGTAAGGGAATACATCCATTGCAATCAGCCCTGGCTGTTGCAGAGTGTATTGCTATCCTTTGAAATCAATATTAATATGAATTGATAGTGGTATAAGAGAGACTAGACTCTAGCCCCATCAGTTTAAACTTTGAGGAAGATAACCACAGGGAAATACAGTAGTGAAATCTTAGTTTCGTTATATCTGATTTCAAGCTAAAGATCTGCAAAATCACAGCTTGATTTGTTTGAATATTAGTGGATCGCTCTAACCTGGCACCTATTAGTCACTTAAGAATTCCCAAGCCATCCTTTATAACCAGCACCAACTTTTGACTCCGTTTATTCTTCTCACCTTTCTCAAGCCTACACACTGCACTGCAACACTGTAAAAGGTGCAAACGTTTACATAACAGTGGTAAGTGTATTTATCCTTCTAGAACATACTCTACTGCAGCACAAGTACCTTGTAGTGTAGAAATTGCCATAGTAACTACTCATTTCTTATTGATTAGATGGATAAAAATTCTCATAATATACAAGCAGAGTAACTTGCTGGCATATGGCTTCAGGCTACCCCTGTGGCAACTCTTACTTATGCATTCTCTTCTTTTTCTGCATGTAAGAGGTTTTTTTAATGAATTAGTATTCCGCGGATTAGACCACAGAATAGTCTTTTCTGCCACAATGGAGCTTAAATTTTAAGTTAAACTTGATATGCAGCTCACAAGGCAGAATATTAACTCATATTGGTTTGTTGCTGGATCAGGACAACTAGATTTCACGTCAATGTGAAAGGAGAAAGGGGAAGGAAAGAAGAAAGAGTTCTCCCCTTCCCCTTCACTCAGGGAGAAGGCTCACCACTTCACAGAGCTGACCTCTAATGAGTCAAAGAGAGTATTCTAGTTTGGCAGTTGTGATAAATCTCTTTGGAAGGTGCTTCTTAAAACATTCAAATCAGTTGCATGAGAAAGCGAGTCCTGTTTCTATGTTTCTCTAGTAATACTATAGACGTGATCTTCAGCAGTGGCATTGTGAATGCTTACTGAAAGCAGGATTAGGCCTACAGCGAGTTATAGTGTCTGACAGCTGTCTTGGTTCGTGTACTGCAGTTGCTGAGCATACTAGTGTCGTTTGCAATCCTGAAAGACACTCCAACAAGGCTTCTACCAAGTTCGTTGCGAAAGACAAGTTTTTGTGAATTCTATCAGGGGACTGAAATTGTGAAGCACTTGGGCAGGATGCCAGATAAAATTAAGCCCAACACATTCTTCAAATATGAAGCATCAGTTTATTCAGAATAATATCAAATGCAAGAACAGCAACACTCGACTAGTTTTTTTTTCACACTGTAAATCTATTCTAACACTGTTCTAGAGTCTTCTGTGAGGCCTAGGTGTTAGCTGTGATTATATCCATTCTGTATGACTATTTTAGGGAACTATTAGATGTATAGGAGACTGAATATTTTAGAACAATTTTTAGTTCAGATCTTCCAAGCTGCTGTTACAAATGATACCCATGCAGGCCTGCTTTACTTGGCTTGGAGGCCTTTCCCACCTTCCAGAATTAAAAATGCTGTATTAGGGCATCACTTTTACATTGTACCACCCTTCAACTCCCTTATCTTCACCTACAGTCAGACAGCCTTTTTCCAAACTTTGTATGACGTTAAGATTGTTTGAAGGAGATACTAATCCATAGGCTACAGGAAATGATGCTGCTGTTTCAGTAAACTAGTTCTTCACAAAAAGACTACTCAGGAAAACGTTCTTCTCTCTGTAGTAGGCTACAAACAAATGGAGGAAACTCTTTGGCAGCTGTAGACGCTTCCCGTCTTTAACAGGAGGAAATAGGCTTGGATCTTCTTAATCTTTGGCCTGAATCCTTGTGTGCTTTTGTGAAGATTTTCACAGGCAGCAGTGGGAAGTTCAGTGTTTAGCATCTTTTGTCTGTGTATTGAGATCTGGAATGCGGGCCCAGAAAGCAGCCAGAAATGTAGGTAAGGAAAGAACAGCAGTATGTAGCAGATGAGGTAGGAGTACTTTTTGTATTGTTACATCACTTTCCCTCCCACCCCTTTAACACAGTCTAAAGGGAAAAGACAGGACCAAATGAACCCAAATTAGGAAGAGTTTGCATAGATCTTTCTAGGGTCACCTGCAAGACAGACTCAGGATCGCTGGAATTCCTGCCTTAGCAGTTTGCTGGAGATCATTGGAGTGGAGCTGGCTGACGAGAACTCTTCCCACACTGGCTCTGAAGAGCCATGGAAGGTTTTCAGAACACAGCTCATGTGGCTTTCTAGTCATTAGTGTCTGTTCCATTAGGGGTCTCTATCACTGTATTTCCCTGCTGGTGCAGTGACCAGTCTTGGGCAAATATCTCGGCTACTTCTGCCATCATGACCCCTTTTTATTGCCTCACCATTACAGATTAAGAATAATCTGTTTTCCTTCCTCTCACAAGGAAGGAAAGGCTTCCTTCCTCAGAACAGCGTGGAAAAAGATGGAGAACTGAACCCATAGACCAGAGGGCCAAGGACTCCAATCTGGCGATTTCAAGGCTTGCCTATTTTCTGTTGGCACAGAACCAAAGCAGCAGCCTTGTGCAGTTTTAAATGCCAGTGCTTTTTTCAAAGACGTTATTTTTTAGGGGGAAATAATGCTTGGGTAGGTCTCATTCAACTGAGGAAACCTTCATGGAAAGAATCATATTCCAGGGAACTTAGGAAAAAAAAAAATTATTTTAAATCAGTGTATTGTATGCTTAGTATTTAGAGCCCTAAGCTTTAAGATATTTGTAATGCTTAGGTATTTCTGTAAGTGTTTTACAGGCATCTGCAGTGTGTTTTCATCAGCAATCTCACACACCGTAACAGAAATAAAAGCTGTATGTATTAGGCGTTGCCAGGTGTGTATGTCTAAATGCATGTATGTACTTGTTTGCATCTGTATAATGCATCCTGCGTGCAGATATTAAACACATCCTCTCTGGGATTACGCTGTGACTCGCATACTTGGAGGCAAAGGCTCTGAATAAAGAACCTTTCCAGAATAGAGCGGAATTTACTGCAGTTGCTGTGGGTTTTCAGAGCAATGGCTGCAGTCAGAATCTGGCCTAAGTAATTAACTTACGAAGCATGGAAAGGAAAAGCAGCGTGTGGAAGATGTAATTAATGGGAACATATAACAGTCAGCTCTCACATAATAAATTGGCAGCTATGCCTGAGGTAACTGCCTTTTATTTGTAAAATACAGTTGGAATTTTTTAAAAGTAATTGCACATTTTCTTCCTTTTCCACATGATCTCAGAGAACATAGTACAGTACAAATACCAACAGGAATGCAATAAAACCACAGTAGTTGTTTTGGGTTTAGGTTTGGTTTTTTTTTTTCAGGCTCAGGGCTATGATCTTATTTGAGCCAATGTCCAAAGGAAAGGAGGAATACATTTTAGCTCAGGAAAAGATAAGTGGTAGAACATTTTAGTGAGGTTTAATATGGAATAATCTAAAACGACAAGGCAGGAACAACCAGAATAAATAACAGTAAATGGCTAGATATCTATTTGCAGAACAGATTTAGTAATGTAATTCTTCTGACTCGAGTAAATAACGGTGAAGCTAAATGTTCTGAAATCCTTCCATTTTGAAGGCTTGCATTTTCCCCATCTGAAAGTTTACTGCAGCTTTTCCTGAATAGCAAGCATGACATCAGTTGTTCTTCAGATACGCCACAGATGCTGGCGGATCTTCAAGAAAATGCATTCTACCACCTGCCTAGTGCAAAGCTCTGGAAGGCTGCAGGATGACACAATGGCTCCCCACACCCAGCTGCTGATTCAGCTGACTCAAACAGCCTGCTGGAAAAAACAGCGCTGTAGTCCTCCCTCTCAAAAAAATTTGCAAGAGGAAGGTGAGGAGGGCTTGCAACTGGGGTTTGCCGCTGTGACCAAACGTACAAACTACTAGATGTCTTAATTGCCATTTTCAGGCTTCTCAATGAAGTAGAGGGAACCGCAGGTTGTTCCTGCTGCTGCCTGGCATGTGTGATTCCCCTCTGCACACAGGTGGGGAGGTCGACTACCCACCATGTGCGTGCTTTGTTTGTCTGTTTGGATTTTCTTTTGTTTTTAAGCAATCTGTTTGTTGTCACCCCTGATGGGTGGTGGGGAGGAAGAGGGAAGTCTAAACCTATTCTGTTGTAAGCGTGAGGGAGGATCTAGCCTATACTGTCTGTGAGGGAATGGGGATAGGCTCTAGTAGTAACAACCCAGCATTGGAGTGAGTTCTTCTCACCGTAAATCTGATTAGAAGCTTTACTGCTGTTTAAAATGGAACAGCCTGAAGACCAGGAAATATAGTTCTCTAAAATATTCCTGCTGTAACTGGTCTCTGTATTGCTGACCCCAGGGGATCTTGCATTTGCTGCAGGCTGAGCCTGGTAGGCAGTTTGTTGCTGAACTAAGCCTTTACATAGACAGCAAGTTTAAAAAAGTACGACCTGCAATTTTTGTGCTGATGAATTTAGAATGATGTCCTAGCAAGCTCAGTACACTCCAAATTAATTAGCAAGGATCCTTTTAACAGGATAATTACTATACCAGCAAGTGGTAAACTCAAAATGAATGTGAGTAGTCCTGGCTTGCATTAACAAGGAAGAGATGCGTTGTGGTTCTACCAACTGATTCTAAATTCACCCTAGCGTGAAAGGTTTTGGACAGCGCAGTTGGTCAGCAGCAGCACTGTAGCTTTTTTGCATCTAGACTTGAATTAAAATCCCAAATGAAGTTGCATTCCACTCTCCATATGTCTACCTCGCAATGCCATGGCAAATGATGGTTGGCTTTTTTTAAATCTCTGCTGGAAAAAGGCCCAAAATAAGAAGAGCAGGAGGTGCTGCACATTATTACTAAAGTATAAGTGGTAGAAAGGGCTATGAAGTATACGAGACTTCCTTCTTTATGCTGTGCATTTTCTCCTTTCATAATGGAAGGGCCTGATTGTGCATAGAACAGTAAGAGCTCACAAGTATAAACACAGGTTCACATGTTTTGGGGTTGGAATTTTTAAATGAGGTTCATCTTTCAGAGAATAAACATGTCATTGCTTATCAGGCTACAGATATATAAGCATATGACTGCTGCAGTGGTGGCAGAAACACTTTTATCCATTCCCAAAACCAGATTCTGTCTTTAGATAGCTGAGGCTTTAGAAAATAAGGTTTAATTGGTAATTTTTAGTAAGGGAAATTACTTTAATTAGGTCTCTTTATATTTGCTAGATTTTCTATACGCTTTTCTGCTCTCTTTTAGAATGGATGCAGAAATTTGTAGCAGCACCTGCCATTTTCTTTTGAGAATATAATTTTTAGGCAGACTTTCAAAAATCACTTATCTTACTTTCAGCTTCTACAAGCTAAGCCCAGCAAAGTCAATGGTCTTACACTGATCTAAAGTGTGTTCTTGGGAGAAATTAATTGAGCCCTATGTTGTTCATGCTAAATGTGAAAGTAGTAAATTAATAATTAGCCATTTCTTAAAAATGGATCTTGACACTCAACAGACCAGACAATCTCTCAAGTTATTTCATAGGACCTTGTGGGTCTTTATGAAATGTGAAGCGCAAGCCTGAGCAGTGCCATTTTCTTTCTAGTTAGATTGTATGCCTGAGTCAGGCCACTTCTTAAAATGTCTACATTTTATAAGATTTTTACAGCTTGTCTCAACTGCAAGCGTACTGAAACCAGGAAGAAACCTGGGTGGGTTTTTTTTTTTTTGTGTGTGTGTGTGTTCTAACTGGTAGAAATAGAAAGGCAAGCACCTCTGTAGAAGATGCCTGTGACAAATGCAGTTGTCTTCTAATGATCTGTGGGACTGCCTTTTTTTTTTTTTTTTTTTTTTTTTTGTAAGGTTTAGGTTATTCAGACCATGCAGGTCCTAAGAGACAGTCTTGTGTATGCAGTTTCATGGTATTGCATAGTCTAACTGAATCCAGCCAAGGATGAGGTAACATTTGAAGAAGATTTTTCTTAAATTTCTTGAATGAACAATGTTTAGATGTCACAGTAACAGTAGAAATCTCTCATCCCCCTTCACTTGCATGTCTGCACAGTTGTCACTGCTGAAGTTTTTCCCATACGTAGTGAACATATTGTTCATTGCGCTCTAGTTATAGCCAGACCGTTCAAGTAGAGCTAAATGCTTCAGTACTTCCCATAATGGATAGGCTTGTCCTTCTATTTGAATACATGCAAGTACATATGTTAGCACAGTGCCACCAAAGATAACAACCAACTTTGTAAGTGTGCCAAACCTTTCTTGTGACTACAAACTATGGCTACAAAATCCCTGTGGATAATATAATAGGGAACTAGTAAAAACCCACCATAAAAATGGATAAAAAAAGTCCCATTTCTATGAATTTGCTTCTGAAATTTCTCCTACAATTTAGAAGAAATTATTGATCTCTTGGTGGAAGAGATGACTTAGGCACTCAAGGTATGTTTGGTCATAGAAATAGGCTAAGCCCTTCTGAAGAAGCTGTGGGAAATGCAGCCTCTTTCAAGTCAGTAACTGCTCACTGATCTTCTGATGGAGATTGGGATTCCTCTTTTGGAGGAAAAGCAACAAACTCTTTCATTTCGGTATCTTGGTCAGCAGTAGCATGGGTACTAGCTTCGTAAGGCTCGCATGGGCAACAACTAACTTCTCCTTTCCTGCTCTTCTGCAGGATGGTAGCACGGAAGTCTAACGTTATCACTGCCAAGCGATACAATTGTAGAGTCACAACTAAGATGTTCTTAGCTGTAAAAAACACCAGCATCTGATTGAATATTCTGAAATGGCCCATCAGGATTGAACGCACAATGAAGAAGGGACCATCCTGTATGAAAAGGCTGACCCCGATGTTCCACAGTTCCGCACTGTACCTGCACAGCAGCAGGCTGGGGATCCGCCTAGTCGATGCAGTTGGTTTGCAGCCAATATGCTGTACTGGAAATAAAATGCAGTTATGTTAAAACAACTTTCTAAAATTGAGCCAGGGTTGGCCTAGAGGGCAGTTATAATCCAGGGTACCCTGGATCATAAATGCATTCAACTGTGAACAATTCAACATAAAGCATATTCAATTTCTGGGATCTGTTTCAGCAAAACACACTAAGCTCATGTTAAGCAGGGCACTTACGTGGTCTGCCAAACAGGACCAAAAACCACATCCCCTTTTCTATCCCACAAAGCTATCAGTATTTACACACTCTTAAAACAAGAAGCAGAAGTAGATCACCTAATCTTTCTGTAACAACTTCCCCAGACACTCTTCTGTTAAATCAATATGCTAGGCTAATATGTATATTTAAGAAAAAAAACCTACCATGCTGAATGGGAACAGCCTGAGCTGTAGCACTTCAGTATGTTCCAGGCTGTCTAAGACCTTGCTTTTAAAAGATTCACTAGATAGCCATTGCATTTTTCATGTGTCATAGTAAGAATAAGTCATGTCAGCGTGGGGCAATATCGAGCATTATGGATAGGAAGAAACTGCGGTCGCGGCTTGCCATAAAAGACTTGAGCCGCAGTTACTCGTTCTTAGCCTCCTGGGAATGAAATTGCATGCAACTGTTGGAACTTGCGTTGATGTGTTTGTTCTCCTTGGCTGTGAAAGTTGTGGTGGGCTAGAATGCTCTTTGTGGCATGGTGTCTAGAGAAGGATCATCAGAAGGGTTTGTGTGTGGTAAATATGGCTGCCTCTTATGAAAATGTATGTAGCTTAACTAACCTGTCTCTCAGGCACTGGGATTTCATTAGTTTAAAAAACATAGCTACTTGTGATGCAGCAACAACTGCCAAACATTTCAGCTTACCAAAAGAGTTCTATTGTTTTGAGTCAATGCTGGGGGAAAAAAAAAAAAATGATGAGACTCGAGTGGAAAATGAGTTGTAGAATGTAGAAATTTGCTGAATCCATTAGGCAAAGCTTCAGCAGCAGCTAATTTTTTAACATGGGTTTGTGCCATTGCTGTTTAATAGTCCTAACCGCATTGCTGTAGTCCAATAATAAGCGCCTAAAAATTTCTCTCTCACGTCATGTTTGACGTGTGAGTAAATGTTCTGATGCTTGAATAAAAAGTACTATCTGTGCAACTGTATAGCACTACCTAAAATAAACTGTACCCATAGTAAATTTCAGGGCAATGTGTGCTCAATAATTTAATTTTTAACTGGTAAATGTAATTAAATAAGCAGAAAAGCAATAACCAGAGAAAAAATGCACAGTACAAAAGGTTACTTCACTTAAATTAATGCTGTGATTGTTTAAGCACTGTTTGAATTTATTTGGGTGGTGGTGATGTGTATGGGGGGGGGTTGTTGGTGTGGGTGTTGTTTGGTTGGTTGGTTTTTTTTTTTAAACTTGTGCATCTTTAACAGAATATATTTTACCAGTAACAGGAATTTTAGCTGTGATAAATCTGAAATGTGGTTGCATCAGTTTTTTCAGGAGATGAGCTGCTGAGGTGGAATGCTGAAATATTTTCATAACTTCAGTGTTGAAAACAAAGCCTAGTGCTGTCCATGAGGGAAAGGCTAATGAAAAATCCCTGGAATAATTTTTTCATTATTATTTTATTCATTTATTATTTTAGTCAGTGTGTCAACCTAGTCATCAATTATATATAAGATGCTAGTGAGGATAACGTATCTTTGGACCGGTATAGTTGAGTTGCAAATTTGTAGTGACTGGAGGTCAAAACGGCTGGAACGGATGATGATTGAGGCAGCTTTCATTATTCTTCTTGGACATAGAGAAGCGCTTTCTGCCTAGGGACGAATACAAGCCTGACTTGGATGAATGCTGGGCCTTTTAGATTAAGATAAGGGTGTATAGTCCAAACATTACATGGTCCTTTAGGTTCCCTGTGAATAGGTAATTTCTCCAGTGATGACATCTTCTGTGCTCTTGGCTGTGCTGCTCCCTATGGTTAACAATCTCCGATCTCTCCACAGGGTCTAGTAACCTACTTGGATTCGAGCCATAATATAATCCAAGACCAGATCTAACTTGAGAGCTCACACGGTGAAGTTTAAGGCAGTAACAGGCAATTGGAACAGATGTTCCAATACAATATTGCAATTCTGTTTTTTTCTGGAAGTAGAGAGTTTTATCAGGGCGATCAGAGATTAGCCAGAAACAAGTGTTTCCTCAAAAGGAACCACAGTGGGCTTTCTTCAGAAACCATCATTGTCATATGAATTGCTCTCCACCAGAAGTACTTGGCATAGTCTGTAGTGTGTGCACAGCCACAAGACGTGCCAGCAAAAATTTAAACCATTTGTTCTGTTTTCTTGTCTGTGTGCAAGTACTAACCTGCAAGATCAAGTGGAAACTGTAACATACTCCAGGTCCATACAGCAAGAATTGCATTTATGAGGGCATAATTCTTCCTATGGGAGGGGAAAAAAGTGGTAACAGTGAAGAAGTAGTTTCCTTATGTGATAACAAAAATGTTTACTGTAGTACTTGGAATGTCATTTAAAGGATGTTTGAGCGAAACAGTGATTGGTTAATGCATGCTCTTGAGATGTAAGACTAAGGAAAACAAAGGCACCTTTTGCGATGGAATTTTTGCTGTTCAGGCTACACATTCCAGCTGTGTAATTACGCTAAATATCTGATGCTAACATTATAATGCTAAGCATATGGAAATAGACTCTGTGGCTCAAAGAGGAGATCTCTTTACCCTTGTAGTGATTACACATTCCTTGCAAGCCTGAAGCTTCTCTGCCAAGTGGGAAGGACCTCTTTTCCTGCTGTAAAAACTTTTCTTTGATATTTAAAAAATAAATGAATAATATAGTATGTCCGTAAGAGGGGATGAACCTCTTCTGTGATTCTTTTTGTTTATGGTGGATGTTCACAGCTTATCTCTCAGTGCTGTGAGGGGAAGATGAGCTTACTTTCTCTGGGAGAGATCACCATGTTGAAAATTCACACCAGACTATGCCATTGCCTTTCTTCTTATCTTTGAACGCTTTTGTCATTCTATCATGAAGACAGTACATATGACGTAACAAAAGAAGCAACTTGGATAATGAGTCACTAAGGCAAACTCTAGTTGCTTCCTTGCCTAAAACAATTCATTTAACCTGAAAGAGGCTTACTGTGTATTCAGTGTTTCAGCTCCTGTAGCTGTAAGAACTGATGCTGCATAGCAGTTATGCTACTTGTTTGGCTCTTTGTACCCCTTTATTGTGATGGATGTGACATGCTTCTCTGCTGGCAACAAATGAGTAAACCCTAACAAAACTGATAGGACTGTTAGGTCTTTTACAGAGGGAAAGGTGAGAGTAGGAAAACAGAGTCCTTGAACGTAGCCTCGTTATCTGTGCGAAACACAGTTCCACCAGTCTGAACGCGGCAGATCACACAAACAAATCTTCAAACGAAACAAATATCTTGCACTTTGCAAATTATTTGTGTCAGCAAATAGTCCTTACCGAACATCTTCGATGTCCAAGGTTTCACTAGCAAATTCAAGTATATCTGCTGCTGTTCCCACAAACATGAGAAGCAGCTGAGACAATTGATCCCGGGTGATTTCAACCCCAATGGGGAGAAGCCATCTCCCAACTACTAGTAGCAGTAGAAAAGTCTGGTGGAGGGCCAGTGTCCATACAGTCTCACAGATTGTGGAGAGGTGATTCACAAAGACTTTAGCCTGTTTAAAAGACAACAACAATAACATACTGTAACTTCAGGAAACTAATGTTATAGGTACCTTCAGATGTATTAATCCTTAAGCCTGCTTTTGTTCTCCTTCACTTTGTATTAGAGCAAATCATTTGTATGTGGCAGGCATAATTAGAAAAAGGCACATTAATACAAACTTTGGGTGATGAATAGCAAGTCTTTCTCTGTGTACTGCTCCTCCTATTCTCACTTTTCAGCTGGGTGTTACCCTTTGCGGAACCATCACCCAGATGCTTTCTAAACTCAGTTACTGAGATTTGGAAGAGAATGGTGGAAGTCTCCTCTTCACACACAGACTTGTCCTACCAACAACAGTTAGTATGCAGCATGCTGTAGGCCATTTTCACAATATGGTTTTCTGAAACTATTCTTTTTCATAGTTTTACTCACTGTGTGAGGAGCTTGCCCAAATAGGCATGTCTTCTCTAATTGCTCTAATATCATAAGATTTCTACCAACAATATGAAAAGGTGTCCCACCGTCTGAATGATGTGGTGACCTGTTCCCTCACTTCCATGACTGGTGTCTCTGGATTGATTGAAGTCTTGGTTGCTGACATTCATCTGAACAACTCCAGGCTCATTACCACAGTACTGTTGTGAATAAAAACATCAGACATGCATAAACATCCTACACAGGGAGCAGATGCGCTCTATGCTGAAAGAGCCCTGTTTTGCTGACCTGCGGAGGGTTCATTTGTGAAAGTCAGTTGATGTTCACAAAGGTACGTGCTCACTGTGAGTGTAATTCCCCCCTTGTTCAGAAGGGAGGAATTCTCTCATGAGAACAGGAGTGATGTGTTGGTAGGTCCATGAGAAAGTGTAGGATTGTACTGTAGAAGAGGATGTAAAGTCAAAGGCTGATGGAGCGGGCGACAGCTTTGTGCTGTTAAGACCGTACTGTTTGAATGCCATCTGCCTGCAGCTCTCCCAGACTGCTGCGTTTCCTACATAGTCTCTCTCTGGCTAAAACAGTAAAATAGGGTAAAAATTGGTCACGGTCAGTCTGCTGTTTTATGTTCGTGGTTAGTCTCTATGTTCCAGCTTGTTCTCAAAATATCTGCTTCTCATCTCTACTATCTAGAACACGTTCTCTAAAAATGCCATTGTTTCCTTCTTCTGTATGACTTCACTAAGGCTGAAATGCATAGACTTGGGGTAGGAAGTTTGGGTTATATTCTCTGCTGCCCCATCCCCCAGCTGTGCCTTATTCTGCAAGGCAACTCATAGTGAGAGAGGTGAGATTCAGGAATAATTAAGAAAAATGAGCCTGTGTTGTTGCCTACCCCTGCAGAGTAGAAAAAAAACCCTGGTATTTTTGTTTTCTCCAAGTACCCAGTGCTCTGGGAAATCGAATGTTGGCTAAAACCTACTCTTACTTCAACTGCAGTAAACCGGTGGTGTGACTGTGTCCTGTCTGAGGTCTGCAGCGTGGCGCTGCCCTTCTACCTTCATGCCCAAGACTGGCCCTGGAGCAACTGGGGTATGGTTCTAAAATCTGTCTTCATAACAATCCTTTAACATCTCTGTTCATTGTAATAAAAAAGGGATAATTAGAAAATCAAACCATGCTGTTATTAAAGACTTTTATCCTATCCTATTTGTGCCAGAGAACACCAGATGATTTGCATTTCTCCACTGGGCCCCCCACCATTTTACTGCACTGGGAGTGATTTTCTGCAACAATCAGAATGTGTACTAGTGCATACTGAGTAGCTGTGTTCAGCATAATGCCTGCCAATATAAAGGCAACATTTTCCAGCAAATGTCACATTCTAGCAAATTTCAGATTCCACTTTGATACTTTACTTGGTCTCTGATAACGTTGCTCGGTATCTGGGTAAATGCTGTCTCTTGCCTGACCTTGCATAGATAAATGGAGCAACTTCCCATGGGCTGAAAAACGTGGAAAAAAAGTCAGGGCTTGTTGCTTTCATAATTGGTGGTAAAGGCTCTTAGACTGAATGCTTGTCTTATTTGGATGGTGGGTGTGAGAGCATTGAAAGGTTGACACACAGATGTGGGCAAGATGACATTTCCATTTGGAAGAGGGAAGTCTAAAGTTCTGCTCGCTTTCCCAGTCTGGCCAGGGGTAAGAGGAAGGGAGCCATGAACTCGCATTAAACTTCGTATTAGAGTTTGAGGATTTTTTTTGTTTGTGGTTTTTTGTTGTTTGTTTTTAAAGCCCTGTTGCTCGGGGATGAATTTGCCAAAGTTGAGGCAGGACCCGTGTAGGGCAGCCTGCCGCACTTGCTGTATGTGCAAGGATGGTGAAAATCCCTTTCCAAACACTGTGAGAACTCCCAGCAAATAAATCGGTTGGCTGAAGGACAGGAGTGAAATAGGAGCCCGTAGCAGTTATACTGCGTGGGTACAAGGTGTATGGGTGCCGCTCAGCAGGTGCTCTGGCTCTCCCTATGCCAACAACAGAGAGCAGGTATTTTCACGGCACCAGAGCGGCTAGTCTGCTGGAGGGAGGTGGGTGAAAGCACTCCACAGCTTCCATGTGGCTTGCGAGGGGGCTTTTTTTTTTTTTTTTTTTTTCCCTAGTGGCACAAAGGTGCAGAGAATACTTTAAGAAAATTAATTCACTTTATCAGTGTCTCCTGTAGGTTCCTTATATGTAATTTTTGAAACTACTCCCAGCTGAATAGGGGGTTAGTGTTTCAGCGCAAGGCTCCGCGAACTCTGAATGGCACTCCTCGGGGCTCGGTCTGTATCTCTTCTCAACTGTATGCAGGCAGGAAATGGAAAACTGCATCTGCAAAGCCAGTCATTTAAGTAGCCTCCTGACTTTTAATTTAGGTATGTTCGTATCTTGTTTTGGTTTGTTTCTCTCTGAATATTTATTAAGTGGTGATTGTGATGGTGATTCACTTGAAAGTTTGGAGAAGAGCCTTTATTTTCATCATGTATATACATGTAAATAGGGCTGTTGGTGCCAGGTATATTTGCCTAGCCAATTTTGTATGTGCAGTGACTTAATAGGAATGTGACAAGGAAAAAGCAAATACTAAGTTTCACAGGCAGTTGATAAATGTGGTTTACCTCTTTACTGCTAGAGCTCAGTTAGTCCTAGGTATTTAGACTGTCTGCACAGCTAAACAAAAATGCCTTTCATTTTTGCACATAAAAAAAAAAACAAACCACAAAGAAATTGTACACATTTTGCATAAATTCTAGCTTGGTTTACGTTGTTTCTTCTGAGATGAAGCTTACATTCCTTGGATTTATAAAACATCTAATCAAAACAGAATCTCTGTTGCATGACATGGTACTGTCCTAGTGTGTGGCCTGCAGAGAACTCACTGTCAGTGCATGGTGACCTCCTGAAACCCTGAACCAATTCAGCGAAGTTCTGTTTGCATGTTGTTCACAATCCATTATTCCCAAATAAAAACGAGCTTGGCTAAAATTTTCACAACGGGTCCAGCACTGAGATGGTAAAATTGACACTGGAATACCGGGGCAGAGTACCCTCAGTCTTGTTAACATGCATGGAGGCTGGCAGCCCGAGTACGTCGTGGAAGAGGCGAGCCCTCCCCTGGAGCGGGCCCTCTGCCAAGCAACAGGTACCCTGCTTGCTCTCTGCGATTTGCGGGCAACAGGGTGGCCTTCACTGTGGCAATGTGCGTGATGTCAGAAATTCAAAGCAACTGTGACTGCTTCACTTTGCTCATACAGGAAAGCTGAAACGTAAAACAGGGAGGAAAGATTGCTTTAAGCTGTTCTCCAAATTGAGGAAGATGATGGGTATGGCAGGGAAGAAATGGTGAAAGATGTAAGATCACTTTTAGGAGAGTGATATACTACAATTTCAGCTGGTAAGAGAATCCCACTTCAGAACGAGGCTGAGGGAATGGGCAGTGATATTCAATATTCCTTTAAAAAGTTCAAGGTAAGGTGTTTAAAAATAATTATAAGGTTTACCAAGTATCTATCTTATTACTGACCAGGAAGCCTACATTGACTACAGCACTGGTAGTCAGGCAAGCCCTGCAAAAGGTGGTCAGTTATCGCTTTCTGTGGCAGTGATGCGCCAGGGATTTGTTTATCTGAGATCTTATACAATATTAAGAAAGAAACCCTCAGTAAGTTTGCAGGCGACACCAAGCTGGGTGGAAGTGTTGATCTGCTGGAGGGTAGGGAGGCTCTGCAGAGGGAGCTGGACAGACGGGATCG
>JAVKLA010000093.1:8823309-8843220 GCA_034782735.1 Sagittarius serpentarius | reverse complement strand
AAAACGCAATCCCCTGAAAGCTCGGCAGAAACAAAGCTCTCGGGCAGCGGCCGCGGAAGGCAGCCTCACGTCTGCGGCTAAGTACATGCAAAGAAGCAAGAGGGGCTCCGTCGGAGCCGGCGGGATATGCTCACCATTTGTAGCCTCTGCCTTGCTTAAACTTGAGGGTGAGCCCTGTCTCCAGGCACAGGAGAAGATTGAGCAGTGCCAGCAGCCAGTACTTGGGTTCTTTCTTCACTGCAGTCACTCTCCAGACCCCGATGAGAGAGTGCAACACAAAGAGCAGGCGAGTAACCAGAGCATTGAGCAGCACCATCAGCTCCATCCCGGACCAGCCCCCCCCTCCCCTTTATCCCGCGCCACGGGGGCCCAGCGCTCTTTAGGAGCCCTGGGAAGTTACCCTGGGAATCACTGGGAAGCGTGCGCACCACAGGCACACAGATCTCTTCTCCTCTTCCATCTCCACAAAGGGGCCCATTATAACAAAAAAGAAAGAGCATTGCCCCTCCCCCAGACTTCCTGAAAACTTTTGGGGGTGGGGGGGGGAAAGGCAGCTCACGCTTCCAGGCTACAGTGGTTTGTAGCGCTCAGTACAGCTCTGACCACGCGAAAACAGGGGCGTGAGGGGTTTCTTTCTGTCCCCTCTCTATCATCTGCTCAAGGACTCAATGGCAGGGAGGTTTCTACCTCACACAGTTACCATCTCTCTACTAGCCCCACGCGCTGCTCTCGCCTCGTAGATTTCCAGCAGAGAGACAAAGTGTAAGAAGCATTATTCATTTGAATCTTCCTTGCTAAAAGCTCCACTGCATTACCGAGACTGCAAAACCCTCCTTCCGCTCCCCCTGAAAGATATAATTCTTAGTTGAGAGCTTTTAAAATTGTTCATTTGACATTGCAACACAAACAGCAGAAGCTGTGTACCTCGTGCGATACTGGAATCCCCGTGTGCAAGAGAAGTTAGAAAAGCTGACTAGTACGGAGGTCTAGTCAAGCTAATGTATTTTCTAATCTACACCCTGCTTCAGGACTAAGAAGGAGCCCCAGTGAGGAACTCCAGAAATCAGGCTGAAATCTGGGCTAACACTGATGTTACTGAATCGGCCTATAGGGACATATACACCGAAGTTTGACTGTTAGGTCTGTTACCTCTAGACTGACCTTTAGTAACTTCTGTGGGAACAGTTTGTAAAGTACAGAGTATGTTTAAAAATTGCTTTGATATTTCTCATAGTGATTATGAATTTTATTTTAATTTACACTTGGGTAACCAAAGAGAAATTTCTTCTTGATCAAATTTGTCACTGTGTTGCTCCAGTCTTGTGTTAATTTACTGCCAAAGCACTTAAGTTGAGATACACCATTGTAAAATACAAACGGAGAATCAAGTCCATGTAACGTACTGTGGCACTGCAAAGGTCCTAACTTCCCCGCTGACTTAATTTTAAATCTCCTGTTCTGCTTCAAACACAAGGAGGTGCTCTTCTAAGAGTTGTGAACTTTATAAGAAGATATTTTTCCTCAATTGCTAAGATGCAAGTTTTCCTCACTGCAAAACTAAGCCTCTTTCTCTATGAAGCGCTGAAGCTGGTGCTGGCCAGCTGATATTCTTGGGGGTGGGGGGAGATGGGGGAGAAGAGTACTTAAAAATAACCCTGCCCAGAAAAAAAGAAAAACAAAAGGCCATTCCACAGCATAGATCACTCACTCAGGAAATGCCTGAGTAAATAAATGGACTGTGCAGCGTGCCTTTTTGAAGCAACAAAATCAAGTTCCTCACACTCAGGGGAAAATTAATTCAAGTCAAGGGCCTACTACTGATAATCCCCTGCCAACAGCCACCCTGCCATATCGTGCCTTGAGTGCTGTTGGTTCACAGCCCTTCCGTTGGTGTTAAGGTCAAATCTAGTTGAAGAGGAAACAGGGAACAGACAGAATTGAGAGATTGTTTAAACAAGATACTCCTCTGTGGGAGTGCTTGATGTCTAAGATATGACGTGGGGGAACTGGTATGTCTAATTGTTCATGGAGATCCTGACAGCGCAGATGTCATAAACTTGGAAAGATGATGATCAGTGGGATATTCCCATGATATCATGTGTTCAGGAAGGATGCGGTGAGCTTTGCTTATAGCTAGTAGCTCTGCATATTAAAGAGACTTAGGAGCTGAGCTGCTTAACGCGGTAATTTCATCAGTGAACAATCCAGACTTCACAGCGGCGGAAGTCCCAAACTTAAGTAGGAAGAATACATAATATTGACTCTGCCTAGCTGACCAGTGGACCACGATGGCAACACAACAGGCTGAGTAGAGGGAGGAAGTAAGTAGGTATGGATGACTTCAGTTATTCAGTCTAGGAGAGGCAAAAATTGCATCTGGACTTGGCAGAGTACATTTTTAGATGTTTCAGTGGCTGTTTTGTAGAGCAGCTGGTTCAGAAGCCCATGAGGGCAATGTGTGACTTTAATCCTGCGTGGTTTACATGATATGATGGAGAGAGTAACAGCTGAAAAGCTCCCCTGAAATGAGGATCTTAATGTGCCTAGACTCAGCATCCTCACAGGAGTAAGAAAAGCCAGAGTTCTCTACCGTTGCTGCGCTCAGCTTCAAAAAGGAAAAATAGACACGGATCAGGAAGCTTGTTGAAAGTAAGACAGATGGAAGACTTAACTCTTTGCAGGGAGTATGGATATTGCTTCTGTAATCACATGGGAAGCGCAGAGAAAATAACTGCGTATCAAGAAAAACATGAGAAAGAGTGAAAAGAAGTCAGCATTGACAGGGTAAGTGAGCAAGAAGGCACCCTTCAAAAAGCTGAAGTGGTGTCCAGATGAAGAAAAGTGAAAAGATTATGAACTCTGGCAAGTGAAATGTACAAACGTGATAGGGCTGGCTGAAGGAGTGTGAGGGACAATTGGCAAGAAGCTTGACAACTAAAACGTTATCTGCTCAAACACATAGTGAACAGGAAGTCTGCCAGGGAATTGTTGGGTCAGTGGATGGTCAGGTGGCACAGAAGCCCTCAAGGTGATAAGGCTTTGCAGAAGCTGATGAACTCTTTGGAGTCCCAGCATGAGTACAGGTGTACACCGTAGCATGGGACAGCACTAACTCCTGCAGAAAAGCTTATAGAATTAGTGGGTTTTTTTCCTTATGATGTTATATGTACTAGTGTTCCACTAATTCTGTTCTTTTCGTAGTTTCTACTAACTTGCAACTTACAGTTGTCAGGCTAATTGATCATGGGCTAGGGAGTACCTGGGGGAGAAACTTTGTGTTTACCTTGTTCTTATACTCTTCTCTGAGCATGGGCTTAGGTCCACTGTTGGAGGCAGACAGTGGAATAGATGGACCTTTCCTCTGACCCAAAATGGCTGTGCTAATAAAGTAGAGACTTTATAGTCTCTAAAGAAACTGACCTGGAGTGAGAGCAGGACAGCTTATGCATGTGGTAGGTTGGTAGTGTTGGTTGGATCCAAGCTCAAAGCAAGACTCATCTGTATGGAGTGCTCTGCTAATGTTGTACCCTCTCCTTCTTTCTGTCTGGAAACTTTGTCCATGTAGATACTGAGAGTTTTCTGTGTCTGAGAGTTAGATGCTTCCAGATGAGCTGCTGTACTTTGGCAAATCCTGGACACGATGGTGCGAGCAGGTCATGGCGTGTGGGATCTTCGTCCAAGACACCTTGGCAAGACCTACTGCATGTCTCTTCCATATAACAGCCAACTGCAGCATGTCTGATGCATTTGGGAAGTGTTAAACCTTACTGTGCCCCCAGCACCAGTGACCTTCTGCAGGAATAGGAAATCTGACACTTCAAAAACCTGTGCCACAGAATTTTTGTATGTGCATTTGTCTAATTTCTGCTTTTAGGCTGAGTCACGATGCTGATTTCACTAAACAGACCCCGTAACTGTCAGAAATTTGAAATTGCACTGGTTTCCAAGAATAAACTAGGGCTGGAGATGGATCACAAGCTGAAGGCAAGTCAGCAGTACCATGCTGTTGTGAAACGGATGGTCACATTAGCGCATAGATACAGAATCGAAACCTGCAAAGTGTCTGCTCTCCTCCACTTGGGAAGGCCTTAGCTGAAGTTCTGCCCTACTTTTGGTCAATGAGGGAGAATCCGGCGCAGAAGTGCAAGAGTGTTTCTATAGTAGGAAATGAATAAATTGCACAAACAAATGGTTCATTTTTAAATAGCAAAAGTGACATCCTTGTTAGGTTGCAGTGCTTATAGAAAAAAAAGACAACTGTTCAAGTACCTGAAAGACTCCAGTTTGGACAGGAGTGCAGGGGTTGGAAATTCTGTGAGGAAGAATTCCAGTACAGAAGTTCTGGGGGTTTTGGTGTTCATGTGCAGAGTTGTTTGTTTGGGATTTTGTTGTTGTTGTTGTTTTTTGTGGGGGTTTTTTTTGGTTTGTTTGTTTTTGTTTTGTTTTTGTTTTTTGAAGGGGAGCTCTGAACAAAGGAGACTGTCTCAGAGTTTACTTCTGTTGCTTACTTACAAACTGGAATGTTTTGGCAGTAAAGTTTGGGGGTAGTGGCTATTTGCCATCTTCAGTTCGGGATACTCTGAAGATTTGATTTACAATATTCATAAAGAAATAATTATAGGGTATTAAGTAAGTAGCTGAAGGAGACTGGGGATGAGAATGGGTCACAAATTCAATGTGAGTCAGCAATGTTATTCTGCTATGAAGGAGGCACACTGGGATGTATAAACAGACCTGTAACATGCCAGATTGGAGTTATTGCTTCCGCCTTCCTTGATGCTGGGAAAGACCTCCGCTAAACTACCCTAATTCAGGTGATGCATTTCCAAGAGAGAACTGACAAGATAAAGCATGCAGAGAAGAACAAGACTGCTGAGGAAAGAAAAAGGGGCTGCTGTCATTCAGTCTGGAGAAGAGAAAACTGAGGAGAGGTAGAAGTGGCCAAGTGTTCAGGAAGCTGTTGCAGGGAGGCCAGGAATAGCCCATTTCCCAGTACCAAAGCTTAGGGAGGAAGTAGAAGGCTTAAACAGTAAGAAAGAACGCAGTTAGATGTCTGGAGACATATCTTGCTGGGAAGGACAGTGAAGCACTGAAATAGATTGCCCTGAGATGTTGAATCTTCATTGTCGCAGACTTTTAAGCACAGATTAGGGGAACGTCTGTCAGGAATGACAGCAGATTAGTTGATCACACTGGGGCAGAGGGCTGACTAGAAGATCTCTGGGAGTTTCTCCAAGTCTTACCTCTTAGGGCTCTAAGGTTTATTCCTTTATTATCTGATCATTGTCTTGAGTCTGTGAGGAAGTTTCTCGCTTAAATTAAATCTGCTTAATTTTACTTCCAATAGGCTTCTTGAAGAGGAGAAATTTGTTCTGTTTTCTGAATGCTTGACTGCAAACTGTGAATAATGATGACAGCCTTATAGAGAGATCACAACAAGTGGCAATTAACGTACATGTTGAAACAAATTGGAATGATTCAGTTTTACATGTGAAACAAAAATATCTATCTGATTCTGGCATAAGTGAAAGCCTGACTCTTGCCGATCAAATGCAAAAGGGGAAAGCCAAATCTTTCAAAACATGATATGTGATAGAAGGAACTAGCTATAGCTCAGTAAGGGTGTGAAGGAAATGGATAAAGGAGTGAAAAAACAGTATAAAAAGATTAGCTCTCCAGTAAAGAGCCAATATGATTGCAGAAGCATTAAAATCCCTGCAGGAGATTTACTGAGGACTCTGCCCTGGATTAGAATTTGATATAAAATAACTTAACTGAAGTCATACAATTTCTGTGCCATTTGTAGCTGAGTTAATAGCATATGTTCCTGGAGGATTACAGTCAATGATTAAGGAAATTAGGTTTTGTTTGAATTTAATTTAGTTGTATAAAGCTGCTACAATAATTTACAGCTTTGATATTTAATATTTAATAACCCAGATCTTAAAAGAATCCAAGATATAGCAATGTCATTATATATTGAAATATTATCCCCATAAGTCATTTATATTTGCTAGTTGATAAGAATGTTCATCAACTAGATGGGCTCAACAGGAGCTACTCGATAAAAACCACTGCAGTTTTACAGGTGGTAGTGGGGAAATCTTTCTGTATCTGTTACCCAGTAAATCATAATTCACTTAAAAAGAACTTTGCAGTCTCAGTTTCAGTAATCACAAGAATATACCTCTTGATAGTTTTCTTTAGTCCAATTTCCTAGCTTTTGGCTTCATGAACATCACAAATCATGTCTCTTCTTTCTTATAAGCCTGCTTCTGCCCCTTCCTTTTTTTTAAAAAAAAAATGCTTTCCTCAGTCTCCAATTTAGCAAGCCATCCTGCCTCTGTTCAGAGGAAAGGAGGCATGTAAAAGAACACCCTCATCTGAAAATCCAGCCCCTGGTATTTTCAGGCACATTTCTATTTGCCACTAAGTTTGTAAGAGCCACAAGAAGCAGTCGAAGTCCCACCCTCTACCCACACCACCAGCTGCAGAATCCAGTCTCCGAAAATACTTGTACAAGCTTGTCACCCAAAGTGCAAAACAGCACCGTACAAAGGAAGACAGCAAAAGGCTTCCAGTGGCCAGCCTGTTCTCATTTTCTCTCTTTCCCCTCTATAACCTGGATATAATTTTTACTCCATGCTTCCCTTTTTGTGCTTGTAGTCATTTTTCTCCTCCTCTATACCCCTTTCTTGGAGGATAGGGCCCATCAAATGGTTGGCTGTTTTGGATAGCTACCGCTTATTGTGGGCCACTGCCTTCCGAGACACGGATCTGATTCAGGAAAGTGAGCTTGGCACAAACTTCAGTTTATGTTTTCATGCATTGCGAATACAGCCTTTTAGAAAGGAAGGTGAAAGCACTTACTACATGGCGTTGTCAATTATTAGTGGGCATGGGTCTGCAATGCGCACTAGGCCCCCGGCCACAGTGTCGGTGTGAGCTGGCAGAGCTCCCCTGACATCAAAGCTTCTGCAGCCCCCAAATATGGCAGAGGGGTATGTTTTCCCCCTCTGTTTAAAGCTGGGGGAAAGCATGTGAGCAGTTTTATAGCTCTCTACAGTTATACATCTTTTCTGTTGGTTTTATAGTTCAGAAAAAAGCCTCCTGGAAGGACTGTTTTTTCTTAAAGAACTAGGAGGGGGGAAAAAAAACCAGCCAACCAGTGTCAGGTATTTTATTAGGGTTTGTAATTCCTCCTCCAGTCTGGGCTCTAGTTCTGAGAACACAGAGGAGTTCTACAGCACTGCATATTTCAAAGAAGAATAGAAGCAACCTTGTTCTAAGGCACTATTTCAATTATGGTTGAAGTGGGATAGCTAAAGTTACAAACACTAGAAAAACTATAGCATTCATTCTCAGCAAAGAGGAAAACTTTCCATTTTTAGCTAGGAGTCCTTTGAATGGTCTTTCTAGTCATCCTCTTTTCTGTTTTCTAGTATAAGAATCGTGATGACCCTGCAAGAAAAATGATGTTCAGGTTGGCACAATGAAATAGTGGCTGGGCACAGGTTCCTGGTGCAGCTATTGCTAGTGAAAAGGTCAGCTCCTTTCACAGATGGAACAATAGGCACACAGGCAAAATATTTCAGGCTTTAAGACAGTTGTCCAGATAAGTTTGTAGGCTAAAAGCTAATGTCACTGCTTTTGTTTACACTGTAGGTACCTCTGCTTAGTATCTTACAGTTAAGTTCTTCCCCCATGACCTGAACTCCCTGGAATTTCTATGAAAGTAATTGTTATAGTACCGAGACTAAGATAATGGGTCTGAGGCCAAGCTAATACAACCAGTGTCTCACTACAGCTTGATTTCTTTGGGCATGGTGTCTTGGTAATTATAGTCATGTGCCTCTGATAAAGCATAAGGAATAGTTTGAGCAGTTGGCAAAATGTTGAATATATAAAAAAACCCCTGTAATGTTAGTATTGGGTACATGAGAAGTCAGGTCTCTCACAAAGGCAGGCTGTATCTCATCAGGGGAGTCATCAAAGGACACTGCACATCTGTGCCTAATAGTGTCTTTGTTGATATTTTGGTTTATTTTCCATGATATGAAGGTTATGTGTAGGCCTTTGCCATCGTTACTCAGAACAGTTAAACAATGGTACTTGGCCGTGGTCCTAATAAGCCACTTTCCTCCTTGAGAATGTTGGAGTCTAGTGATGATCTGCCTGTCCCTTGACATGTGTTTGGGATTTAATGAAGAAAATAATACTGAAGCTGTGTACAAAACTCCTTAATATTTCTACAAGCTATTTTGTTAAGCTGGCTTTTTAGTCTCTGTGTTGGAAAGGACTGAAAGACTGGACTGTACCACAAAACAGAGGTTGGCAGATTGGGAAATTATTGCATGAATGCAGATAAGGGGAGGGGGAGTGCGTAAAGGAAACAACTCCCCCCTCCACAAAAAAAACCCACCCCTCAGTCACAATCTGCTAATCATATTCATCATCACTGCAGTAGAAATATAATGATGTGGGTCTTTGAGAGCAAGGCTTCCATAAAGCTGCCAAGATGCTTAATTATGTTCTTCAGTTGCATTTGACTGCCACAGACCTGCTAAGTAAAAAAAAAAATAAGGTATGATTAGCAATACTCTTTTTTGAATTGGAATACCGTACTGACTTTCCTGCCCTCTTGTTATCAGGGAAAACTTCCTAAGGACAAAAATTTCTACATCTTTGTTGGTTGCAAAGTACATTCAGTTTTACAAACAAGCTTCTTCCCAAAGGCTGCAGTTTCTGAACAAACCATCTGCTCAATCATGCTCTTTCCTGGCAAAAAGAGGCTGAGTGCCACAATTTTTCTCTATGATGTTTACCCCTAAGTTATGAATACATATCTGACACCCACAGAGATTTTCAACTTTTTTCTTTTATTGAGTAAAACAATATTGTTGAGTTGTCTGACAATATAAAAAAATGAGTGAGCATTGTTTCTGATCACCCCCACCGTACAGCTAACAATGCCAGCTTGTTTATAATGTCATCTGTTGCCTCCTCTGAGTGCTTTATCCCATTGACTATACTACCCTTGTCCTTTATTTGAGACATCTGTCTGTGCTGGTCCTGGTATACATAATGACTTGAGAGACTTGAATAAAGCAAGCTTATATGGCGTAATAGGCACGTACAAATATCTTCTGGAGTTTAGACTCAGCAGTGTCGCAGTATGTTCCTAATGGTCTTTAAACTGCCTTGAAGTCAAATGTCAGTTCTGAGTACTGCTGATGGGAAAAGTCACGCATGGAAAAGTTAGTTTCAAAAAAAACAACCAACCAACTAAGGATGCCAGTGAATGGCTACTAGTTCTCATGAATTTGCTAAGTCTGATAAAACTGTGTTTGAAACAGCAAAATCTTACTTGACAGGAGAATCTTCACCATCTGACAAGAAATAATAAGGAAAGGTTTTAGACTGAGTTTGGTAATTATCTGCTGACTTTTCCATGTTTAGTATATACTAGTAACAGCACTACAGGAGTCAAATGAAAAGACAAAAGGAAGGGTCTGTTGCGGTAGGTCTGGCATGTGTTTAGGGCAGCTTTACCCTCAAATTCTTGCAGAGAAAAGTCTAGGAGTACATCAGAATATTTACGGTGCTAAATGACAGTCAGAGGACAAAACAATAAAGTCTCACCAAGCTTTACTTTCTTTTTAAGAGCAAAAATTAACTATTTAATCCATGAGTTCCCACTGGAGTATTTAAGTTATGCCAGCTTCTGTTAACAGTTTCAGTGCGGGGAAGATAGTCCTATTGCTCTTTGAAACATCTTGGCTGATTGAACACTCCCCAGTACCTCTATTGACTAGGAGCTGTGGAGTCCCTGTTCTGGAAGTTTGATTGGGATCTACTCATTTAATGTTTTAACATTAACTTTGTAGAAATCAAAGTTTATCCAAATGTAGTATATTTTTTAGAAATCCTACTAATTGATTCTTTTTGTCAATAATTGAATCAGAAAACAGTGGCTCTTCTAGAACAGGATACGTAAGATTCTGCCAGTTCTCTACTTGAAAGTCCCTGTCAGTGTCTCAAAGACAGACAACACAGTTTTGACATGCTTGTTGGAGGATTTGAGGAGAGAGGTAACTTGTTCACAGAAGGAGCTTTTATTATTTTGACTGCAGCAAGTAAAACCAAAGTCTTTTCAAATACACCCATTAAAATGTAGAGCTCAAAGAATCTCAGCCCAAAGAGAGAGCTGCTATATTCAGAAGTTCCACAAAAATGGGCCACAATTACGGTTACATCAAAAAGGTCTCGCTTTACTAATTACAGCTAGTCTGTGTTTTCTTTTGTGTGTTTGGTTTGGGTATGTGGGAGGGTTTTTTTGGGGGGTGTGTTTATTTGGTGGGGGTAGGAACCAGAGAAAGAGAGGTGAGCAAGGACGATGGAGGCCTGATCAAGCTGTCCAGAACTACTTTCATTGCACAGAGGTAGTATAAATCATATGGTAAGGTATGTTAGTGTGAAATGCAGCCCTAAGCACCCAGAAGCTCAGGATCCTGATTTATAGTATTCTATGAGCTGAAGACACTTTGCCAGTTCTTCCATTCCTGTAGTGAGTTGGGAAATACTTAGTACTTTTCTTGAGAATGTTGTGAAATCTCAGGCTTTTCTTAAAGTATGTCTAACTCTGGCAGGAGAGAACTTTGCAAATCTGAGATTTAGAAAAACCTCTATTCTTTAAATTCACAGAATGTGTGTGAAGGTTGCCTTCTGTGACCCTGAATTGCCGTGACTGTTGTACAAGTCAGATAGGTAATGCTTACTTAGCTGTGGTAGATACACAGGAGTGCGGAACGAAGTGAACCACTGGTGCTACGGAACTGGAAACTGAAATTGGTATGACGGAACTGAAGCACTAGTATGACAGTGAATGGCACATGAGCATATGATTTATAAATTGTAATTTGGCATACTTTGAGGAAACACAATACATGTAAATGATGTCCACATTCTGAGATACTGATGTTGCAATATGGATGGGTGGTACACTAGTTTTGGACTGCTCCAGTTTCTGCATAAACTTTATATATAGCTGATCAGCTCATCTTTACGGCTTGACAAGTGTTCTTTTCTAAATGTCTTATGCATGTTTGATGGCAATAATTAGCTACAAGTCTGTGAACTGTCATGCACAAACGAAATGGATAGTTTCCAGGTATAATACACTTCTAGAATGGAGAAGGTTCCACCAAAAAAAAGACAGACTTTCTGTATTATTCATTGTCATTATTTATTACTTATGAACTTGTTTATTACATTGATAAGACAGTATGAGGAGGACTATAGTGGTACTTCTCATTTATGATTCTCATGTTTTGTCATTGCATGTTAATAGCTTTCTTGTGACACCATTTTATTCTGCACAGTATGTTTACTGAAACTATCCCAGACTGGTTTACTGCAGATCACCCATTCAATAAAGGGCAGTAGGACTGTGATTTGAAATAAGATGCAAAGTTGAATAAACTTCCTGGCTGTTGCTCTGAGAAGTCAGAGGAGAAAGTTGTTGTACCAGATGTAGAAATTAGGTGGTGTTAGTGTGTAATGAGAGGTCAGTCCTAGCTAAATTAGGAGCACCAAACAGGCATAACTTGAGATACGCTGAAAGAGTCCTCTGTAAAGGAAGAAGTGAGCCTGGACAATGAGAGCTAGACTCTGAAATGATTCATGTGCTGACTGTTGCTACAAGTTCAAGAATCTTCCAGTGTGGTGGCTGGATATGCATTCTTGAACTTGTAATAACAGTCAGGTCATGAGCCTGACACGGAACCAGAAAGGCAAGACGTGGTTCAGATTTCAGATAAGGCAGAATTGAAACTGTATTGGAGATGTTGAAAGGCAGATTTATAAATGTAGCAGGGGGTGAAAGAGGGCAGCATTGTTTAGGATGATATCAGTAGTGAAGCATGAGTTAATATATCTAGAAATAAATGCAGTACATTGTGCAGTATCCTAAAGGGACATACTACACACTCTGGAGGATGTGGATGAACTGTCCGCCCATTCTTGGCGGGCTCCACAGTTTTGAAGTCCTACATACCAAGGTTACAAAACTGAACATTTAAAGACTGAGGCATTTGGGAACTGAAACCAGAGCTGCATTGTGCTGTAGATAAATATATTTACAATCAAAGAGTCAAGTAAAATAAAGAAAAAAAAACCAGAGTAGATAGGCAGAGTTGGTTTCTCATAATTTGGAGTCCCTGGCTTTTCCTTTTGTATTTCAAGTCAGTTACCCAAAGGAAATAGAGAAGTCATAGGATTACTGATTCAGTGGCGGCAGAGAAGTTTTACAAACTCAGCTGGTGGGGGGGAGTGTTTGGTGGTATTTTGAGGGTGGGTTGTTTTTTTTGTTTGTTTTTGGTTTTTTTGCTACCAGCTGTAATGCAGGCTTGTGCAGGCCCTCAAACTCATCTTTTTCCATTTTCCTTCTCAATAATATGAATAGCTTTTTAATACTAGCTTTTTAAAATGTTTATTTCAGTAGTGTACCTGACCTCTTCTCATCAATTTGTCACTACCAGAAGTTAGTGACGGAGGAGGAGGTTATGCACATACTTACTCTTGATGCCATTTACCTTTTAATTTGCATGAATATCGCATTCCAAAAAGAGGATTTTCTTTGTTTTAAGAGCAAGGTATTTAGTCACCATTACCCATGTATCATACACTAATAAAAGTGGTAAGAGGAGAAATGTCACAGTAAAGCATATTAAGTAAGGGACATTTCATGGAATATGGAAAATATCATTGTAAGTCAAAATAATTAGCCTTGAAAAACTGGCAACTGCTATGCTATTGCTATAAATACAGCTGCATCAAAGAGGTTAAAAAAGATGTCTCCATGGAGGTATTTAAAGGTATCTTAATACTTCTGTCACTACAGTAACTACATGCCATCCATGGGTGCAGCCTTAAAATGCTCACATGTGTGAGAAAAGAGCTAAATATGAAATATCTAATAATAACACAGACTTATGCATCTTTCTCTTCTATTTCTATTGTATAAAAAAAGAAACATCCTTTAAAATACAGGGTCTGTGTCCCTGACAAACTTGCGGGGACTTGAAAATAAGGTGGCTTTTAGTGGGTTCATTCCATTTCGTGCCTTAGCCTTCAAGGGCAAGCTTTTAATGGAGTTTTGATCTCTCTTGTATTTGCACATAAGCAGCTTTGAGCCCTTGCAACAGTGTAGGCAGCGCTGGTCAATGAGTGTTGCTCAGGGACCTGTTCTAGGCGTGACGTCTGCATGAGCAAAGCTACCAGGACAGGAAAGGCAGGTGTGCTGTAATGCTTTGCCAGATAAACCATCGATATGTCAGGATGGCGTCTACTGGGTGGAAAGGGATTTAATGCATTGTTGTGTGCTGGTCTGAAGCCACTAAGGAAGGAAGATAAACATCAGACTAAAAATAGGTTGATGAATCAAAACCTTCTTCTGGCTCTTGAGGAGATGTTGTCCAGGAAATCCCTGCCACTGTCTGGGGCAAAAGGAAAAAAAAGCATCCAGGTGTGGCTTTGCCACTTGTCATGGATGATGCTGTATCACCCCAGGTTTTCAGGGACAGTCCTGCAAGCCAAAATTACATGCCATGAAGTGATCAGTTACTGTGAAATTACAAGTTGAGCCTGCGTTGCTGAACCAGACACCAGTTTTCAGACATTTCCTTATAAATAAAATACTGCTGGCCAAGTCTGAGATAATGTAGTTGAACAATCTGGATTTGGGCCCAGAGGTGAAAGTGAACGTGCTTTAGTAAAACTGTGGGGATGATCCTACCGGGGAGGGACTCAAGCTTGGAGAGTGCTTGTCAAAGCCCAGGGCAATCAAATCAGCTAGTCCGAGGCTTTCTTCATGGATACTGGTGAGAGGCTGCGCCCCCAACTAGAGCAAACCCTTTCTATTCCAATTCTTGTCCAGTTATTGCCTGCAGAGGACTGGACCAGGCTATACTATGAAGGCGACGCACATCCTATTTGTCTTTTCCTACATATGACCAAACACATTGTCCCATTACCATGCCGTGCCACTGCAACATGGCATAGTTAGCTTACGGTTGAAGAACAGATGGGAGAAGCTAAACTTGAGCAAGGTGGCAATGACCCCAGTTAGCTGATGAGCATTTGTAGATGCCCTTGTGATGAGGCACGTTTGTAGGGGAGCTCAGTGGTACCTTGCCGTAAAGCTTTGTAAATCTTAGAAGCTCCAAAGAGCACAGGAGTCTCCTCACCAACATGGGCTCCCTGATCACATCAAGCCCATCTTCTCCCCCGTGCTGACTTACTGATTGGCACTGAATCAAGTTCAGCTCCTTAGCCCTTCCATTCAGAGACCCATGGCTTAGGCTCAGGCCTGCTAAAAGGCAGCTGACAGCTCTGTGGTTGACAACTTTCTCTTCAGACCTAGTGGAACGTTCTTACGATCAAGATACAGGCCTGTGCCAGAAAGCAGACTTTCCAAAGGGGGCAGTGTAAGACCACGTTATAAACTTCCCCAAGAGCTAGGGACCCTCACAGATATATCCTGCTCCAAGTGCAAGATACGTCTCTTTGATCTTGGTTTCTCTATGATAAACATGTAGCCGTGTGCAGTTTTTTCTTTTAATTTCCTAGCAAAACAAAACACTTCACTGCAAATGCTTTTCCCCTTGGGGGACGAGAGTACTAATGACACATGACAGATGTTAGTCATGGTTGCTTCGTACACTACTGGAAGGCACTTGGGTGCTACGGAGGTGTTTATGGCATAAGAAGTTTTAGAATAATGCAACTGGAGCTTATGTTGGTATTTAAAGTTAATCACTGGCTTTCAGTTTTTTAGCCACCGAGTTGACGATTATTTTCAAGCCATGTGAAGGGCAGATCTCAGGCAGGAAAGTAAGTTATTTTTCCTGCCTGAGATCAGTGCATTTGTAATAGATGACTTATGTTCAAGGGAATTTGAAATCCAGTCCTTAATGGTGAGGCATGAGAAGTGCATGTGTGTGAAGGGGGAGAGAAAATTCAAAGAGCTACTGAGGGAAGTGAGTCTCTAATGTTCTTCCCTGGCCCACTTGCAGTGTTGATAAAAATGCTAATGGACCTCTATTGTGCATGTATCTATTTTGATAACCATAATGCAGGGAAAAAAAGCATTAAGTTGAAGTGCTTCTTCTCCAGGGTATTTATTGAGCTGTTCTACAAAAGCCAAACCTGGGCTTCTAGCTTAAATGCTGGCTTCAGATATTAAATTCTAGATGCTGTGCATGTGGCGTGAACCCTGTCAAAGCGGAGCTTAGGGCCTGTAATTTTCACCTATTCTTACAGCCATCTGACAATACCTAGGTTTTAGTTTTATTTATTGTAGACTGGGTAAATGCAGACACAGGCAAGATCCTTAGCATCCCAAAGGGAAGTTCCCATGCTAGTCACAAGGTTCAGCAATTCTTATATACAGTCTCGTTCGTACCGCATCTCTCTTTCCTAAAGCCTTGCAAAAGAAGATGGCTTAGCTACTAGCTAGCAGATTTGGACTGTCATTTTTGTTGAAGACATATAGCACAAAGTTTTGCAAGCCTCGACAAGAACATCTGTTTGGCAGCTGCTTCTGGTTTCAAATCAAATACCACGTCCTACCTCCCCACTGTTACTAAGAACTGCAGATGAGAGGAGTTAGCTGTGGCTTGCTTCCAGTTCTGCTGTGTGATCCGCTTACACGCCAATGGGACAACCAGTAATGCAAAGGGCACTCACCAAGCTTGGCTTTTTAGCTGTCAGATAATCCACAATGTGAAATTCTGTAAGAAAACTGAGTACGTGCAGAAAGTATTTCCAAGTGTGTTTGAGCTGACCATTTTCATGTTTTGAGGAGGAAAGACCTGATTCAGCATCATGGAAGAGACCTGAGCATTCCTCAAGTCCAATAAACATCAAAGCAGGTTTTTAAACACCCTGTGAAAAATCTACCTGTTCCATATAGCATGATACAGCGTTTGTTGCTGTTCTTATATGTTCTTTGTAAGAACAGCTCTGTCTGTAAACTGGCATTGAAAAAAACACTTGTTGCTGGGAGTATTTTGATTTTTGACTTGTTACCACATCCACAAGGGCTTACCACGTGACCAAGGACTTCCCAGATCCCAGCTTGTAACAGCTTGTAGGCAATCCAGGCGAGAGCATCTCCCACCACTGCTAGCAGGGTTGCGCTGCCCTGGGGGCTGCTGGCTATGCAGGGCAGGGGCAAGCAGGGTGCTGAAGCCAAGGTCACTGGGCCTCGGCCACAAGCCAAGTGCGGCTCCCTCCTGCCACGGAGGGAGGGTGGATGCGATAGGATTGCAGAGTGCCGTGGTTTCACTTCGCTCTGCTCTCCCATGGCTGTGAGGTCTCTCTGCGTAGCTTGTGACTCATGGCCATGAGAGGCTTTTGCTGTGCTGGCTGACGCAGTCAGCAATTGCGATCGTCCTTCTGCAGTTTGCTGGTGTTGCTGTATTTTCATGCATGCAAATTGCATTTGGTATAACCTAACTCCTTTCTTTAAGTACTGTGTACCTAACCAGGTCTTTGCCTGCCTAACGCCTGGAACGAAGAGGAATCCAAGGCAGAGAGATGACTAGGGAATGGAAGATTGGTTAGAGAGGGAGGGAGGATCTGCTGTGACTTCTCATCAGATTCGCTATACGTGGGTATGAACCACAGTGCTGTTGGTGTGTGGTTTCAGATGCCTCTCAGAAGGTACATATGAAAATGTAGCAATTCCTGGCATGTACCACAGTTTGCTTGAAAAATGCAATATTAAATTGTTCGTGCAAAAATTTGGGAGTAAAGACAGTTTTTTAGAGAACCAGAGCTGATAGAGCCGATTTGCCCAAAAGCCAACTGAATAAAAAAAATCCATTGTTCAGTTCTTTGGCTGTTGTAAGTGCATGCTTGTTTGTCTGGTTGTTTGCCCAGTAGCTTGAGTTCGTTTACCTCAGTGAGACTTCTGGGTGCACAGCAAGTGCAGAATAACAGGTAGCTGAATGCAGCTTTTTCCACTGATTGTGCTCAGCCTCTGAGAGAAGTACCTGCTGTTAAGAGGAAACTTCAGTTCAGAAAAGATGGGGGATATGAACAATGGGATTGGGTTTCAAATATATGAGATTAAGGTAAATGTTATCATTAAACGTACTTTAAAACAGAGCTATCTGAAACCAATTAGCAAGGGCTTTTAATTGGTGGGGGCATATTTTCAAGGACTTCTTCTTTAATCTTTTATGGTAATCAGGCTCTCACATCTACAGTTCAGCAGTGTTCTCCATACAAATAACTAGTTAAAATTCTTAATTAATTATAGTGACTATAGGAAAAAGTTGCTCTAAAAGTAAAATTACAGACTGTTATGACTAATGCTGTACAAATCAGCATAAAGTAGCTCAGACCAAATTATCCCTGAGAGTTTGCAATGAGGAGCACCTGCTATTAGTGCACTTGCTAAACTTTTATCAATTAATCATCACTTCCTTGAATAACAAGAACAAAACTGGGTGTTGTGAATATTGTGAGAATGATTAATTGCTAGTGGTAAATTGCTGACTAGCTCCATTATTACTTCTACTTTAAAGATTTTCAGAAATGTGTCTATCAGTTTTATGAATGCATAAATTACACTAATCTACTCAGTATCAGTTGGATTTTTTTTTTTTTTTTTGTCCTACTTAGCTGGTAGCATCTGTTCTCAAACTTATCTAAGTCTCGGAGACTTTCAGAGCATGAACTATGTAACAGGCCATTATATTTACCTTCATTTTTTTTGATTCTCTTTTCCAAAATGGACCTTAATCTCAGATTCTGGAATCCTAATGCTAAGAGAGTAAATCAATGGCTTTATTAATCATTGCCTAAACTTACCTGTTTGTCCGAGACTTACCGAACAGAATTGTCCTGCTTCTTTTTCAGTACATACATTAATATATGAGGGAGTATTATGTTACACTGGTGTGTAACAAAAGTGGATGTTTTAGTCTTTCATTTTTCAAGAAGCCTCTATTTCCATGGGTCTTAGACATTCTGAAAAGGTCAGTCAAGTAGAATACTAATTAATGGTTCAATAAATTATGTTATTTGAAGCCTTTTTCTTTACACTAACTGGGGTTTGAAGCAGATCTTAAGTTTGCCAATTCAGGAGTGCTTTTAGTCCTGTGTAATCAGAGGCATTGCAGCTTTAATATAAATTGGAAAAATCTAAATTGGAGAACACGTCATTACAGCTGTTGAGTGAAACAACAGCAGATTGCTAAAATGCATGATACTATGTTACCAGATTCATAAGAAATATAGGAAAATCTGGAAATTATCAAGAGAGACATGAAATGGCTAGAATTGTTTATCTTGGCTGTTCTGAGATGAAGTCACTACATGGATGGAACAACTCTGAAGTGCAGCTTGTGAACACTACCAGAAATATAGATTTCACAAAGTTGAAAAAAAAAGGTTGTAAATCAGCTAGCAAGGGAAGAAAAAAAAAAAAAGCTAGATATCTTTGACATGCCTCAGAGATGTAAATGGAGAAGGTATGGGTGAAAGATTCTCTTCATTCCCAGACCATCAGAGCTGTAAGGGAGAACCACTTTCTGATAACCCTTTAGCTTCCTAGAGAAAAATGTACTTGTAAATGAAGTCTACAGTTTTTATTATATTGCTGATGAACAGTTAGTGCTAGCACATATTGCTTAGATTACTTAGTCCCTTATGGTGAAATGGAGACAACAGATGAGCAGCAGAACACATGTAGCTACCATTTAAAACTAACCTGGCACCTGAAATGTTCTCAAAGCTTTATGAACATAATAAATCAGATAATAGCCTTTGTCCTAAATGTTGCAATCAAGAGCCTTGATGTGGTGCTGTGGAAATTCCTGCTTGAGAGCTCTTGGTAAGACAAGCTTAGTGCCTCTCTATGGAGCGCCCCCTCATTTGGAGCACTGGGCTTCCAAGCAGAAGCCCAGCTGGAGGCTGTGCTACTGCAGACAAGGGTGGCAGGAAGGCGTGCAGGGGAATTTATGTCTGCAGGGCCCTTCTAGCAGCTAAAAGCAGTACGTTCTGGACTGCTTCTCCCTATAGTTTTTTAGACCTTAACCTAGGTTGAAGAGGAATGAGGCATTTCTGTGCAGTTACTATCAAGGCAACTGAAGTCAGCCTTAAGCAGCCATGTCATCCAAAGCCATATTCCTCTTCTCTAATGCTGTTCTGTTCAAACATCCACATATCTTCAGGATCCATTGTATGGGAATACCTGGCAGAACAGGTCTGCTGTAATGAACTCTCCTTTTGATTAATTCCTATGTTGCATAAAGTAACTATCTGAAGGCAAATATGATGCTAACATGAGGTGCTTATCATGTTTTGGTAATATATACGTACAAGTTTTAATTATTTCATAATACACTTATAGAAACTAATCTAAATTCGAATATTTTACCGAGAGCTTAGACTTGAGGCATGTGAACTATGGAAGGTGGACACTGGAGCCCTGCGGGGGAAGCGTGGCAATCATCAGAACAGAGGTAGCCATGTAATGCATAAGCATAATTAGAGGGTCACTAGAAACACCCTCAGAAAATGCAATGAGAACAAAATGTTGGCATCATGAAATGCAATATTCATCAGAGATTCCCCTTGATTATTTCTTCTGTGATTGATAAACTGGCCAAAAGTATAGGTTCAGCAAACGGCAATGAAAATTACAGAGCGCCTAATGATGATCATGCTCAAAAGCAAGAAGATATTTTCTGTTTGTCATGCTGACATTTCCTTATCTCCCAGCTTAAAGGCCAGTTACTTTTGACATTAAAATTTTCTCCTTTGTCCTGGTTTCGGCTGGGATAGAGTTAATTGTCTTCCTAGTAGCTGGTACAGTGTTGTGTTTTGGGTTAGTATGAG
>JAVKLA010000093.1:8795990-8823209 GCA_034782735.1 Sagittarius serpentarius | reverse complement strand
GATAGAGTTAATTGTCTTCCTAGTAGCTGGTACAGTGCTGTGTTTTGGGTTAGTATGAGAAGAATGTTGATAACACCTTGAATGTTTTCAGTTGTTGCTCAGTCGCGTTTAGACTCAGTCAAGGGCTTTCCAGCTGCTCATGCCCAGCCAGCAAGAAGGCTGGAGGGGCACAAGACAGTTGGGAGGGGAGACAGCCAGGACAGCTGACCCAAACTGGCCACAGTGGGTATTCCATACCCTGGGACATCATGCCCAGTATATAAACTGGGGGGAGCTGGCCTGGGGGGTGCAGATGGCTGCTCAGGGACTAACTGGGCATCAGTCAGTGAGTGGTGAGCAATTGCGTTGTGCATCCCTTGATTTGTGTATTCCAATCCTTTTATTAGTATTGTCACTTTATTGTTGTTATTAGTGTCCTTGTTGGTTTCTTCTTTTCTGTTCTACTAAACTGTTCTTATCTCAGCCCACGAGCTTTACTTTTTTTTTCTGATTCTCTCCCCCATCCCACTGGGTGGGAGGGAAAGTGAGTGAGCGGCTGCGTGGTGCCGAGTTGCTGGCTGGGGTTAAACCATGACACCTTCTATACCTTATCAAATGTAAGACAAACTAAAATTGTGGGTTTTAAGTGAGCCATTTGTACAAGGTGTTTGTGTTTCCTTTTCAGTAGCCTCAGGGCCTGTAAACTTGTTTTCTGCTTTTCTCTCGCTGTATTGACCTCACTATTTCACTGCACAGCTTTAGCAAATGAAGCTGTTCTATGTGCGATACAGCACTGAAGCCTAGGAAGAATCTCTTTGGTTACTTTGATATACCCTCTCATATTACTTGCAACATTGTGCAAACGGCTTTGGTCATGATGGGTGACTGTCACCGTAACTCTTACTCACCTAAAGCTGCTACCACATCATAATGAAAGAAATGGGTGCTACTGGCTTTGCCCAAAAGAAGAAAAAAAGTCTGAAATCCTTGAGACAGATGCTGAAAATAGCAGCACTGATTTTAAAGAAGCAGCAGTGATTGATACGAGGTTGAGTATATAACCACATAAGGATATATAGGTCACCGGGGAGCTGACGTTTCAAACACTTCTGCTAGGCGTTCCCTCTGGCAGTCTTGTTGGTCTAGTTGGGAGCAAATAAGGAGGAAAAATAAAGTGATTCAGGTGACCACTGTGTGGCACTTTTCTCTCTCTGCTTCTCTATATTTACACAAATCATCAAATATTTAGTTTTAGTCATTCTAGATGCCTGTTCAGTCCCTCCTCTTCTAAACCTATGGCAGAAAGTGTCACAAGAGTAGATATTTCTCGTGAGAGTTTTAGCATTTCCCAGTCTGGATTTGGTTGAAAGTTCTGCTACAAAAGCTATTCTTGTAATACCGCCACTAGACACTTCGCCAAAATCGGAAGGAAAACAAAGAGGTATCTTAAATATTTCCCCAACAATTGTAATGCATGTTCGCTTTGCTTTAGTCTGTAGACCAAAGAATGCAGCTGCTCTCACTTTACTAAGTTAATTCCCCACTTTCTGACTACTATAGGCTTCTCCTTTTAAAGTGTGCTGCCATGTGGCTGCATTTAAGTTACGCTCATAGCTCATTCGGAATGAATAAATCGTGGTTGAGAGCTGGCCCCAAAATGCAGTACTAGAATGAGAGCTGTGCTTTGGTTTTTTTTGTGTGTGTGTGTGCGCGCGTGATTCATATGCAGGGGAAAATCCAACATAAATGTTGGTGAGCACATACTCAAAAATCTACTTTACGTGCCAATGCTTTTCTTGTTAAGTTCTGTTTCTACTGATCTTGCAGCAAGCGGTGATAAGAGAGTTCTTGCGTTTTCCCAGCAAACAAAGGGCTTGATGCTACACCAGCACCTACATTTCAAGTCATGATAGGAATGGAATCAGAATCAGAGGTAGTTATGGTCCTCAGCTAGTTGGCCGTACATTCAGATTAGAGCTAGCTGGCATACGTTAGAACAGACCCATCTGTATGCTAGGCTGCTCCAACCCAATCTGCTGAAGTGGATTGATCCAAACCATCAAGGGCTGAGAGCAAACTCTTCTGCCTGGTCAGAGAGCATCTGAGTATGAAGGAAGAACTGTTGTGCTTCAATGATTTCTTGAGAATGTTTCTGATAGCTTGCAAACGATCATGTATATGTCACCATTCATATATATGTTAACGTTTTGTGAATCTAACCTTTGGAGTTCTTTCAAAAATTGCAGTGGTATTTGGATCAGTTTTAGACTTACACAGACAAGTCTGGGTTTTTTTTTTTTGTTGTTCTGTACCAAATAACTGTTAGCCCATTTTGACCAAATTTAATGGAATGATGGAAGTCAGAGATCATCAAGTTTTTACAGGTTTCACCAACCAGGAGAAAAGCTGTCCTGTCACTTGTTAGATACCAGAGAAAGTCATAGAAAAGTAGGAACAGCTACGACCAAAGTTTGCATATACCATCCCAGATACTAAAGTCAGTCAATTGCAACACACTCATGTTAAAGAAAGCAGTCTGTTACCCTGCTAGTGTTCCTTGGGGCTGAATAAATGCGTTTCACAATACTACCCTTTCTGATCTTTTTCCCGTGATACTTTAACTGTTAAAAAGTTGTTTTTTACAGAATGTCTCTTGGAGATTGTCAATTGCTCGATATCACTATGTCTAAATTTGTGGGAATTTGAGGGGGTCTTTGAAATACTGTTGTAGTCGCTTAGGACACATTTCAAAGACTTCCGTGGCACTGCAGAGACTGAAGTACATGACTTACTGAGTAAATGTAGCTCATGCTAATTGTCCGTGGACCTTTAGTCTTAGCAATATATTGTGTTTCCTGTTCCAAGAGATCAGTGTAGTCAATAAAAGGCTGCTTTCTTTGAATGTAGGAAATAACTGAAATCCAAAATTGGATATCGTTATAATAGACGTCTTAGAAACTCCACAGAACAAACGAGATTAGGTTATGTGCACAGGCCTTGTCAGAGGTGACTGGCTCCATTCCCTTCCTGAAAAAGTTGTTTTACTTGCACACATGCAGTGCTAAGTAATTGCTTTATATCATTAATCCATTTTTCAGCACAAATTGGTCTCATTAAAATTGGCTAGTGAGAGTTAATATGGCGAACTCTTCTGGAGAAATATGTTGCTGCGTGTAAACAGGCAGTCTTAGATCTGCCTTTGCTGGCTGGCAAGGCAAAAATTGCAAGTAGTCTGTTCCAGCAATAACAATTACGCTGCATACCATGCAACAATATGTCATCATTCCTTATTTACAGCAACATGGTAAGGCTCGGTGATATTACCAGACCTCTGAAAATACCCTGGAAACAGTTAAATTTCACAAGGACAAACTCTATTCCACTGTACCCCTGCAAGTCATAAACAGCAAGAATGCTGTAATTTCTCAGGTGAGAGAGTTAAACTGTGGTGAGTGTCAGCATGATTTATAGATCTTGATTTGTTTAGGCAAAGGGCAGTGTGTCTTTGTGTCATGTATAGGTTGTGCATATCTGCAGAGACAATCAGTATTTACACCGTATTCCTGAGTCACTCCGTGCTCAGTACTGTTTGCCTTTAGCAAACATTCTTCACTGTTTTGCATTAAGTATTTCCAGTGATTGATAGTTTTCTTGTTCAAGAATTGATAAATGTGAATCTGCTTTTCATCTTGGCCTAGGGGGACCCTTGATGGAGTGGAGCTTTTAGGGTTGTTTTTTCTATAAGCTTTGAAAAGAGACTGAAAGACTTGATGTTAAGTCACTGGGGAATGCGAATTATAACATGTGGCTCGGTCCATCACTCATTATGTAGCATAATCAACTAAGTGACCAGTTCTGATGGGAATAAAAATGCTGTCAGTTTTCTCGGAGAACATCAGTGGATGAATATCCTTTGGCAGACTTCTAGCCAAACTCCAAACTGAGAAACAAACTATGCTGTCTTTATGAGCGAAGAGCAAAATCATGGGAGGTTTGTAGAGAAGCGGTGAAAAAAGAGCAGTGCGGAGAGGGCATCGGTGTGCAGATCGGAGCAACTATTTTGCCAGGCCTTCAGTGGTAGTGGTTTTTAGGGTCTTCAGTAAGCATAGTGGTTCGAACTGTAGAAAAGCACACCTGCAAGGTTAGATACGGGCGAGATCTGCGAGTCAAACCAATGGGGTCTGTCCCAACAGGATGTTACTGAGAAGGGAGCAATGAGGGAGGGCGTACTGATACGCAGTGATGCCAGCACCAGCCTTACGACGCACCTGGGCAGTAATTCTAGTCGTTTCCTCCTCAGCAAAAGACGACTCCAAGCCTGACTGGTGTCTGTGTCCTCTAGCTGTGCCCTGCTGTGTTTGCCTGGATGGCTCTTTTGAGCTCCAGGCTGTCGTTGCCTTCCTCAGTGTTGGGCTGCTGAGCGCGGACGGAAGGCACGCTGAGCGCGGAAGGCACGCTGAGCGCAGGCCTGCCCGCGGCACCCCAGCTGTTCTCCTTGCAAGCCCCTGCTGCCCCTGGTCGTGGTGGCCAGCCCAGCCGTGCTGTGGACAGTCAGCGACTTCCAGACACAGCTGGGGAAAAATAAACAAGGAGAAATGAGAGACAGACTTGTCTGAAGGTAAGGGCAAGGAAGATAACTACGGTCCTGCAGTCCCTTGCCCCCAAGGAAAATCTGAGGTACATGAGTAAGTCTGGGGACTGTGAGCTTTTTATTTTTTGTGATATAGGGTTCAAAAGAGAATGACCTGCTTCTCAAAGGTCTGTGCCATGTATCTAGGGTATAGTTTTATGGACTTCTGTGGTTTAAAAAAAAGACAAACAAAGAAGCCACAAGGAAAACCTTAAATCTTAACAGTTAAAAAAAAAACCAACCACCCACAAACAAAATGAAAAGGGGTTTGTATCTGTGCCCTAAAACTGAAATATGCAGGCCTTGGAACATCTGGATATAGTTTGGAAACAGTGTTCAACATAAGAGGAAACAATCAAATAAATAGATATTAAGGCTTAACATAAAACCACTTAATTAAACCAAAACATCCAGGAAAATTTTAGCAATGAAAGTGTTATGAAAGTGAAGGGAGAGCAGTTAAAGGGGGTGGGGGGAAATCCCTTATGAAGTTACCAGGATAAAAATCAAAACCTTCTGATGCTCATATAGCTTTTGCATCGTAAAAATGTAAATGAGGAGTATTTATTGTTAAGCCAATTTAAAGACTCAGCTGAACACGAAATACACTGTTGCACTAACAAAAGAAAGTTAGCCATGTCAGCAATGGAGAACTATAATTCTTCAAGCTTAAGGTGGCAGCTTTGCCTAATACCTGTAACCTCTTCCTTCTGCTCTGATGGATTCTGCTTTCCCTGCTGGCCTAAGAAATCTCATGTCTCTTATTGTGAATCAGGAGGGGAAAAAAGCAACTGGAGAGGTAAAACAGTTGATTACACATATGAAACAAACAGTGAGTAATGTAGCCGCTGGTGACAGCAGCAAAGTCAGAATATAATGAAAGGCTTAGTTGCAATATCATGCAAATGATATAAAACATATAAACAACAGGACCTGAAACAAAAACACCTCAAAAGGGAGAGGCAGGGGTGGGGAGAGAGGGAAAGAAAGTGTCTGATATGTACCGTACTAGCTTAAATGGAAACATTCCCCAAACTAATTCTGTTTCCCTTGTCTCGTTCATTTTTTGGTTTTGTTTTTCCTTTTGTCCTCATCCTTATTTTCTGCCTTCACTTTGCATTTGGAAGGAAGCAGTAGTCCGCAGCAGCCACACGGACTGCAGTTATTGCTGTAATACTGTGATCGCTTTCCTGAAAGAGAAAAGTAGCATATTAATGCAGGAGATACTCTGGGCCAAAGGAGCCGTGGTTGTCGTGTGTGGGAATAGTGAATCACAGCAGCTGAGCCAGAAAACTAATAGACATGTGTTTCTCCATTTCCCAGATGAAGGGATGCCTTTTCAGATACTATTTGAATGGCAGTGATTAAAGAGAATTTTCAGGTTAAATGCAAGTACTCCAGTTTCCTGTATACAGTGGTGGGTGTGAATTTGTAGTGGGTATCTAGCAATCCATTAGACGGCAAACTTGTTTGCTGTGGAAGGAAACAGCATCTTTTGAACCCTTTTAAGCTGTCAAATACATGTCACGAGGTAAATAGAAGTTAAAGAAAAAAGTACTGGTAGAAGTTATAGAGGAAATTATGTACAATAGGCCTCTCAAGAGATGTTTTTGTTTTGCATACCAGTAACATTTGAATTTCTCAAACAGCAATTTCTTTAAAATACCAGGTCTGAAATACTTTTGGTATGGAATTTTAAAAATGCATCAAAATTTTGCAGTTTCACAGTGGATTTTCATTTGAGGGATGGGTAATTTATATATTTACTTGACATGAAACTAAGTGATGAGCTGTTTTTCATTGCAGGGAGCAAACATTGTGACCGAGGAAAGGAAAACTACATTTGCATTAGAACTAAGTTGTAGCTGCTGTTATTGACTCTTTAAATCCAATCCAAACAAACAAAAATATTTCAACTATTATCTCTTAATGCAACACTAGTAGGGGAGCGTGTTATATTTGCTATTATTGGCAAGCTGTGAAATAACCCTTATAGCTCAATTTACCTTACTTTAAGCAAAATATTTCCAAGAGACACTTCTGAAAAAATAATTTCATTCCGATGTGCTGCTTCTTTCTCTATAGCAATTTTTGCTAAGATACGTTTTTATGTCGGGGTGGGAAGGCAGACTTTGCTAAAAAGAGCATTGCGAAGGACAACCTTTCATGCATGTACTCACATACCTGCAAAATCTAATTGACTATTATCAGAAGTAAGTCTAATACCACAGAAATCAGGGCAGCTATACAAGATGAAACTGGGAGGTGCCACCCAACCCTTAAGCCTGTGAACAGGATTAAAAAGTAACAGACATGTGAAATGCTGTCAGTCAGATTCTCTGTAGGTTTAGGGCAAGAACGGCCCTTTTTTTGCACACTTTGAGATGTCTTTTGTTCCCGTGCAGGTAAGGCGGGGCTGGGCACACTGTGCTGTCTTTGCACATCCCAGCACCTGACTCGGTAACCTGGTATTTCCTCTCCCTATCCTGACAAGGTGCTCAATTTGTCCCCCCCACAGAGTGATAGCTCTTCTTCCTGTTTTCTGAGGTTTGGGTTTTTGTTGTTGTTGTCCTACCAACAGTTCAAGTCTGACAAAGTCCACCGCTTCTTGGCCCTTCCTGGTTTGAACCAGTGCAGTTCCAGTGATTTCAACTGACCTGTATCTTCCCATGCTCAGGGATGTGTCTCAAGACTCATACAGGATGGATGTGGGTTGCCTAGTGTGCTACCATCCCAGCTTTTTCTGGAGACTGAAATTTTGCTATGTGTAACACAGAAAAGTGGAATGGAAGTCCTGTTTCAGGACTTTTTTGCTTCTTTTATTTTCACTGTAGCCTTTACCACTTTCCAGAGAAAAGAAGTTAAAATTACCAAAATGAGTCTCTTGAAACCTTTAATCAAAGTATTGGAATGAAAACAGGGAGCTTTAAAACTCAGAAGTCTTATCTGCAGGAGGCAGCTAATATCATCTATTCTTTAAAAAAAAAAAAAAATCATATCAAACTGTTGAAGCGAGTTTTCTTTGGGAAAGGAATTAAAGCAAAGTGATGGCTTAGGGCCAAATGCACTCCTTTACGTTCCTTGATTTTTACAGAGAGGCAGGGCAGATGCAAAGCAGCTGAATGATTACAGAAGATAAGAGCAGCAGTGGTTCAGGTCTGTGACCTGCCATTTCATCTCGAGATCCAGCAAGAGCCTCTTCTCGCTCCCTCACCTTTGATCTTTTAACGGGAACTAGGGAACAGAGCTAAGGGTAAGGATACTAAGCAGCCAACTTCTCTTGCAGCCTTTAATTGCACATGCAGCAGATCCTGTCCCCTCCAAACTCTGTGGGGCCGTTTCAGTCCCATGCCTTTGGAGAGGAGATGAGGAGGGATGGGAGCTGCTGTGGGAGGCCAGGCAGAGCCCTCCGGACAGTGAGACAAGCTGAGAGATACCAAGTCCTGCCAAATGTGCAGAGTAAAATTGTGGCTCTCTGTGAGCAGGATGAGAATGTAGGCTAAAGTTACTGTAATGATCTTTGTCTCAAGATCACCAGTAGCAGATAAAACAGCTCATGGAAATGTGATATTTAATCAAACACCCCAATACTTTTGGTTCAATGCAGTCTATATTTGGGTAGGGACCATGCTGAACTAGTTATCCTAAGCTTGTGTTTCATGCACTGCAGCTTAGGCAGGCCAGCAAATAGCTCAGTAACACCACCTGAAATATCCTGGCATATATCTGACAGCTCATTGAGAGAATATCCTGTAAAATTGATGACCTGACTCCATTACTCAAGAATAAAATTGAGTTGGTGTAGTGAGGTAAACATTGGTAAGGGTGTTTGGATGCTGTTACAGGAAATGAGATCCTCTGCATATATGGCAATATTTATTTTATATTTTGTGTGCTTCAATAGGAAATGAGCTCATATTTATCTTCTTTCTATAGCGAGAGGCATAGAGCTCCAGAGAAAGTACAGCAGCAATCTCCAGAGGTTTTAATCTTAAAAAGCTGTATCCCTGAATCCCTGTTGCCCTGCCTTACACTTATGCTTCTGCATAGGATGGAGAGGGCAAAAGCCCTTTGAGATGCCCTTTCTGCGTGCGGGCTTACTTGCTGCAGTACTGTTGGGGGGACCAAGTGGGGGAAGCAAGAGTGCTCTTGCTGACTAAGGAGCATTTTTAGCAGTGGAGGCTCACCCTGGATCCCAGTGCTGTAGTCCAGGCACCAGCTTCAGGAGGGTGGGCTGGGTAGGGAGCTCTGCTGTGGCAGATGAGCGCAGACAGTATTTCAGTGCCTTGCACCATGCCACACGCTGCTCTTATGGAAGCTGACTAGCCCAGTGGCACTGAAATTGCCTTGGTCAAGTTCTGTGCCCCACATCTCTAAAGTGGATTGCCTCCCAACACTGAGATTTCTTTTTGTCTTCAGGGAAATTTCAGCAGCCAGCTCATTTGCCATACTCCAACAACAACAAAACACCACTGGAAAAAAGAAACTAGACTTCGTAAATTATTTCTGCACTTAGCTGGGATAACTTACCCTCCTGACTCTCCTCAGATGTTTGGCCAATAGGACTTCTCTGGCTGCATCTTCAATGTAATCAGAAATAAAAGTACATATTATATCACTCAGGACATAGACATCAGGTAAACTTGAGACAATTCTGGACATCTTTGGATATATGAATGAAATTGATGTTAGTTTCCACTTATCAATCTAAGTAGCACAATAATACAGAAATAGGAGGAAAAAAACCCCAACTTTGGTTATTTATTTTCTTCATTTCCACCTTAGGATCATCTTTCTGCATTAGAAATTAGTATCATCTTTAAATAACTGTCTTGATCTGGTCTTGCTTAAGTGAACAGCAAATCGTAAGCTGAAAAGGAATGTCAGACTTGCTCTATTGCTTATCTTGAGCTCCTTCATATGCTGCACTTTATTCCTCATTCATATGACCATAGTGTCCAGGACCTGAAATCTTTTCCCCTACAAAACATGGTTATTCTGTAGAGCAAGTTGCTCTTGAGAAAAGTTTGCAAGTTTGGACCTTTAAAAGGGAAAGCAAATAGTGGAATGGAAAATGTCTACAGAGATAATTGGGTAATACGTATTTGTCAGATACGTTAGAGTGACTTTTTTTTTCTCCTTACTGTAACACTCAAAAATGTGATAGCGGAGAAATTATCCTGTTTCTTTATTCCTAGCTCAATAGTTGTTTCAGCTCCACAAAAAATAAAAGTTTCTCACAAAAAGCCCTTACCTAACATATGGCCATCATCACCGCAGCGACTGAATGCTTCATAAGCATAAATTGACTTTATTTTCACAGTAGCAGCACCCTGAGCTGAGAAAGTTTTCACCCCCGCTAAATAGGTGGGGAAGAAGGAGAGACAGGAAACAAAGTGCCTTGCTTATTTTTCTCAGCTACCTGTTGCCGAGAAGCCACCCTTTCCTCCCCTTGTCTATAAAGAGGCTGTGATTTTCATAAATGCCAGGAGGATCTTTCCTTTCCTTTCTGTATGGTGGGGGAAGCTATGACAAGCCATCGGGGACATGGAACACAAAGTTACCAGCTCACTGCCATTACTTCAAAAAGTGAATATTGAGCCTGGTGTCGGTATGGGCAAATGGGGCTGTGAAATATCTGGCCTTTTTTAAGGCTCAGATTGAAACTGGGAACATTCCAGTTTAACCAGGTTTAGTATTATAATCAAGTAGTGAACAGGAGCTAAGGCAAAAGAGAAGTAGCTCATGCTATTTCTTCCTTCCCAGCAGCACCTGCTGGCCAGTATTTTTCTTCTAACATTTTTTAGTCTACCCATTATATTAAAAACATACCTTAGTTAGACTCTACATCAGAAACCGTAACTGGTGGTTTGGCAGCCACTGCTGTAAGCATGAGAGCGTGAGGCATCTTGTCCTGGCCACGTGGAAGGGAACAGAACCCAGGTACACGCCCCAGTCACTCTTAACCAAAACGCTGATGTAGGCATTGCACCCAAGGACACACCTGCAGAAATGAAACAGCGCAAATGGAATATGTTCCGCCTGCTATCGAAATTGTTACTGAGCTCCTTTTATCTTCCAAAGCAAAGAATATGGCCAACAGCCTTCCTGTTCCCATTTTAAACAACCCACCGTGAGAGGTGGATCACCAGCTAGAGTTTCACCTTGTGGCCAGTGGACTGAGAGTATTTGACTGGTACAGCCAGTGTTTTTATATTATGTCTCTTCTGTACAAAAATGTGAATAGTCAGCATCAAATAGCTGTAATTAAGCGCTTTTATGTTTTTCCCTGAAAGCTCTGAAGTATATTACTATGTATCTAAAATGTATTACAAGTGGGTTATACATTCCTTTCCACTATGCTAACAACAAATATTTGCTTTCTTTAGGACTCTTTCTCTTTGAATATTCTTTCCTCTTCATGGCAGTTCCTAAGCATAACGCAACTCTGTTTTCCCACCTGTCTGTAACCATGGCTTTAATTTTTTGTTTCCTTTGCTAATGAAAAGAAAAATCAAATCAATTTTATCAAGCTATTGGTAAAGTACAGAGAGCGCTTACTGTAATTAGGACCTTGCATTACAGAAGTGATCTAAAGAATCCTGTTAAATGTCATTGCTCTTAGCAAAGAAATTGCAGAAGTTGAAATGGAAATGGAATTTTGAAAAGGAGAGCTGAGTAATTTACTTAGCTGTTCAATCATGTTCACTGATGTACTCACGAGCTGTGTTTTTAATTTAACAAGTTGGGTTTTCTTTCTGTAGTAAAAGATTAGGAGAAATCTTTGATATAAACCAGGTAATCCTACACTTGCCTGCTCTTTGTTTAGCAGCTGTTAGGCCACCCTCCATTCCTTTCGGCAGTTGGTACAATGCAGGTAATGACGAGGGGCATGATGACAAATACCTTCATTGTTTCGTTTCCTATTGATTTCATATGCCAGGTTCTTCAAACCACTACAGAGTAAGCCCAGTGCTGATTAGAGTCTAATTCTCAATCCTTTTCAAGTTTATTTTTAAGGAATATAAATTTCCTTCAGAATAAGTCCCGTCCTTCAGTCTCATCTATATGGATGTAGCCTGTATCATTAATTCATTGGAACTAGGTGCCTCTCCTCATGGACATAAGGACTGCTGCTGTTGAGTGGATTGCAAGATTGGAGCCTAAATAAGAATCCCTCTATTCTGCAGAGAGGGAATACCATGGGATGAAGATCTGCTCATATATAGCACCATTTAGGAATTAATCTTGCAATCAAATTGAATACAGGATTAGCTCTGAAAGCCCTTTCTTGTATCTGACACACATAACACTAACCTACATTTCTAAGAGCCAGGCGGCTCCTTCAGGAAAGCGTCATGGCTCAGTTGCTCTGAGTTGGCAAATACACAATGCTAAAGGCTTGGCCCGGGCTCCGTCTTTCCTTGCTTCAGAACTGGTGAGAGCAAACCTGGCCCGCACTCAAGACAGAAATTATTACGTAGTTCACGGAGTCATTCAGGTAAATTTTATTCTGCTTACTCGTTCACCATGCCTGCTCTAGGCTTACTTGAATTCCTCACACCTTGGCTGTACGTGTGAACCCCCTCACTCTGCACAGAGGAATTTAACTTTCTGTTCTTACTTTCCTCCATGAGTAAGATTATATCCTCTTGTTAGCACAGCTATGTAGCCACATAAGAGCCCCTGAGCAATGTACAATGTGGAGGTGGTGATTTTGTTTAAAGTATTTTATTTTTTCATCCCTTATAGAAACATTTCCTTAGATGCTGAGCTGTCTGTATATTATAATATAAAAATAAAATGCAGGTTGGGTTGTGAAGGAACTTATCCGTATAGACACAGAGTATAATACCGACTATCTCAACTATATCTCTCCTTAATACGTGCAGAGTTTTGAAAGAAAAGGATCAAGTAGTTCTTTAAAGCTCAGATCCTGAAATCGATAAATTTTCATCTGCCTCCATCTGCCCTCCCCCACCTGCTATCTAATGATCTCTAAATATCTTTAGACAGAGAAATGTATTGTAGTATTTTGGACTGACCTGGTTGGAGGATAAAGTACACTGCAGAAGAAACAGGAAAAGAAAGTGAAAAGAACACAAAGGCAAACGTTCAGGGGTGATCAAACATGCCATATTTGTAGACAGACAGGATGTCAGGGTGAAATAGATTATGAAAGCATTAAGAACTGGCAATTGAAAGGAAAGTAAAGGTTCTTTTGATAGTTAAACACTGAAACTTTATTGAAAAGGGGTTGGGGTTGTAATGAAAACAACATCTGGCTGCAATTGCTGAAACTTGATTGCAAGAGGGAAAACTGAATGATGTTACCTCACACTGATTGACATAAAAAAAACTTGAAAAAATGGACATTAAAAAGGAAAGTTAGACAGATGTAGCAAAGCAACAGCTGCTGGAGATGGACAAGCTTTCCCCGGGGACTCATTGCCAAGGAAAAATAAGAGCCTTATTCCGATTGCCTGCTGCTACAAATCAGCATTAGCTCCACTGAAGTCAAACTAGTTGTGCCAGTGCAAAACTGGCGTAAGAACAGAATCAGGTATTGAAAGCAAAGCGAAGTGATAGAATATGGCAAATTTCTATCAAGAATCTAATTAGTTTGGCACTATTGTCGCATGTAGCTGAGTTTGCAACCAGGTTTATTTTTTTATGATTGATGAACATACTCAAATATTGGCAGCATGGTCAGATATTCCACCAGGTGAAACACCCAGAAGACTATTCTAGACATACGAAGCGGAGAAGAGGGTAGGCACAGATTCCTTCCGTGGTACAGTACCTTGGTGAGAGAAAATCGGTGCTTACTTATTCTGAGGGATATTGGGGCTAAGATGGGGGCAGAAGAAAGATGACTTGAGCCTGCTGTTCTCATCTTGTTGAAGGCTCCTCAGCAGTGGTTTCCACTGATGGGGGGTGGGTGTTCCCCAAGCCAGGACTGCCTGGCTTTGAGACGTGCTCGGATCCCCAGATCTGGAGTGCTCTCCAAGCTCTGCCGCCCGACATGCTCACGCCTCCAGGCTGGAGGTGCACAGGCCCGTGGCAGAGCCATCAGTCAGGTTCTGGGTGTGCTGCTTGGACTAGAAAACAGGCCTACCACCTTCCTGCTGCTATCAGCACTTCTAGAACTGATGCTAGTATCCGCTTTGCTGAGCTTCCCCCAGTGTGAGGAACTCCTCGTGTGTACGAGTTTCATCCCCAGCTGAGTTTAAACAAACAAGTAAATAAAGCCTGCAAACAAGAAAACGTGCTTTCCAGCCAGCCTTTCCATATAACATTTTTCTAAACAGTTCTTTTCGTTTTATAGGCAGTTTTTATTTTTCACTCTAAACTGTGACTGTGTGTTAAGGGAGAGCAGTTTCTTAATATCATTCTTAACTTGCTCTAAAGAGTATGGGTGGGGGCCTCTGTGTTCTGGTGAATAATCCCCAATCTGCTACATCATGGACAAACACTGGCTGCGAGACAAAGTAGAAGGGAGTGTGAGCAGATTTATAAAGCTGTGATAGGGAAAGGGGAATATGGCAGGATTAGGAAGGCACAGAGTATTGGAAAATCAAAATGGATTTCCAAATTGATCTTTTAAGAGGCTGTTGGTAATAAAAATGCTGTAACACAGTGTTTTGGTTTTATGTGACACACAAAAAAATACGCTCGTAGCACTCTGACGCAATTCAGAGAAAGAGGGCAGGAATGGAAATGGTTGGGAGAAGGCTGATATTTAGAGGAGAATTTGCATGGTCTGCCTTATGCATCTACCTCGCATTGGTAAAACTGAAATCAGGAACACACGCACACATCAGTTCAGAGCATTTTATTGTGTCTTCTCTCCTACTTGCTGGAAAACCACAAGGACCCTGGAGAGACTAGCTCTCCGGCATGAGCGCAGAAAGTTAGCTGCCCCAAGCAGTGACAGTACCCTATCAGTGCTGCCCCACAAGCCCAGGATAGCAGCACAGGATATAATTCCATTCAATTTTATCTTCTCTCAGAGAAAACACAGGATTAAATAAGTCTCACCGCTGCTAACTATTGGCTAACAGAAGAAAGGACGAATGCTCTGCCTCCCTTTCTCATCAGGCAGTTAACTGCATGCTTCCTTTGCCAACCATATGTACTTTGTGCTTCAGCAAATTTCTTTAAGCTGACAGGAATAGAAGTGTCTCATTAATCGGGCTTTCATCCTGTTTCATCAAACTTCTTAAGCTTTTTTTCCCCTGGCTTTCTGGTTTGTTTCTGAATCTTCTATCTCTTCCTCTTAGACCTCCTCCAAAGAGCATGTTGTACAGTGGTTTCCTTGTACAGAAACTAGATTTACGGGATTTATAGCATAGTGGGATCTGCTTTACAGTGACCGTTAGCCTTTGGGTATCGACATACGCTCTCTATGCTACGGAAAAAGAAACTCCATTCACTTTTTGTATAGTGTGCTATTGTTCAAAGTGTGCCGTCAAGATCAAGGGGGTCACCAAACTGAAAGCTATCGCGTAGTAGTGCTTTCTTGCGTCGCATGGAATAATTTCCAAACAGGTTATTGGCCCTTGCAAGAAACAGCAAAAGTGTGCACAAACCCTTAGTAAAAGATTCTTTTCGGGAAACTAGTATCATCTGAGTAGTTCTGAGGTTTTAGGTGGTAAGGCAATGGCACAAAATTAATCTCCTCGTAATTTGAGTACGTTTATGCTGATTGATTTTTAAATCTGTTTTGTGATATCAGGAGGCGGCAATCGTATCTAGAGGCCTGGCACTTGTGTTAGTTGCTTGTTTAATGCTGTCTGTAAGTCTGCCCTTTCTGCTTCTCTGAACTCAGGGGTTCTCATCTTAAGGCTTATCACCTTCACAGAAGCGTGCTGTAATTGGAGTTTTTCTAGGGTGGGGTACACATGTGGGAGTCCGTCTGCTGCTCACCTCGGACTGTATCAAAGTGGCCAAGTGTAGGCAGCCCGCTGTGCGCTCTCCCCACTGCCCAGGCTGATGCCCAAGCAAATGCCAATCTGGAAATTGTAGATGGGCTTCCTCTTCACGGCCCTGACAGCGAGCTGGCGCAACTGCCTGGAACTGGCTTGCACGCAGCTGGCTTGAAGGGCGACCAGAGCTGCCTGTTTCCACAGATCTACCTTTACATGGTCTTACGTTTGCTCTATGATGGAAGCAGGCCATTTTGATAGCGAATATTATTCATACAATGATATTTCAAGTCTCCATATTCCTTCTGACATTGCACGTTGCCTAATCGTTTTCTTGGTATTTACAGAAAACTTTTCTTCTTTAACATATATTGAAGGTACCCGTTTCTGAGGAACCTGAATTCACGGCTCACTGGGCCTTCATAAGAATCTAAAGAAAAGGTGGCTGCTCTTGAAGCATAATTTCAGTATTTAGTTGCAATTCCAGTTTATTACAGCTGGCATCAGTCATAAATTGTCTCAGAATTCCATCCTGAAGTGGAAAGCTCAACAAATTACTGATTTCCATTTGCTGTGTTTAGTGTTTGCATCTAAACCAGTTTAGAACCTTGTAAATAGGTTCTAAGCAAAAATTCAGCTGCATTTCATCAGGCTTGAAACACGGAGATGAGTCTTGCGAGCCCTGTGTACATTGTTACCCAATGTTTGGAAGCGGTTTATTGCTTCTTGCTTGTCTTCTCTGTCATGTACTTGGTCTTGTGCCTTTCAGAAAGTCAGCAATTTTCTGTCTGCCTGCAATCACAGGGATGGGTTTTTTTTTAATATGAGGGTAGTGATGGATATCGTGTTAGATTGCATATGGTATTGCAGATTGCAAGGTTATCATTGGGGAATTTACCTGTGTGATGATCTAATTATTATTTAAAAAAATCAGTTCTTACAACTTTTTGTGGCAAAGGTTACCCTTTTTATTTCTGAGCGATGTCTAAAATAATGGATCCTTGAGCTGGACTGGAGTGTCTTGCTTATATTTAAACATTAGTTGATAATAATTTTATGCACCATGTAAATCTTTACCTAATGAAGTGCTCTGGCATTCATCCCATGCAGTTATGTTTGCTTTTTGATGACAACCTAAACTGTCACCCGTGTGTGTAGCATTCCAATTGCCCTCTACCTGATTTGCTTCGAACTTGTGTGGTTGTATTTTAAATCAGGAATATAATATTAAAGCATTTATTGGAAATACCAACTTCTGAATACTTAATCCTTCCCAACTGGAGTAGCTGTGGGTTAAATGTGGTTTTGATGTAGAGAAGTGCTACTTTCCTGTTGTCTCCCAAAGGACTTGCTCCCTGTTATTCCACAACTGAACCTGACCCTCAGTTCGCAAGTCCCCGCTCTTCTTTCCTTTTCATATGCAACGATCTGTGACAACAGAAATAATGTTCAACCTTGTTTTGCCTTGTTAACAGCATGTGGTTAGAATATTGTACTGCTATTTCAGTAATATTTTTACACTTGTCCCCTACTGTCTTGGCTGGTTGCCAGCACGGTGATTTATGCTTTGTTTGCCTCCAGATGTGATTATTGCTTTTCTTTCCTGGATGGGCTATCTGAGTGAGTTCTTCACAGATTAAAATGGTAGAGCTCTCAAATCAGGGACTTGCTTAAACTAATTTTCAGTGAAAATGAGCATAAAAATTCCTAAAGGAACAGAAAACACCTGGACAAAAATTTTTATTTTAATAAAAATTTTGAAACTATATTACCTTGCCTTTAAATGATGATGTAAGCTAGTAGAGATTAAAAATACATAACCTCATCTTTTTAAATGCAGCCCTGGGCTGCATTTTCTAGTCAAGGGAAACTTTTCTATGACACTTAGTATGTTTAGTAAAAACTCACACCTTTGTGGTGAAAAGACAGCTTAAACAGAACATTTTTATAAGCCTTTGACTTCTTTCTTCTTTCACTTTAAAAACTAATGCCCATTTTAATATATGTTGAACTTAAAGGAAGTTAGAATTTTATATTCCTAATCAGTGCTGCATTCAGAGCACTTAACCTTAAAAATACCTTCTGTTTCAGGTAAGACTCCCTTTTCCCCGCAACTTCCCCTAATATCTGTGGAAAACAGTTGACCTAAACAAGTTAAGATCAGGCATGTTGGAGGTGAACACAGAACTAATCATGCTTTAGTGACCAGAGCAAAGAATTTTGAGTAAAAAAACCTATTAATTTTTATCCTTCTATCAAGCCCCCACCTCCACCCACCCCCCCTGCAACATACACGCTCCTGAGTTTCTTGGGTTTAAATGTGTATTGCCTCTGACTTCGGTATGAATGATATACTAGCATAGTTTTCCATAAGATGTAACAAGAAAATGCATTATTAATTTGGAATACATATGAACATCTTTAGAGGAAATGACTTGAATTCAGACACCTGGAAAATGAAAGCGTTATGTATTCACCTACCGTAATTTGCTACGATGCTAGTAATTTCCTATTCGTTTGCCTTGGTAGTAGTGAAAAGAGTATTGTATTTAGAAACAGAACTGCTTCTTCCATATTATTTAGAACAGTACTCCAAAACCTGAAATGACTAAGGAGAACCGCCACAGCTATACCTAACCAAGCAAGACACATTCCAGTTCTCTTGCCTTTAAGTGTACAGGGTCAACATGTACTCACTTGCGAAGGCATCTTCCCTCCTGTAGCAACAGGAGGCAGATCACCTGTGTAAACTGATACCAGCTAGTGCAAAAGTGCCCTACCAGCTGCAAGAAATCGGTGCTTTTTACAGAGTAGCTGTACCGGTTAGCCTCTGAAAGTCCCTGACCCAAGGCAAAAGGGACTTCTTAAAATTAAATACATAACTGAAGAAAAACATGAAATAGCAATGCGCGTGTCCAGCTTGCAATTCTTTTTATTAACAGCAGAACTGTGTGCCGCTTGTTCTTTAGAATCTGTATGCGCTACCTTCAATTACTTGCTGAGAGCTGCTTAGATCCGGCCCCCATGTCATTGTTTGTATTGCACAGAAACATGAATCAAGTCTGTCAGTCTTTTGATGTGTATGCCAAGTCAACAGCGCAGTCATTGTAAGTACTTATCAAAACCCCTCCGTGTTTTCTACCAACGAAGACAGAAGAATTTTTGCCCCTTTGCTTGTTTTTATCACTCGGTGGAAGATTCCTTTAAAAGTGACATTTATTTGTCAGCTGGAAAAAATAATCCTGTCAGGTGGTGTTCTTAATTATAGATTTTGAGCTTTATGAAGTTTACAGTTTATATTTCACTTCAGGACATAATGTCTCAAAAATCAAACAGTAAATATTAGAGCTAGCATTGCATTTTATGTTTTCTTACTTTGGCAGTTACCTTATCAAATTCCTCTACTTGTAAGGAATCAGATCTAGCAATAGCCCTCCCAGAAAGCAGAAGTTTGGACAGGTTTACTGAATCCCAAAATACAGTTAAATACAAGCTATCCTCATCTTTTTATGGGAGAATATTGAGCTGACATTGTCAGTTTAGTTTTATCAAAGGAATAAATGTCCTGTTGCCCCAGGGACTCCAGGAAAAGGTGTTTTGAGTTTTGGTTATTATGCCAGGCATAATAGTCTCTTTTCTTCTGAATCAGTGTTATGGCCTTAAAATAGGAAAAGCAGCACCATACAGAAAATAATACATCAAAACCCCCATACACTTCAGTTTGGGTTCTCTGTAATGGACAAAAGTTCTGAGACAAGACAAAACTATGGTGACATTCCAGCACTGGAGATTAGGAGGTCTTTGTTTCTGTATCGAGTATTGTTAATCTGGCAGCTTTCATTAGACCCACAGGTTTGGTTCTGCACTCCTTAAAGTTCAGAGCCGTCCTAATTGCACAGTTTCTGCCAGCGTCACAGTTTAAGACCAAATGACAGGGCAGAGACTAAATAGATTTAGATAGCAAAACACTTCATTTGTAGATATATGCAGTTTTTGCAATTACACATCTTCCCTGTTCTGTGGTAGAGGTGGTGCAGTTCAGGAGAGAAATCAACGGGTTAGCTTAATCACTCCAGCCATGCCACATGTCCTTCTTTAGCTTACGACCATCCTCTTCCTCGCGGGCATCTATGAAGATTGAAGAGATGGTCCCAAGACCAGCTTCTCTCCCTGCGGCACTCCAGGCACTGTCAGTAACAGTGTCAGGCAGAGAATACCTGATTCTCGGCTGGCTCGTTCTTGCACTCGGTGCCTGAGAACTGGCTTAGTGTTGCTGATGCTCACGATCTGCTCCTCTCAAACCTTCCCCACTATAAGTGACTTCTCCATTCTTACAACTAAATTGCTCCCTTATGCTACAGGGTTAAGCTGCTGCAGCAGGTTATTCTCTTTAAAACAGGTCTGCAGTGAATTTCTCATTCATTAGATGCCAGGTATTAACCTTGGATTTACTGTATTTAAGTTCTCACCTACAGGCCATTATTCTGATACCTAATAATAACCATCAATTTTTTTATCCCTTTTATTACATTTAAAACAAACAAACAAGCTAAATACGTTGCTGCTAATGACGTTTGCCATAAAGCTTCAGCTGTACGCTTAGTGCAAAAAAAAAAAAAAAAATCAACCACACCAACACCCACCCCTACATCCCCAGCCCCATCGAAACAACAACAGAAAACCCTGTGGCTTTATATAATGCAAAGATTTCTCAGTTGCATTTGATCCAATTTATTTCCAGTAAGTTTCACAGTCAGGAGGAAAAAAAAAAAAAAGAGTTGTTCTGTTTAAAGCATAATAACAATAAAAAAAATTAATGGATTCATTTGCATTTTTCTATCAGTTATCTATGATTCATACTCGCATCTTGGAACACAATACATAGATGAGTCATGCAGAGAAACAGCCTCTGCATAGGAAATTACACCGTCATTTTAGAGTAACATCGCTTTCTCAAACTGAAACAAATACGGGCCACTAGTAATCACGGATAAATCTGCACAGAGTTGGAGTACTTGTTTAGAAAACCCACTCCCCTCTGTGTATGCAAAACCAGAGCCCGATTCAGGGCATATGGAGTACACAGTTCCTCATTCCCATTAGCGCTGGTGGGCCTGGGAACCTCTCAGGCTCACCGCTCCGGCTTACGTTTTTTCTTGGAACAAGCTATCTTAAAGGACAGCTTGAACTTTGGTGTTCTGACTGAGCCTCCTTCCAGGGCTGTTCTCTCTTTCTTGGAGCTATATGTACCGAAGTCAGGTGTAGGTGTCAGACTTCGGGTTTGGTACATGCAAACTGTTACTGTTACTGTGCACACACTTCAAAAGCAGTCTTTAAAAGTGGCTTGCTGAGAACAGCAAAGTCAGATGTATGTGTCAAGACAAGGTCCCTCTGAAGTGGAACTGCTGGTGTGACAGCCAGTGGCTGTCCCACATTTGACAGGAAGCTGAGCGGTATCTGCCTGAAGAACGGCGGTCATTGAAGCACACTGTCTAGGGAGATTGGATTACTGCTTCTAATATAAGACCTTTGATGAAGCAGCGTCCTTTGTACATTAATGTGTCCTCTTAGAATTTCTGAAGGCTCAGAGAATAGCCTTGTCCTCGTGTTCTCTTCTGTATGAGATGATCATTCAAGACAGAAGGAATGAAGCCCAAGAGCTTCCTAGCTTATCCAGGATGCTTTGAATATTCCTGAATGATTGAAATGGTAAAGAGAGAGAGAGAGAGAGAAAATATACCAACAGCATCTGCTGACTGCCAAATGTGTTGTAATTCCCTAGCCTTTTAAATAAACGCTATTCATATGCATTGCAAAGCCTGCAAGAGGAGGAACTAAACATACCGAGATTTGAAGCTCTGTACTCAAAAGGCTGGATGTCATTCAGACCATGGTTTCTGAGTCCAAATATGAGTAAAACGCAAATTTTCCTAAATCCTGGAAACACAAGACTGCACACCTTTAATCACTGATACATAGTTTACCTGATTAGTGTTTTCAGAGCATTAGTAAAACTCACAGAGGGAAAACAGATGTGGAAACTAGAGTGTGTGCATGAAATATCAGTGATAATGTTATATATGCATCTGAGAATTGTACTTTATTCAAGTCAGGATCTAATCCAGCTCCCATTAAGTCAGTGGGAATTTTGCCAATGAAAACAATAGTAATAGGATCTGGCCAAAATAATTTAATCCACCCTCTTCAGCTGCTGTGCTCACAGCAAGAATGTTGCCATTAAGAAGTTTATATGGACATAAATATTCACTTTAATTTCCTAGAGTTTGTCTACTTGCTTAAAATTGCATTTGTGATTAAAAAAAGAGCAACACAGTGTATTATGGCTACATTTTAATCACTATAGGTTCAGGAATAAATAGAAAAACAGCTTAAATATTTTATACATATTATATTGCAATCTTGAATTAACAATTCATTTTGGAGTTGTTTATTTCTTTTTCTTTCTCTGCTGGTTTATTTTTCTTCTGTTCGTTCAGGTTTCCAAGCTACTATGTGAGGGTGACTGTGATGGGTTTGCTTTTTTTTTTTTCTCCTGTAATTGCATTCTGGAAAATTGTCACTGTGCATGTTGTATCACTGAGTCACATCTTGCCCCATGCTGTGATTCCATTCCAAGAGAAGGAAAGGTTTAGGGGTGTATCGTACGAAGACTGTTTAATAGGCTGCTACAAACCTTCGGAGGATGCAAGACACTAACACAGGGAAGCCTCCAATAGCTGAAGAGTTTTTGAAAGCGGCGCTCAAAGGTTTACAAAACCAGACCCTGCTTGTCACCGCTGCCCGTTGCCCATGAACTTCGTTAGCAGCTGCCCAGACTGGGAATTGCTCAGATTTAGCTCCTTGCCTTAGAACTTCCTCACAGAGGAGAAGATGCCTCGTTTGGAGACCTGGTGGCTTGTCCCCCTGTGCCTGGCCTCTGTTCTGAGCTGACTACACTCGAGTGCTTCTGCAACTCTGTGCCCTTCTTTCTCCTCCCTTTCCAGGGTACAGCACTGCGTGGTGAGCGGCGTCAGCGCTGCAGCTGCAGTCAGCCCTTCGCAGGGAAGGCGAGCACTGATACGCTCCAACACAGGCTTCGAGATTTCTCAGGAGCGTGGGGAAAATGTGGTTCTACTGTGGGCTGGACATCGAAGGGAAGAGCTTGGGAATCTGTAGGGGCCGACCTGGCGTGGTAACGGGTGAGTTAGGGGCTGTGGCAGCTGCTTTTGCTGCTACCAGGATACCGCCTCACTTTACAACCTGCACTGTGCCCATCTACAGACATTAGTGCGGGGATCGGGTACATTGTGCCTCCTGAAATTGCCACTGAAAGCGTTCAGGATTTGAAACAATTGTCTGGTTTGTTTCCATGACAGCTGGGAGCGAAAGGCGGCAGAAGCAAACTCGGACAGTACGCGCAGCGGCCACCATTTAAGAGTAACCATGTGTCTAATAGTACCTTGCACTTACAGTGGCCGTTTCCTGCGCCAGCTAACTTCAGCGAGGAAGATAACCGCATCTTCCGTGCCTCCCCGGCCTCCCTTCCCTTTTTTTTCTCCTGATGCCCCCACAACCTTGTAATATCACCTTGTCCTTTGTTACTAAAGTTAAAAAGTCACCAAAACGTCAGCTCCTCTCCTCCCTCCCGCCTTCCCTCTCCTCTTTTTCTCTTTTGAGGCTAGCTGTACTTCCTCCTGTTTCTGAATCCTTGAAAATCTTCGGAGGTTAAACTAAGGCAAAAACGTACCATGCATCCATTTTAACACCCCTTTATGGCCCCACGACAGCGTCTAGTATTCTTGTTCTTATTAGGAAACCTGTTGATTTTCCTATCTTATTTTTAAGTACCAGTCAAAAGAATATCTTTTCAGTGAAGCCTAGGCCAGGCGGTGGGGAATGCAGGAGGCAATAAGGCACCTTGCAGCGTGCACCGCCACGCACACGCATTTTAGTTGCCTAATGACGCCACTGAGAAATTGTGTATCTAGACCCCACCTCCTCATAGGCCAAACTTTTAAATTCGCTTTTGGATTTGCGCTGTTTCTTATTCTTGCCACAGTCTTGGATGTGGTCTTGGTGGTGGTATCCGAACCCTTCTTTCTGCCATTTCTGCTGACTTTGATATTGTGGCTCGCTTTTGCTTTGCCCTCAATGTCTAGTCTTGGTTTCTATCACTATCTCTGTACTGCAGTGTAGAGATATGTGCATTAGCTATGTATTTTTTTAAAACATTAATATTGTAACTGCAAAGGCTGTTACCCAGGAAATATTTGGATCATTTCACAGTGGTTATCTGAATCCTATTAGTGGGTAGTGAAGGTTACAAAATTCTCATACTCTCTCCTAAAAATATTTGGAAGGATTTTATGTGTCTCTCTGCAAAACCGTTTTAATTCTGCATTCTGACTATCTGGTTATAAAGTTGATTCTATATTAGATTTGGTTTATGAAAAAGAGACAGCGAAATTCAGTGGATTGAATTTAAATCCTGAATAGGAAATGAGATATGAAAACATTCCTCCTGGAAATATTCAGTTATGAGTTCTGTGACTGAACATTATTTTATATTTATATTTACTGAATTATTTATTCCAAACAGATTAATGACAAAGATGACTCTGAAAACAAAACAAGATATCTCAATGTATAGTTGCTTGATGGTTGGTTGGGGTTTTTTTGGATGGGGGGTGGGGGGGGTGGATTGGTGGGGTTTTTGATTACCTAACCTATTGAGAGAATCCAGGAATCTTTATTGTACTACTTAATGGCCTGGAAACACATTACAACAGCATAGTAGCTTATTTATAGCCATATAAAGTTGAGTTACTTTTAATGAGACATTTGCATACAATTATTGCAATCACACTGAAATGGAACAGCTACCTCAGCACATTTTTGAGACTTTGACTGAAGAACTCTGAGGACTTCCCTTTGCAGGTGCTGGAAGAAGGGAAGTTCTGACTTGTTCTCCAGGATGCAGTACATGCACTACCACCGTTTCTGGAAGGAGGGAGCCCGTGTTGTTCCAAATTAAACTGTAAACACCGATTCCCCTGAGAAGTCCAACAGGCTCGGTGCAAAATATGAGTAACTAATGTTTTCATGGATGTCAGCTCTCATAGTAAGTCTGTTTTCTATTTCAATTAATATTTTGCATAAATCAGTGTCTCAGTAAAATAAGCAATACCAGACTGAAAAGAACACAAGGCAACTGTAATTAAGCCACATGTTTAGTAATGTGCTGAACAAACAATGGAAAAAATTACTCTTTGGTTACTAAATCAATTGTAATCAACCTCATTCCGCCCACTCATCCACCTCTATGAGGGGATAATACAGCTGTAGATATCAGGAACAAATCCAACAACTAAATTAATAAAACAAAATTGGCGGTTCAGCTACACGTGTTGGCATGAATGTGTTACTCCCTACAGCTTTATCTCTACAAACATCTTTTTGCTCCCAGAAGGCACTTTAAAATACATACTATTAAAATAAATATAAAGAAATTACTCAGCCTTATAATTACGGCATCTTTCAAGAGTTTCTCTGCCTGTTGCCAAATAGTTTGAAATATGGTAGATTATTGCTAACAAACTATTTATCTCCAATAGCCAAATATAACCTATGGGCTTATATTGCTTTAATCTACAGAAAGTGAATAAGGCTTTCAGAATATCTGGTGTCAGTTTGCTGTCAGGGAGCTTGTCAAGCTCAAAATGCTCACATAAGATAGGGGATTTAGTGGCGCAGTGACTACCATCAAATGGTATGGGGTAACAAGCCAATAGAATTCTGCCACTTTGATGTAAATACAAGATAGTACGGGGTCATCATTCGTCAAACCTTCCCGCAGAGATGTGGCAGAGGAAAGGCATCTCCTGCCTCCCAGAGTGAGGGGGAAGATGCAAAGGGGCGGGTTTAGCATCTTCTGTTGCCTGAAGCCAAAAATTACATTCTTGTTAGCTGCACGGAAGGCTTGGCAACTGGTCATGGCTGCTGGCTGTTGTGCTGTGGTGTATCGCTTGTTCCTGCCAAAAAGGAGTGGTGCCGATAACTAGAAAAGCATAAAAAAGTGACTGCTCCATATCCATGTGTTTGCAATAAGGAGCAAGACAGCACCCTTGCTGCCGGAGGGGGAGGTCGTTGTTTAAGGCACTGATACCCGTGTACCCAAGGCAGCTCTGCTGCGCCTCCCCGGAGGCTACTATGAACAGAACTGGACCACAGACTGAACCCTGACGTTAATTTTAACATGTGTCATAACACACAGACATTGGTGGAATATATGCACAAGCTTTTATAATCCTCGCTAACTGCAACAAGGGAAAGTCAGCTGACTTACCGGTGACTCTAGATTTGGTTATCTGGCAAATTGCAGTATTCACATATGGTATGAAGTGTTTGGGAATTCACCTTGCGAGAAAAGCAAGCAGAAAGTGTGCTTGATGCTTTTATCTTATTAATCTCTAACTACTAGTCAGTGAACTGTTTAAAGAGATAAGGACTATTTAAAAATAAAGGACATCCCCTTGCCAGCTATTTGGTAGTCTTCGAAGAGTAGAGATGGCTTATGGGCATGAAAGAGAATGAAAGAAAGAAGCAAAAGTTTCTAATTCCTGGGTTGAAATTCCCTGGAGGTGCTTGTCCAAAAAGGGGAAAATCCAGATCCCCAGAGCCTATTCCTAAAGAGAATATAAAACTGCATTACTTTTCTGTATTTCTTATGTAAGGTTCCACTAATCAGGATTTCCTGGATACATGAATGTCAGTTAAATCTTAATTTTTGCGGGCTTCCCACAGAGTAGCGATTACAAAATCCAATAAATACCTCCTACCAGTATATATGTGCAATGCTAAAAGAGTAATTCTTATTGTAGGAAAAAAAAGTTTACAGCTTTACTTGCGGTTTATAAATATTAATGAAATAATTTTTAGTAAATCCTTGTGAAATTAGAAGGTATCTAGAAAGCGTATGCAATTATTACATAATGAAATCAAGAATTTGAAGGAAGTGGAGACAAATCTTGAAAGAAAATTTAAGTTTGCATGAAAGGTTCAGATACGCACCTTTGGTGATTTTTGAAAACAGTCTGAGGTCTAAGTTATATTAATGCCCTGATGCTTTTGAAAATCTTGGGTGCCTATTTTTATAATGAAAACACTTTTTAGATCTCTGTTAGTGGCTTGACCAAAACCACAGAAATGAGTGAGAGGCAAAGTTAAGAGCTGGAAATGAAAGTCCTTATTTTCATTTTTAAGATCACTCTGCCATGACCAACCTGTGTGTGTATTGGACTGATTTTGTTCCAGCTTTCTTGACTCCAGAGATATAAAAATGTTGCCCGTCTAACTGTCTTAAGGTGCCAGTACGTTCAGCTTTGTATATTCAGTGAAATTATGCCATAAGACCTGTGGATGACGATGAGACACCAGGCACAGACATCACTGGACCTTGTGATTATACGCAACCAAGTTGCCAACTGCAGCGGCAAGCTTGTGCTCTCAGGCACCCGCTTTGAAGGTTTGGTGACAGAGGCTACGGTAACAGCTAGCTAAAGAAAACATGAAACTTCAGGGAAAGCATAATAGCGTGGAAGAGTTGTGTCGTGGTTTAACCCCAGCCAGCAACTCAGCACCACGCAGCCGCTCACTCACTTCCCCCCCCACCCAGTGGGATGG
>JAVKLA010000093.1:8774870-8795890 GCA_034782735.1 Sagittarius serpentarius | reverse complement strand
TACTGAACTGAAAACACAGCGCTGTACCAGCTACTAGGAAGACAATTAACTCTATCCCAGCCGAAACCAGGACAGTTGTCAGTGGCTGTGGTTGTGTTTGCGGATCTTCAGTGGGAACTGGAATAGGACAAGTGCCCTACAAGCCCCTTTCTTTCTTTCAACATTCTTACAAGGTATTTGGAATAATAGAGAGCGTGCAAATGATCCTGGCAGCGGAATGCAAAGCTACTCCCTTGGTGTAAAATTGCTCTTCTAGGGAGGGAGTTGAGTTGAGTGCAACAACATGGATGCTGCTGCACTAAGGTGAGACAGGTTTACTGATGAGAAGCAGCTGGCCAAGGCAGGAGCCCAGGTGAATGCGTCTTTCTGTACTGCATAGGCATTATAGGCAAAGGGTTAATAATAAGCCCAAGTATTCTCATCAAACCTGAAGTCATTCCAGAGTGAGCAGCAGCCTATCCCTTCTTTCATTCCACCTTTTCTTTATTGGCAAATGGAGAGTATGTGAAATAAACATTGTGACCATATGACATAAATCCAGGTGAACCTGTATCTACAAACTTACCGTATGGCAACTTGTTTGAGATGTCAGCTCTGGGAGTTGGTGGCAGCGGCCACAGTTGGTTTGGTGTCATCAGCTGGCAAGGGGCCGGAGGTACTGCTACTGACCGTTTACTGTTACATTTACAAAAGCAATGCCAAGAAGTGCTCACGCAACTGACGGATGGGAGGCTGAACGGGATGTGAGTCAGACCCTGAGTCAGCCATCCTCCAAACAGCCAAAAGCTGCTTTATCATGTACTGCTGCCAAAGCACTTGAGAAGCGCCTACGCCGCTCTAGAGGGACACCGGTTACTGCTGGGGAGGGGGATGCCGGAGGAGCCGTTGCACCTTGTTCCCTGGCACCCTGCTAGCGGGTGGCTGTAGGGCCGCTGTGCCACAGCCCCAGCTCCTCTTGGCTGTGCCTCAGCCCATTTAAAACCTTTGTGTCTTATGGTGGCACCGGGAGCGTGGAGTGAGGGATGCTCAGGGCAGCGCCTTGCGTTTCTCCCAGCCAGACTGGCGGGCTGAGATGTGGGGTATCAGCTACTTCCTAGGGGTGGAAACGTTGTCCTGCTGAAATCTCATAAAGCTCAGTGGTCTTACTGTGTGTTTATATGCATTTTAAGCAGAGTGAATCAAACGGAAGTAAAAGATAAAGAGAACAAATGTTGACCTCATCAAGATTTACAATATGTCAAAACCCAGGAGAAAAATTTGCAGTAATGATCTAGCAGATGAAAATAAGTTGCTTTGCATTACTAATGGACAGTTTACTCTACAAAGCCACTATCCCATATTACACAATATGCATACATTATATAATGTCCTCCCTGTCTCAGGTGGATGAATAACATTAGCACAAAGCCAAGAAGATTTATGGCAAGAATGAATCTCTCTCTATGACTCTTTTCCGACTAAGTTTCTGTAAGTATTTGTCATGTATGAACTACTCCACTGGCCAAGCTAATTCCTGGAGTAACTCCCTTGGCTCCAGTGGAAGCACTCCAAAGATGATTTTGTAGCTGTACACTAAAATAGGTCATACATCGAATAGATGGATGTTATAAAACAAAGTACTCCTGCTAATTGGCAATGACATCATCCCATCACCCCAGAGCAAGCGGGTTGCTTCTAGCCTCCATTACAGCTATCTCTATTAAAAGGCCCCTCGTTTCTTTCTTTTCTTTTTCTATTGTTTGTATTCTAAAGCAATTAGCTGCCTGAAAACTCTTTCTTCTCTCATCTGGAGACAGATTCTACTGCTGCTTATGCTTTTAGTGTTACTAGAAGCTAATATGACTTTGCTTGTTCTGATAGAAGTGTACCATTGTACTTACACTGCCTGTCACCTGGCAACTGAAGATCTCAAAGCACATTACCGATCTTAGGCCTCGTACCACTCGGAACATAAATAGGTACCTTTATAGATATTTAATAGACAAGAGACATTAAAACTGTCTTGCCTTCAAAATTCTGATGGGTTTAGAGTGCTTGTATGTTGGGAATGGTCCTTATACATTCACATACCAGTTGTTCCCTCTGGTGGAAATCTGAACGTTGCTTGGTGGACTGTGCACCTAAACGGACTTCATGTTGCGGGTGGAGGTTACATCAGCACACTGACAGTTTGTGTATGGTCCTGGATCTGCTGCAACAAGCTGTTACATTTCTTCCTAACATGTGTTTCAGACCACTGAAGAATTATCACATCATCACACAAATGATCAACGTTCTTTTGAATCCAGGAGGGAACCAAATATAAAAGGAAACTGTGCATGTGCACAATTCCAGAATTTTAAATGGGAGCTGCTGCTAAAAGGCTCATAGGAAAATCCTGCTACATACCAAGGTGAAAAAAATGTCTTTATAGTTTTAAAATTTCAGATCCAATTTTTCCAGCGAGCTCAGCAGCGTTAATCAAGATGTAAAAAAAAAAAACCAAACCCAAAGTTGTGTTAATTATGCATGCACAAAAGTCCGGGAAATGTGGGAAATCTTGAAATTATGAGAAAAGAGTTTGATGTTCTATTTAATATTTAATTTCATTGACACAGCCCCACAATTAACACAAAGCTAAATTGTGCCTGAACATTTTAAAATGCATATGGACTGACACTAAGTATGAACATTTTCAGTTTTAAAGGAATAAAATTGAGAAAATGGCAAGCAATCTGAAACAAAAGTTACATTACATGCCTAACTATTGTATCTATAGTGGCCACTACTACTCCTATTATAATACACAAGAGAATTTGAAAGCATTTAAATTTGCTTTTTCAGCTGACAATCTGCTGCAGGTGCTGCGCTATTATAAATAACTATTCAGCTGTTACGCATTATTGTCTAAATCACCATTTTGAACCTGAAGTATAAGTTGTACAACCCATAGATCAAATCTAAGAAATTGGCTCTTGTTTGCAATGTAGTTATTTTAAAGGAAGAAAATACCCAGGAAATCAAACTCGCAAAGAATTTTAATTATGCTACTTGTTCCTAGGAGCAGTATTACAGTTTTACATTCCAACACTGCGTGCATGGGAAATGAAATACACAACACCTGTTAACAATACGTACTCTGATGAATGCTTGGCTAAAAATTGGTTTCTGATTCTTTTTTTAATTATATAGGGTGGGGAGAAAGAAGATTGAGTCCATTTTTTCCATAACCAGACAAATATTATCAACTTAGTGTAATGATTTACATTTTATTAACATCAGATGAAATCATATAGAGAATTTTTTTGGACTGATACAGAAATAATTATGATTACCATTATTACATGAGTGATAATGTGATTCATGAATAGCAGCAAAAGGTGTAGGTAAGACTGGAAAAATGGTTCCCATTATAGTCCTTTACTTGCAGCCTCTGATTTTAGGTCTCATTTGGCATAAAAAAATTTACATGGCTGAGTTCAACTTAAAAAAATGCTTTATTTGGATTGCATTCAATTTCTCTATATTTTCAACAAAATAACTTCTCACTGCGGCTATGAGAAAAAATATTTCTCTTCTATGTATATAAAACATCCAGTTACAGCTTATACTTTAAAACGCAGCAGAGGCAGTTAAAATTTAAATAGTCATTTATCAAGAGTAATGTCTTTGTTGGCTTGGGTAACATGGAAAAGCTAGTTACCAAAAAGTAACGCGTGATCCCTGCGATGGTGTAAAAGCAAGAGGCAGAAGAAAAACTAGATAGTGCTTGATAGTCCCAGGAGATAAAACTTCAAGTCAGTTTGGTGTAGGAAAACCTACAGTCATCTTTTGAAGCTAAATCTGGTTTTGGAGCTTGATCTTCTTTTCATCAAAGGCAGCTTCAAAATTTACATCAGAGGCAGTAAGGAGGAAGAAATCACAGTTGAAAGAGCATCCCCAATCCTCCGTTTCTGCGACTTTCCATTCTTACTGCATTCAAGTTCTAATTGCTAATTTCATAAATAAGTAATGGCTCAGTCCTACCAGCCTCGTGTAGGCTGAACTCCTCTGGATTTTGCTGTAAATTGATGAGCTGCTGTCCTGCTGAGGTGGCTGCAATGCTGAGTTAAGGGAACTCCGACTAGGGACGACAATGGGCGGGGGGGGGGGGGGAATGCTGGTTGTGAGCAAACCGAAAGTTTGAGGAGAACAACTGGAAATATTACTCGTGCAGCCCAACAAAGCTGTGTGCTTCTGAAGAAAAATGCTTTCACTGCAGGGTTCCCAGGGAACAAAGGAAGTCGTGGCCTTTACAAAGTACACAAATGGAAGGAATACTTGTATACAAAGTCTGACTCACAGCTCATGTAAAGAATATGACAAACTTCTTAGTCTAATTCATTAACTCTAAATAATGTCCTTTCAAATGCCATCCCCAGAAGCAGTTTCTATTGGAGCTATTTTTTCTCCTTTTGCCACAGATTGTTTTTAAAGAATTATGGGAAATGACAATAGTAGAACCAAAGTTTGATTTTTCACAGTTGAAACTACAAAATGCATGGAGTAATGTAATCCAGTCAGACAAGTGAGTAAATTATATCTTGGTTGCAACAATGCACCACTTGCTGAATATCAATAAGGAAATGTTCCCTTCTTTAGAGTAAAAAAAATATTTGCTGTTAATGTAAATGGTTCTGAATGTCCCTGGCAATACACGCACAGATGCCAAACAGCATTAAAACTTGAGCAGAATCTCGTATGTTTCGTTAGCGAGGAAGAGAAAGACAGATGTTAAAACAAGGAGGATGATTCATTTACATTGCTTTACAACAATGAAACTCCATTAACTTCTATCATCTTCCTTCAAATTTCTCTTCAAGTAAATGAGAAAAGCATAAGCTCATGTTCAAGGAACATTGTCAAACAGTGCACCGAGGTTTTCATTCTGCTTCTAAATTTCCTAGGATAAGCATGTGGGTAACTCTGCGCCCTGTGGGCCAAAATATGCCATTGTTCTTCATAACTCAACAGTCACAAATATCAACAGAGTACGTATGGGTGCTCAAGCTGAGGGAAAGACTGGCTGATGCGAACTGTGCCCAGCCTTTGTCTTCCTTTGAATTTTGAGTTCCAAGATACCGAAGAACTCGAGAATGGGTTAAACTAATTAGACTTTCACTGTCCAAGAGGCTAATTTTAGATTCTGCCTCAACTAAATCAATAAATTACTTTAATAAATATCTTATGGAAGCATTTGACCCTCGTTCTAGAAGAAATCCATGAATGTTACTTATGACATCACAGGCAGAGCTGGTGTGCAGTTAAAGTGATATTCTTAGCACGAATATATGTGCTGGCCTCAGGTCCTCTGCTCAATGAGTTTTATTTTTACTAGGAGTAATATACTTAAGCTCTCTAGAGCTCTGCAAATTCATTTTTTACATGCAACTACATAATCTTTTTGGAGTGAATATGGACATTAACTCCTCCTTGCAGCTCTCTATAAACCTCTGCTTGCACAGCAGATATTTCAAATTCAGAATCCAGGAAGGAAAGTGCTCCCAGGACTGATTACTGAGTTATATACCCTTTTATTTTAATGTACTCTGCCAAGATGAGTCCATAACCTCAAATGAGTCAGGGAAGAAAAGGAGAAGGGCAATAACAAACAGCTTCATCGTAATTTTAACCATATTGCCTAGTGATCACAGAATAACCTTTATGCTAAGATATTTAAGGAGACTACATGGACACATTCTTCCTGAGCGCACTCATCCGCTCATTGGGATTTGTACTCTGTGATTCCAAGTACACAAGGAGACAACACGTGTGCCACCTACACCGATTTTATTACTTGGTTCCAGTGGCAGGGACGCTTAGGGTTTTTTGCTAAACTGCACAGTGACAAATTTCACTCTCTTGAATAGACCTCACTCTGCAAAGTGGAGATGCACTTGCCATACTGATTCTCCAGGTATGGCTGCTATCATCGTGATCTTGCTCCAAGACATCACTTAAACATTATGTTATGTCCCGGGAATTCAGGCTTGCCAGTCCATATTAAATAAGTAAAGAAATATCGAGACACCGTGGAAGCTGTTTGTGTAGTCCAACAAGCAAACTGTTCACAAATGTACAAAGAAAAAATACAGTCAGTTTAAACTAGAAATAGTGACAAGATTGAAGTTGCACACAGATCCAGGCTGGCAGTTGTTTGGTTTTGTTTTGTTTTTTTTTTTTTCCAAAAGATGGTTTCGTAAGCTCCGGTATACAAGCCAACTTGTGTCTTGGGTAATTATAGTCTCTCTGTTGAAAATCTCCCTGTAATTTCAGCGGGATGTATTTTTTCACTTACTGCCCTAAATTGTTATATGTTATTCTAAAAGCTGGTTAATATCATATGGAGAAGGTGGCAAAAAATCAATAGAGCTTCACAACAAAGACATGAAAGAGGTAAAATATGAAATCTCTGAAAGAAATGATGTTCCCATTTGGGGGCAAAAGGGCAAGGACAACGGAATCGGTGAATTTATATTTTTTCACAGGCTTTGCTATGTTATTAAGATGTAATAATGGTTTCAGGGTTTTACTTTACACAGTTGTGCCTTTCTATCTTCTTTGGCCTGCCAACAGAATGAAACAATAGTTCAAACTGAAAAGTCAAGTTTTGGCTATCAAAATGAAATTTGAAGACACTTTGCCCAAAATATGAATGTCTCATCTTTTGCATGGATTTTAATATTCCAGTTCATGCAAACTTGTCAAGACTAATGGTAGTTTATATCCTTATGAAAGGCATAGAGGAGATGGGAATCTGAGCTCAAAAAGTAGTCTGAAGAAAGAATATATGCATATGTATTATACAAAAACAGTACTTACACATATATGTTTATTATATAATATCTATTTTATACATAATATATATGTAAAATTGTATTTAAAAACTTTTATCTCTGTTTGCCATTATAATATATTTTGTTCTTTAATTTGGGTTATTCCTTCTGGTAATTTTCCTTACGATGTTAATTGGCATGTTCGGTACTGAACAGCTTGTCCTCCTACCTGAAGAGTATAGCTCTCTGTCAGTGAGACGTTGCTTTCCTATGCGCTCTCAATAAACCCAAAGACCTACATTAAGCTTATGTTAAAGTATTTGTTTGTTCATTGTCACCAGTGTACTCATGGCTGTGTAAGACTTAGAAAGTCAATTCCTGTCCCGAGGGGCTGAGAGTCACTTAATGGTCGGTGCTGTTCCTTTTGTCACTTGTCTTGAATTTGGCAATTCTTAGTGGATTGTTCTGGTCTGAATGCTTACTGCGAGAAGTCCTTTAGATCTACAGAGATTTTGTTTTGTTTTAGCAATTGGTGACCTTGGGGGTAGGTCGTCTGAAACAGCTGTGCTCTAAATTACCTATATTGTTTTATCTTATGCATCAGGTCTCATAGTTTAGATTCTTGAGGAAAGGTACTTAGAGGGGAGAAAACCTGAAGCTTTCTTAGTTCATATTGATAGTGTACTGCAGTGTTATATGGACATTTACATTACTTCTACAATGTAATATGTAGTAAGGGGCTGTCTTGAACTACTGGGTTAAATAAATTCAGATTTCTTCTTGAAGTTCTTGTTGGCAAGAAAAAGTACAGGTCTCCTGGAGATGGACTACATGTCCTTTTATGTCTTTTCTATCTAATTTTTAGGATTTCTATGAACCTCAATTCAATTTCTTGGCGCTAGATATAGCAGTCTTTTGGCTAAGATCAAGAATAGAATCAATCTAATATTTGCTTTTATCCTCCACTGAGCCACTTCTCTTTATGGGGAGAGGATAATGGAATCATTGATAGAGTACATGTTTTACTTCTTTCATTTCTCTGTGTGCGTATTGTTTTGAGTAACTGAAAATTTATGATTTGCTAAATTTACCTTCATAGAATCACAGAATGGTTTGGGTTGTTCCACCCTTGTTCCAACCCCCCTGCCGTGGGCAGGGACACCTTCCACTATATCAGGTTGCTCAGAGCCCCGTCCAGCCTGGCCTTGAACACTCCCAGGGACGGGGCATCCACAGCCTCTCTGGGCAACCTGTGCCGGTGCCTCACCGCCCTCATTGCAAAAAATCTCTTCCTTACATCCAATCTAAATCTGCCCTCTTTCAGTTTAATGCCATTTCCCCATGTCCTGTCGCTACAGGCCCTGCTAAAAAGCTTTTCCCCATCTTTCTTATAGGCCCCCTTTAGGTACTGGAAGGCTGCAATAAGGTCTCCCCAGAGCCTTCCCTTCTCCGGGCTGAACAGCCCCAGCTCTCTCAGCCTGTCTTCACAGGGGAGGTGCTCCAGCCCCCTGATCATCTCTGGGGCCCTCCTCTGGACCTGCTCCAACAGGTCCATGTCCTTCTTATGCTGGGGGCCCCAGAGCTGGTCGCAGTACTCCTGAACATGTACTTACTTCTGGGCCAAGTACTAACCTTACAAGTCTCTCAAAATCACTATCATATCGCATGGAAATTTTGCCTACCTATTAACTCAATAGGGAGAGATTCTGAGCAAGATTGTATTGAAGAACGGTGAGCAGAAAGAAGCAGCATCTCTGTCTAGATAACTCAGGACTCTGTCCATCCTGCTGCCGATACACTGAAGGCAGTGATCCTCTTGTACTTGTATCTTATTTTAATTGGATATTGCCTGAGAAATGGCAGAACTATCTTTTTGTTTTAAAAACAAGTTTCTCTGACAACCTGGGATTTATGTGTTTCTTTTTCTAGTACATAATCATGCCCTGAATTTTTTTCTGCAGATATGATATGTAAACCAGAAGAACATTACCTAGAGGGAATACTGTTCCCTGGATAGAGTATCTGCGATGAATGTTATCAAAGAGCCAGGAGAGGATGATGAATTACTATGTTAATGCACCTACATACAATAATGCATGACTACTTATTAGGAGCCACGTAGCACTCGCGTACTGTTGCTTTCACAAATTACCCATTTGTTGCTAAGAGGGTCAAACCCAAATACTGTGTGCAAGAACTCCAGAGGTGCCCATGCTTTCTTGATCCTTGTCCCACAGGGCAAGAATATACATTTGTTGTCGTGAGGGCTGGCAGCCAGGGGAGCTATATGTCCGTCTGATGTTGTAACGAGCAAGGCTCCATTAGGGATTTCCATCTGCTTTTCCTCCCGAATTTGCCTACGTATAATTACTGTGCTTGGTGATGCTTAACTAAAGGTGAATGGAAACATGTTTGCAATTGAACGTTTTCACAGGATCTCTGTCAATAGGAGGATGTGTAAATAGGCTTGGAGTTTACAAAAACATTGCTTTTTAAAAGAAGGCTTCTGATTCATTCCTTTTCTTGAATTCATAAACTTCATCTACTGCTGAAATGCAAGGACCTCTGCAAACAAGTAACAAAATCGGACTGAATCACCTTGGTTATTAAAACTTTGGAGGACTTAGTGGAATATTTTGGAGCCCTCTTGCAGGTGCTGTTTTTGTTCCAGTTGCAGGTGGCCCGCGCCGTCAAAGCCCTGCAAAGCTGCACGTGCAGCTGTGACCTTTTTTCCCCTTCCAACATGGACTTGTGTGATGCCGGTGAGCTTGCTCCCTCCCCAAAAGGTGTGATACTGTGAGGACGAAGAAAGTATTTCTATGAAGACAGCAGTGTAGTTCATTGTGTAGGGAGCAGCTTGGAATTGGTATATTCATGATGCTTCACTGCATCATTAACAAAATGAAAATGTGAGGACCTGATGAAAACTGAGGAGAGCAGGGCTGTGTGTAAGTGGGCCACGTGGTTATCTTTAATAGGCCAGAGGTGGGCCAGGCACCATGAGCTGAAAAGCTTTAATCAGAGACGGAAAGAAGAGGGGGAAAGTGTTCCCTCCGAGATACTCATGTGCGGGGTGATACCGGCCTGGGCAAAGCAGCTCAGAAACCTGAACTCCGGTTGCTTCTCAGATAAGTAGAAAAGCACTTATAGGGTAACACTGTGTAAAGCCAGATTTTCAAATATGGTCCGTTTAAATTACACGTGCTGGAACAGACACTTTCAGGGAACCTTTGCATCTAACACAGCTACACCAGCGGAGAAGAGGGAGCTGCGTAGCAGGAGCTGTTCTTCTCTTCTGACCTGGAGTGTCTGTGACCATTAGCAATCACAGAAAATCTTCCGTGGTTACCTGTAGTAGGAAAAGACTAGATCAGAGTTTTAAGATCACTGCTTCTGTGTTGCACTTACAAGTCCTGCATTTGAAGGGAATTAAAAAGCCTCCTTAAATATTCACGTGTGCACAAATGTGGGTTTTGTAAACATGAAGGATCCACATGAAATTAGAAGGAATGGCTTAATGCCACTGTTGAATCTTTTTTGTTAGTGTCTTTTTTTATATCTAACCTTTGTGACGCTATCTAAAGATTTAAACTGAAAAGTAGGAGTAGCTACTGGAAATGTGGTTTGAGCTTCAATCGGTGCTCAGCTTCAATCAACCTGCTCAGTGCAGGTTTTGTTTAAGTTGTGTAAGAGAGAATACAGTCCTTTAATACTGAAGTAAGAGAAATGGAAATAGCTCGTTCTAAGGGCTTTGAGCTTCCATGTCTGTTACATTGAAAATGTTCATGGAAGTTGGTGGGCATTTTCAGTACCAGAGGAATGCAGGCTTAAGTCCAAAATCTACCCATTACCACCTAGATAACATCAGAATGAATGTACACAATGTTATATTGCATCCAAATATCACATTTAATTCCCCAGTTTTTACACCTTACTACACGTGGTGCTTGCAGCTCTGAATAATGTTCTTATTTGGTTAGATTTATATACACAGTAAAAGGGGAAGTAACTGCAGCTGTACTGCTGTCAGCTACAGAGCATGGCACAAATTGTAGCAATTCACAGTGTGGGCTCTACACAGAGCTAAGCAATTCTTTCAAATACTATGAATAATTCTACAAAACACTGCAGGATCCAGCTCTCTGAACCTCATTCAAACAGACTTCTGACTCCTTTTGGAAGCACGATTGGTGTACGTGTGTCAGTGAGGGTCAGGGTGTTTGAGCAGGAAAAGGAGTTACATACATGTTGAATCTCACACCATAAATCAGAATCTTAGTGGGTAATGGGCAGGTTCTCATCTCTCGTGACCCAGCTAAGCCACAGGTACTGTACTTAGTGGTTTGCACATTTTAAGAAACTGATGATGACAACCTTCAGAAAGTGGCAAACTGCTCAGAAACAGTAGCAGACCTTGAAACAGCTGCAGAAATCCCAGGAGGTCCTTGCTTTATGTGGGGCGCTGCAAAGAAATTGTTTTGTCATACCAGCTCCCTCAGCACATCAATAAACTTTGCAAAATAAGTTAGCTGCTGCTTTGTTCTCGTTACTGTTCACCCACCAAATGCTTGCATTTTATTTGATCTTGCAGGTAAGTGCTATTACCCTGAATTGCTGCTGCTGCTGCTGCTGCGAGTCTGCATGCAACACAAAGCTGACAGAGAAAATGTTTCAGTCTTCCAAGTTTAAAAAAAAAAAAGAAAAATAGGACAAAGAAGAAACAAGAAATACTGATGTATATCGTAATGAAAACGCAGTTCAGTCTCTTAGGTCTTCTTCCACTTACTATAGTTTGTAAATTACTCTAAAATTGTACTTAAAATATGAACAGTTAAGTCCAGATCCTTAGCTGGAGTAACTCTGTATCCCTCCATCGGTCCCAACAGACGTGCTGGTTTACACCTGCTGACATCTGAGCTATAGTAATTGGTGTTGACATTCTTGGACTGTATTTAGGTTTAGGTATTTAGGTCAAATATAGTTTTCAAGAAGCTGAAAACATCAGGATGTTGTTACGGTAACTGCAGGGATAACTGCATGATGCTATCCTTATAATTGTTATTCAAACAATGCTTACAGTAGTTACTGGCACTATTTGGATTAGGAAAACAGTGAGATCTAAATTAAACCAGCATGGAAACATTGCTTCATGGTGCATGATATTCCTAAGACATCGCCTCATAAAGTCTCTCCACACAGGCCTTGAGGCGGCGGTCACTGGATCGGGAAGGCAGACGTGGGCATTGGCCCTGAGGCAGCACAGCCCTCGGGGCGCAGGAGGGCCTCAGACCTCCTTTGCCGCCTTCTCGCTGGGACTGGTCTTCGCACAGACTCCATGACACTGTTTTTAAGTATGCCACGTCCTTATGCACCTGTGCCCTCCTTATAAACGCCACCTGTGATGTCTGCTGTGTGAACTGTGCAGTTCACCGATGCTGGAGTGACAGTGACTGGCTGGACACACTGTAAAGAACCGAGAGGAACCCTCCTCACACAGGCTCCTTCCTGGGTGGCATGCCACCGGACACCCAAGGCACCGGTAAGCTGCATCCTGGGCAGGGGCTGCGAAGGCAGTTCACCTCAGCCCTATCTGCCCCGAGCCCCATGGGCAATGCTGGGCTTCTCTCGAGGCATCTGCCACAGAGGGCCGCCAGCCCCCTGCTCCCAACCCACCGCTCCTGTGACAGTGCTGCACACGGGCAGCCTGCGGAGGGGAAAGGCCGGCCACAGCCCCCGCCGTGAGCCCATGATGGAGCACAGAGGTCAGTAACCCCCGGAGCCAAGATGGCGCCCGGCCAGGGTGAGGGCGGGCAACCGGGTCCCCGGGGGAAGAGCTCCGCGCGCCGCCAACTGCCCGGGCCCCGCCCCCGTTTCCTGGGCGACGGCGACGCCGAGCCGCGGGCAACATGGCGGCGCCGGGGCAGGTACTCCCCTCCCCGGCGGTTGTGCCGCGGCGCGCCCGGGCTCCCGCCCCTCCCCGTGCGTTTTACCGGCGTTAGCTCGTCCCGTGGGACCGGGGGCGGTGTGAGGGGGCCGCGGCGCTTGGCGCCGCCGAGGCGCCGTGCTGCAGGGGCAGGGCTGGGGCAGCGGCGGCCCGCCGCCTTCACGCCCCCTCTTTTATTTTTATCATTTATTTTAAACGTCTTCGCTAAGCTTCAGAGGAGGTAAAAAGGGTGGGGCGTTGAAAACGCAGCGTGGGTGTACATACCTGTGTAACCTTCATCCCCAAGGGAGATTAAGGGAGAGACACCCGCCCGCCCCAGCGGGGCAGTTCCTCCGCCAGAAACCTGTGTAGGCCGCGGCGGGCGCAGGCCTGGCCTGGCCTGGCCTGGCCTGGCCTCACCTCGCTTCTGAACCACAGCTGGTGAGCCCCTCGCCCACCTTCCGTGCCTCCCGCCGGGCTCGCCAGCTTTCAGTTGTTTACCGGCTCTTGTTTTTTAGTGTATGGCTATTTCTTGGCTCGTTTGTGGTGGTAGGAATCTCCCAATTTTTGACTGTTGAGGGAAAGGCGGATGGTTTCCCTTCAAAGAGCACTGAGGGGGTGGAAGCAAGCTCACACCTTGCTTCCAGCACCATCACGGTTGTATTTCTCACCTTCCGTTGCTTTAGGTAGCCAGAGTGCTCTAGAAGATTTTGCAAATCCACATCATTCTCCTTAATGTTTGCTTTTTTCCTTATCTTTGGCCACCACCATTTTTTTTCTTGTTTATTTATTTATTTATTTATTTGCGTTGCAATGTTTGACTTGGTTGACAGAGGTGTGATTTCTGACAGTCAGGCAACACATCTCGTGCTGCGTGTCAAGAGAAATATAAGAATACAAGTTATTCCTCCCAAGAATGTATGAGGTGTTGCGTCGGCTCAGAATTTCTCCCTCAAGCCTGTCTATACAGTTGTAGCTACTACGAGATAATTTTCTTCTGATTGAGCTGCTTTGTTGTCGTAGATGGCCAAGAAGTTACTGTGATAGTTGTGGAAGTGATTTAACTGCTTTCAGCCAGCGTAATAGTTGCATCTGTTGGCATAAAGCTACCCTAGCAATTGTCAATACAAAAGCTTAACGTTTAGGTTTCCTTAAGTAAATAAATCCTCTTCCACGTGAAATGTATTGTTACATGTTCTAAATGCTTTATGAAAAATATATGCATCTTCCACAGTATTCTCTGTTAGTGTTCCCTGTAAATATTTTGGCAGTTGGAACAGCGTAACACCGGGGTAATGCAGTCAGATCATAGTGAAAGGATACAAGGTATACTGTATGGGAAACGACAGGCTGTCAAAAATATATTGTACATCCATTTGAAATGTACCACTGAAATTTTTGTTGGTTTTACTTCGTGGCTTTATAAAAGGAATCTTTAGAGGAATTCAGTGAATGTTTTTTTTTTTTCCCACGTTATTTTCTGTTCCTTATGTACTGAAGTTTGTTCTGCACACAATAGCTTACCTTTGTGATATTTCCTACTATCCTTTATGATTTATTTTTACTGTAAACTCTGTGGAATTGTGTATTTTTATAAATTAAATTATATAGTCTCCAGTTTTGGCTGAAGCTGGCTTTGTGTGATCTGTATGTAAGCTGTAGGGAACACCATATTCTGCCACTATTTTTCTTATATTGTTTCTTAGATCTTGAGACGACTCCTTTTGATTTAAAGTGAACATTTCTATAATTGTTCTGACTTGTATTACTGTCAGCAGAAAGTATATTAGAAAATCTGAATCCTGATCTTAGCAAGTCTTGCCACTGCTTTATTTTTAACAACATTTTTTCCAATAAGTAGTCTGCAGCTGGGAAAACATCAGTAAAGTTTAGTGTCATAATACTTTTTGTCATTCATAAATCTTGACATTTGGACTGTGTGAAATTTTTGAAACATACTTTGTTATTAAAAGGACAAGATCAGCATCTGTTTTTTATAATGGTTCTCTGAAAGCTTTCTTTCCATATAGGTTTTCTTTTGCATTTGACATATCTGCATACTTCTGTTTTGAATGTAGTTGAAATTAGTGTTACTATTTTTATTCCCTCATTTGACATATCTGCATACTTCTGTTTTGAATGTAGTTGAAATTAGTGTTACTATTTTTATTTCCTCGTTTGTTTGACAACAAAAGAAGTATTATGACTAAAAATAGCAACTATTGATTTTAACTTCCCATTGTGGGAGCGGACAAGTGGGGCCTTTTTAAAACAAACAGGAACAGTGAATGCATTTCTGTTTCTGCCTTAACTATTTATGTAGACTGCGTCAAGATTTTCTGCTTCTGCTGAAGTATTTGACAGCTTGATAACAAAATGCGTATAATAATACAAATAACAGCCTGTGTTGCTGGTGTGGTTGGTTTTTTTTTTCATTCTCATTTTGATTAAAGTTGTAACTGATATGCAACACTCTTCCAGGGTACATCTGTACTGCTGTCAGCAGGATTGCCCAGAGGTAGCTGAGCTAGCTTTAAATGAACTAGCTCAGATGCTGGAAACTGTCTAGCTGTGGCAGCAGAGTTTAGTCCAGTCTATTTTCCTTGCTGGAGTGCAGACAGGAGGATCTTGGGTTCCTTACACTTTAGGTATTTGCTATAGTTTGAAAGAGCTGGTAAGCTATTCCTTTGTGAACCTATTTTTGAAAGTCATGATTTTGCAAAGCATGGTGTTGTGTTGTCAAACAAATGCAAACAGTAACGTCTTCAGCCACTGCAGAGGGCTCATCCCAAAGGACAAGCTTGTTTTCCTTCAGGAACACTGGTGCTAATTTCCATTGCTGTGTTTTGAGGGTTTGCCACTCTGGAAAGGCCCTCACCAAAACTGTGGGTAGTGGGGCATTTTTTCCAGCCAGGGATGACTCACTTGGGGTTGGGGTTTTTGAGACAGAGTTCTTCCCCAGCCCCCCAAACAGAGAGGTTTTTTTCAATTTGCTATTTAACTATATCACTCTTCTGCTAATATTTTCTGCTTCATGGTGGTTTGTGAACGTTGGCCGAGCAATTCAAGGAAGATCTTATTCTTTTGTTTTAGAATATCTGGTTTGGTATTTTGATTTGATCCTGTTGACAAGGGGTGCCCAAAGCATTTGGAGTAATGTATCGAACAGCCAGAAACATACTATACATTCAGAACAGCTAAAAATTCTTTGAAGGAAAATAAACCAGTAACAAATAATCCTCTAGTAGTAGTCTATATTTAAGTAGGTTAAGTTTACTGCTGGGAGTGTGTATTGGTAGGATTGGTTTGGTGGGGTTTTTTTCCTAACGCACAAGGATAGCGTTACCAGAATTAGCTCACCTTGGATTACCTCAAACAGTCACTACAGGTAACAGTAAAATGAATGGTAAATTCTTTGACATCAGTGAACACGTATATAAAATAGCTTCTCTTTGAATTTTCAGTGGTGGTTAAAGACAGCAATCAAAAGACAAAACAGTATTCAATCAAAATAATTATAAGCTTTTAGTTGTGTGTGTGGAGGTTCTACCCAAATAGAAACTTTCATAAATATCAGATTGTTCAAATGATTCATGGACTTTCACTACTTTTTTTAAGTTACTGAAACACTGATAATTTTAAAAATTAATTTTCTAAGTTATATACTTTCTCTCCCATAGTTCCTCATCAGTCATTTAGAACAGTATTTCTTATTATCTGATACCTGTGCTGCTTGTAGTGGACAGTGGTGCCACAGATTTGTCCTTATCATGAGCAGTAACAAAGATAGTAACGCATCGGTGGGGGGTGTTGCTGCTGGGAATGTCGTTACAGATGCTAGGTGATGAAATAGTGAAATGAGAAGCATTCACCTTGCCGTGTAAACTGTCGGATTTTGATGTGCAGATTACAGAGCCTTATCTGCAATACTGAGTTACAACAGCTTGAATATCTCTTAAGTTTAAACTGCAAACTCTATTTGGTTAAAGAATATGTTTCTAATGCTAGAGGACCTTTAAATGTGTTGAAAGAGATTATAGGTGACTGAGTGCAAGGCACCTGGAGTTATTTTTAAATTAATTTTTGTAATCTTATATAGCTTATATGTTGCTGTAATACAACACTACATACTAAGACTTCAGCAAATTTTCCCAGAGGTCCTTCTTGCTGTTTGTAATTCAGAGAACAACATGAGCCTTAGCACCAGCATGTTAAATGCGCTAGGTCTGTCGATACTGCGTAGGTTAGAAAGCTTCATACTGTAGTAAGCCAGGTACATACTGGAGGCAGGAGAAAATTCCTTTTCGGACAAGGTTTTCTGACGTGGTGATGTTGTCTGATACTTTTCAAGAAGTAGTGAGGACTTAGTTTGGGTAAGATTCTTGGGAGTTCAGGTAAAAAGTTGCTTTCCAGAATGTTCGAATTTTGCCTACTAACCTGTTTCTTACAGTACAAGAGATGAGCAGTGGGAGCTAAAAAAAGACTTCTGATGGACCTCTATTTGCAGTGCTACTGCTGTGATCTTGAATGGTGGAGGAGTGTCGTGCGGGTAGTTGACATTTTTATGGGAGGGTTTTTGTTCTCACTCACCTGGCCTGTAACCATAGAGAAGCTGGAAGACATCTTAATGAGAACAAAACCAGCATGCCTTGAACTTTCTTATGCTTTTCTTTCTGATACAGCGCTAAGTTCCTCATGCTGTACTGATAAAGTGCATCTGGGGTGATACCTGTGGCATGTTAACATTTCGCCTTATTAAGAAATATGGACAGTAAGGGTGTTGACTGACTGGTAATATGCCATTTACATAATGGTGCAAAAATACATAGTAACGTATCCTATGTATTGAACAACCTAAGAGAGAGAGATGAATGAGTATTAATTCAGTTTCCAAAACATCAGTATCAGTTATTCTTTTAATTCAGCTCTCACTACTTCTAAAGAATCTCTTGTTCAACAGGTTTCTAACACCACTGTTCACTTCAGGAAAGCATTCATGTTTTTCCTTATTATTCAAAAATATCTTTCAATGATTGTATAATGTTAGCATGTTGAGCTATTCATTCTTTTTTTTTTTTTTCTTCCTAACTAGGGCGTGCAGCTTCAATTATATCAACATTACTGACTGTAGGAGTACTTCTTTTTATACTGCATGAATTATTGCTGATAAAACAAAAGCAAACTAACGTCATGCTCCTATGAGAAGGAAGCCTTCGTTTACTTTATTCCTGTTGTTCTGATGAGACATTGTATTTGAGACTAATTTTTTTACAGTTGGGAACAGTAATTTTTAATATTAAAGTACATGTGAAAGTACTCCAGTATTTACCTAGAGGAAAAAAACTAGTCTGTCCACTAAATGTTCTTTGTTGCTCTCAGTCTTGTTTCATCGGTCTTGAATGTTGTAATTCAGCTAGTCCGAGTTTTAAGTATATCTTGCAGTTTGGCAGCAGCAGGGGGAGTAGTGTAGCTTTATTTGGGGGCTTTCCTTGACCAATGCTAGGGTTAGTCGATCATTAGCCCGGAACAATGCTTTCAAGCTCAAAAATCAGTTCATGTTAGGAAATCTTCCACTTCTCTCTCTTTAGATGAGCTAGAAACATTATTCTGCAAGCTTTGCTTTGCTGCACTTCTGTAAAGCCCAGCTCCCACAGATGTAGAAGTGTACCTGCTACGAGTAAATTATGATCAGGTTTTTGCGTCCTAATGCAGAAGCAGGTCAGGCCAATTAGACTCACAGTCGTGAGGCTGGAAGGGATCTCTGGGACGTGAGCTCATTCAGCTGCCTGCTCAGAGCTGGGCCAGCACCGAACGCAGACTGGGGCTTTGTCCAGTTCAGCCATGAAAACCTGCAAGGATGGAGGTTCTTGCACCTTTCTGGGTAACCTATTCTAATGCTTCATTATCACCGTTTCTTGGTCTGCACCCAAAGAAGCATGACCAGCAGGTCGAGGGAGGTGATTCTCCCCCTCTACTCCGCTCTGGTGAGACCCCACCTGCAGTGCTGCCTCCAGCTCTGGGGCCCCCAACGTAAGAAGGACATGGACCTGTTGGAGCAGGTCCAGAGGAGGGCCATGAAGATGATCAGGGGGCTGGCACACCTCCCCTGTGAAGTCGGGCTGAGAGAGTTGGGGTTGTTCAGCCTGGAGAAGAGAAGGCCCCGGGGAGACCTTAGAGCGGCCTTCCAGTACCTGAAGGGGGCCTACAGGAAAGCCAGAGAGGGACTTTTTACAAGGGCCTGTAATGATAAGACAAGGGGTAATGGCTTTGCACTGAAAGAGGGTAGATTTTTAGTAGATATAAGGAAGAACTTTTTATGATGAGGGTGGGGAGGCACTGGCACAGGTTGCCCAGAGAAGCCGTGGATCCCCGCTCCGAGGAAGTGCTGAAGGCCAGGCTGGATGGGGCTTTGAGCGAGCTGGTCTAGTGGAAGGTATCCCTGGCCATGATAAGTCTGCCTCGTCTCTCATTTTATAACGTGCTTTGACACCTCACTTTGTTGCCTTACATATTCTGTTGTAAAACAGGGTTTTTTTTCTACTGTTTTATTGATTTTGTAGATTTCTTACTGAAGTCTGCTTGAATATTTTTGATCAGTGACACACACTAAATAAAATATCATCAAATGTTCCTGGTTTTTGTAGGACTGTTGTATTGTTGGTTCATGCTCAGTTAGTTATCTCCTATAACATGTACATCCTTGTGTTTCCTATAAAGAACTGCCTTCTCTATTATAAATATACTGACCTTCCCTGAAACAGTAATGTCAGATCTTTGTATGTCATTGTGTTGCAGCAAACATCTTGGACTTTTTTTTTGTTAGAGAAGGAGTCAGTGTAGCCAGTAAATTTGAAAATGCAATCAAGTACAGGGTAGAGAGCAAATAGCACGGTAGTGTATATGTATACTCATAATATCTTAAGCAGAAACTGATTTTGAAATTTAATTACTGTGCTATATAGTATCATGTTGGTCCAATCTGGATTCATGGATTTTTTTGCACCTTTACATTTCTATTGTTTTTACTTGCAAGTTAATTTAATCTTGTTCTGCGCATGATATGTCACTATGTTCCCACATGAATTTACGATAAAAATACTATTTTCCATGTATCTGCCTAGCTTTTCTCTAGTGAAAATGTGTTAGGGTATTGTGTTACTGCCATATAATTATAGCTGTGTTACATTTTTGGCATTTGTTGAATTAATCCCTTGTATACTTCCTCAAAATAAAAATGTTATTTAGATAAGTTACTGACATAATAAAATAAACCTTTAAAAATTATATTGCTATATATATGTCTGTATAGGAAGAAGATCAAGATCAGGATGCCACAGTTGGAAAGAAGATTATTAATCGGACGTTTCTTTCTCTTTCCCAAATTACTGCTTTGTCAGAACAAAATGTAGAAGGAGTTCAAAAGTAAGTGGCAATGATTACAATGCTAGAACCAATATAATGATGAAATAAAAATTATAGACTATTTGTTAGATTTCTTTTGTAATGGTTACATCATTAGTCTTTAATTGTTCAATCAATAATATTTAATATGATTCATGAAAGATAGGGAGAAATACTGTTGATCTCAGGTGCACTTTGTTTTACTGTATTTCCTATATCTCTTGATTTTTCTTTGACTTTTTTTCCCGCTAGTATTTCACATTGATATGGTTTCTGAGTTACAGTAGTATTAAATATGCTGCAAATGAAATACTAAGACGTAAATAAAAACAGGCCAATGCCGAGATTTTTTTACAAGTCTCACTTGGTAACTTTTTTGCTAAAACATTTAAGATTCTGTACTGTAACATGAGTTACTGAAAAATCGGAAAGGTTTTAAAAGTTCAGAAAAGGATGGAAAGCTTAAGAAGGTATTAGTAGGTAGCAGTTATGGTGCACTGGGGAAATAGGAGGCAGCCAAAGACTTCTGATGTAAGCCCATCTTCTCTTTCCTGTAGCAACACTCTCCCATGTTATTAGTGCTTAATAGCAGCTAAATTTAGGAGGCCAGGAGTTCAACCTGAGACTCTAGACTTATATTTTAAGGATGGGATTTTTCAGAAGTGCCCAAATTATTTAGGAGCGTTTGTGTCCACTAGCAAATTCTTAGTGAATTGAAAGCTAAAGGGCTGTCCACTGGACTAGTTTGTGGGGGATGGGGAATAAAAAAAATCCAACCTTGTCTCTCTGAATAGATAAACCATTTAGCAGAGATTAAAATATTATTCATAGAATCATAGAATTGCTTAGATTGGAAAAAGACCTGTAAGATCATCTAGTCCAATCGTTAACCTAGCACTGAC
>JAVKLA010000093.1:8729027-8774770 GCA_034782735.1 Sagittarius serpentarius | reverse complement strand
ATGTTAAACAGGACTGGCCCCAATACTGAGCCCTGGGGAACACCACTCGTGACCGGCCGCCAACTGGAATTAACTCCGTTTACCGCCACTCTCTGCACCTGGCCTTCCAGCCAGTTTTTTACCCAGCAAATTTATTCCTTATATATATTCTGTTCCTCCTATTCGTCACTGGTCTGAGGGAAAAACAAGTTCGTTCTGGTTTTTTTTTTTTTTTTTTAAAGAAAACTGGAAAGAAAATTTGTTTCCATCAAATAATAATAAAAAAATTTCATTTACTGTTTTGTCTTGCACAATAGGCCTCTTAATTTAGAGGAGAGTGAAGCATACAACTCACTGGAGACTAAAATGTGCTTAATGATGCAATTTATTGTGAAACTTTCTCATTAAGATAAAAAGAAAAGCATTGGAAGATCTTACATTTCTTCTTAGTCTCAGCTGATCACATATGTACATATATATATATATACACACTGTACAAGTGGAACGTAAAGCATATACTGCATCTGACGGCAAAGAGATAGTTACAGGGTATTTTATGCATTCTAAGCAGTTTAGTAGCAGCCCTGAAATTTTTTAGTTTACCACAGTGCATCATGTCTATACACAGGAGCAGTTTGAAGGCCACAGCTAGGGTTAGAAAATCGGAATAGATCTGATTCAGTATGAGAATTCTGATATCCTGCGTTCCCATCTCTCATGGAGTTTTGCCCTGCTGTCCATCTCTGTAGGACTTGAGCACCTTCCGTGAAGGAAGAAATGGCAATCAGGGTAACTAGGAAATCTAAATGCCCCATCATTTCCCAGTCATTTATAGATACTGTTGTCACTGACATGCCTGACAGAATATTGAAAAGATGAGTACTGGCATTGTTAGCAGCATCAGAGAAAATCTAAATCCCTGAGAAGCTCTGATTATGAAAACACAAAGTTGGCAGAAGCTTCAGAAAGAGAGGATATGGACTGTTTCAAACCTTGGAAAGTTCAGCTGGCCACATTCCACTTCTATTTCAGTACGCAGTTAAGTGTTTTTAACCGACTTGCATGTGCGCGGCCATACAAATTTGTCATGCAGAACAAAGGAATACATGTTTTAAACAAAACTGATTGGATTATATGCTTTACTTTGTTAGCTATTGAGGCTTTAATTAAAAAAAAGAAACTCTTATTTGACAGTGTATCTCTACTGGTTTGGTGAGAACTCTGGAAAACTAATGGCTGCCTCTCAGTAGGTCTGAGATTAATGCCCTTCTTAGGAAGGAATGAGAAGTGGGGTCAGGGGAAAGACTCTGCTCTTTTACAGGGGTCTAGAAACTGTGATCACAGCTGGCACCTGTATCGTCAGGTATAGTTAAGAAGCCAAGGATTGCTTTAATGTAAAACTTAACTACCTGAGACGTGGCTGACGTTATTCTGCAAACTGAAGTCCTAGCCCTGATCCCCTCTCTTCATGTGGAAAAATGCACACAATTATTATAAAAGACATAACTAATTCTGTGTTTGGAGTAGACATAAATATGTCGGCAACAGCAAGGTCTCCTATAAGGGAGTGTATTTTTTCATTAATTTCTCAAGTTAAAGTAAGTGGGAAAATTTCCACAGTGTGCCAGTAAAATAGGATGAGGCTCTTCTTAAGTGTCTTGACCACTACGAAAGTGGAATTTAAACTTCTAAATATTTTAGGTACTTTCAGTAATTTTAAGTTATATTATATACATTAATTTTCAAATGTAATTTTTCTTCAGAGGCTACATGAAAAGTAATCTTGAAAGGGAAGAAAGATCTTTTTAGTTCTGTAAAACTATCTCAGTCAGAGTGAAAGAGTGGTAGTAGAAAGTGGAGACTAATTGTTCCTTTCATCCTACAAATCCCTTCCTGAACAAACACTGATTTTTCTCTGGGATTTTCAGTGTATTTCTCTTTGTTTTTTGTAATGCTTTTATTTTTGTTATTTCATTAATCATACCTTAACATTTAAATAGTGTCGTTGAAACCTGTAGGTGTTTGTTTACTTTTTTCCATTGATATATCCTCTGATCATGAACGTTCATATCTAGAAATTGATGTAGCTAAGTTCCAGGAAGATATATAAATATATATATAAAATATAGCAATAGTAAATATTATAGGTATAATTACAAGCAGACTAAGTTAAACTTAGGATTGTGTAATTTATTTTTTAATTTCATTATTTTACTCTGCAATTTTTTCTAGAAACCTGGAAGAATTTCTGAATTTTAAACAATTAAAGACATCTTTGAAAGAAGCTATTTTGCTAGATTATTATACTGCAGGCTTTTGGTGGGCTAAAGAAATGAACTTCAGTCTTATACAGCTCTCAGGATTCATGGATCTATTAAATTTCCTGTTGGAGAACCTCAGTGGTAAGTATAATTAAAAATTGTAAAATAAATATCTGAAATGGAAGGCAAGAATGTTTTCCAGTCATTTTAATAAAGTGGTATTTAATTATGAGTAATTGTAAAATTATTTATTTTCCTCTTGAATGTTGGCATGTTATACCTTGTACCTGAAAATAATTCTTATTGGCAGAGGTTAAGCTTTTGTTAAGAGAGAACTGTAGCCTTTTTAGCAGAATAGCCCTCGTTCTTTGTTTGTACAGTATGTGGTACAAAAGGGCCAGATCCTGAAGAGACCTCATCTTTGCTTTGGTAAAATAAATAATAATTACAGTGGAGTGAGAGCAATGAGCTCCTAAATTCCAATTCCAGCTCTCTCAGTGATGACTCACTGTAGCCGTGGGCACATTTCTCTGCTGTTTGAGATATTCAGTACATCCTGTAGCATTACAGCAGGTGAATTACATTTATTTTATTCTTGGAGGTCAACTCTCAGGCAGCTTTCTATATGGCAAATGCTGCACTTCTGGCACAAATTGTATCAGTTCACTAAAGACTGGTGAGGGAAGTAAACTGGCATCACTGCCAAAGATGAAAAATGACAATGAAAGGACTGTAGCTCTTGTGGCTATGAGGAAATTTGCAACAAAGCATGTAGCTTGGGTCTAATGGGAACAAAATTGCTAGAAAAAATGGTAGCAGCATCCTCTAAAACCCATTTTTCAGAGATCACAATGCTTACTTAACATTCACTTTGAAGGTGATTATATGGAGAAAAGTCCATCCCAGAGGAAGAGCGCAAGGACTCAGCAGTTCCATTCAAAGGAGAAGATGAATATTTAAAATCAAGCTCATAACAGTTATTATACTCTTTCATTGTAATTTAATTCAAGGGCCTTTCTGACTTGGAATTTTGACAGAACATGTACGTGCTGTATGATCATTGGAATTCCAGTTGTCCTTCCTGTCTCCAATGAGAAAGTATCTTAACATATGCTAACTATATTAATATAACAATGGAGAAGAATGGAAACCTGTCAGAAATTAGTTTTATGAGACTGTATGTAATGCATGTATACTAGACAGGCTGCTAGCACAACTGATTATTAAAGCTGTCTGACATTTTTCAGGAATGTGATCTTGGTTGCATAAAGCTTTGCCAAACTTTAACTCTTTAAGCTGATTTTTTCCATGGCATTGTCTGCCTCTGATTAATTTTTATATATAAAATTACAACTAAAACAGTTCAGTGGGCTTGCAGACAGAGGCTGTGGAAAAAAAAGTATTATTTTGTGCCTTTTTTTTATTTAACAGCTCTAATACCCCTATGCTTCGAAATAAAGACATAAGGTTTGGCAAGCAAGAGTTGTGAATTTGCTTTTCGCTGTCCTGTGAAAATCCATTTGGATTTGGCTAAGATACATGGCTTTTAGGGAAAGAAAATGCAGTGTGTAAATGCTTACAGGAGACTACTTATATTTTCTTCACAGCTAAGTTCCCCAAATGATCCATCTTATAAAGTATGCTGTAGCCCAGGGCTGAGATGAATTTCCTTGTAATTACTGTTCTCAGCTGGTGCAAGTTCCAAGACCAAATATTTCAACTAAAAGCAAAATGCTAATGTCTTCTATATTAATGACCATTTGCTTTCCCTTCCCTACACTGGACCCAAGCGGCCTGGAGAATTAAGCTGATTTGACCATAAGAGCAAGAATAGCATGGAGCAGGAAGGATGGATTTAGAGAAGGAGGGTAGTGGAAACTCATTTAAGGCTGGTAAAGGAGAGAGGAAAACTGAGGTTTGGAAACTGGAGGCTTTCGTTGATTGGGAGCCATAATGAATTACTTAGATGATTTGATTCATCTTCTATACATTGAGGATAAAGCGCTGCTTACTTCACAGAAGTACTATGAGAACCTTCCCGAGAGAGGCAGTTGGGGCTGCAAATCAGGTGTGCAGAGGAAGGAGAAAATGTGGACTAGCTGGCGACAGGCCTGGGCCTGGGTGTTGTTGACTTCTCATGATCTTGTCACTTCCCTACTAACTGTGATATTTCTGGTTCTGTTACTCCTTCTCATTTCCTATGGCTTCTATTTCCTCCATATTCTCTGTATTTCTTTCTTGTTTCTGCTGTTATGGTTATTTATATTGCGCTGCCTCTGTTACTGAAAACTGAGGTGAAATTTTCAGGGTTTTGACTGCTGTACCACTAAAGGGCAAAACTATAAAGACCAGAATCTTCTAAGTTTTTTTCATTTGTTTTCTATACAAAGAACCAAGGGGCAGATCAGTAGAGAATTAAAACAATAAGGAAAATAAATCTATTTCACCACTGGTGGATACTTCCCCATTTTCTACTCTAGATTTTTTTAGACTTAAAAAGAACAAGTAAACTGTTCGAAACTTTTTTAAACTCCACCATGGCACACACGGTACACAAATCAGAAAAATGAATCCTTTCTTTTTAAAGGTTCAGCAAACACTGATACATTTCAGATTTTCCTCTTTGTCAAGGCAGTTAGCAAAAATAATTTAAATTTTAATTCACAGCTGTTTTGGCATTTGGTTTCGATTTCCAGGGTAAAAATGTAAAGTGATTAACTGTTTTGGGGGGGTGCAAAAATGTCTCCAAGTTTGATGATACATCCAGAGTATTATGCATATTCATGTTTAATCAATGATGACTGTAAGCACTTAAAAAATTGGTTAAATTGATTACCCTTTTTAATATCTGTTCCTTTATTAATGGTTTATGTTGCAAGGGGCATGGTCAGAAGAACAATCTTTTAAAATATGTAAAGAGTAGTAAATTTGTTTTAAAGATAAACATACTGCACGTCTCAAAATTACGTACTGTTCTGCCTGTGGTTATCTCTGCATATGGACGAGGCCAAGCTGCAGTATCTTAAACACCTATTATTGTGATCCTTACATTATGAAGGTGGATCAGTGAATTTGTGATGGAATTTTAATGCACGTTTTATTGATAAGAATAATGGCAACAGAGAAAAACGTTTGACTGCTGTTGCTTTTTAAGTTTCTACGTGGCTCCTAACTTCTTACACTTCAAGAAGTCTTATAATTAAAATGGGCCAAAAAACCCCACCCCACCCTGTCGTGTTTATACTCAGTTTTTGTTCTTTGGCGTTACTTTGCAGACAAACATATGACCTTAGGAGATAATTTAAAAGAACTTGGAAGAGCAATGGCTGGAATAGGAGAAACTGATTCAGAAAGAAGTGGTGACTTGAATTTCTTCAACATTGAGCAAGCCAAAGCAGTCATTGATTACTTGAATATCAGGTATTTATTTCTACAGGATCTGTTATTTCTTATTTGAATAATTTAATGCAGTGGGAAATCAGCTGATAAAATAAGTTAGAATTATTTAATTGGATATGTTTATACTGTGCCAACATAATGCACACACCAAACTTTAAAATATTAAAAAGAGGAGAGAATATGCAAGTAGCAGTAAAGATTTGGCCTCAGATGTCAAAGCCCAGGAAATAAAATTAGACTGGAAGTTTATCAAAATCTAATATTATGCTCAAAAGCTTCCTTCTGGGTTTTGTTTTGAAAGATAAAAGGAAAAGGGGAGAGTGGTGTATAGAGAATATTCTTGGTTTGCTTTTAAAACATTCTACTTTTAGACTCCAGCTGAACAAAATCCTAGGTCTTGTCTATAACTTTAAGTATTTGTCTGGCCTTGACAGCTGTAGCAGACTTCTTAAGTGGTTTAAAGTTATGTACTCTACAGAGTTAAGGCTATGGTCATGTATGAGTCATAAAAATGTTGCGTTTCAAAGTTAGCAAAAGTTCAGTGTCTACATGAGAAGATTTCGTGACAGGTCTCAGCTTTTAGACAGAAACACAGAAAGAGATACAAACAGCAGTAATTCAGTTACTTATCTGAGAGAAAAATTAAGTGTCTGACAGCAGCCAGTCACACCTCTCCATGTAAAGTCTTAACTATACAGTAACATATACAGACCTTTCTCCACTGAAATGCCATAGTTAAGACAGTGGCTATACTCATATACCACTGTTTCCAGTACATGATGGACAAAATAGTTCTCAAGCTGTTGTATCATCCATGAATGTCGAGGGCAAGGAGATGGAAAAAGGAAAAGGTACCATTGTAATATATGCTCATACACTGTACTACTTCTGTACCCCTTTGGCCTGTTTCCTGACCCGAACAGTGGTTAGAGGGAGAGATTTTGTGGCAGATGGGCATAAAAAGTGAGTAAGCTCATGACTGATCCATACACAGAATTGTTGGGAATTTTCTGACTGTTCTTTTGCTAGGAAAAGTTTAACACGACAAAGAGGTGGTTTAAGAGTGTTTTGCTGGGTGCAGAGAAGTATTTCCTCTTGAAGACAGACAAAAATACTAGGATGGCTGATAGCCTTCCAGTTTAGGGTACTCAGATTCAGACTGGGGATTTAAACCCACCACAGGTGATTTCGCTTGCAATTGGGCTATAGAGTTTGTCTCTTTCTCCTGCTCTCTGATTTTTTTTCTTTTGTTTCTTTTTCATGGAAAATATAACAAACTTCAGGTTCTTCCCATATGAAATGAGAACATTTCTTTAAAGCTCAAATTTCTGTAGTCAAGGCAAACCAATGTCCTGCCAAGTACTAGCCCTAAACTAAAAGGAAACTTGGCATTTAAGATGTCTCACTCAACTTCTTTTACTTCTCCCTTCCTGTCTGTGCCTTTTGTATATTTATTTGGAACAAATGTTCCTTCCAAATAGCATGTCTTTAGCTCTTGTGTAAATTATCCATTGAGAGATACCTTGTTCATGAAGTAATTCCTTCACAGTCACAAGAATTTCATCCAAGAGATTAGGTGCTCCATCCTACTACCACCAAAGTATTAACTGAGCAGGAATACGATCAAGCCACAAGACTTTTGCAGCAGAATGGTATTTTGGCCACCAATTATGTGGCGGTATGTTCAAACGGCTCAATTTATTGCAATTACGTGCAGTTGCAAGGTCATGGATATATACACATACACTGAAATGTGTCATATGTGTCCAGTTTATACAATCCGTTATTTCAGTCATTTGAATATTTTTTTTCTAAATAAGAACTGAATCAGCACACTTACATGGGTGTATTTTGAACTTTATGAACTCAGAAATAGGTTGAGTTTTATTACAATTCAAATTAAAGTATTACTTGAATATTTTTTCTTGTTCTTCACTTCTTTTGTTTAATTTTAATTTTAAATGATAGGCCTATAGCTTTTTTTCCTACTCCAGATAGTATGACATGTTTTAGTTCAGATCACATTTTTACAGATGAGCTATAAACCCATGGGATTTATAATGGAAATGGGGACAAAAGCTTAACCACATTGGCACAAACTGTGCAGCAACTATAATGACACCTTCAGGTTTGGTGGAAGGTGACAGTTATCATCTTTTTATCTTGTCTCCGTGGGCAAACACACATCAACATAGCTCTTGACATTTTCTTTCAGGAAGCAGTGGAGCTAGGGAAATATGTCATTGTTAATCACATTCAGGTTCTCATATGACATCATAAGAGGGTCTATTCTTAACAGTCTTACTTTTATGAGTGAAATTATTTTTGTGTAATGGCTGAAGATGTTGGTATGGAGTATTTTAATTGTTCACAACAGATACAAACGAAAAAGCATTTTATATAATGCCTGATAGAAGAAAGAAAACTACACTGTTGTTTCAAAATAAATACTGCTGATTTGATTTAAAGCGCATTAAATGGAGGAATTCTTTCCTTGATACAGGATTAAGGGTGCCAGGTTGAACAGGGTTCTGTTTGAAAATAAATAAATAAATAAATAAAATTCAGAAATGCCAAAAGTAATGACTTATATTTTTGGGAATATTATAAATTATCCATACCTGTAACACAGTACATAAAAAAAAAAATCATAACATGTTTAGAGGGGAAGAAGAACAACTGATTTTCAGGTGCTGTAAATCTGGCTCATTTCCAAGGCACTGGAATAAATAAAAGGAAAATGTTTGAAATTATAATTTCTGCCAGTGCAGTTTGAAAGATATGTATCTTATTTCTTGTGTGTCTGTGATGTTCATAAAATATTTTTTGTCTTTTCCAAATAATCCCTTTTAGAATTTTACCAAGTAATAGGTGCGTAGATGAGGGGACACGTGTATTTTCATAAATTGGTGCGAGTCATTTCCAAGTTAAGTCCTGAAGTCTGCTTAAACATAATTCCTGTATCTCCACTGAAACATGGCCGGAATTCTTTGGTGAAGTACTGCAATAAAAATGTACTGCAAATGAAATGGCAAATATTTTAACAACTTAATTGCCTATGTGCTTTGGGTTTGGGGGAAGGCAACTTGTGGTTTATGGTAGCCAAATTTCTTATGCAAGTTGGTAAACAAATTTGTTTTTTAACTAATGGTAGTTGAATGACTGAATTAAATGTAACTGTAGAATAAAACTTTTATATGGCACTTAAAGAGCCAAATGTTCAGTGCGGCTGCCATAATACTTCTCACCAAATTAGGAAATGCATCTGTACATATGTGCAAAAACGTCTGCGCCCATTTGGGTAAAAATGTATTTGAAAGTTTCACAGATGCATTTGAGTAACTGCTGGAAGATGTACTGTTGTCTTGCAAGAGAGGCGGGCCATGCCGCCATTTTATTCTCCTAATTCCAAGCTGCTTTCATGGGCTGGAAGAACCACTGCTGTACGTTAGTCGGCACTTCAGCACTGCTAAAATTAGAGCAAATCGTCTTCAATCTGCAGAACCTCTGGTACTGCGGCAGTGGCCTGTGGCAGCATGTAAGTATCGGTGGTGATTCAGGGAAGGACAGCTACAGCAGCGCGTACCGAGCATCCGCTCCCACAGCTGGCTTCCCCGTTACCTCCCAGAGCCGGGACCGTATTTCAGACACCTGTGTCCCACCTCGCTCTGGATGCAGCTGGCTGGTTGAGCCCTTCTGCCGGCCGTGCCAGGATGCGAGGCTGCGGGGTGGGAGAAAAGCCACAGCACCGTGGGGCAGCCAGCCAGCGTGGTTAAACCATGACAGTGGCACCTGCGGGGGCTGGCTCCCGGGGAGCCTCGGGGAGCGCCACGTCTCGAAGAGCAGCCTGTGCTGGGTTGTGTGGCCAGGCACGTCTATTGTAAACACGCTTTCAGAGCATTAGCATGATATCCTGCAGCTAGTAGCAGTGTCTTTAGCATTAGCTAGGTAATTGCGTATGTTGGGTGTAGCAGTCACTTTCATAGACCCATAGAAACACGGAGGTTGGAAGGGACTTTGGGAGGCCATCTAGTCCAAAGCCCTCCTCACAGCAGGCCTCAGTATTCCAGATGTGGCCTTGCAAGTGCCAAGCGAAGAGGCATTGCCGTCCCAGTTGATGGCTCTTCTTAAGAAAAGAACCTGTGTCTTGTCCTTAGACGGAAAGCACAGGAACCAGTTACAGATGTTCCCTGTATCTTTCCTGGGTACATCGGGCAGGAGTGTGATAAACTCCTGGAATCATTCTTCAACCTGGACTTGCTATGGAATTACAGAGCTGTGTTCTAAATCAGATGTCAAAAAGACATGACAGAAGCCAGAAGTTCTGTATCATGATTTTAAGATAACAAGTAATTGTAACAGATAGGCTGTGACAAACCAAACCTTTGATTAAACAAATGCCGTATCATTGATCATTAGAAAAGGGAACAGGGAAAATTATTTAAAACATGTGAAAAAGAAAGCCGTATATGTTTTAAGGAAGATAAATATTTTACGCCATTGAGGAAGTCTACTTGAAGTTACTTTTGTAATATACAAAACTCCAGTGAGCCAATCTAGTTTTTTAGCTTTTCTTTAAGGAAATAGTATGCTGATTTTGAAACATGACCTTGAGAGAATAAATGCTTCCATTCTTCATTGGTTTGGAGTTCCAAGATCAAACTTGCTCCCTGGACTGGCAGCCCATCCCAGAATCTGAAAGCTGATTTGGCTTTTTTCCTTCTTGTCCACTACTGCTGATATTAAAGTGTCCTGGTGATGAGTGTTTCAAGAATTATTTTTTTCAGAATAGAACTTTGTCTTCGCAGAGTTCAATTTCATAAGTACAGAGTGGATGTATTTTTAAGTATCATACTGTATTTTCTATGGCCATCTGATAGTGAATCCTGTAACTTAAATGCTCTGCGCATCGTACCTGAAGTTAAACAACTGTTTCTTTTTAAAATCTGGAGTATTACTGTGCTGGAGAGTAACTCTTAGTTTAACAGAATTTTAAGTATTTTTATCTTTCCAAAGATTTACAGCTGTAATAGTACTATATTCTCTTGTTTTCTAGTTTATTTAAACACTATAAACTATATGAATACCTCTTCCACACTCCTAGAGAAGAACTTGTGATAAGTAATGAGGTAAGTCATTTTTATATAGATGGAAGTCATTATGCAGAGTTATTTAATGAATGCACTGTGGCATATGTTTTATATTGCTCAAAGCAACTTCATGTCAACATTACTGCATTACTAACATAAAATGGCTGATTAAAGAATACAAGTTAGATGTTTTGGTCCTCGTATTCAAAATTAATTTTGGATTTCAAAAAAGTGTAAATGCATTGCTTGGTTAAGACGTTAGTTGTGCTAAATCAGGAACACTTTTGTCTATGTATTTATAAGCTGATGCATGTAATTTGAATTAGCAGCACATGAGTCTGACTCTATTTTAAAATCAGCACTCAAAATGAGAAAAGGTTGTGTACCAAGCCTAGTCTGACCACGGTCCTCATAGTTACGTATGCATGTGTATGTACAGAGGTTTTATTATACTGACTGTAAAGAAACAAGCTAGCTACAAATTCAGCGTTTTGAAAGCATTCAGTTAATAATAGTGAATTGGCTTAACTGTAAACTTTGTCATGTGTTCTAACTCACATGTGAAAAAATACATAGGAAAATGAATTTATGCAGGATGTGGCCTTTAATCAAATGGACAGATTCAATTCATCAGATAAACCTTCCTTTAGCCTGGCTGTGCATTTTGAGGATATATGTTACAATACATTGAAAAGGATTAACATTTCTAATTTATATTAGGAGATGACTGGTTGCTCAGAGAGGCACAGTAGTGGAATGTTTTTGATGGCACTTATATTTTAGCTTATCAGTACACAGCGAAGTTAAAATTAATGCACTGGAGAATTTTCTTTACACTTTAAGCTGGTGGCTTGATTCTGTAAATGATGTGGGAGAATTTCTTTCTGTGTTGCTTTTAAATAGCCATATTATAAAAAAGAAGGACTTTTCTTGACATGGATGCAAATATTTGGAAATTATTCTCGTCATTTCTAAGGTGGGTTAAAATTCCAGCTATGATGAAATCAGTGACAAAACTGTCAGCAGGACTTCAGCACTACAGTGTTAGGGTTGTGGTTTTATATTGGCTAATCGGATCAATGGCTGGTTAGCACTTTGTAATTGGTATAATTATTTTTAATAAGGCTTTGATTAAATAATTTCTTGTGTAAATCTGGGTAATGTATCTTACCAGTTGTAGACTAGCTTAAAAGAAATGCCTTTGCGGTTTTCGAAAACCCGTTTCTGGATGGCTGAGATCGGCGTAGACCGTCCCAGCCACGGAAGAGCGGTTGTCTCGGCACAGTCTGTCTGCTGGCGAGTACCACCTCCGCTGAAGGTACCACCTCCACTAGGGAATGGCAGAAACGTGTTTCTGTGAATTGCTGTGGTGATGACCCATCAAAGGAACACGTGCAATCTACAATTATAACTGTCACAAAAACCTTCATGACGATTTTTAGCCATAACTCTTTTACAGCCGTTTCTTACCTGTGCGCCAGTCCGGTTTAATCCATCTGTTTGGTATTCTGAGTTCCGTGGCTGAGAGTCTTTAATTTGTCCAACTGCACTGCAATGCCCCAAAAAATCAATACTCATATTCCTGTAGCGTTTATTTTGATAGGGTGATACATTGTTCTTCAATAAGTAACAGTTTAAGGCACTGAAGCTACACATACAAATTTATGGCGTTATTTGCACTTGCTCTATGTGCTAAAATGTGATGAGAGGTGAACCCAAGATAGACTTCAAGCTCTTTCGCTACAACTTTGTTATATTTAGAAATGCTTATCCATAAAGGAGAGCATTACCTTTGATGTTTGCGGTCCCTTAGATGAACAGCTCAAGCCCTGACAAGTTAGCGGGGCTGATGCGGTGGGGCGTGTATGGCTATGGCAGGAGCACGGCCGGAGTCGCGTGCTCTGCACTGCATCAGCTCGGGGAACAGAAGGAGGCAGGAGATCGACTGGGAAATCTGCGTGCTGAAAGTAGATGATAAATCTGTGCTGAGAGGCTGACTGCTGTCTTGCTACGTAGATCAATGTCTTACCAAAGGGGGGGAAAAAAAAAAAAAGCCCATGTAGACACACCACAGCCCACAGCTGGATGTGATCCTTACTCTAAGCTGAGTGCTGCTAATGTCTAAAAAGTTTTCTTTTAGCTCCAGCAATAAAAGTGTTCTTTTGGAATGGGAGACTGCAAATTGTAATGGCCAGATTTGCCCAAATAACAAGGACCACAGTGTTCCCAAAGCTTAATTACAGTATTATCTCCTTTTGCTGAAGACTTTGAGACAAGTCAGTGAAATGACTTGCTTCAACTGAAATGATTTGCTTCGACTGCAACGGCTTGCTTTAGCTCTGTGGGTAAATTTGTGCTCCACGTGTGCCGAAAGTATTACCTACTGAATAAAAGTCCAATAGCCTAATGAGAAGACCTGCTTTTTTAAAAGAGATGCAGCTACAACAAATAAAAGCGGTACTTAGCGTTGTAATAGATATCCTTTTACAGAAACCGCAGTATGTGTTTTCCAGAGAAATCTTATAGCGATGGATTGTAAACTCATTGAATTTTCTTTTTTCGCTAGCACAGGCAATTATACAGTGTTCTCAATCAGGTTTCCTTTTTGATCTCTCACTGCAGTTATTTCCAAATGACCCTGTCATTTCCTGTGTAGAATAAAATCAGACAAGAAAAGGGAAATGACTCAAAACTCAGTTAGATTATGCATACAATATCTGTGGCCATGCCACTTAACAAAATTTAAGGTACTTAAAAGTGGCACGTAATTAGTGGAGCTTCACAGTCTGATTAATATTCTGTGTTCGATGCAGCTAGCATAATAGAACCAGCTTTGTAAAATACAGTATTTTTTAAAAAAAGTAACAAATGCCTGGCTAATTTAAATGTGTTTTTACATTGGCTAAAGCCTTTAAACCAAACTGCCTGAGGTGATCAATATTGCCTAGGAAAAAAAAGGTTAAAACTGAAAGACATGAATGCTTGGTTAGATGATAAAACACACGTCATACATCTAACCTACTTTGGCAGTATTTAAAATTTAAAACTTTGCCTTTCCAGCTATCAAATCCCTTACTTCTCCTTCATTCCAGATCTACAAAGACCTATATATTATGTATGCATGAATACCTGTTAGAAAACATGACGGTACAAGGAGTTACTGAGAAGTGTTAAGATTGCCAAGTAAATTAGTTGTTTTTCTGTTAGTATTATGAGCAGTTCCCCACATCTAGAATGATTACAGAAGAAGTGCTTTAGCTGTTCTGTGGCTATGATCCAAACTAAAATGCATGTAGTGCTAACATACCAGAGTTCTTCAGGAATATTCTTGTTGAAGATACTGTTTTTTCCTTTTGCCTGTTCTGGAGGTTTTACTCTCTAGCTGTGATTTAGTACACCTCTATTAGCCTGCAATTTCAAAGCAAGCAAAAGGAGTGCAGGCTAAATCTTGATGTGCAGGGATTCAATGGAGCAATTCCTATTAACACATGTCAGATCTTATAACAAAGGTTTAAATTGTTAATACATGAATTGTGTAGAAGTTTTTATTCTTTTCTGTTTCTATGTTCAGATAATTTATTTTGCTTTGATAGGATGATATATTACAGCACATCTTGTGGGTTTTTTTCTCACATTTACAAATTGTACATCATACTGCAGTTCATGTTTTTGCTGCTCTCTGTTGTGTATTTTTGGATGGAATGAGGCTAAGGTCTTTTGGGATTATGTCTGCTTTGAAACATTTCCTAATAAAAATAATGTGGTTGGTAAATCTAGTTTTATTCCTAGTTGCTTTAGCCAGCCTGATGGAGTAATCTGCTATTTTATGGCCCAGATGACTAGCTAAGTTTGACTTCTTGAAATAGTAGCGTACAATGTAATTTTCTTTAGAGATGTCATAGTGGGTCAGGTTGCAATAAAAATATCGAAGATTAAGTTTAATGGCAGTGCAGATTCAGTATTATAGCAGTCACTAGATATCATCCTCTGTACTTAGAGTTCCAAAACGGTTTCCATTAATGCCTTCTTTCCATGTACTCCTTACTTTCTGAAACATTAAGCTTTTGGACTATGTCTGGTCTTTATCCAATTGTGGGTTGGGGTTTTTTGGAAGTTTGAACAAAATCCCTTCTGTGTTTGAATTTAAGGGGGTGGATAGGAAGAATATACTATTTGGAAGCTAATAAAGCTTTTTTTCTGATGGCAAAAGACCTGAAGTCTGGGACTTCACTTTGATATGTAATCCTCATTAGGTGTTGCATATTTAGATTGGTTAATCAATCATTGTTTAAACAAATTTGCTCAATGATTCCTTGAGAACTGCATTTTAAAGATGTATGAAACCAGAACATTTCCATAAGCATATCAGTTCACACTAGAGAGACTCATTCCTCAGCTAATGGAGTGCATGCTTTTCAAAGCTTGGAGGTTTCAGATATTTGTAATGCTTAAAAACCACTGAGTTGATTTTCTCTAGCTTTGTTTTGTAAATATCACCATGGCAAAGACATCAAGATTCCTTTGAAGGAAATAAGAGCATAGGACTGGAAGGGACCTCTTCAATTGTCAGCTCTAGTGCCACTTTCTCGTAGGAAAACATCTATAAACCTCTTGTCAAACTCTGGCTTAAAAATTTAACTTTTTTTGTCTTCGCTCTTCCAGTTAGAAAGCTGCCCTGGTGCCTGGTTTCTTTAATGGTCATAAAACTTATAATTTCCAGTCCAAATATATTCACGACAAGCTTACATGCGTTTGTCCTTGTGCCAATTTGTGCCAGTATTGACCTTTAGTTCTTGTTCCATCCCCAGTGTTTATTTTTCTAGTGTATAAAGAGACAGCAATCTTATTGTCAGCTTTCATTTAGCCAAACTAGAAAAGCCAGCCTTCTCTAATCTTTGCTTTTAAGGCAGGCTTTTGATACGTGCATTCTTACATACATACCAGCCTCTAGTCATCCTGTTGGCCTTTTTCTATAATTGTTCCACTTTAAATCCGTTTTGTTTGAACATAAGTGACCAAACTGACATAATATTGTTGCTGAGATAAAAGCAAGGCCTTGTACAATATCAATAGTCCTTTCTTTAGTCTGCGTGATAGGTCCTAGAATCACATTTTATACATGTGTCATGTGGCTGTCTCGTCATAGGTCTACTATTCTGGTTCTCCTTTATTACTGTATTTTCCAGCTGAGGTACTCCCAGTGCACAGTAGGTTTTAAAAAAAATTATGTCCCTACAATGTTAGCTCACAATTTGTCATTGAATACAAGAATGAACAGTCTTCAAGGTCATTTAGTCCCATCTGTAAGATGTTCCTGCCGTCTCGTGAATTGATCATGTCTCTCTCATTTCTTTTGTCTAGAAAATTATTTATCTTATTAAATAAACTATGAAATTAGTCTGGCATCGTGTATCTTTGATAAATCGATGTTGTGTTATATCCCATTTTTCTTTAATTTCCATGTCCTTATTTATTTTTTCCTTCAAAACATGTTCCTCAAGCCTTTACCGCTATGAAGATCAAAACTACAGCTTCGGGAGTAGGTTCATTATTTTACGATTATGAATGTTTAAAACCAGCAAACTGGTACTCAGTCATTTGATGTGTGAGGGGAAATTTTTGATGTCTGTTACAGAAGAGTGTAGTACCCAATACCGGATTACTGGAGTAAGCAGCTGGAGAGCCAGTGGGGTTTGTGACAAAAATCACTGATATTTGGTCCTTTGATCTTGAAGCTTGCTATGGCTATAACCAGAGAGATCTTGAAGGACTTGTGATTAGTCTGGCTGAAAAGTGGAGTCTGTTGGAATTGTATGCAGTATTACTTGAAGTATTTTAAGCATATCTTGCACAGTAGAAACCACCTTTGTTTTTCAAGGATTGTCTTTGGTAGACTCAGTTGCCGCTAGCGGAGATATACTGACTTTTAACAGTTACGTTTCCATATAGGTCACATGCTGATGGTCTTCTACAGCAATTTCAACATTCTTGAGTTTTGGTAGCTGAACTGTGCTGCCCTGAAAGCCAGTGAGAGCTCTGGAGAGTTAGTGGAATTGGTAAGCCAGTGCTGAATACTTTTACAAATCTTGCTTTAGAGAATAGTTGACAAAATGTTTTTTAAATTATTTTCTTAGGAAACATCAAATATAAAACAAACCTGCTTTTCAATTCAGTAACATGTGTGAAGTCATGAAAGTAAAAATTCAGGCAGGAAAAGTGCCAAATAGCTGACATAGGCCATGCCTTCAGTATGCTGAGCACTATGGTTCTGACCCAGCCAGCGTTTAAACAAGTGCCTCTTTTTAAGCACTTGGGGACTTTGATTTCAATGGACCTATTCACATACACAGAGTTAAACTGAGAAGTGACTGGGGTCACATTGCTCAGCGCTCTGGAGGATGAAAAGCTAAAGACACTAGAGCAAAAAAATTTTGAAGCTCATCATAACTTTTTATTTCAGTTGTACACTTGACAAAGCATCACCTTTTTTGTCTGTATGATGTTAAATAAGAGAGAGAGGGATAAAAAACTTGAACTGTTGGCAGTAAAACACTTCTGGAACTGGAGGAATTAATATACACACAGATGTGCTCTCTGAGTTTTTGAAGTATTTATTTAGAAAGGGGCTTGATTTCTGTATGTGTGTGTGTGTGTAAACATACATAGTTCTGATAACAGCAGTAATGGCTTATTTATTTGCTGGAATGCAGGTCAGCTAGGAATTGCAGGCTTTGACTGGAAGGACAGACAGTGTATTAATGACAGCTTGTTTCTGCTGTTCATCAGAAAGTTGTAAGATCCAAATGACTAAGTGCGATATCAGAAGACTATTTATCAATCAATATGTACATTTTAATGGAAGACAATGAGATTGGCAGAAGTGTATTGACTTGGGGAAATTTTAAAGTGGTTAAGCAAAGTACCAGAGGTAGACTATTAGGATAGGAATTTTGTTTTACTTTTCTAGCATTTGGGAATAGCTTACTCTGTTGATGCCCTTTGGGAGTTCTTCTTGTTTTACTTGACCAGCATAAAACAAAATAATTGGAACTGAGTAAAGATCAGTAATTTTCTTTCACAGAAGATTCTGAGATTTTTGCAGTTTGATTTAATTCCAGTTTAAAACAAAAAATAAACACTTAACAGAATTGCTGTTCTTAGATGTCACTGTTTAAACTCCCTCACACCAAAGCAGTGCTCTTGAAGGCAGTTTCAGAGCCGAAGCTCCATCCTGGCGCCATGAGCGTAGTTGGCTCTGCTGGAGCAAGGTCCACATGATCCTGGGGTCTGCAGTGTGCCCTCCACTGTCCGTAAGACATGTTGTTGGCGAGCCAGGAATCTAGAAAGCAGGCTGTTAGGTCAGCCAGCGTGGCAAACTATCGAAAGAGCTTTGTACACAATCTGGTGAGAACCAGGTAAGCTGCTGGCATGTTGGTAGAAAGTAATTTCCGCAAACTGTGTCCTAATTTTTTAGGTAGTTCAAAGAACAACATTTGTAAGGAATCTGCCAGAAAAAAAGAAAAAGGACACATTTTACTTGAATTAACCAAATACATTGTCTGCTGCAGAACAATGCTATTTTCAGTGTTAAACTCTTCCATGTAACATAGGATGGATCAAGGAGTTATTCAAGAAGGTACTGTGTTTCATTTATACTTTGCTGGTTCAAATTTTTTTTTGTTTGTTTGCCAGCAGGTACCATTTTGGTACTTGTTGGTCCAGTGTGACTTACTGGAGCCTGGTTTACCAGTTGCCCTATTTCCAAAATTTCCAACATCATTTTTGTTAATCGGCAGGCAGAGATCCATGAACTTATGCTACAGTGGACAACTATTTTTGTACCCCCTACCTTTATCTGCAGCTTTTTATCATCTTGAAGATTAAATTGTATTCGTAAAAGTATCTGTGGAATGGACAAGTGACATGATATTTCAGGGGAATGTATCCCTATGGGTGAATATTTATGTATCAAATGCATACATCTTGTGACCTTATGTTGTCAATAACATGTCGACCTTATTCATATAAACAAACAGCATGGCATTTCTTTACTGTGATGATTTATAATCAATATATTTTTTTATAAATTTTTGTCCTTTTAGTTGGTGTTATGAGGACAAATGTATTCAAAGTCTAAATAACAGGCAAGTTTTGCAATCCTTTAAAGTTCCTTTTTAAAATGCACCAGAAAGTTTGTATGTTTTCTAATTTCACCTTGCATTTTACGACTTGTCAGAAGATACAACATAAAGTATTTTTACTGAACATTGAATCTGATGTATTCAAATATTTAATTCATAAAACGTTATTTTGATTTCCTATAAATATGCTACGCTCAGCAAAATGCAGTGTTACTAATTAGAAAGCTGAGTTTTATAGGATGTCTGGTTGGTATGTGAGGTAACATATTCCTACTTAGGCTTACATTTAATAAACCTTAGCTAGGAAAATTGTTTAAATTTCAAAGAAAAGATAATAAATAAAATGAGGGCATAGAATATTAATGTGAACTGTGCCTTTATTTTGTTAAAGCATTCAAAGTTAAATAGTGGTGGTCTGTTAACAATCTAGGGCTATTTGGCAAGTCTTTAAACTTACTCAATAATCAAAACATAAAAGGACAATGGAAACTTTTCACAATAAAAGAAAAACGAGTTGAGTACAGAAACCAAACAAATTATTCTCTGCGTTTTCTTGGTAAGGAGGTGAACTTTATAGGAAGGGCAGCAAGCCCTGAGTTAGGGTTGCCTTTTCCTGTCTTTGTTATAAATTACATCTGTCTGTGAAGAATCCTCTCCAGTTACTTCATGGTTCATGGCTACGGGGGAGGTGTGTGTGTCTATCCGGAATGGAGCTGAGAGAGACAAATTAAGGGGGAGCCTTCTTTTAATTTTACTGCTGTTTTTTTTTTTTTTCACTTAGGAAATGGCAATTCTTTGCATTAATTTGCCTTGCTTACTAAATATACAGATGGATAAAATTCCTAAGATGCCAGCTGTGTAAACAGAATAATAACAAAACAACTGTTTTCTTCATCGTTTGTATTCTTTGTTCTTTGTAGCTTGCTAGACTTTTGGAAGACTTTGACACCATTTAGGTTCAGTGTAATCATTCAAAATGTTTTTATTAGGCCTTAAATGGGGAAAGCATTGGGCAAAGGGATGGACTTTATCCAAAGCATAATGCTCGATTCTTTCGTAAGAGTCCGAGCACACTGCAACAATATTATGAGGCACCAGAAATAAGGGAGGAAGCTACCAAATGGTACTGGAAGGAGAGCCATTATACCTGGGCTTAGCGTGCTCTTCATGTCCTCCTTTCCTGTACCCAGTGAGCACCTAAAGAGAACAAGCTGAGGTAGCCCATGTGCAGCTATGCAGATAGCAGAGAAGGGGGTCATGACCAAGTTCCTCTACTGTTTCTTTCACCATTTGATCCTGAAGCAGGAGTCATTTACAGGTTGCTAGCAACAGAGCAGAGGGCGAAATTTTGTCCTTCCAGTCCCCCTTAGTGTGGGCTGATGGCCAGCTCCCACCAGCTCCAGCCCATAGAGCTTCACTATCTCTTGTTCTTCTGTTTTGGGAAATAAGTTCCTATCTGTAACTTTCATCAGCCTTAATTAACCTCGTGCTTTGTGAGTCTCCCTCAAATCCACTGCATTGCTTATAGGAGCTAGGACTCCATTATATATTTCCAGCTATTGAACTCGGAAAAACAACATTGGATAGGTAGACTGTACTGTATCTCCTCAGGGTGGGCTTGAAAGACTCCAGGGCAGCTGCAGTCTTTTAGAGTGTTTAATGATTAAGACTATTATCTAAAGTATTTTATGGTTTGGCTTCCCATTGCACTGTTGAAAATTTGGTGGTGAAGTCATCCCGAGTCTCCTCTTGACCAGCTTAAAACAGCTGAGGGGGAATGCTTAACTGTTTATACCTAATGTTTGCTTTTTCTTATTTGTAAGAGTGGGCAGAATCTTTGGCTGACCTTAAGATGCTAAGGTGGTGAGTATTTGTACGAACTTGATTTGCTTTTTTTTTTCCCCCTAGACTGATTTCACCCTCAAGTTTTGTCTTTGTCTCAGATTGCTAGAGCCCACATAGGTTCTGTAGAGTTATACAGAGAGAGGTGCTGTGTCCAGGATAAAACCCAAACGTGGATGTTTTCAGCTGAAATACATTAACGCTCTGCTCTCCACTTTTTATGAGGAGTGGTTCTTCTGATCTCCTTGGTTGGTTCTACAAGAATCCAACAATATTGTAAAAACATATTGTAGAAAATATTGTTACTGCTCTCACAGCACAGAACATTTTGCACGAATTACATGCTAATACATGTATTACTCTATTTTCTTACTGTTAGAATTCCTGTGCTTGGTAAAAGTGTTGTTGTCTCTGTTCTATTCAAATAATGCTACACAAGGAATGATATCTTCTATGCAGTCGCTCTGTAGTTTATTTTGACTGTGCATATCAAATGTGGCTTGTGAATACAGTCTAAGGAAATGGCATAGATTCTAAGTGATAAAGATGAATGTTGCGTGCTTCATTTATAGCAAGGCTATCCAAATATGGTCCCAGAGTTGTGAAAACATCCCATGCTTGAGAAGTCTTGAATTTTGGATTGATCAAGGCTGTGGGCAAGTTTCAGGCACTAACAGGCTGGAATTCAGGTCTGTATCTTTAGATTCACTGAATGTTGTGTATCGTGAATAGATTTGCAATACATTGCAGCCATTGACAGCGTGTGTAGTACTCTTATTTAATAAAATGGAGGAGTGATAGGGATGTTCCTTAGAGCTTATTCTACTTTGAATATCTGCCTAACATTCTCTCACAGTTTTTCTTAGCATTCATTTTGTATTCATGACACCCGTTTATCATTTTCATCTGTCTGTTATACATTTAGGACTCTTAATGATTTTCTTTTGTTCTAAGGAAGTTACTTTGCCAGCTTTTTGTATTCTGCAGGAGTTAAGATGTAGTTTAAGATTTACATTTGGAGAAATGTTAAATTACCTGTAATGATCATATTTCAAATGAAGTCTTTAAAGGTTTTTCCCTCACTTAGGCTTGTTGTGGGAGACTATTTTCAGTTTTTAGCATTAGTGTTGTCCCTGCAGGCCTAGATTAAAAGAGATTGAGGGCTAGAGGCTGGATTGCTGACTTTTTCTTTCTTTCTCTCTCTCTCTCTCTCTCTCTCTCTCTCTCTCTCTCTCTCTCAAAGTCCTACCAGTGGTGCATTGTGGTGCCCTCCGGTGGGATTTCTAAAAATGTCATTACGTTTCTGTCCATTTTGAGAATGACCCCTTGAGTCTATTGATAGGTGCATGCATGCTGGTGTGTAACTCAGTACTGAACCATTCACTTCTGTTTAATAATCACATTTTGTTTGAGAAATCAAGAAATTGTCAAGATGGAAGTAAAAAGCCAAACGTTACACATTTTGCCATGACAGAGATTTTATCTTTTGTCTCTCCCTCCTTGCTGCTCTTACAAATATAGCTCTCTGAACTACTGAATGTAAAAATAATATCCTCCTCTTTGCAACCCTGGCACAGCAAAACACAATAGGAGAAGTTAAAGACAGGATTTCAGTCTTATCTCTGTGTTTCCTAACTACTGCTCGTTTGACTTCAGTTCCTACTCTTGTTATTCATACTGGTTTTATTGCAGTGTATTTAATTGTCTCTCTTTGTTCTGATCAATCCTCAGTTAAATGGGTAAATAATAAAAGAAAGAGGGTACATAATCAAATTACCAGAAGTAATTGGTCAGTCCAAGCATTACTGGAACTTTGTAATGAGCGGAAAGAACAGGGCTTTGGTATCAGAGTCATAAAGGCCAAGCCTTTAAAACTGACAATGCAAACGCATTGCTACATTGGCACATTTTTTGTGAATTTAAATTACAAATTATTGTGTATAATCAGAATCAGAGCAACTGAAAAATCGTACAGCATGGATAGACTTATTAATTTTGGATACAAATGACAGACATTAGACAAGCTTAGAAGTCTGACAGACTAGGAGAATCTTAATATTTGACAAGTGCAAGATAAAATAAGAACATGTCTTGTGGATTATTTTTTTTTCTTTCATAGTAGTGGGAACATTACACAAACTAATAAGCAGCAAACCATATGCATTAGAAGAAAATGTTCTGCGGTAAGGGAGCTTATTTAGGAAACAGGAAAATTTAAAGACTGTACATTAAACAGCCAACAGGACATGGTATGTTAAACAGGGGGCTGTGGGTTCCTCTGGGAATTGGGAATTAGTCACTAAAGTTTTTCAGTGGTCAATTACCATTTTAATACATTTACCACTTTGCAGACTATAAGATGAATTGTTCTTGTTCCACTTCATAGTGAACAAATACGATTAAAAAGACAACCTGCTTTATTCCTTAGCACTTATCTGTTAATGTGCTACCAATTTTAGGAGAAAATTTAATTGCTTAACCAGATAGGTGTAAATAACTCCAACCTATACAGAAATATAGAATTTGATTTTTTTAATTTTTATTTTCCTTTTTCTGCCAAATCAATTGGGGAAGAATGGATGAAGAGTAAAGAAAAGGTAGCATGACTGTTAACAAACTAAACCCTGCTCTGTGGAATTCAGTTGTATCAAAGGCCGTTTTTGTAGATTTGTGCCACTTACAGGATTCTGTGTGTCAAGTCCCGGAAGATCAGTATGGCAGGAGGAATAAATGAAGGTTCTCATTAAGAGTACACTAAACTTGCCCACTGCTACAATAAACAGTAGTGGTGCAGCTGGGTATTGCAACTTCATTTTTACCTGACCTGGGGGTCAGATTGATTCTTCAACTAGTGCCCTGTTAAGACCCAATTTACTTGGGCTGCATAAAAACTTCAATGTGACGCTAATATTCTGTTGAGCTCTATCTTCAGGGAACAGTAATTTCTACTCATCAATGACATCCTGAATTTGAAAATTAAAGAAATTGTTGAGATGGAGACTTTTGGACAAATTCATCATGGGATAACCCATGAGAAGGCTTTTAATGTCTGTGCTTTTTTCACTGCTGTCAGGTATAAAATTTGAGTGTGCAGTTAGGATTTACAATCCAATTCAGGTATTCTCAATCCACTGTACCCCAAGTAATTTCAGGGGATCTAGTAGGATTGACAATAGACAGTACATTACCATGGTATGTAACGGTAGCAAAATTGGGCCTCAAACTGAAAACTATTAAATTCAAAAATATTCTTGCAAAAATGCAAACATCCCGTATTTACAGTTGTATAAAATACTGCTATAGCTTTGTGATGTGTGTGTATGTGTAAGTAAAGTAGAAAGTGCTGTATTAGTTCATCTTGTGGATCATTCCCAAATAAGACTTCACACTGAAAACGTTTTAACTAATTTTACTTTGTATTTTCTGTAGTAAATTAAGGAGCCTAGTTAGTTTTCAACATTAAGAGAAGGTTGCTGCAGTATTTCTGCAATACAACAGGAATTATATTTGTTAATAGAATTTGGGAGCATTTAAATTCTAATCACACAGACGAAAGGAAATTTCAAGTTATAGCAAGTAAATTTAAATTACACAACAGTAAAGACTTTCATACCTTTGAAAATATTTCAGCACTGGCTTTTTTTTTTTACTCGCTTTGATTATCCATGATCACAGCAGCAGAATTCTATTGCTGTTGCCATAATTTCTAAAGCATAACTGTGCTAACATGAAATATGTATATATCGGTACATTTGCCAACTTGTTTTAATTTTTCCATTCACTTTCCACCTCATGTGCTGGGAGGGGCTGCGGATCAGTACACTGGCTGAAGAAAAATGCAGAATTGTTGCAGGAGAAAATGGAGATATGCAGGCAAAGCTGTGGGTTTTTTTACTGTGGTTTCAGAGTGAAGAAAATTAGGTTTCTGTCCCATAAAACCTGCCTCTTAGACCTCTGGGATCCCTCAGTACACTAGCCAGCATTTGCTGGCCATGCACTTGCAAGTATCTCACAAGCACTGTGTAAGAGAGTATTTTTCATACCACATAAACTTGACAGCTTTGCACCCAGTGAACGTTACTCTGGATCAGGCCTCGCAAGCTATGTGTGTCTAGTAATCTAATTCATATAGTTTGGTTCCTCCTGCAAGCTGGGTCTTGGCTAAGATAGAAAAATGCAATACAAGACACTTAGTGACTATGGAAGGGAGGAAGATTCTGTCCAAGGAAACATTTTCCTACCCTTCTCCAGCTTGATGCCCTCCTGCCATGACACTTTCCACCTCTTCAGCAGCACCTGCTTATTGTAAAAATGAGAAGGGAGAACTGAGCACCACTGTGACCAAAAATAGAATTCCCCAGGTTTTTTTATTGCCGTGTTTAACCTCTGCTCTTTTAATCATATGCACAGCAGGAGAAAGGGGATGTGCTTTAACAACATGTCAGGTATTAAGCAGTGCAGATTTTTAGCTAGACATCATGTTATCAGTTGGAAGTAAACAATAAGGCCACATATATTTAATATTTAATAAATTTTGAGTTATGCTATTCTTTTAATTACATTAATCAGGCAGGCTCCAACACTGCAAGCCTTAGGGCTTGAAGTGCAATTTCAATGCTTTGTAATAAATTTGCCAAACTTTGTAAAAAGATGAAATGGCTTAATATTAAACATTTGCTTGATTTAAATTTTACTAACCCATGCACTTTATAATTCATATTTTTCCAGTGCAATGTACTGCCACAGCAGAATGATCATAATAGTAATTGTGAGTAAGTGTTCCTTTTGCACACAGGTTTTGCTTATAAACTAGATGAATAAAGGGGCCCGGAGTATTGAGAGAATGCTAAAGACCTACAGAGCCTTTCACTTCAAGGTCATTGGTTCAAGCACACATCATTAAAGACAGAAAGTTAACATCTGACTGCTGCTTCATAATATACATGAAATGAGGGAGTGGTGTCAGTGCAGACAAGGAAAAGATACAACCAGTTTAATAACAAGAAAAGAGGTAGGACTGACGCATAGGTCCAAAAAAGAGGAGGAATCGGGAGATACCCAGTTTACCAGGCTCCTGTCTTCCCCTGCGTGCAGTCCTAAGGGCTGTATTTGTTCTTCAGTCTGGAAAGGTTAGGAAGGTTGTAGCCACCCTACTTGGTCTCATTTGATGTCATAAGCTTAATTGAGCTGAGCTGGGTATGTACTAGGTCGGAAAGGATCCAAGGAAAATTCAGGTAGAAGATGGTTTGATGATGAAGTGATAGTGAACCTGGTTTGACGCTGGTGGGGCACTGCACAACAGGCTCTTTGAGGGAAGCTGTAAAACTGATATCCTGACTACTTGTCATTACCTCGAGCGTATAAATCACAAGCAGAAAACTGTTGGCCATGGTGTCCTCATGACTGCCTTCCAAGTGAGTAATTACAGCCTGCCAATGTTAATTCCCCAGTAAAGTTAATCGAATGAGGTACTCTCCCTTTTGATCAGTTGTGCGGTGTTATTGTTGTTCAAGGCTTTTTTAAAGAAGTAGTTGCTTTTCAGTGATGTGATCCCTTTATGTGAGACCTCTAAGGAGATTAGGTGTGTTTAGAGGAAGGAGTGTGTGCAACATGACAGTGATTTTTATTAGCTATTTCTTATTTAGTTGTCAAAATGAAGTAAATTGCTTCTGTCTACTGTTGTAAAAAGTGTATCATTTTTCCCTTTTGTTCTATGAACCACTGAGATATTAAAGGGTACTGTTCCGCAGCTGTCTTTTCTCTTCCTCTGGTCTTGTTGTCATTGTTTGTTTTGAAATCTGGGCGGAGACTGGACCCAGGATGCCTTTGCTCAGTGTACATGGGTTTTAGTGAAATAAATGATTTCAGCCATTGTAAAAGAGCCCTATGATGACTTCTCCTTTCCATAATGGCTTTAGTTATGAACATATACAAAAGTAAAAAAAAAAAAAAAGCTTCACATAAGTGGTTACTTTATTAATAAGGTGTCTTAAAAACATTTTATGAGTAAGAAGGGAAATAAGGTGAGAAAGACCAGAGAAAGAGAAACTCAGCCTTCTAGACAAGGGGGAGATACAAAGGAGTTTGCGGGAAAAATACAGAGAGATGCAAGCCTGGCTTGGTTTGGTTTGTTTCTCTTGCCCTTTAGCCCTTGTTACTTGTATACTTAAAGTTTTCATACCTTTGGAAGAGGTTTTAGTCACCTTTTTTTTTATGGTTTTAATATGTGTATACATTGAAAATATTTAGTCCTGTCTTTTATTTAATGTGGGATTTTCTTTTTATTCTCAACACTTGTCTAGAGCAGAAAGCATTTTTTTAGGAACTCTTGCCTGCATGAGCCATTGAATTAGTCTAATGTAACAGTTGTTAATTTATAGGTGGTTTCACTTAATTGTAATAGGTAAATGCCACTAAAAGATTTTGTGGTAGAATTTTATGAATGAAATTGTGGTTTACTTTTAAGTATGTGATGCTCGATGAAAGGATCTCTGGAACTTTCCTAAATTTTTCATTTAATAACCTTAGCCCATGTTTGTTTTTATGAGGAAAGTGAATTTCTAAGTATTTCACTGAAGAGGCTAGATGTCTTTTTGAGGTAATATGTCAAGAGTTTCTCTATAAAAAATGCATTTCAACCTCTAGGTATTCACACATTGCAAGAGTATTATTTCTTTTCATAAAAGATTCTGTCTAAATTCACATCATAAACTGTCACTGCCAAAAATAAAGTTAAAACCTAGTCAGGATTGAAAAAAGGAAGGAGTCAGAGGTCAAAAATTAGATATTTTTGCAGTAGTCCAGGGGGAAATGTGCACAGTGTGTATCAGCGCTCTTCCTGACAGAAAACGTGGTAATGAACCCCTCACTTTGCACCTTGGTTTTTTCACCTCCAAATTTGAATACAAAACTTTTTTGACATAAAAATCAATTAGGATTTAAAATTGTTGTCATCTCTGTAAGAAAATGACACAGACTTGAAGTAATAAAAAAAAATAAATTCTTCAATCACAAGTTATGGCAACCTGCGATATTTCATTGGACGATTTTTAAGGTTTGAAAGAAAAAAAATGGATCCAACAGAACTTTTACATTTCAAAGTATTAGTGCATCAGCTTTATTGGAAAAAGCTGAAATTGTTCAAATGACCTCAGTAAAACAATTTGGACTACAATTCCCGGAATGCTCATGAAGCTGACATGTCTACATGTTCTTAAAAAGTCATAATCCATCATTCTGATGCTAGATCGATGGATTATGACTTTCTGATGTCAGATCTGTGAATTAAGGCTTTTTTGAGTACAGCCTGCTATCCAATTATTGCCCCTATTCATATATTATAAATCATTATCCCTTCACCAGGTAGTCAGCAGTTTCTATTTCCTAACGTTTCAGAGCCTTCTTTTTTTAGCCATTGTGGCGCTCCCATTGAACAATCAAAAACGGAGAGTGCTGACCTGAAAAATAAAGATTCTATCACAGCAAATTGTTGAGGGAACAACATTCATTTCTAATTCTTGTAGTTTCTGTTGAAATGAAGGGAATTAGATTAGATTGAAACAAATCTCATCCCCTTCCTGCACAAACAAGCAATATAATAAATTAGCACAGAAGTTGTTGGCATGTATTGACTTCATTTCTAAGCGCTCATGCCCAAGTACCTTAAAAAACGATGCTTTCTTCTGATAACATTTTTTTTTTTTATATGAAGACAGATCGGCTTCTGATTTAAAGCTGAAATTTGCCAGCGTGCTACCTTAAGTGATTGTGTCTATTAGGTGGTGTTAAACTGAAGTTCCTTTGAATGAATTATTTATAGAGTAATAAACTTACTTCTAATGCAATAGAGTATATGGTGAAAGTAGAAAATGCTTTACTGTAACCAGTTTAGGTGTGTCAAATCAAAATGCATCTTAAACAACTTTATTAAAAGATATTCAGAAAAAGAAGAGCTATTTTAGGACCTATCATGCATCCAGAGAAGTCATTAAATGAAATGTAATCATGCTGTGTTGGAGAGTTATCTCAACAGATTTCTCAAGCTAAGGGAATTTAGGTCTAGTCCATATGTGGATGGAAAAAATCAATAGTATGATCTTCTTGTTGTTCTTTTTCATTTCATTTTGCTGTACTGATAGTTCTTCATTAGGATGCAGTTTTCACAGTAGACGGCTGTGCATAAAATATGTCCAGTCAGTACATTGCTAGTGGAGTTGTTGTCAAAAAGGATGGTAATCGATGAAAGGGAGGGTGGTACAATGAAAGTGGTAGAGTTCGTCTTTTATTAGCTTTTTGTTCTAGTCCTGTGTCTGTCGTGAGGGCTGTCACAGCGCTGGCTTGTGCCTCAGTTTCTCCTTTGGGTGGTGGCCACGTGGATTCTAAAATCTGTGTCCCAAGGACTGTTTCTATGGCACTTTCTTGAAAAACAGATTTGTGTATCTCCTGTTGCCCCTGTTGCTATTCAGTCAAGGACATTATCTGAAACCACACGAGAAAGTTAACATAGTATTTGGCATGTCCTGTCATCAAGTAGTTGGGGGGGTAATGCTTTAATACGCTGTAGTTTAATTTTTCTTAAAGGAAGACATTGTCTTGGCATATTGATCTCATTCCTTATTGTCTCTTCCAGGAGCTCTGGACATTAATGGCATCCTTGCTCTCACCTTCCTTTTCCTGCTCTCTCTTCTACATTTTCAAATTTTGGCCATTAAGACTTCCAGGGTGCTGCAGAGTGTTAGAAAGAGCTGGTTTGTTGGGAGAGCACAGGAATAGATATTCTACGAATGCTTCTGGAGAAAGCATGATTTCAAGGGCAACTGCCAGCACAGGGACGGAACCACTGGCGCGGCTTCAAAGCCTTCCTTGGTTTAGCTTTCCAACGCCATACAGCTTTAGAGCCCGGTTCTGCTGATGGGGAGTCTAGCGAAGTTCCTTCTGCCATCCACGGAAGTAGGCTCCAACCCATTCTCAAATTTCCTGTTCAATGCAGTTGCCCACTAGATGGAGACGTAATATTTTATACATTAGTGGATATACAGATGGTAATCAAACCCACCAGCTGCTGCCTGCTCTTTCCAGGCACCTTGCCAATTTACTGGCAGTATGTTGACTGGGAAGCAGACAGTGACACACTTTGATCGAAATGCTTGTATGATGATTTTTTTTGTTGTAATATTATTGTTTTTTTAAAAAATGATAAAAGAGATCAAGATGTGTATCTTGATCAAAGGGTACTGCTGTCTGCTTCCCCATCAGCAACTTCTAATTTATAGAAATCAGATTCCGTGGAAAGCAATCAGGAAAGGTTTGAGGTCTTTCTTGTTCTCACTGCCAAGACACGCTGACAAGTGAGAAAATTAAAATCAGAGAAGGCAGGGAGAGAACTAGTAAAACACTGGTTGAAATATAATTATTTAAAGTTCACAGTTTTAATAATTTTAGGGCTGTAAAAAAAATCCAGTTAAAATGCTCAAATTGGCTATCGCTTGTATTACAAGAGCACCTTAAGATCTTTCTCTGATGGAGGATGTTGCTTTGAGACTAATTTACCATTGAGAGACAAATACATCTGTTAACTTACTTGTTGTCATGGAGAAATAACCTGTCTCTGGTTTTGGGGCCAAGTTTTTCAAAGGTATCTCCTATCAGCTCTATTTCTTCCACACGGAGCTGTGCATCCAGTATGATTTATTAGGGTGTGTATATGATATAACGAACACCTGCAAAGAGCGCTTAAACTGGTCAGTCCTGTAAATGTAAAGACAGTGTGTGCAGAGGAACTATACTGAAAATTTGTCTGTTACATTTCATAAGGCCTTTTCTCTTTAGCGTCTTTAGTAAGGTCTTTTTTCTTGGTATCAAGTCCTTCTTTAAAAGCCATTTTTTGTTTTGGATTTTTTAGTCCTTCTAGGCTTCAACAACAATTAGCAGTTACATATATATATATACACGCATGTGTGTGTATACATATGGATCGTGTCAGCTGGAGACAGACTGTGTTTCGGTGCATAGGTGAATGTTTCTGGCCAACACAAAACCACAAACCCAGCGGCAGTGGTGAGAGTTGCTTCACGTTCTGCCAAATGTTAAAATCAAAATAAAGAATTGTATGACAGGAGGACCTAGGATATGTGACATTTTGTCTAGATGGAGCAAGGGATTATCAGAGGGAAACAGCCTGACATAGATACGGAAGTGAACAGAGCCCACCTCCAGAAGTCTTTGGAGTGCCATCTTTGATGCAGTCTTCAGGCTATGAGTCTGTTGGAGGAGGAAGTTAAAATCTTGGTTTGGTGACAAGAGATACCGTTGGAGCCACACTCGACATTCAGCTGCTTCATGCAGTCTGGCGTGCTTGGCAGCTGGGGCCAAAGGGGAGTTTGAGACTGGAGCGGTAAGTGCACAGTTCAGCCTCGCACTCTGCTGCTGGAGAGCTGAAGGTGGACCTGTTGAGCCCCACTGCCTCTCCTCCGCGCGTGAGACAGTCGGCTCTGTTGTTAGCTACTTCCCACCGCTCCTGCTCTCTTCCTCTGCCCGTTGACCCCCGCTTTTCCCTGAGCTGCTGAATAAGTCTTTCCTGCCGCAGAACCAATTTAATTCCTGCGTCCCCATCCACCCTGCTTTTTTCTCCGTTGCCAGCTGAGCTTTCCAGCCCTTAGTAATTTTCCTACCCTCTCCTCAACTTCCCTGCTTGGCAATCCGGACACATTTGGTGTTCCTGATAGGTGTTTTCTTCTGAGGGTTAGATCGAAAGACAGGAGCTTCAGAGTAGGCAATGTCAGGTATAGCTGTGCATTCTTAAGAGAAGGTGCTGCTGTTTGGCGTGTGCTCCCTCTAGGTACTGATGAGGTTGCTTTTTAGGAAAGCTGCCAGGGAGAAGGTGCTGCTAAAAGGAATAAATAAGTAAATCCCTTTGACATCATTGCTTCATTTTTTTTCATCAAAAGCTGACACATTGTCTTTATCTCATCAGGCAAACTGTGTGCAAACTTTATGATCACATTGCCTTTGCCTGTTGTTGTAGAACAGAGTTTCTCAAAAAGACGAAACACAAGGGGAGGAGAGGAAAGCCTGTAGTGTACAATACAGCCCAACTCACTTATTCTGTAGCCGACTCAAGATTTTAACTTCAAAGTCTGAAGCATTTGCTCTCGATCCTGCCTTGTGTTGAAGTTCTGTATGATTGTGGAAACCTTCTTTGAACGGATTTTTGTTGGTGGTGTTACTTGTGTGTGTGGTAATTTTCTAAAAGATAAAGTTAACTTAGGTGTTACAAGGGATAAGGAGTTACTTGAGTGTTGGTTTGTTGGGGGTCTTTTATTTGGGGAGGAATTATTCAGTAGACATGCTTATTTCTTCTCATGCTTTTTTTTAAAACAAATTTTGCAATATCCACATTGGATCGTAAGCTTTGTCGTGAGCTTCCTAACAAGTCAAAGCAGAATGAGATTTAGCGCTTTTTCACCAGAAACCATTTCATGCCCCAACAGAAATGGAAATGACTCTTCTCAGAAACTTTCCAAGTCAAAGTGGGAGGAGATAATCTGTAAGGAGATGTTACCTTCTCAAAAACAACCTCACATCATCCAAGGTGTGGTTGGCTTTGGCAGTTTACCAAGAGGAAATCTTACTAGATTTCAAGTCACCCACCAAGCCAAGCTACGCTGAAACAAAGCTTTGTTTAACTCCTGCATTCACCAGACTAACCCTGCCCCTAGCCACAACTGCATTTTTATTTAATGTGAATGACAGTATTATAAGATAGAGTTAAAACTAACCCCAGCGTTCAAGCTGAGATGCAGTATAAACAGATTTATGAACACGTACCATAATAAGGAGAGCCTGTTTACAATGGGGTACGAAATTCAAGTGTCATATAAGGAAGTGGTGGTTTCTTTTGACTAACAGGCCATGGTTCGAATACTGCAGATTCAAGTTATATAGAAATGCAGTTGTAAAGTACTGGTATCTTAGACTTATGTGGTTTTTTGTGTGTACTGATCAAATATTCTGGTGTTAAAATAGACTAGCTTCACATAGAGAGGTGAATGAAAACTGTAACTCTGAAACTTGAGAGAGAAATTGGCTTACTTCTGCATTCCCAAATTGGGAAATGTATGTTAATAACTTAATTTTGATGATAAAAACATGAAAAATAAGTCCCTAAAATAGTGTCGAGTCAATTTTCTGATAAAATAAATTTGTTTTCCTATTTGTGATTAAAATGACCTACAGTAAGATTTTTGGGGTTTTTTTTTGAATGAGGTGTTAATTAAAAATATGGAAATGGATTTAAAAAACATTACTGTTCACAGTGGAAGAATTACCATAACTGATTTGTTCTCAGAGCCATGCCTGTTTCGAGATGTTTTTAAGATGTTTAAGTTACTGGTTGTTTTTCTGCATGATTGTTTCCAAAGCAAAATGTGATTCCAATAAAAACAGTAATTGAATTTACAGTCCACAGGACAAATTGTTGTTTTAACAGAAACTTACACACTCAGGCAAAGACTTTATGTTTTAGGTCTAGTAACAAAGAACACAAGCTCCCCATTTTTATGTGACTGTATATCCTGAAAAGTTTTCTAATGTAGCATGTTTAAAAAAATCTATATTGTAGTTTTTAAATTGTGTGAGCAATTTTTTTCCCCCCTTAGCTCAGAATCAATATTCTTTAGGTTGGGGTTGTGGGGGTTTTTTTTGGTGTTTTTTTTTTAATGGAACCTTTTAAATGTTAGAGCCGCTTTTTTTCTGCAGCATCAGCTAGGGGTGAATCAATATAGACAAGCCTATGCACATCTAATGCACCTGATGACTGAGCGGCGTTTAGAGAGAGCTTGTTCCTTTGTCATTTGGTGGTGCGGGAGCGTACAGAGTACGGGGCAGTTGTGCGAGGGCCTTGTCCGTGACCAGCCTTGCATAGAGAAAATGCTGGTTTCGGAGGAAAGAGACAGGAAGAGAAGGCTGTTCAAGAGTGGTGGCAGACAAAGGCAGGAGGTGGGACCTCTGTCCAACTTGAGGCAGTGATTACACATTACTCGATCAACAGCAGAATATTATTTTTCTGCTGTCAGACTTTCTCAGCAGGAGCTCCCAATCACTTCCTGAACCCTTTTTGTTTCAAAAGTTTCTTTTAAAGTTTTCCTGCTTTTGGGGGGGGAATCTTCTTGGTGCCTTTCTTTCACATACGTTGCACTCATGTTTAGATAAAGCCTGAAGACTGTGCTTACAAGGGAAATCTGGTGGGGCATCACACAGCTCCCTAGACACGTGCCTGCTCTGACTGGTGTGTCCACAGCGTGAGACATGCCAGAGATAGACATACATGCTGGAGACAAGCATGTCTACATTAGCAATTTTTGGCAGTCTTAGGACTGACCTAAAGCCCTGTGGAACAGTAATAGTTGGTGAGACGTTGCTGCATCTCAGATGTAACACCTGGAAAAAACAGCCCAGGATAGTGCCAACAGCCATCTGACTTTTACCATACGCGCTCAGGGCTGCAGGAAGAATGTGTGGTGCTGTTAATCCCCACTGAGTTTTTACAGAGGTCCTTTGAATAAAAAAGAGAATATTTCGTATTTCCCAGCACCAGGCAAACTGGGGAGCCTGAGTGAGGAACCCAGCTTTCCTAGGTTCCCTGCAGAGTGGGAGAGGTAACAGGCTGTGCCTGCTGTGGTCCACGGCAGGTATATTAAGCAATTGTTAGATTCTTAATTTATCTTAGTTGCTCTGACTGTCTCTCAGGAGATGTAGTTGTCTTTGTGCTTACTACAAGGAGGTGTTTAGGGGGTTGACAAAGCCCCTAAACCAGGTGTGATGAATACCATCCCCCTAAGCAATTTAATTCTTATAGGCCATTTTGTTGCCAAAGGCACATGTTCGCATGCAAATTGATTTTCTGAAATTATGAGACTGCAGCAAGTCTTTGTAAAATGTATGAAGCCTCCTCCCAGAAAGAGGTACCAAAATGCACCTGGCCAAGTATGCTTTCATAATTTTATCACAATGTTTTCAGCATTCATGTCAGATCTTTCCTGATTGAATGATTTGGAAAAAGAGATGTACAACGAGGAAACGTAAAGCTCTGGCCTGATAAGGTGTATGCAACTGCCCGTTGTGCATTGGGTTCAACAGAACCTGCTTTTATGGTTCTCTAATGTGATCACATGACTTATTTTTTTTAACTAATAAGGCTTTTTTTAAAAAGCCTTATTTTTTTTAATATTTCTAGATCCAGCTAGATGGTTACTGTGGGAAAGGTTCTTGTGTTTTGGAGGGGGTGGCTTTCGATCCCTGTCGAGTATAACTGCACAGACAGAATAGGAGCTGCCTGCTCTCTGTTTGTTTGACGAGTGCCCTTGAAGTGGAAAGGCGGGGGTTGGCACTTGGAAGAGTCCTGACTGCAAGAGTTGCACTTTCAGGTACTGAAAAAAAAGCCTTCACCCTTCCTTAAAATCTATATGCATTGTTTTTTAAAGGGTTTTGTTAACCTCAAGCATTCAAAATGGTAAGACAGATCCCAAAAATTCATGAGAGTTGCTTAAAAATAATTGTTGTTTGGTTCCTTTTGCTTGCAGTTTAGTTTTTGAGCTTTCAAGATGCATGTTCTCAGTCTTTCCTCTGCAACCATAAGAGCTAGACACTGACTTTATTTTTAAATGAAAGCTGAGATTCTCTTGTAATCCCATAACTCCAGGAGATTTGGCAATGCTAAACACAATGTGAATTTAGAGTGACCATTCCAAGGTGAATCACTTAGTGATGTGTCCTCAGCATGAAAGCCAACTGGGGATTTTTTTTTTGATGTCTCTTATTTTGTCTTTCTAAAGAAACTGCAAATTGGTAGTAATAACTGGAAGCTTGGTAAAAGCAGAAGTAGATGGCTGCATCCCAGTAAAATCAGTTTGGGTTTTTTTTTTTCCTAGTATATCAGGATATTCTTACAGAATGTAGGTGTTAAGGGCATTCTGCATTAAGGTATCTCTAGAGAGGAAGGCTTCGGTTGTTTTTGTAGAAGCACCCTTTTCTACTCAGTTGAGCATTAAAATTGGCAGCAGTTCCTGGAGCAGGAAGAAAATCGTGGTTGTTGCCCTCATATAGTTACTGAAAACAGTAAGAGGATATGTAAAAGCTTTAACTCCAAGGAAAAATATTTATAACTGTGACAGTGTGTTTCCTTACAATAATTTATGGGCAAAATGTAGGAAAGGAGGAACACAAGCTATAAATAATAGTCCGTATGTAAACATAATGGCAGTAGCAAATTCTTTTTATTTAAAAATTAATATTGATGTTCATTAATATAAATTACCACATTTCAGATGACTCTGATGTCCTTGAGGCCAGATGTCACTGACTGATTTACAGCTTCCTGGGGGGAGGAGGAGATCCTGTTTTGTCAATGTAGGCACCAAATTGCTTCAGATAGCTATTTTGGACTAGATTAATTACTGATGTATTGTCGACAAAGTTGATTCACATCTCAGCTCAGAAACATGGAAAACTCTCTTTAAAACATATTAACTTGAATTCTGAAATGCAGGAAAAAGAGCATAAAGTATGCCTTTGACTTACTGAACTTTTGTCTCATTTAAGCAATAGTGGTTTGAAAACTCCTGCCCAGGAATACGCACACAGAATTTCCATGTGCATCGTTAGCAACTGGGGAACATACTTCAGAGGCCAAGTTTAGTCCCTCATTGATCTTAATTCTGCTTTAAATATTAATACAAATGTGTACAGTGAAGGCGTTCAGAAGGAAGCTGTGCCATCTTAGTGACGCTGCACAGATCATGTATCTGGATTAAGTTTTTGAGTGCCTCGTAACATCCTTCAGTCCTTCGGACCTTGTGTATAGCATTGCTGCAAAATCAGATGGCAAATGTATTTGTAGAGCTATCGGCAGCCTCCCAGAAACCTCCTGTGGGAGCGCTTGTGGGCGATGCCTCAGAAGGCAGGTAGGGTGGATTTGTTGTGTTTGCATACGCTGGCAGGTTAGAGAGTGGGGCGGGGGGAGAAGGCAGGCTGGTTTGAGTCAGTGTGAGACAGTGCATCTCTGTCCATTAGTTATTCATTCACGTTCAACCACATGAAATACAGGCAGCTAACAAACCGTATCTTGTAAACGCCTTTTATTCCCGCAACTGAAATGCAGCACGTTTGTAGGTGTGCAGCTGGGCGTGCTCAGCATGAACGGCAAACTAATGTAAATCCTGTATTAAATATTTTGTTTCATAGCAAATCTCACATATCTATGAGAGAAGTCTGTGCAGGTCTCTGGTAGCGTAAGGTCCTGTGGCATACAATTAGAAACTACATGGATGATACGAATATAAGAGAATAACACACAAAGAACCCCCTTTTTTAAATGCATCTGTCATTCATATAAAATGAAATCCATATCCATTGAAAGGCCATTGAAAGGCTTTGAAAGATGTTACAAGGCTTTAGAAATGGTCCATGCTGAATGTGGGATATTTTTTCCAATCCTTATAAATAATTATTTTCCTGTGTTTGGTAAGATTAGCTATAGAGAATTTATGTTAAGACTCTGTGGAGAGGAGTACAGAATTTCAGATAACATTAAGCTGAAAAGGTGGTTTTAAAATGTTTCTATGATACAAAAGCCCTGTATCAAAGACGCAAATACACCACCCCCTCAGTCTCTTTTCTCATTTGTGAGATAAGTAAGCATAAACTATAAATTCTTATTTTCAGCAAGTATGTTAGTAAATCCAAACTGACCTTGACCTTAGCTTTGCTAATTTCCAAACTCTGATATTTATTCCCGGAGTAGATTGTTTCCCTTCATACCACATCCATAAATACTGCAAACCTTTCCAATGACTTGAATTAGAGAGTAAGTAAATAGCTGGTTTTAATCTACGTAATATTTTGAGAGCAGACGTTCTGTGCTATGACTATTAAGATATACCCGGCAGCCATTTGTATAATACTAAAACCTCTTACATATATTATTAAAAGTAATACTATCAACCAGGGCTTGTTTTATGCCACAGAAACTTAAATAATAAAATACAGTGTGGATAAAATCTGCAATAATAGTAACTTAAGCAAAATTAATTTCAGTAACAGATAACATCTGGGGGAAAATGTAATGGTATATTGGTAAGTTATGCAAAGCTAATTTTATAATAACTACCACATCTGTGGAACTCATTTATTAGAACACTTTACCAATCTTCTTTCCTGCCATTATTCTGTTTTAGAAATTTTCCTGTATACTATTTTATTGTCTTTGCTCTGCCTACATTTGTAAAAAGGTAATTTGCTAGCTCTCAACAACAAGAAAAGTACGTGGGTTTATGTACAGAACAACATGACACTTTTTATACTTACCTCTCTTTATGCACTCTTTTACTAGAAAGAATTCCAGAGAAAAATCGTGGCATGGGGCTGTGCATTGAGAGCAGTGTTTGAACACCAGCTACAGTCCTCAGCTGTGACTATGCCGAGGCTTGATGCAGCTGGGGTGGGAAAGTAAGGGCGACGCTGAATGGTGTTTCCCACATTAACCTCTGCTGAATGTTAGAGCAGCTTCTAGCCTGCTCTACCTTGTCCAGATTCAAGTGGCCTTTTGGCACCCCACTGCACCTAGGAATCTGTAAGAACATTGCATTTAACTTCTGCTCCCTCCAGTCTCTTTCGGAGCGTCCTTTTATCCGCAGCTGACACAGATATGCCCCCTACGTTTGTGCAACTGCCTTACAATTTCTTTCTGTTTGAATTCTCATGGACCCATTGGACTGCAACGTGCAGGAAAATATTGCCAATTAATTTTAAGGCGTTATCATCTTGCCAAACTGTTTCTCACATTTCAATAGTTATATTGATTCAAGAGGACACTTTGAGTAATACATCTTTGTCACAGTGAATAATGCTCACATAATGACAAATCTTCAGGAATTAAAAAAAGGAGGATGAATTTTTTAATGTAGGTCAGTGGAAGTAATTCACCATAAATTTACTCAGACTTCAGAAGCTAGCAACATTTTTTAAAGCCACTGTAACAGTATAAAACTTACTGTGTCTCCTTCTCTGTTTTTAAATAGATTTTACTACAGAGCCATTGGTGCTATTAAACATGAGGTTTTGTTCAAAGGAAATACAAAGACTTAATTGTAGTTTTTTAAAGGAAAGTATTGCATCAGAAGGATTCATTTAAATACGTTTGTTGGCTTTGGGCTCTCACCACAATTCATTCGTTCTAATTTTCCCCTGGACTTGTTAAGGACACAATGTATAGGAAGGAGCAATGCAGAATGGCATTTTTAGGTCACTATATTTTGGCTGTAAACTGTAGTATTGCTCATAAACTTATTATTACTAAACAAAATACTTCATATTCTACATTGAAGTTTCACAGTGTTTTTAAAAAAACTTCTGGCTGAATGTTGAGGCTATTACGGCTCATTAAAGAGACTAGTTCTGCTGTAATTTAGTTATTTCTTAATGATCCAAGGGCTATTTTTAGACACGGAACAGATGAGTAAAGAATGGCTCTCTTTAAAAGGATGCAGTGAAGTAAAAATATTATTCTAAAGCAGAACCTCTGAAAGTCTTATCCATGCTACAGAAATGTTGATCAGCCAGGAACTGATTTTAAAAACCTGGTCTAGTTTTTTACGTTATTTCATTTTTTGAAATTTGGACTGGAGGGAATAAATGGAATAATGATTTAATCAAAATAAAGAGAACATTTTGAGTGAATAGTTAACTAACTAACCAAAAAATGTTATTTTAAGGAAGCAGAAAGTAATTGTGAATTCTCATCCAGTTCAGCTAATATTGTTTAATAAGACAATATAAGGTAAGAAATCAGAGAGGATGGACATATTTGCTAAATCAAAAGCGCTCTAGTTTAAAAAAAAAAAATTAGAATTTGAAAACAAAGCTTCTTTTTATTTTAGAAAGGATAACATTTAGCTCAACTTAAGGCTTTTTCATTTTGCTGCAAAACCTGAATTTTCTGACTATTCCTTTTGCGAGTCCGTAGGCACTAGCACAGTGCTGTAAAATTTGAGTCGCAAGTGATACAGGGAAATGCCTCTGTAAAATCTGGTTTTCTCCTCACTGAAATTCTGGGAATCTTTCTGTCAGCCTTTTGGGTTCTTATAAACATGGGCTAATACTGTGTGCCTCTTTTAGCGAGCTCATTTATGAAAGGGAATCTTGAAGATAATGACAGAGTCCAAACATAACTTCTGAAAAGCTTTTAGGACTACAAAAGAGATTTTTAGTGCAATAAAGTGCAATGGCTAGGTCCCACCATTTCTTTTCAGTTTTTATTACCACTTTTGCAAATGTATAGAACCTTTAATATTTTCAGCATGTTTAACTGTAGCAAGTAGCTAAATAACCCAAATATCAACCTAGCTATGATTTCAAAGGTATGAGGAAATGAATTTATGGGAGCTGCAATTACCCTGATGTGAATTAATGTAGTTGACTTACACCAGGCAAAATCTTGTTTGTAATAGCTGACTCAGAACTGGAACATCTGCCTGGTATTCTCGGTGGGCACTGCCCCTTGTAGAGGCCCCAAACATACCGTTTTAGTATTATACCCTGTTCCTTGCTTGCTCAAAAATGCCTTTTGTCACCCTATTTGGCAGGCACGTTCTCTGTCATCCATTTTTTAAAAAAAACAGCACAAAAAGTTGCCCCTTTAGAGGTTGCAGGGCCGCCGTCTGCATCACTCACAAGAGTCTGAGCACGGACTAAGTGCCACATCCAGCTACTCCGGGGGGGAAAAAGCCATTTCCTTGTCAGAGCATTCCTGGAGCCCCAGTTCACACGCCAGCAGAATACCAGTGAGGTTCCCATGTTCACAGGAAAGAGAAATAGGAGCGAGTTGATGAAGCAGCAAAACTTGGACCATTAGCGACTTAAATTATAGTCACATATTGAAATATTTTTCTTAGGGCCTTATTTGATGCAGTGTCAGTGCAAGTGTACTCCAGCTGACTGCTTTGATAGAATACCCTAGTGGTCAGCTGGCCCTTTAATTCCAAAATGCAACAAGATCCGTGTTCAGAAGGGACAAATTTGTATTGGGAAGACTGCACGTTACCTAAGCTCTGTGTTCTCTAAACTTAATTATCCACATGAGTAAGAAGCTGTAGTGTTATGAAATTATGAAAATCATCTGTTCTTTCCAAGTATTATAAAGAGGGCCCCTTGAGATGCAGCTAGAAATTAAAGCTGATCTATAATCATTTTCAGTATGCTTTCCAGTTCCGAGCACCTGGATAGTAACAAGAAAGGTATTGTTTTTTGTTGTTTGCCAGCCATTTCATTTCCATTTAAAAAAATCTGCAATAAAACTCTGAGCAATAATTAAACCTGAATTACTTTTTTTTTTCTTTTTTCCTTTTTTTTTTTTTTTTTTTAATACTGCCAGTATGTGATTGAACTTGCCCAACCTGCATTTCCCCCCTTCCCTGCTCTGCTGGAAGAAGGCGTACCTTCGGATATCAATTCATCATTCATAATATCACCAACAGCTGCAGAGACGGAATCTAAGGTATAGACTTTTGTTCCTTTTTTTATTATTATTTTTAAAGCTATTTTTCTATGATTCTCCTACCTCATTCATTCCCGTTGGAGCCCGGCCACTAATGGCATTTATTCTCCAGGATACAGCATGCATTCTCTTCTAAGATTGAATGAAATTACTTTTAATGCATTAATCAGCCAGCAGAGGACATTTAACTGAGTCAGCACCTCTGGGCTCTCGCCCCGTGCAGCTTCATAACCTCAGGATCTGCCTGGCCTGGGCAATGAAAGAGACTGACGGTCTCTGTCAGAGCAGGAGCTCTCAAAAGCAGGCTTCGCGTATTGGCGCACGTCTTCGGGCCGATGCTCTTCGGTCTTGTAGAGAGCAGGAGGATGTTCTAACTCACATATTTCTTGTGGCTGGTTCTGCTAGGGGTCTGATCAAGAGGGTAACCTGGAAGAGCCCTGTCCAGAGGCAGAGTCCTTCGAGGCAGGTGCTGCGGCTGTTGTCGCTGCTGAAGACCCCCAGTCCGCAGTGGGTGAAATCCCAAATGAAATTATTGGCAGCCTTGAGGTACTATTACTAGAAAGCTGTTCGCTAATTCTGTCTATGGTTAATTAGCTAGCTCAGCCTTAATGAATATAAACTGTATTCATGCTAAAGCTGGCAAAAAGCACATCCATATGCTGTGAAAATGCGAAGTAGCCTCTCTAAATAACTCCTCGTTTAGTCAGCTTACGTGCGATAAGATCAAAAATACTCAGTAATATAACAACATATATCTTCAGCGCTACTATGTGTTAAGAAACATGGGCCAAATCCTGCTCTCAGTGACGTCAGTGATAGAATTCCTTTTCAGGATCAGCTGCTCTGATGGACCATATGCAATGTATGCTTAATATAAATTGTTAGATGCATCTGTGTTACGCATCCTTCAATCTTTGCAAGAAATCACACATTTACGCCAGTTCTAGACTTCGTTTGGTAGGTGCATAAATACACAACAGCTGCCTTAATGGAAAAGATCAGGTTTCAGTACGTGGTCTGCAGACTCAGAGGAGTCCATGAGTTCTTTCTATGGGGTTCATGAAACGGAAGGAGGATATTGTCAGTGGACTTAAATTTGTTGTAGGGTGATCTGCTCCTCTACAGGGAGGTCTGTAAATTGAAACATGTGGAAAGCCAGCAGAGTAGATCACTGTTATTTTGTAAACTGCTCCCTCAAGCATATGCAATTATTGAAAGCAAACCAGCTAGAACTCAGTTCCGCCAAGGAACTGGTGGAATTTGGTCTTATTTGCAACAACCAGGTGGCGATAGGCACTTTAAACTTTAGATACAGCACATTGGAGACTGTTGACCAAGCAGCAGTTTATTAAATACCTAATATTATCTGAAAACAGTGATATTGATAAATTGCTTTACATGGATTATGTATGAATGGGGACTATAAATTAGAATAATGATGCCATTGTTAGATCTACCTATTTGATTTCCTGTTCCATTTCAACATGTCTTTAGAAACAGGAGGGAACCTGGCCTATGTTGTCTTATTCCTGTCACTACCTGCAGAAAAAACGAAAGGCCTTTTTTTCACTTAACCTTGATTTCATTAGCATTGGTGTTAAAAGCTTTTTTTCTTTACAAAAACTGCACAGATGAGGAAAATGCCTTTTTTTTTTTTTTTGTCTTCTTTTGCAACTCTGCTTATAATGTACACGGAAACTAATTTCTGTTTAGTTTTTAAAAGTTTTCCAGCAGTGTATCTTTTTCACCTGGTTTCTCAGTTTCTTGACCTTGGAGGTAATCTTATCATTAGATTTTTACCTGATACATGGTCAGACTCGTACCATTTTGTTGTTAGGTGTGAACTGTGATTTCACGATCTGCATTATGTCTCCAGGGAACATAAGGCAGCTGTTGCTCTAGCTGAGCCTAGAAAATAACTTTTAGTCTGAAATCACAGTGCTGACACTCAGTGATCACGACCGCAGCCATAGTGAAGTACGGTGGCAGCTGATTTTCGCTGAAGGTAGAGTCAGAGACAGAGGGATGTAAGAACTGGAGAAGAAAAGGCAGCCTGGGGTGGCTGGGAGAGGAGTGTTCCACAGCAAAGCAGCTAAGTATACACACAACGTCAAGGGATGGGGGCATATCTGTGGATGCTTGAGGGTGGATTGAATACGGTGAAGGCCATCTCCAAAGATACAAAGTTGAGACAGAAATTCCAGCTTTTTGACGCTCATCTGAGCTGATGCTTATCTGAGCTACTGGGAACTTTGAAAACATTTTAGCTGTGGTTATCCATTGATAGGTTGCAATATAGCACTGGCGGGGATTTCTAGGACTGGCGAGCCAACACGTTCCTAAAATGGCAAGTTACTGCAAGCTTCTCTGGGCCAAATCCATTCACTTTATCAAAATTACGTGAAGTCCACTGAGAATGTAACTCGAAGTTTTGGAACAGTTTATGTGGAGTCTGTAAAGGACCTGTGAGCCTGTTCCAGTTGTCTGAACGAAACTTTGCAACTCTTGGAAAGACTGTCATTGTACTCCTTCCATTTCTCATGTATTTTTGCAGTGATAAATGCTGATACTGAGAAGTATACATAAATTCCCCATAAAACCCCGTTATTTGTGGCCTTTTTTCCAGTGATCCCACATTTCCAAATGCTACGGAATTAAAGGCTGCTACGCGTTATCGCTGCCAGAGATTTCACTAAAATAAGGCACAACCCTTGTACATTCCCCACAAATGTTACACTGCAAATTAAGCGCTCAATGTCTAGAGCAGTCTGGATTTCCGGAATGAGATACACATTCATAATTGTGTTTGTAATTAAGAAAGACAAGCAACATCACAGAAATATGGGTTTTTATTGTTCATTTTCAGTAATGCTTGCTAATTCCAGCGATGTTTCAATAAAATGTATTACACCAGAGAACAAACATCTGCAGCAAAGGAAAACAGTGGCAACAACCGACTCCCAGAGCAATTTTTCTGATTTGGTGTTTATTGGTAAAGGCTGTCTGAGAACACAGGCAAATTAGCCTATCTCCCAAGACGAGGTTACATGAGAAATGGCTGTCCCGGATCACTTCCTGGTCATGGCAGTCATACCGTACATACGTCGGAATTGTGCACGGTAATATGATAGAGTGTTATCACGTAAGTACAGGCTGAAACACTGTTATGTCTGCAAAACAGGAAGGTGTGTAGGATAATGTCTTACTGCACTACAGTGTGTTAAAACCACAAAGACAATGTGCAGCCTAAGATAGCTCCATCATAATCACTTTTTTCTTCTGATTTTCTCTACAGGCGGAGATAAATGAAAAGCTCCGAATGCAAGAAGCAGCTTATGCTTTGAGAACAGAAAGCTTAAAAAGTCCTAAATAGCCAGATAAGAAAGGTGATGTTGAATTTTACAGATACTGGACAGTAGGGGATGGCGCACAAAAAAGACTGGCTCCCTGCCTGAACATAATTATTTTTGTGTAAAGGAAAATGGTTCTGTTAACATTTACTTAAAAATAGTTCATCCCAGTTCCTCAGATTTACTGTGTTCTGCCAGTGCTGTTATTTAGTTTAGACTTAAGTAGAAGATTATAAACAGAAGGATATGTAATTGAAACATGTTGAAGTTCAGTTTATTTCTGAATAGAAATCCCCATTTTAAACAAAACATCGCTGTAGTTTCATTCTCTTTCCTTTTTCCAGTTGTGAAATATTTAACAGTTTCTGCTTTACACCTATGGGCTTTTTTCAGGAAATTTTGCTAGAAGGGGGATACATAGAGAGACAACATCATTTTGAGGCACTGCGGATATAAGAAGCAGCGAATTTAATTAACATGTAATTACACACTTTTCACTGTAGTTATTCATTAATAATATGTATGTTATTTCATTTTAAATTGCTTCCTAAGCTTTAAAACAGATTTAATGCCTTACACTTCTTTATTTCCACCATATTAAAATTGCATAAAGGAGGAGTTTGCGCTTTCACGGTATTCCCGAGAAGAGTTCCTTTTGACTTCAGCGGAAATTTTTCCGGAATGCATGTGACCTTTCGTCTGAGAAAGTTTCCGTATTTTGTCAGACATTATAGAAGTGTTTCAGAAGGAACCTAACCAAATAAATGACCTCGGGAGAACGGCTTTAACGCCTGTGTTTCAAGACCGTAGCCCGTATTAATCGCAGCGTGACAGAGCTCCGTGCCCTAGAAAGCACGTTAAATACAAGCCACGCTCTCAAGCGTAAAGGCTGGCTGGGATCCCGCGCTTAGCGGCCCGTTCGAGTTTTATTCACTACAGGTTCGTCTTTGCTTCCCTCTAAGCAAGAAAAGTTAGGTTCCGCTTCGTTTCAGCCCCGCCATTGCTCACGGTGGTCACGACGAGGGTTTGCTCGCCCGACGCGGCCCGCTCACAACCCGGCCGGGGCTGGGGCGGGGAGCGGCGGGCACCGCCAGCAGGGGGCGCCGCCACCCCGCGCCTCAGCCGGGCGCCGG
>JAVKLA010000093.1:8688607-8728940 GCA_034782735.1 Sagittarius serpentarius | reverse complement strand
GGAGGCGATCGGGAGAAGTCGGCTCCGTTGCCGCTCGCTTCCGAGTTTTCTCCATCGCCCTTTCCAGCCCCCGCCGGCAAATGGAGCGAGGGCTTCCTTTCAGCTCTTGAAAGCTGGCTGTTCCCCTTCCAGCGCCGATGGAATTAATGAAGAATCGTTGGGTTTACCTGCAGAAAAATCTTTTAATCAAAATTGTTAAGATTCCTGGCTGTGTCCTTTCTTGTTTTATTGCTTTGAAATACGAGGTTTTTGTTACCAAAACTTTCGGAAATCACAGCGCCCTTTATTTTGATACATAAATCCATCTCCCGGCACGTTATGCTAGTGCCACAAGTTTCCCTGGTTTTGAACACAAAGATGAGAACAGAACCTCTGAAGAGAGCTGTCCATATGAAAAAAAACAAGAGTGTTTTAAATACTTCTTAGCAAAAATGTGTTATTGGCAATTATAGCGCTGTTTAGCACTTCAGACTTAAACCTGAAAACTGCAACGTTCCTGCTACAGCGCTAAGCGGAAAGGGACCAACTACGATTTATGTTAAGACTGGTGCTAAACAAAGGCTTTTGCCATCTCTCTTCCTCCCTCTCCCAGATTTTGTAGAACCTCTGGGAAATTTTACAGTGCTTTGAAGATGAGAAACTGTATAGGAACATCAACTATTACTGCAATGATTTGTTAGCATTCAGTCTTAGTACATATGCATAACAGCTGAGGTAGCGCAGAAATCCAAAGTGAAGTCCAGATCCCACAAACCGTATCTGTAACTATCGTCCTGCTAAGCGAAATAATGCTACCAATAAAAACAGCCCAGGGATTTCTTGGCAGTGGGAAGGAGGATGGTTAGGAGGCTGAAGGAGGGACGATGAGTAAAAGGTAGACATAACATCTCTCTAAGCAGTCAGAGTGCGTGTTCTGACACAGCATATGAACATCAAATTAAAGAACCCTTTAATGTCTTCAGAATGTTAATATGAAATGCAAAACGTCATGCTTTGGATAGATGGGTAGGAACAAAATGTTCAGATGCAATATGGTGCATTAAGAACAGTCTCCATTCTGCATTCCTGGCTTTTCCATTGGTTTAAATCAGGCTTGCTGTTTCTCAGGTCTCTCGTGTCATGTTGAGTTACTGCTATAGTCATCTCTAAAAATAATTATACTGTCATTCCTGAAACCTACAGTTGAGGCTTTGGTATAACAATCTTTGATTTTTAATATTTTTTTTTTCCCAACACTGTTTATGTAACATAGTTCTTTACAACACACGTACTTAAGGTAGTTCCTTGACGGGTTCCCGCCCTACAGAGCTTTCAATTTAAATCAGATCTTGTAGAAGGGAAGGAAAGAGGTGTTACGTTCTACCTTGTCTGCCAGAGAAGTGGTAGTTTTCCAGGGGACGGAGGACAGATGAAACAGTATAGTTTTTCCTATATAAGGTATAATATTGATGTTCTTTAGCATCTTTGTGGTAAAATCCTGGTCCTCACTAGGATTTTGTAATGAGACAGCGAACAGCTAGTAATAATCCTCTAGGAAAAGAAAAACTCTATTTTCAGGCAGTGCTTTCCTGTATTATAGTGACAGAGTGATGGAAGTTTAGAAGAGATGGAAAGCAGCTTTTCTAGTAAGAAGCTGGCTTGAAAAAGATGGGAAAGGAGAGAAAAGGGAAAACAGTTTTTTACCTGTTTCATAGTGTTTTGCCATGACCTTTTCTTCTCAAGCCTTGCTTCTCTTCTTCTGCTCCGAAACTTGATTTGAATTTGGAAATTACCACATTGTTTCCTTCCTAAAATTGTAACTGGCATTCCTAGAAAATTTGCTTTCCCAGAAAAGCCACTGTGCGTAGGCTTCAAATGCAGCTTTTCACAAGTGAGAAAAAAGACATTTTCTTCAATAACTTATGCTGCCAACCTGACCACAAAATGCGTGCAAAGTCAGCGTTGGTCCATTTAAATCAGACTCTTAAGCACACGATTCCATTGACCACCAGAACGCATTCATCCTGACGTACGTATCGTACTTACCTGAAAAGCCCCCAGAGCATAGGTTTGATCCTGGGCTAACCCAGAAGTGTGCAGAAGAGAGCTGCTCAGAAGAAAGGACGCTAACGTGGGCTGTACCCTCCCATCCGCAGCTTGCACCTATTTGTGGCGGAGTGCGGATGTGACAGGTGAACTTTAACACGGCTTACGTACGTAGCAAGGCTGGTAAAGAGTCCATAGCTAACACCTATAGGTTTACTGGGCTGTGAAAGCGATGTTTGTACTCTTCTTGGCACCAGCCAGAGTGGCACGTCATCCAGCAGCGAGAGATACTGCGGGTAACTGGACAGTTCACCCTCTTTTCTCTCCCTCCTCCCTCATCTGAGGGTGGTGTTATACCTGCCCCTGCCACAATGTGCAGCCGCACAGTTCTCCTGTACGCTGGCAGTCCAGGGAGGGCTTGTGTTCAGGGCGCAGTCACATCCACTTCTCTGCCACAGTTCACAAGGAAGCGACAGCAGTGACAAAACACGAGGCAGCGTTGCTTGCCACGAGCAACTCAAAACTGTACGTAACATTTCGGCCCGTTTTGTTGTGGCACTTCGAGTGCGCAGAGCAAGCTTCAGGCTCCAGCAGTTACGGATTCAGATTACAGGTACGTGACCAGAAAAAAAAAAAAAAACTTGGGGAAAAAAAAAAAAGTTAAAAAAAAAAATCAAAAGGTAGTTGCAGTGACTCATGTAATTGAGAGTCCCATTCAGATGCAGAGCATTAAACAGAACTTGGAATTAGTAATACTGCAGAAAGAACAGCATGTGAAATATTTCCAGGGTAGAAACAACTTGACTTTTTACATAGTAGACTGCTTTAAAGCGTAGTAGCGCTGCTTTACAGCCTGCGCTGTCACGGAGGCAACAAAGACTGTATTAAACGTGAGGTTTGTGTTCGTGCAGAATTCTGCGCTCACAGCGCTGCCTAGGCCCGCTGGTAGTTGTGTGCGTTTTGCATGTTTATGCAGCTGATTCACAGAGCAAAAAAAGGAGAAGGTGCGTTGCTACAAGCACCCCGGCCAGGTGGGGTAGGGAGAGCAAGAGGGGAGACCTGTGGCCTGACAGAAGGGGATTGTTTAGAGGCTACGAGGAAGAACGGTCCGTAAAAGTTATTCACCTGAAATGAGTGTGGTACTTCTGCCTTCCTGGAAAAAGGCTGCTGGAGCTGTATCGGTCTGGGGTGCTGATGAGGATGGTGACGCACCGTGGGAGCCTCTGCAGGGCGCTCAGAAGCACCTTCCAGACGAGCCAGTTCCTCCAGTGACTGCAAAGAAGGCCTCAGGATTTTGCCTCCCTCCACTGAGGCTGGTCTAGATGAATATTTCAAAGTTTTCATTTAGCTCTTTTTAACCCTTTCTGGAGACGTCTCGTACCACATTTTCTTAAAACTTGAATCTTCTATCTTTTAAACTCCAGCCAAGACAATGTTCTTGTCTCAACAGTCTGTTTTTATGATTGTGTTGATTATAGCGTAAGAAATGTCATGCCTGGACAGAGCAGGATCCAAGCGTCCCAGGGTTCTTCCTTTGGCATTGGCTGTGGGAGGGAGATGCTTAGGGAAGGGCAGAGAGACGGAGCACCCTGAGAGAGATCCGCCACATGAAGGCGTACCCTGCCATTGATCACTGCTTTAGGAACTCGTGGAGCCAAAGTATGCACCCAGACCCAACGGTGGTTTGAAATCAAAGGACATCTTCTCCACGAATTTGTCTAGTCATTTTTTGAACTCAGTTGTACTCCTGGCCACCGTACTGTCCGATGGCAGTAAGTTCCGTGCTTTAACTTTGTGTTGTAGATTAACCCCGGCTGGAAGGGATACAGGAGGCTCAGGGTTCCTCATCTCAGAGGCTCTCGAGAGGCTCAGTTTTACTGGTTGCTTGTGCGTGTGTTGAGGTGGTGTACATGGTTAACCGCAAAGACGCTGACTTCTCCTGTACACCAGGAGCAGCTGAGATCCAGGTAAGAGAAAGCATGTGTCATTCTCCGCAAGACGGCGCCTAAATTTCTGCCACCTGCCCTGTTACTTTTTGTCATTTCATTTCATGCCGTATCTAACTTGGATCGTAATCTTCCTGAGCAGAGATGCATCATTCAGGCTTTAGCTGTGTGTCAAGGGACATGCATGTAGCCCTGCCTGAACAGAAGGACACTGACAAGGGGAGGAAAAATGACCATCTTTGGTCTGTCAGGCAGACAGTGAATGTTTTGCTATCCTAATCATCAGAGTAGCAAGTCTCTTTGGAGCGTATAAGTCATGAATTACCATGCAGCTCCAAGAGGAAAACTTTGCCCTTTGATTGTTTTCCAAAGAAATGTTCTCAATTTCTTTTCTGCCAAATTCATATTACAGATCATACTAACAAATTTTCCCAAGCCTTCTTGACCTCCTCCCTTCCTCACAGTAGTAATAGAAATTTCACTCATCACAGAGAGATGTTGAAGATTGCTAAATTTTGCTGATTTAGGAACTGAGTGAATGAAACAAGCTTACAAAAATGTAGATGCCGCATTGCAGAATGCAGTTAGCTCCACTAATAAGAAAATTGGAACTTGTGATATTTCTGCCATTTCACAGCGCGTTACTAAATTGCCTGCTAACGCGTTGTCAGGTTGGGGGTCTGCAGGCGCTCCCTCAAGGCCAGAAGTACGCATACAGCGCTGGGGAGTCCTCATTTGGGAGGATTCTTCTTTTTATTTTTTTTTTTTTTTTCCTCTCTTCCCCCCGCAAATCTGTGCCTGGTCTTACCGAAGTAAGACAAGGTAACAGCGATGCTCACTGCGTTGCTTTGAACAAGGTGTTTTATTTTGACTGGAGTTCGGAGTTGTCAGTGTTTAGTAGCACCGGTTCCTCTGCTGCTAAATCATTTGTAGGCAGCTGAGTGAGCCTGCCAAGCCTCTAGCCTGAGTAAGGATTTTTGGGTTGTTTTTCTGAATGAGCAAGGTGAGAGAAAGCCGCCTCTTTACTGTAATTCCCTGCTCTTCACAATTACGGTCGTGTGTAATTTTCACAGGACAATTCTGCCACTAACACCAATTTTTCACTGGAGTTTTCTTACCAGGTGGCTGTTGGAATAAAAGCAGGATTCAAATTTTGTGTTGGTTTTGCTCGGAGATCATTCCAGCCTTTTTTTGACATGTCACGTTTCAGCTTAACAAATTGCCAGTTCATGCAGCTCCGATGCCCCAGAAACCATTTCCAATGACGTACTGTAAAAGCAGGACTGATACAGATCTCTTGACTGCATTTCAAAGACATACCTTTGGATTACAGGGTTGCACATGAGACTTTAATTGTGTAGAACTCAGTGGAGAGACGTTCATTTGCTACCAAATACTCTCGTTTTAATTTTTTTTTCTTCTACTCCAGTTTTCTGGGAGTAATACAGATATGGGGGCTGATCCTCAGTTGAAGTAGTCGAGTCAGTTATTCAACTGAATTCAATTGCTATCAGTGCCAATATTTCTGTGAAATTATTATTGTGTAGGGCTACATGAAGGTATGTCTTTGTTATATACGACAGCTTTCGATACCGTCTCCCAAATATAAATTATGGGGCTGATTTTTAAGTCCTTAATCTCAGTCTTACTAACTCCGGCAAAATGCTTCTTGATCTCAACAGGCGTGTTTACCTTGGCGTGACTCAAGTACAAGAGAGGCACGCTTGGGCTGCTTGAGGCTGTTGGGCTTGGACAGCAGCAGCCGCCGCCGCCGCCTGCGATGAGCCGGCCGGAGGTAGGGATGAACCAGCGCTCGGGAACCAGGAGACCCGGGCTGAGCCCCCGGCTCCCCCCACCGCACCGTTGCCTGCACCCACCGCGGGGTGTAAGGCGGGCGCAGGTCCTTCCACACGGTGGGGGAGTCTCGCATCCGCTGGCGGTTTTCTCTGAGTAAATACAGAGCTTTAAGTGTGAGTCCGTCAGGCTCAAGGCAGGAATTGGGCTCTGCTTGCACATCGTCCGCACTGTGCTCCTAACAGGTCAGACATGGAGGTGTGTTACGTGATTGAGAAACAGAGTGATTTAGATGGATGCGCGTTATTCCTTAGCTCTGTGTCAACAATCGAAAATGAGCTTTTGGATTTATTAATTCCCAATCTTGCACCTATCTTAAATCATTACCATATAATAAGGACTCTGTATGGTGCATTGTCAATAAAACCTAATATTGAGAAGATTACTGATCGTCTAGTGCAAATGGAGAGCACTGTAAATGATTTAGAGAATACGTGTCAAACGTTAAAGCTATCTAATACCTTCTAAAGTAGGTTGATACTCATAAATCTAAGATAAACGACCTGTAAAACCACTTAAGAAGAAATAATACTCATTTAATCAGGCTTCCAGTGGAAAGACTAGGTAGGAGAGAAATTCATAAGGAATTATGAAATCTCTTCTAATTCAGTACTTTGTTGATAGAGAATGCAAACCTGCATTTGAGAAGCAATTTTAGTTACCTAAAACTATCGTCGTAATAGCACTAAATTGTGACCGCACTGAAAAAAGAAAAGACCAAAGGGCATCTCTTTTATGCTCTGTGGAGCTCTCATTTTTCCAGATTCAGCACTGTGCGTATCAGATGGAGATATAAAGGGTATTTATTGGAATTACCGTTTTGCTGGATGACGGGGAGGGGGCGTGGGATTGGCTTCTGTCGGTCTGGCTGTTCCTGTTCACTGATAGCAGTAGGTTTGGTCAATGCATTCCCCTGGGAGGAGCAAGACACCATTTATTGGGACAAGCCTGGTTAAAATCACAGTGAAACAATCTCCGTGTTGTCGCGCAGTTGAGTGGTAACTTGTACAAACTTAGTCTGTTGGGTTTAGTGGTATTTTCTGCACTTTGATCCTGAAGAAAATTCTGTTTCCCTTTCTATTTATTTTTTTTTCCCCAGACCCATTCGAAAGGTGGCTAAATGTGGGCGGCGGAAAAATTAGGTCATGATTTTCCTTACCAAAGTTCTGATTCTTCGGTTCTTGTGCGAACAAAACTTCCATTCTCTTCAATAGGTTTTTAAGGCCACATGTTAATTCCTGTTCATCCTTTTGGCTTTCTGACTGCTCAGAGCTCAGCATCACCGCCAGCATTTATTAGGACTTGATGCAGAGCTTTTCTTGAAGCGACTGGAATAGTATATTTAGCCACGGAGAAATCTTTCCGAAGAGCAGTGTGCTGTGACTCATGTGACGCCGCTGCTGCTCTGTTGACCCTAGCAGACTTACTCATCGTTTACATAGTGGCAAACAAGATCAGATTCTGGCTTGATGCCTCGTTTCACTTGATCCAATAAACGTGCAACCTGCAAATGCATTTTACTTTGCATTTTTTAAGATAAACTGGGTATCCAGCTTCTTTCTTCTTATCGTGAAAAATAAGGACGTTTGAATGCTGCTCTGAGTGGAATTAGTGAAAGAAACGCAAATGCATCTGACCCATATATAACTCGTTTATACTGCAAAAAATAACCGGGGGATGACACGGTTGTGGTCAAAATGGATTATCAGCTGCTTTATTCTTGCTTGCCCTCACAGAGGGCAAAACATACGTGCAAGCATACGTACGCGTGCTATGCAACGGCTGTAGTCACACTGAGTTGTAGCGGTGGTGTTTGAATCGGTTGTTTTTGTGATGGGGGGCAACCTTGGCAGCAAATTTCCATTGGCTGTGAATTTTTGAGATACTAAAGTGTATCCAAAAAGAAGCTTGTTGATGTGCTTTCCACTTTCTCTTCAGCTGGTATAAAGCTAGAGTCACTTTACTAAAATACCAGTTAAACTGAGCGCACATTAAAGAAAGGTCATTTCAGAAATCTGTCAGCCTTGGGAACATTGCTTTTCCGTTTCCTGAGAATACCTAGGAGTAATTGGGTTTGCTACTCCGAGGCAGAGCAGCTGTTGCTTGTATATGTGGTATGTGCATTGTGTGTGTAGTGTATTTGTTATTAGGTTTTTTTTAAAAGAAAAAAAGGAAAAAAAATCAGAGGCAACAGCTGGACTGACTTTTACCTGGTGGCTGGTGGTTACAGGAACCGTAGTATCTGGCTGTTGGCAGAGAGCAGGGTAAAAACCAGACGTGACTGAGAACTGGAGAGGCCTCTGAGAACTGGAAGCTGAAGCCTTCAGTCATATAAAATGGCTTGTGAAGGGCAGAATTGCTTGGAGCCGATCAATTTTTATTTTGATGTCGGTGCTTTTTTTAAATCTATGTTTTGGGGTTGGTTTGGTTTTTTTAAACAAACGCTAAGGGGTGACAGAAAGAGGATGATGTCAGGTAACTAGTTATTAGTTATTTTATGGCAGTCAGGTAACACTTACTTTACGATGTCAGGTAACTAGTTAACTAGTTATTTTATGGTAGTTAATTTGTTGACACGTCTGGGGGATGCGGATGGCTCAGGCCAGCTGGAAGTGGAAGGCCACCGGGAGTTGATCAGGTATCAAGCGTTTGCGTTGTTGAACCGTAAAGGGCAGCTAAACAAGCGAACGGGACCGCGGGGCGCATCCTTGACTTACGTCAGCTGCAAAAACAGCATGGCGGGGTGCCTTAGCACGGCTTACGCCAGCTGAGGACCGGCCCCCCCCCCCCCCTTCCACCCTGCGTATGGGAGAGACCCTCATTCCTCGGTTGTAAGCAGGCAAAGCACACGTGCACGCACACTCCTCGGTTATAATGAAATTAAAATCTTGCTAATTTGGAAGCATACCTGTCACGTTCTCTTCTGGGAAGAAACTGTTATTTCTTCTTTTATTCTTTTCTGCTTGAATCCCAAGCTATCAATGGCTTTCAAAGAAAAAGGAGGTTTTCTTTAGAAAAAAGTCTATTCAAATTATTCATGATTTATATCAAGAAGGGACCTTTCCTCTTTCAACTAGCAAAAAAGGGGGAGTTTGATCTTCCTCGAAATCATTTGAGAACCTTGTACGTTTCTTTCCAGAACTAAAACTTTCTTACAAAGCTTCGGATATTCAGCAGAATAATGACTATTACATAATTGAAGCTCAGTACAATACCACGGGGCTAATAAATGGTCTCCTGGTTCTATAGAAAATGTAACAAATCATAATAGCACTTACTGGGACTAGGCCAGGCACAAATGACAAAGCTGCTTTTGAAAGTGAGTTGTGGCCAGAAATACTCTTGGACCAAAATCATTCTCTTGACTGTCAGGGGGACATTTATTCCTTTTAATTTTCAGCCTAGATTTTATGTTGATCCTGCAACACTGAATGAAATCAAGCCCGACAGAGCTGCTACTGCAGCTGTTACAGATGTTAATGTGAAGAAAGCCATTTAAGACAACTCAGTTTCCCTGAACATGTTATTTGGAAAGTATGCAGATTATATTAAAAATGGCTTGATAAGTCCTTGTTGTGTGCTTTTTAAAGGAAGAAAAAGACGCTACACTATTAACTGGTTTATTAACATTTCTGATCACAGCTCTTTTACTTAGAAAATAATTGTTCTATTGTGCGCTGCGAAGCTGCCTGTAAACAACCGGCGAAGGGGTATACTGCTTTGTATTCTCCATGGAGAAAATATCAAATTCAATTGATTAATCAAAGGGGACATTCTTTGACGGAAGGGAACCTTTTCAAACTTTATTAAAAATATTGAATAAACCATGAGCAATCAAAGTTCATAATCTGAACTCCTGCTCTACTTTCTCGGATACAGTAAACCTTCAAAATAACTCATAAAGCAGGAGATGAGATGTCTGTAATAAAAAAAAAACAAAAAACAAAAAAAACCCCTCAGAGCAGCATATTCCAAAACCTCTATCTTGATCTGGATCCCAGCTACACTATTTCAGCTCCACTGATTTTACTGGAGTCACTCTGTGTTTCCACTGGAGAGACTGATAATCAGAACTGAGCCTTGGACCTTTTTTCGGCGACTGATTCAGAAGCATCATAGGATCATCGTAGAATCACAGAATTGCCTAGGTTGGAAAAGACCTATAAGATCATCTAGTCCAATCCTCGCACCCTCTGTCTTTTCGTGGAGGTTTTTTTCCCTTATTCTGAAAGAAGAAGTGAGATTGCTATCAGCGAGGCTGCCCAGTGATTAAAGATAATCTAGGTACGACCTGCAGACTGAATGACTGTCCCCTCTGTTCCAGGAGGAAAGCAATCATATGGCCAAATGCAGGATGGCTGGTGGGAATGAAGACAAGCAAAATGGAAATTCCCAGAGCTGAGGAGAAAACAGAACTCGAACAGGTGGGACTAGCATGTCTCTATCTTGCAATTGGCACTGAAACCATGGGCCCTGTGTGAAATACTATGTGTAAAGCCATCGTGCTGTTCAAGATCAAATTCAAGTGGACGTTAGCAAATAAAATGCTCATATTTAGCAGCAGGGAAAAGTTATTGGAATTCTTCCAGGTATTTTGATGGGAAAAAAAAAAAAACAATTGAGGGAAAGAATAATTGAAGGTATACAGGCAAAGAGTGAATGAGAGGAAGTGAACACACCGATCAGTAATCTGATGCCATTTTTAGTTGGGTCACAAGGTAGAGCAAGCTCAGAATAAGAAGTATCGAGACAGCACAGAGTGAGAGAAGGGTGTCCTCTGCGGCCACAGGGGCTCAAGTGTACAGACTTGAGTGAGACCCTGGGCAAGCAGTTAGCCCAGGTGGCTATCTAGGACAGCAACAACAAGAAATGTGAGGATTTGATGGGCATCCTCTGCAATCGTTTTGTTTGTTGTTTTGTTTTGGTTTTTTTTTTCCCTCAGTGCCTTCCTATATTGTCCCCTCCCTGTCCGTATTCCAAGCAGAGGTGGAAGGACAGAGCGGGTCACTATGCGTCTGTCAACACGCAGGCTGAACCTCGCAGGGGGATTTTCACGACCGCACCAGGCAAGGACTTCAGGTTGGGTAAGGTGCAGCTCGCAGCCGGGGGTAACCTCTAGCTGGAAGGTGGGATGGAGAGCAGGGGAGGGGAGGACTTCTGACGGTACCCAGCAGAGGCTGTCAAAGACCTTCGCTCTGAAGGGAGAAATTTGTAGTTTCTTTAGAGTAGCACCCCTGACCCAATGGGGGAAAAAAAACCAAAAAACCAAACCCAACCCAGCCAAAACAACCCGCCCTGAGAGCTTTTGGGCCAGCACCCATGCCTGAAAGAAGTGCTGGGGATCTGTCAGCAAAGCCTCTGTCGCTGGTCGAGTCCTCCTTTGCTCTGGAAATGAAGACTGTCCTTGGGAGCGGAGAGATTTGCAGTGAAGACCCTTGCCAGTCCCCAGCCAGGGTAAATACAAAACCTCTAAAACTCTGATTAGTTGTTTGGGTCAAAAGAGATCATACTGTGTAAAAAGCAGCCTTCCTACATGTCATCCCATCCTGTGCGGTGCTGCTGTTGAAAGGGCTTATCCTAAATACTCTGTTCTGATACGGCAACACGCTAAAAAGCAAAAAAGACACTTTGTTGAAAAAAGAAGCCCTTTCACACAGTGACAGATGAATGTAGTGACAGATTAATATAAATTTTAAAACCGGAACATTATCCTCCAAGGGGAAAAAGCTCCTAAATACACATGCAAAACAAAAATGGCAGAGAAAAATCTCTGACAATGCACCGCACAGAATCATTTATTAGGTCTCTGTACGTGAGCATTTACATGAAACTTGCATTTAATCTGGTATTCAACCATGCACTTTTATCTTCTGACTGCATGTGTTTGTGGGAGACAATGGTCCCTCATCCTGTCTCATCTCCATTCCCCTACCAAGCTGCTTTCTTTCACCGGAGTGTAAGTGCAGGGGGACGTAGGGCAAAGGAGGGAACGCGAATATCCCAGTTTCAAACTCATCTCTCTCTCTGATTCTGGCTTAGACCAGAAGAGGGAAATGACCACTTCTGCTTTAGAGGTGAGCAAGTTCTTTCAAAAACAAATGAAACCTCAGTTGTCCTCTTGGCAGTACAGCCCTTTTGACTGGAAGCACAAGGGAACAGTCTGTAAGCTACAACGTGGTCCAGGGTGCACAGAAATACTAGCGTCATTACGCTGGGCGGATGTACTCTTCCTGGGATGTCAGCAATGGCACGTGGGCTAACTACAGAAATTATTTACTTGTGCTGCTATGGCTAAAGCACCCAAGCAAGGTATTTCAAACCTAGCCCCCTGTATCTGCGTGCGTGGCAGTCACGGAAATCGTTGCACTGTGAACTCAGCTTAATGCTCTGGATTTCTGCTTAACACTGTTGCACGCCTAAAGCCAGACCTAAAGCCATCTTCTTGACCTGCTCCTAGGAGCATCTTGCTGAGGGAAGTCAGCGTGGTGTGAAATTGTCCCCCCTCTCACAAGAACGTGGCTCACTGCTTCTTTGGGCCGTGTTGACACCTCTTGACAGTAGTGGCTTGATGGCACGGGGATAACGTTTGCTTTGGAGATCTCTGAAGATCTGAGTGCTTCTTTCTTCATGTATCCCCTTGTGGTGCGTGCCCAGCTGTCCTGCTAGTCTCCACCACTGATTTCAGTGAATGACAACCAAAGGCATTTCAAACTGAAAGGAGGTATTTAAATACTGTCAGGAACAACAGATAAAATGACCTCAAACAATCCCACATAAAGTCCTTTGTTATTTTCAAAGCACTCTCCCAGCTTGACACCTTTGCTTTTTTTATATCCAATATAAAATTCAAAATGTTTTATTCCGGTGCAGTACGTGAATATAAAATATAAATATATCAAACCTCACACTACCTTTTTTGTGCTGCTGCTTTGAAAAAAGACCTGAAGTAAACTCAGTGTAAAGTTTGAGAAAATTATCCAGAAAATTCCACTTCTCAAACTTTTGTTCCCCATTGTCTTGTACGTGTTTAGAACAACTTTTCCCACGCAAGCGTGCTTACAGCAGTAAGGAGCAGCCAGGATGCGGGTGGCTCTGTGGGTGACAGCTCAGGAGTGCTGGGGGATGAGCACACTGAGCTATTTCAGGCATCCCTTGCACTGGGGACCCACACAGACAGACTGGCTGTCCATTACCTCCCCGAAAACACACCCTCCCCCACCCCCGACACCTGCGCTGCTCCTCCCCAAGCCCACGGCTGCTTTCCTTTACACACCTTGTCGTTGCCCTACACCAGTTGTCACCAGGCTCTTGCCACAGCCGGAGGTTGCTCTTAGGCAGCTGCCGAAGGGGCAGAACCTGTTCCGCTTGCCTTTACATCCTCGTAGGCTCTGTGTTGCTCCCATATTGACCCTCCACATCACCTCTCCTTTTTCTTAGTTCCTGCCATTACCTATGATATAGATATTGCTGGAGAACCGACTTCCGCACTGCTGCTGCCCTCCTGCCTGGCGAACGCGGCACCCTCCTGCTGCTGGCTTTTTTGCAAGGTTTCTTCCGACCTGCTCGGTACACAGGTGAGTACAAGCAGCAGCAGCACGATGAGCCCCGTGCTGCGGACGGCTCAGCGCCAGTCGGTCCTGCTGGTCAGGAGCAGGGGAGAGAGCTGGAGTGAAGAAACGCAGTCCCGTCCCTCAGAAGAGCGCCCGGGTTTGTGCAGTGAGGACCAGCGCAAAGCTGCCGGGGCTGGCAAGCCCTCCTGGGTTCCTGACACCCTTTCTCTAGGGTGGAAAAGGTCAGTAGAAATGGTCCGTTGTGGTACTGTGCCCGAAAGGTCGATACCTGCTTTCTGCCTTCTCTTCTGCTAGCTGCTGTTATTAAATGGCTTTGAAATTCCCTCAGCGTAACTGGGTACAGGCTCGGGGTCCGTGTGCACACAGAAACTGAAGTAAATCAGTTCAGAGACGCTTGGAATAGGCATAGCTGGCAGGACGCAGCAAAGCGAATAGTTGGGTGAATTTGCATCTTATTTAGTACGTCAAAAAAAGTTTTAAGCTGTGACTTGAGGAAGTCAAGCCAGGAACAATAAGCTTGTCTGGAGAATTCTGGTATTAGAAACTAAAGGATACGGAACCGTGTCCAAGGTAAATATTGACATGACTCAAGATGAACTAGTAAAACATTTAATGAAGCTGAAAATAAGGCATCTGGGATAGATGTTTATTGTTAAAAAAGAAACATTTGAGCAAAAGTAGCATAGTGATGATGGAGGTTATTCATAGGGAAGCCAAGCTGGGGAAACAGCATCATCTGAAAGAAACTGACTCCAGTTATTTGTGAAACATGGAAAAAATTAGGATTATAACAGAGCTAAAAATGTAAGCGAATAGCAAACAGTCGTTATGGACGTTCAGAGTGGATTTTGGAGTCTGAGTCATACCAAGGGACAAATTACTCAGGTGTCCAGAATAACTCTATTGACTTTGATGGATTTCTCTGTATTTGCCTTTGTGTAATTGAAAGTTTACTCCCTTATGCCGTATGAGGACTGAATATTAAGAAACTTTGAGAAAAAACATTGACTTCCATTCATTCCAGTATCATTCTCTTGATGACAGAGAGTAAGTCACATTAACTTCACAAGGCATTTCAGGAACACTTTAGGAGCTTTTCCCTTTTGTGCAGCAGGAAAAAAAAAGCCCTTGCACAATGCTGTGAAAATAATCAGAAAGGCTCCATTAAACTGGAAATGGGAATAAATTGTGCCGCTATATTAGAAGTCTCACTCACGTGTAAGTCTACGGTGTTATCGGAATGCTCTGTTGCAAAATCCATCGAGCCAGGCTGTGGTGAGCCACCATGACATTCGCACATTCGCCAGCGGTGGAGATACTGGTGAAGAGATGCCCAAAGTTGAAATTGTCTCCTTAGGTGTGCTCTACAAACCGGCTTTTTTCTACCGCAGAAATGCAACGCCACTGCGTAAGGACTGATTACGTACAGAAGGTACGCTTGATCTGTTCCCACGTAGCGCGCCTACAGCTGTAGCCGCAGGGGTATGTTATATATTTATCTCTCTCTCAATTCGAGAAGCTACCTGGTGGTTATGTACGTGCAGCTGCCGCCCCCCAGATGGCTTCGTAGTGCAGCACAAGGGCGCCCGTTCTCCCAGCCCCAAGGCACAGGATAATCCCTACGGCTGACCGTGTGGCGGAAGGAATAGAGGCAGGGCGGGCGGAGAAGCAGGGAGGGATGCCCCGGGAGGACAGCGAGCAGGGGAGCCTGCCATGCTGGGGCGGCGCATCCACCCTTGCTCCTTGGCTGCTTCTGATGGATTCAGGAAAACAGCAACTGTAGCGGTTGGCCCGGCTCCATCTCTCAAAACTTTTATCCTAGGAAGAGGCGAATGCTACAGTCTGTCTTTGTCCTCCACGCGATCTTTTGGAAAGCTGGGGTCCAAAATAATTTGAGACTTTAAGCATAACCATCAGCTTCTTGGACTAGATTTAGAAAATCCAGAGACAACCCATCCACTTCTTTCGTCTCCTGTTTTTTGAGCAGGTTTCCTTTGGCTAGCCTTCTAGTTAAGGCCACGATCAAATCATAGTTGCCAGTAGATTCTATTACTAACATAAACAAATAGCAGTTTATTTTGTTATTGTGCCGAGCTTCAAAGCTGAAGCTGGTCTTAGCATCAGTAGGTTCTACCAGTCCTGACATGCAATTGGAATTCAAAGGGGATGTTGATAATATAAACCATATGTTGCTTATGTAGATCATTGAGCGTCACTTAAATGCTCTCTGCAAAGCCCCTCGGCCTGCTGATCGACCAGCAACCTCAGCCAAAATAGCGCTAGAGCTGCACATTCCTTGAGAGGCTGCACAGCGGCGCAGTGGCGTCCCAAAGGGCGCTCTTCCCAGCGCTGCTCGCCCCCGAGGAGGGTGTTGACACAAGCGGCAGGTACGTAGGATCGCTGCTGCCATTGCTCTCTGAAACTCATGCGCGGCAAAGGTGTTCTCTGGGCACAGCAAGAAGGATTTAGCGAATATCAAAATACATCAAAAGCAAATAAGCGCTTTGTGTTGTCATTTCCCCCCCCACACACACACTATTTTATTGGGTTTGTGCTCATAAAAACATTAGCTGATTAACTCACTATCAGAAATGCAAAGCTGCTAACTAAAACCAGATACATGTAATGCCTTGCTAGCGGTAGGGTGAGATTTTTCGTTTTCCTGCTTCCTTACTTTTAAAACCCAGCCAACGCGACTTTCTTCTGTCATCGTAACATTTGGCGCTATTCCCAGATGTACAGATTGCAACATCTGCAAGTTTTAAAAATTAATATAAAGTTCCGTAATTGTATAAGCCTTGCTCATCTCAATGGTCCTAAACAAGCAACTTAGCTTTGACTCAAACCGAGGTGCAGTCAGTAGGTAAAGCGCTCTACGTGTACAAAGCAAGCTGCTCTAATGGGGCTGGTACGTCCGTGTAGTTGACGCTCACGTGGATGATGGTCACAGCGTAAGGCCATGCTGTTGAGGGACAGAACGTGGACTTAAGTTACCGGCACACAGAAACTTAATAGGTTACTAGTAAGTGGAATCACGGGCGATGAATTGCAAAGCAATTGCATTTCTTGGAGTTTGCTTCTGTCGCCCACTGCCCACAGAGATCCAGCAGGAAGGTGTTCGCAGGTAGGGGGTGACCTGTCGTCTTCTGCACCGCTAGAGATTTTGTCGTCATTATGCAATGATCACAAGGTGATGCGCAGGCAATAGAAGGGATTGTGGGGGAGAGACAGTCGTGCAGGAGGTGGAGGAGCAGGCGGTGGGTGTCCTGGCTCTCCTCATTAGCCCAAGCCAAGGCACTGAGCCGCGTTACGCTGATTACAGAGGAGCTCGCCCAACATGAAGGGAGAGAAACCTCATCATCTTCCTGTTTACAAGTTACCATTTATTATCCGTGCTTCTTTTTGCCGTGTGGCTGTAGTGTTAGAAACTGAAAGTTAAGCATTTAAGACCTCTTTTATTTGCATCTAAAAATAGGGTGGCCACGTTGTGGGTGAGAATTTGCCACAAGAGAGGGATTCCTGGAGCTGCCTGTTTATCCGGGGCTGTGGCCAGTTAGCATCCTGCACCGGGCAGCTTGTTGTTACCGTGACGGATGCTCTGGAAGAAGACAGGCTGCAGTGCGAGACTGCGCCCCACGAGCCGCTGCCCCTGAACTCGCGGCTCTAGCGCTCGTTTGTGGTGCTGTAGCCCACGTACTTCCCTCCAGGGCCTTCCTGTGAAGAGGGGGCGTAGCATCCGCGTGGCTGATGTTACGGTCCAGGTACTGAAGAGCATAAATCGTGGGCCGCGCAAGAGACGGCACAAGTAATCGCTGCTGATGTGTTCCAAGGAGCAAGTCACCCATCTCTTGGCTTTGTTTTTTCCCCTTTAATTCCTGTATTTCCAGGCTTGGCGTGTCAGGTTTCATTCTGTCCATTTGAAAAGCCGCACTGTATGCGGATGTGTCCTTGACTTTGCGTGTATCTTATTGAAAGCCATAAAACGACGTTCAGAGATGCTGGAAGTATGGTTCCATTATTTCCAGGTTTATTGAAATAAGGGTCCCTTGTTTGTTTTCCTAGAGGGAGGCAAAATAGAAACATAGCTGTGAACAATAACACAAACCTTGCTGTTACCAAGCGCTTGGCAAGCAGTTTTAGGAATGCTTCTGCTTTTCCTACGTGTATATAAAGCCTTAGAGAACTCTCTGACTGCGACGTATTTCAGCGTAAGGGAAGCAGAAATAACAGCAGGCCCTATATTTCATGTGTTCAGTAATGGAGGACCGAAGCAGGAAGAGACAGGTGCTTTTCTGAAAAGAATGAAAGATCTGAGCAGCTGATTCATGGTGAAGTAATATGCTTTTAGCTGAGAAGGTTTATTGTAGCTGAACCTCGTGCCATCCCTCTAGCCGATATCTTAGATGAATCAGCAACTTGCTATTTTTACCTCAGCTGTACCAATAGAGTTTATAATATTGTTCTGTCAGTGCTATTTATGCATCATCACATGCCTGACTACTCCAGGCTGTGCTTTTTTTCCCAGTTTTGGATGATGTCATCGTGAAGTAGGCAGTTGTATGGAACAAAGGCTTTCTTCAAAACAGCAACAATTAAAGCTTATGGCAGAATACAACACCAGACACCACTGAAATACAGAGAGAAGCTCCCCCAGTTTTAAGGTAGCTCTAGACAGGGCTTTCGACGCTTCAGTAGCTGGTGCCCCTCGGGAATGGCTTGAAGAGAAGTCCTAGAGCTGCCAGTGCCGCCCCTGGCCGTGGAGATGGGTAGGGAGCAGTGTGCTCTGAAGCCTGGGACTGCTCTGCACGGAGGACTCGCTAACGGCGTAATTATTCACGGGAAAAAAAGGAAAGAAAAAAGCTCCTCCAAGAAGGGAGATTTTCTGCTGTGAACCCACTCTACATCTTCTCCTCGGTCATCTACAAGCAGAGAAACAGGGGTTTTCTTTTCTCTTCCTTCTGCCGGAAGATATTCGTCCACCTTAAATGTTTCTGCTGTACTGGGAGGTTCTGAGGACGCCGGTGCGGACCTGGCCAGCCCGGCGGCCTGCAGCCTTGCCACGTGCGTCTTCCCGAAGCCGGGGGACTGAAGCCCGTTGTAGTATGAAGCAGTGAAAGATCTACAAATTGTTTGCAAAGGAAGAATTCGGCGTCCTCAGTTGATCGCCTTTTCATTTGTGATGTTCCAACGAGCCTGAAATTCTTCACTCTGTCCCTATTCCCCAGCGCATCATGTGCATTTCCAGCTGTTCATCATCATTCCGTAAGGCCAGCAACATGTCAACATTAACAGCTGTGTTCTTCTCATCTGCTACTTGTATTTGAGCTCTCAAAGTTTTAACCACCGAAACTGTCGACCAGCGCTGTTCAGACACGGCGTGTGTAGCTTTTCCCCAGAAACTGTTTCTCCGGAGCCGCGGATGTCCTCCAGCCAAGCCACCACAAGCATGTCACTGGGTCACAGATGGAGGCAGAGGAAAGAAAGTGTTACCCCCTACCCTCTGCCTCTGCTTCGCCGTATGATCACAATAACTAAGCAATTTATTTATTGCAGAAGTACTCTTCAGTTGGACACAATTGCTAGCTACCCCAGAGGCAGAGCTGGGACATGCTTGTGCTGTGGTTTCCAGCCGCTCCTGATTTGCAGACCTCTGCCTCCATTTTCCAATGGAGGTTCAGACCCAGGTGTGGAAAACTGCCGGCAACACGGCTAGGCTTTTCTCCCCATTAGCCTTCACAGACTCTCCAGTATGTTCCACAGACTCTCCAGTATGTTCCACAGAGCCTCAGGGCCCTGCTTCCCCCAGGGAGGAGAGCACTGACCTAGCCCTGGGGAAAACTGGCCCAGTCGCCCTTTTCGCAGTTACAGCGGCCACCCCTCTCTGGAGAACGGCCCTTCCCAGGGCTCTGACATTTTCAAGCCCCCCCTTAAACGACTTCTTTCCAAACCCTTCTTCCAAAGTCTGGCTCTGCACAAAACACATCAGCATCTGGTAAAGGCTCAAAACAGAAACAGAATGGTATAAATAGGAATTAGGCAAATTAGGAAGAGGAGCCAAAGCAGCAAAACCCCAATGATAGCTGTGGCGGCGTGTGCGGGTGGAGGGCAGCTTCCAGCACTCGCCAGAGTGCCAGGCTGCCCCTCAGTATTCTTAGAAACATATGCATCTGCTGCGTCACTGGCACCGCCTGCTCAGCCTTGGACGGGCTTTCGCATCTTCTTGCAGACTCTTTAGAAAGCTTGGGTTCGTGCAGAGATTTGGTGCCAGAGCCCCAGCCAAGCCAGCAGCAGCCTCTCTGTGGCTGGGTATTTTTTCCACGCTTGGTAAACTGTGCTTGTGCCATCTGGTCAGTGCAAATAGCCTTGCTCTCCCTCCAGCCAGATTTTGTGGAGATTGTGGTCTACCTGCGTCGTCAACTGAGCCACGATACTGTACCGTTTATTTCCCTCATCAACCAGATGAAACCTGGGCCAGATTCCCAGCTGGTAAAAATCAGCATGACTAAGGTGAAGTAATTTGTACCACCTGATGGTCTTCATTATAGCTAGGGCTGGAAAGATAGAGCACGTCTTTTGCTATTTATTCATTATCGATGCCGTTGCTCCACAGGGCCATTGACCACAAGCGAACAGGAGATAAATGGGCGGGAGCCATTCCCTGTGAGCAGCGTGACAACGGTGGGTTCCAGGCTGAGATCCTTCTGGAAATGGCAAGCGGTTTTTAAAACCGTGTGTGTGGTGCTGGGTCTGCTCAGGTAGCCCTGAGCCCCTCGGCTGGGCTCCTGCCATTTTTTTTTTTGCTTTTCCACAGAGGGCAGCTTGCAGTTCGGTCCCCGCCCCGAGCTATGCTGGAGGTCACCCGCCCCAGCCTTTTGTTGGTCTCGTTTTCCATCCCCAGTTCTCCTTAGTCGGCAAATGAGGCCATTCCTCGTCTGAAAATGCAGTCAAGGTTTTAGAAAACTTTTGGGATGAGAAGAGGATACGGAGTCGGGGGGGAAGAGGGATGACACAACGTGTCACTCTTGGGCTGCTTAGCCTACGCTTATATTTTTGGCCCTACCGTATACTGAACCGAAGACATGTGCTTTTGAGGGAGTAAACCCTAGACAGGGAGCTTTATCAGGTCTTTATGTGATGCTGCCTTGCTTGAATCTGTGCTGACGCAGATTGCCTTGTGCTGAACCTTTCTTGCCTTTTGCTGCGTCCTGACGCCCCTCCTCGCCATCTCGGCTTGCGGGTGTGTAGAGGGGGACTCTGGGGCAAGGGAGAGAGAATATTTGCTCTTCTGTGAAGAGCCGTTGGTCTCCTGAAGCTCAGGGGAACTGCCAAGTACAAGCACAGTCAAACTGCAGGTCTTCTTCGATGCCACAGAACAAATGGTGGAACCCTAAAGTGGTGTTTTAGGGAAGGCTACCAACTGGTACTCTCCGGGAAAAGTGGACAAGGTTTTGGGCACATGGTTCTGTGTAATTAAAGGGAGCGCGCTGAATGAATGGGCCTGGAGTAAGGGAGGCAAAAATAGAAACAGCCATCTGTCAACACACTACTGGATGGCTAATTGGGAGCCTCGGGTCTCAACTGCTAAGGGTCCTGCCTCATTTCCTTACAAAACAGAGACAGCAATAGCAGTCTCTCCTCGGGGACTGGGCACAGCTCGGTGCAATGGGGCATCTGGGTGAGCTCCCCGAATGCGCTCCTGCGGCAGGTAGGATGCTGCTGCTGCTGCTGCTGCTGCTGCTGCTGCTGCTGCTGCGTGTGCCGGGAGGCATTTCTGTCCTGAGGACCACCGTCTTTCCGCGGCCAGGCAACGGGAGAAGTCCTCGTGGCAGAAAAGGTAGGGAAAGGACCTGAGGCAGGTTCCTATGCGTCGTCTCCGCCTGCGTGGGCAGGAGAATCTCCTTCACAGCAAACGGGCCAGCTGCAAAGCCTGAAACAGAGAGGAGGCAGCCCAGCTGGGGCGGCTAGGTGTATCAAGATGAGATCCTTCCCTTGCTTGGAGATGTTACCTCTGCAAGTGGTACTTGAACGTTGTAAATATATATGTGACGCGTACGTAATGATGGCTTTCGTAGTCACCACACACGTTGGAAACATCGTTAATGTGATGCTGTAGACAGGAGTTAGTCCAGATGAAAGGCAGGAAATTCCAAGGTATTGTTCTTATGGAAACAGTGACAGCTGAATTATACGGGCTTGTTAAGGAACTAAAGATAACCGCATTCAGAGTAGATAAAAACATTATGTATGAGCAAGGAAACTGAATTACAATTGCAGTGGGAGCCATAAGTCTGAAAATCTTGACTGTTGCGTGCAGTAAATGGAAACCCCACCATGCTGTTATATTAATTTGGTACTTTTCATTCAGGGACAATTCTTGAAATTCTTCGCCTTAGAACTCCAGTGGAGACAACGGAGACTTTTAAATCCAGAAGGACTCAGACATGGGCATTCAGTGTCTGGTTCGTATAGGCAGGATGAACTTCCATCTTGATCGTTTCTTCTGTCGTGGTTTGGTGGCGGGTGTGACTGTGGAGAGCATCCCGAGTCGTCCTCAGACTCGCCAGGAGGAGACTGCGTGACTTGTAAACAAATACTGGAATTCATTTCTTGCTGATCAGAGCCTCTTCTTCTGGGACAAAAACCATGGCAGCTTCCCGGAGAATAAAAGCCGTCTGACCACATCCGTGGCACGCCTCAAGGGCCCGGTACCCCTTCCCACCACAGCACGGGTCTGCTCCCAGACAGGGGCACCCCCCCGGCTGTGTACAGCTTCCCGGCAGCTCTCGGGATGACCACTGGGATGAAGGACCCAACGTACCTGGCAGCCAGTGCTCGGGGGAGCACTGTGGGCTGAGGAGAGCACCCTCAGTCGAGTTCACGGTTATCTTCGTTTGGGGACCGCTGAAAGAGGCAGTGGGTTTTGGTACCTGCCGCCCCCGCCGAGTGCCCATCCCGAGGGAGCATCCTGGCAGCCGCTAACCCCCTGCTCCAGGCAGGCAAAGGGAAGGGATGCCTCTGCCGGCAGATTTGGGAGGGGATGCTCTCCTTTTAGCATCAAGTCAGAATTTTACCATATGAAAATCTGATCTCAAAAAAAAAAAAAAGTCTTTCAGCTGGGCGTTCTTCATCCGGTATTTGCAACCTGGCACCCACGCGCTGGCCGCGCTTCTGAGACCCAGGGGAGCGGCCAGTGAGTCCGTCAGGCTTTCTCGCTGGGCTGGGGCTGGGCTCGGGCTCTGCCCCAGCTCTGGCACAAAACGATGGCTGGGTTTTCCAGGGTGGCTATGGGAGAAGTTTTTCTGTAATTTTATTGCAACACCCCTACCTTGCCACTAGTTTTCCTACTCTGAGACAGTAATCAGTGTAAGTTTTGTTGCCGTAAGGTTACACACTGGAATGTGAGACATTGCGCTTCTGCTTTGCTTTGTTCTAATCAGGCTTGCTTGAAATGTCGCATTTAAAAGAGAAAAACAGCAGGGCTGTAGAAATCTCAGCCATAGACTGTGAGGCAGTAACTGTGTACAGAGCTTGGCATGAGGCACTGGGACTACCTGAGATCTCTAATTGCCACCTATAAATATCGAATATCAGTATGTGTAGAGAAGGTGAGTGCAGAGGACAGAAAATAGTTTTACTCTATGCTGTAGTATGATTCATGCTTTCAAGATCAAGATTAAAAGTCTCTGTTAGGTTCCAGACTATGATTTTATTTTCATTTACATCAAAGGATTTAAGAGCCTTCAAAACCCAGCATTTTTAAAAATAACTTAAAACATACTGTCTGGCAATGCGAGTCCCAGTTAGCACAGAAGCAGCCAGGCTGTCCTCATATAAAGCAAATAACTGAAAAATCAGAATTAAAGAAATACTTTGTCCTCAGTTTAACTCTGACAGCTTGTATTGTATTTTTGTTTCAGGAAAAAGACTTTATGAATCGTGGGCCCTTGTAGCCAGGACATAGCCCTGGGTGATAAGCCCTACAGATCAGCAAAAACCACGCACCGTAAAAGCTTGTGCAAAGGTTCAGAGCCTTGATTTGAATTTTTGGGCTTGTTTGTATTTCAAAAGCAAAGCTACTGAATTGCATCTTGAAAACCATATTCCAGTGCAGGTTCCTTCTCCAAAACACAGCCCAGGTTTGATCAAAAGGTTCTCAAGTCTGCAGACCTTTTGACAAACCCAAGGAATGTTTACACTTTCCAAGTAAACCCCAAACCAAGTGCATTTGCATGGGCTGGCATCTTGCTATGGAGATTTTTATTTCTTTTCTGCACCACCACCCCCCCCCCGCCCCGCCCCAGTTCTTGCCAAAACCCCATCCATGCCCTGGAACTGGGCCTTCGAGGCTGACATTCTAATATTTTTATTGATAAACACGCCAGCAGGCACCAAAAATAAATATCTACACCCCAACAAAATATTTAGCTGTATTTGTAAAACCCCAAATAAAAAGCAGTTTTGTATTTTGACTTAAATTAATGTCCGCTCGTGTGGCTCCGACTGCACCGTGTTTGCTTGTCCAAACCGCTAAGATAATCCTTACTGCATACAGAAATACATTTTAATTACGGAGCAATAAATATTGTGTCTTTTTTTGCTGTATGCATTCTTTTTTATCAGCAGACAAAAGCTGACATTTATTTTACTGATAGCCCTGTATTTCCCCTCCCGCTACCACCGCAGCAGAATTTCCCTTGCCCAAGGAAATTGAGAGGATCAGAGCACATCTGATGTTCCATTAATTTAAAACGGCTGCCAGGACTTGCATATTGTAGCAGCTTTAAAGTGATTGAATTTGGATTATTTCAAACTCTGGAAAGTCCTGCCTCGCCTGACAGAGGCGTATCAAGTGACAAAATAAAATACGACCCCAATACGAGAATATCTGCGCATACGTACGTTCTCTTCCTCGCGCGCGCAGCCTTGCAAGGGGCAGATGAGAAGCAATGGAAAGAACAACCCTAATTTTTCTCCCCCCACCCCACCCCCCCGCCTTTTTTTTTTTCTTTTTTTGGTAGCAGGCCCCCTTTTTAAGCTGTAGCCCAGCTAAGTGGAGACACCTGGTGTTTGCTGCAGCAAAATTCACGAAAAACATGTGGAAGGGGGAGAGGAGGGCAGAGCAGGGGTGTCGGGGTGCCCTGCTTGGGGCGCAGGGCTTGGCCGCCCAGCCGGAAAATGCAGCCCCCCTGCCAGGGTCTGCCAGCAGCCCCCCCGCCTGCCTTCCTCCCCGCCGTCCCCCTGCCAACGTGCCGGTGCCCCCAACGCGGGCGGGCTGCCCGTGTTTTGGGGGGGCAAGGGGGGGAAGCTTCACCCTGCCAGGCGTGAAATTAAAGCGTTGACTTTGGGGCAAGAACCGTTTTGTAATGCTTAGCGAGTAGCTTGTGTAACGTAGTTCCAAAAGCAGAAAAAGTTTACGCAGGGCCAAAGGAATATTAAAGTTTCACTACAAAAGAAATATTGTGGCTGCCAAGGCCTGATTACTCATAAAATCCACAGCATTATCACCATCCATCACTGCCGTTCTTTTAATGACCAAACTAAAAAGAGAGACATCAAAGTCCGGGGGGGTGGTGCTGTCGTCGTTTTTCGAGAGTAAGGTTCCCTAAATATAGGACGTATACTAGAGCTCGACATATTTTTTGACCAAAAAAACTGAAAAGTCATTTGAATGAATCACAAAACATATGTTATGTTTTGCTGTAAAAGCCATGAAGTTTATGCAGTGCTCTATTATGGTGACTGCTTGGCTTTTCATGCATTCCTAAATTACCATGTAATCTAAAACCTTGTTTTCAGCTGCTCTATATTGGAAAGTCCCTTGCAATAATCAGGATGATTACAGGCTAGTGTGGAGAACAAAACTTGTTTGTATTATTGCAAATAAAAATGTAGTTTATCAGAAATTTTACCTTTCAAGGGAAAAATAAAAATAATAATAATAATAAACTTCCTCTTTTCCCTTGCTGGAAATGTTTTAAGCGTGGAATTAATTTTGGCCACTCCACGACTTAAAAACACATGGATACTTGGTGTAAAAATACGTTTCTTTCCTGTAGGGACTTGACTCTAATTGGTGTGCCAAAACTATCTCACAGAGATTTCATTGTCTTATCTACTTACATCATCTTAATGCGATTTTATTTTACTTTGTCAAAGTCATATTAATGTAAATGTGTTCTTGATAGCAAACAGAGTTCTTTTTTATGCTAAACAGGATTCAGCTGACTCTAATAAAACAGCTTGCAATCCATTAGACTATAACTGTAATATAGTTATTTTGTTTCCCAAATAAAGACTGTGTCAGAAAGCTGTATGAGGATTTTTGTCTTGTTTTTCCACAATAATTGCTTGGGTGGGGTTACATTCTGATCTTTAAATGAATAGTATCGCTTGGAACAAACACTTCATATATCTTTTATCTTCCCCTTGCAATACAGTTCTGAGTTTTCTTTGAAAATGCAAAGCTACTTTTCCAGATAAGTCATCAAAATGTTTCCAAAGTATTTTAACTGCCAGATTAACTATATCTTGAATACAAAGATAGATGGCTTACATTCTTTATGCAGAAATCCTGCCAATGCATAGCAACTAGCAACAAATTAATTTCTTTTGCAACACTGGAGGAAGAAAAAAAAAAATGAAAAGAACCCCCTGCTTTGCTATGCAAAGCTCAAAAAGGTAAATAGATATTTAAAAAGAAAGTAAGGTTACTCTTTCTGAAAGGGTAATCTGTAAGCAAAGAACAGAGGATTAAACACACATTTGCTCTCTTTACAGAATCTGTATTCTAGACTTCTCTTAATGTATTCAGCTAATTAAGGACTGCAGTGACCTTGTGGCAGATTTTGAAATCTAGGAATTTCTAATTTTTATTTTATTTTTATTTCTTTTAATGCTGCCTCCCCCACAGAGCTTAGTACAATCTGTTTCAGGTCAAAGTCTGTTTATGTCAGCAATGTTCTTACTACACAACTAAAATGTTTTAATGCATTTATCAACTGGAAAATATTGCAAACATTTCATTTCCTTTGATACAGACACAAAAACCCCTCTGCCTTCATTGCAAATTCTTGTTCATATGAATCACTCTGAGTAATATTTGCTTTAACTTTCGTGTGGTTCTACAAACAGCCTTTATATGGCTGGACTTCAAAGCTGGTAGAAATAAAGGTTAGAAATGTGATAGGAGTAATCTATTATTAGGCATGAAACATTAAACCACTTTTGGTTATAAGCCTTAAAACCTGAATAATCTGGGTTTTTAACTTGCTGCATATTTATTGTGTTTTCAGTTACTTAAGTCATTTAGCATGGAGGGACTGTTTTGAACAGAAATATTTTCCATAGGAATACGAACCACAATTGGGTTTAATTTTTCCTAATATTTAATTTAGAAAAACTGCAATATTATAACAGGCATCTCATATGTCCAAGCTGAAATACGCTGCTCGGTGTTTCTTGCAGTGTAAAATTAATCTCTTACCAGCACGCTTGACCCAAAAGGCGGGTTTTAGTGAAACAGGCACGGGGTGAAGGGAGCGGGGGTGGGAAAGGAAGATAAAATCTCGTTCTTCAAATAGCAGGGAGGGGGAAAAAAAAAAAAAATAACAGAGGAATGTCACAGCCCGCCATTGACATCGGATGACAAAACCTGTGTGTGTGTGTGTGCGTGCGTGTGCGCGCGCGTGTGAGAAGTTTCTCTGACCAAAACACCCCGCGCCATCCGCGGTTCAACCCCAGCTGCCCCCGTGCTGGGGATGTGGGTGGTTAGATGGGGGCCGTCGCCTTCGCCTCTTCCCTCCCCTTGGTGTATTTACGGTGTGAAGAACGCGCTAACGGTCCGAGAGGAGCCAGACGTCGCGGGGGGATCGCGACGGGTTTGGGGGACTTCAGACTGCCCCGCTGATGGAGGGGCAGGAACGACACTCCGCGTTGGTAGCGTTTTGTTCTTGGTGAAGTTTGTGTACTAATACAGGGGAATAAAAATAAGCCTGACAGTCGAAAACACGTAACCGCTCAAGACAAACAGGTCAGCCAGAAATAAACCATCATTTGAAAACCAGAATTGTAAATCCTCCTGAGCCTGGGAAAGGACAGGGGTGCAGCCTGGGGCCGATCCTGGTCCGGCCAGCACCAGTGGGAATTGTACCGTTGACGACACGAGCCCCATCTCCTTCTTCTGTTGTTTTCAAGCCTAAAAAATGCATCTTACTTCCGTAGGTCCCGCTGTACCAAGTTACCGTGGCCGCTGGTTTCCCGGCTGCCCCGCACAGGGTGGGACGGGGGGGGGGGGGGGATTCGCTCGCCCCTTCCCGCAGAGGCGCAGCGGGCTCAGCGCCGCCGCCGGCCCCCAGCCCCTCGCGGGGACATCGGCTGCCTCGGGTGGCATCGCCAGGGAGACATCGGCGACGTGGAAAACGAACCCAAAACGTCCCGCAGAGCGGGTAATACTCAGATTTACAGCGCGCGTGTGGGGAAGGTGGCGTCCTCCGGGCTGCCCTGCTCTCCCGTCGGTGTCACGGGCTTTTTGAGGAGTTTGGTGGCTTCCCTCACAGCTGCCCGCGGGACGGTCCCGCGGCGGGCACAGGGGCAGCGCCCAGGGTCCCACCTGGGCCGGGTCTGCGGGAGGGAAGGGGTCTCGGGACCTTTAGACCGACGGGGCGAAGTCACCCATGTGTGAAAACTGGAGATGGCAAGCGAGTCCCCTGTGGCGTGGTGCTGGGAACGGCAGCGATTTGCCCGTCGGGGAGTGGAAAACTCTCGCTGGCTATGTGTATTTCGGTCGGTGGAAGAAAGGGGCCACACCCACCCGTCTCATTAGTATAAAAAAGGCATCGACAGCGCTGTAGCCTCCACCTTTCCTTCTCCCACGCTTCTCCAGCGGGCCTGGTCCTGAGCCAGCCTGGTTTAATAGGTTACCCTGCAAACACCGGGACTGCGGCACCGTGCAAGGTTGCACATTCACAGGAAGCACGTGTGCACAAAGCCGTGACAGTTGCCGACTAAGGAGCGGTAGCCCTGGCCAGCAACGGCGAGAGTTGTTAATATTGCTGGGGAAGGTGAAAACGTAATTGACACCATTTATTTGTGGGGGGCACGTGCGACTGAATGAGGCGATAGTTTCTGAGCAACGAATGTCTGTAATTCACTTGTCCTGGTCTTACAGACTTTTAATTTGCTCTACAAATTTGGTTAGTTGGAGAACATGTAAACACCAAGAACTGTACAGGGCAATCCATTAAACATTAACTTATTGTAGACTTAAAAAAACCCCCACTCTTACGGTATTAGAAACGTAAGGGGAAAGAGATGCCAGGCTAGTGAATGAAGCCAGTTGACTGCTGAGAAGAGGCTACGGTTTTGCTCCGTAGCTTTGCCGTTATCTGACTCACCGAGATATTTTTAGACACAGTAACAACGTCCATTGTTAAGTAATTTTTCATTCGAATGTTCCTCAAATTATGCTGTCCTCTTGGCCCCCAAATGCCTTTCTTCAGCGAGGCAGTGCTGCCCTCCATGCCCCGAGGAGGAAAGGGAGCCATGGAGGACCCTGATGATGTGGACCACATGGTGGAACAAGATAGATCTCAGCGTCAGGTTGGCAGGATATTTCCCTTTCTTCAAAGGTCTCCAAACCCAGCAAGCTTTTCTTTGATATCTTTCCAAACGGATTTATCAGCATTGGGGCATACATTTGTTTAGATTGTTCCTGTAGGGTGGGACTTTCAAAAGAGCAGAAGAGTGCCAAGTGCCAAATTCTCACCAAGTTCTCCGTAAAGATTTCCTTAGCTTCCTTTGAAAATGCTAGCTGTGCTCCCCATCGCTCTGCGCATCCCTGCTGGAAAGGTGCCCGTGGTACCCACACAATGTGGGCACAAGGGACACAGGAAAGACTGTGACATTTGAAAAAAACAGGCGGGGGAAGAACTGGCTCTAGACAGAGGAAATGCATGAAAATGTGGAGGTTGGGGAGGAAACAAAGAGGGAAATGGAGACCAAATTCCCTAGCCCCATCACCTTTCTTTTTCTTTTTCTTTTTCCTTTTTTTTTTTTTTTACCCTTCCTCTCTGTTCACTATTTCTCTCAGGTTTTCCCCGACGGCGTCTTAGTTAAAAAAGAGGTGAGCGTACGCTGTGTAGCGAGAGCACGGGCAGAACTTGGGCCCCGCCGTCAGCTTCTGCTCATGCTCTGGGCTTGAGACGCGTTGGAAGGGGTGCAGGTGACCTGACGGTGCCAGGCGTTACTCTGGTCCTCCTCTGGGCTCCCAAAGAAAAAAGCAGCGGCTGCTGCCCTAGGACAGAGGCCATAGGGAAGTCAGAGGTTTGGCAACTGGTCATCTCATGTACTTTTCATAAAGCAGTAGCTAAGACCTCACTAATTTTAATGCACTACCTCGGAAGCAAGCAAGAGACCTATAGGGAGCTGCGGGGAAACATTCAGGCTAGTAGCTACCGAATAACAAATACACTGGTGGCCAAGCGAGGACTGCCGGAGCTATTTGTTTTCCTGCCCTGGGGAAAGGGCCTGACGAGGGCTATTTGGAAAGGATATCAGAGAAGGAATTTTTGTTTTATGAGTAAGGAGATACAGAGGCTATTTCTGATCTGTTATAGGTGCATTAATGATTTGTGAGCTACAGCAGGGTTTGTGCATCCTCTGGTTTTTTTGCAGACTGAGAAGCTCCTTCCAAGTTCTCTAACACCGTATTTGTAATCATGTACCTGGCTGTTCTTTTAAAATGGTAAGTACCTAGAGATTGCTGAGAGCTACAACGTGTCTTAAATCTAGTTTGTCCTTACTGCCTCTTGGTTTTCGGATAGAATTTAAGATGTTGATTTTGCCCCCAAACCCCCGCGGCTTGGTCTTGGTGAGGAAGCATGGCTCTGTTAAGGCTGGTCTTACATGGCGAGCTAAGCAAGCCTCAGCACGTCCCTTCTCATCCCACATGGATCCAGGGATTAGATGTCAGCTCCCTAATTCAGCGAGGGCGGGCATAGACCCGCTGCTGCAGCTGTACCTGGTGCTTCCGAGGAGGGCAAGGGCAGTGGGTGGCTGGGGCAGGGAGGGCGCAGGGGCCCTTGGGTCCGCGTCTCTCGCGGAGAGCCGGGGCGGGGTGGGGGGGGCAGAAGGGAGAGCCTGGAGGGAGCTCTTGGAGAGACTCCCCAGTTTGTCACTGGGGCGCTGGGCAGGGCCAGCATCTGGCCTGGGAAGTCCTCGGATCTCGGCACGGGAACTGGTTTTTGAAAGGAGCTTGGTTAGGCACTCCTGACTGCAAGCTTTGGGAAATCAGTTTCCCTTTGATTTATTTCGAACATTCAGCTACCAAGAATAAGACAGGGACCTTCCTTATGTGTTTTGGAGATGTAATAAAATATACAAGTCTGCAAAAGTCCTTTGCCGTGCGCAATCAAATCAGCATTGCAAATCTATCTGAATGTGGTGCTCTGGTATCAGCCGCCAGATGACATGTAACGCGCTTGTGGTTTGATGGTCTTCACTCAGAATGCTGGCTAAAATATTTCTATCTTTAGATTTATTTTTAGAGTTTATGGCTGAAAGATTTCAGCTCTGGGCAGCCCTTCCCATGGCTTTTAGCAGCGACACTTGCAGTTGTGTTTCACGTAATTAAACAGCCAACAATACTTAATGAAGAAATAAATAACATCAATAAAGTAGTAAATAATTATATGCAGGCAAACACCAAAGACATTATCCATCAGGCAACAGCTGTGAGCATTAGTTTTGATTAATCAATAATGTTGTACAATAGGAGCAGGAATGCTGGCCAGGCCTCTGGGGGAATCACCTACGCTTTTCTAAGCAGCAAGCTTTGTGATTTTAAGCAGAACTTTCAGCAGAATCCTTAATTAAATGTAACAGCCTGGAGCTCCTCCACCAGCAAATGCCCCACTTCTCACAGCGGACCGCGCGGCAGGAGTTTAACCAAAACCGATTTAAGGTCTCGTCTGCAGTTCGGAAGGTGTGTCGGTACGTCTGTGTTGGGGGGGTGGGGGGGGGATGCTAATGGGGTACCGCGTCCATCAGCGAAGGTGCTGCTTGGCTGAGGGTGCTTCAGCGGGGTGCAGGTAAACCTCCCGGCAAGGGGCCGGCGGTGCCTGGCTTGTGCCGCCTGGGAAAAACGCGCCAGCGCTTTTTGCCTCTGCCTGCGGAAAGGCGGCAGCCGGGCACGCCTGCCCAGCCTGCAGCTGGCGGCTGCGGGGCCTTACCCCGGTCCGCGCGGCTATCGGAGCGAGCGCCTGCTCTGCATTTTGTTTCAAAATGTAAATACGGTTGAGATTTCGCACACGTGCCGCGGCTCCTCTGGAACCCAGCGTGGCGGGGGGGTGGGTTGCGTGCCGAAGCGCTCTCGAGAAGTCTGGTTTGTCTTTAACCATGCCTTCTAGACGGAGGAGCCTTAACGAAGCTTTCAGGAGAAACGGATCTCCTCCCGAGCACATCCCTCTTCCCGAGCGCTCCTGCCACCAGCCCATTGATTTCCGCGGTGCCGCCGCCTCCTCGGGCAGCAGCCCTCAACTGCGCCGAGAGGGTCCCCTCCGATCGGTCAGCCGGACTGTGGGCTTCTTCCTTTCCTTTTTATTTTTTCCCTTCTTTAACGTATGAAGAGCTTGCAAGAATGTAAACCTTTCAGAAAGAAAGACTGATCACGGCACTAGACCCCAGCCTAGATAACGTGCACAAGGTTTTATAGCCCTTACCCCATTAAAAGAGACAGAGGAGAAGGGACAGGAAGGGTTTCTGGCGTGTCAGGGACAGGTTTCCAGAACCCGTGCTCACGTCTTGGTGGCTTGTTCCTCGTGAAGCCAGTCGCTGACTTCTTGGCGTCTGAATAAACAAGAGCACCACATCGCTTCCACCGTAAACCCAGCGCCGGTGACACCTCTCCACCGGCAGAGACGGGAGCACAAGGAGAAAGAGAGGAGCGAAGCGAAGGGCTCTAGCTTGGCTTGAAAGACGTGAACAGAGCAGACGTGCAGACCCACGTCTGAAGGGTTACTTTAATTCTGTGCGATGGCAGATGCACGTAGGAGTTTCGCAAGCGTGAGGCACACGGGTTCATTGAGCTAGAAATGGCAGCGCTTCGGGGAGGTATGGGCAGGGAAAGCCCTCAGCTCTTGTTTGGGAAATGGAAGGTTGCAGAAGGCAACGGAGGAAACATCCACCCTGCTTAAAAACCCAAACACTTCCCAAAGATCAGTCTTGGAGCCTTTCTTCCCAAACCCCATCAGAGGGAGGACCAGGAACAGAAATCTTCTTGCATGATAATTGCTGATAGCGCAACAAAACCCGGAGGGTTTCCTTACCCATTTCTCAACATGCAGGCACTAATAAACTTCTGTGATAACATTAATATTCCTGATAGTCTCTGTGGGCTCCTTCTCCCAAACGTGAATCTCATTAGCGGCTGCGAACCCGAAGTAAATTTGTGGGCGTTTAAAGGTGTAGCCTGTAAATTGTGGCATTGCTGCCTGTTCCGAGCCCCTCGTTGGGGCCCATTTGCAAAGCACCGGCCAGCCGGGTACGGTAGCGCTGACTGCACTCCTGGGGTCTGGCGTGGCAAACAGGCATTGCCAAATCTACGCGAATCCGGTTCGGTCCCAGACAAACGATACCAAGTGAAATCAAGTGAAAAGTGCTCACAGTTCCTCTTCAAGATCAGAAGATATGATTATGGGTCTCCTCCTTCACCTGTGAAGTTTATCGGACTTGCTTACCCCAGCACGGTGCGGAGCCCACGTTTGGTTAATCATCCCCCCACCCCGGTATCTGCTGGGCATCCAGAGGCACGGGGTACACCCTTACATTTCTCCGTGTGGACGTTAAGGCTGGTGAGGATAAACCGCGTACGTTTCCCGTGAAACAAAATCTCAGTTGCATGTTTTTAAATAATTAATACAGTGTAGGTAATGTATAAAATTCACGGCTTTTTTCTTTCCCTAGAAGACAGGAAAGCATATCGTAAGCCAAAGGTAAGGGCAGGGTTTGGGTTTGGTTTTTTTTTTTGAGTTCTTGGTCAAATTCTTTCACAGAGTACCCCCACTGGCTTCAGGGACAGTATTTGAGGCAGGTATTAATTTGTTCAATGAGATAAGTTTAAAAAATACAGAGAAAGAATAAGCTTTTGGTAAGATATGGATCCCTCTCCAGAAAAGCAGCGTCTTAATAACAGATAACATATTGACATGACTTCAAAATAAGTCCTTATTCTAGATCCAATTATAAAGTACCTTAAATAATATTTTTTCTTAACCGGAAGAAGGTTTCTGCAGACCTTTTTTCCCAAGCAGACAATATTTGGCATCTTGTGCACTGCATCAGATAAGCGGATGATATTCAGGTATTTCTCTGCAGTCCTGTTATTCCTGCTTTGTTTTATTGAGATGACGTCCTGTATTTCTAAACCCAGGAAGGGCAGATCTCAGCAGGCCGCCTCCTTTCGCGCTGTCCTGAGCCTGCGGTTCCCATTGACCCTGCGGTTCCCATTGACCCTGCTCAAAACGGGGTTTCCATTCGGTCACTGTTTTCTGGTTATCTTCGTACGGGGTGGAAGCCATCCCCCAAGGCGCGCAGCGCCAGGCAGCCCGCCCTCGCCTCGCCCTCGGCAGCCAAACCCAGGGCTGCCCCCTTGGACCCGACTGTCCTCTGATTTCACCGAAATTCAGGACTTGGGAGTGAGATCTTTTTGCAGGACTGCAGTTTTCAGAGCCCTTTCTGTTGCAAAGCTAGGTAAAGCACCTCTCAAGATCATTATTCAAATGTGGCATATGTTTTGCTGCGGATTTTCAGCAGAACTCTTTCCAGTGATTTCCAAAATAAATGAGACTTTGCATAGTACTTTTTCCGTATTTAACATTGCCTTCCCGGTGTCGCAGCCAAGGCTTCCTTCTAAAGGCATGTGCATGAGATTATGCAATCATAGTATTCCGGATACCCAGAGCAATTAAAATAAATCAGGCTAGGTATAATGAAGATGAGCCAAAGCATCTGTTTCTCAAGAGGATTTTAAAAAAAAACCACCAACTCTATCATCCCCAGAGGCTTGGATCCATGGTGGTTAGACCTCAGAGATTCTTGTACTTGGGAAACGTGTCCAACGCTCACTTGGGTAAGAAAAGGAGGAGCTGGAAAGGAGGAGAAGACAGACTCTCTGGTATGGCAGATATCCGTCTTCCCTGGAAACAGCGGCTGCATAACCCCGTGCGTTTGGCAGAGCTGGACTTGCAGATCAATTCCTTTTCCCCTCTAGTATTTTAGCTTGTCGCGTGTACCTGAATTGAGAGGAGGAGGAGGAGGAGGAATGATTTCTGCGTCCTCTCCAGTGTCTACCAGACAAGTCTCGTGTTTATAATCCGCAGTTATTTCAGCCCGACTGTAAGGCCGGTTCAGCAGGAGGCCCAGAACTGGCCGTTCCCCCGACACCGGCACCGGGGACCGCGGCGACCCGGGGCAGAGGAGCACTTGCGTATTGAGCCGGTCGTCCTGCGAGGCAAGAAGCAGCCTTCAGGCCGTAGAATTGAGGTACCGGGAGCTGTTTCCCTTTGTTTCTCCTCTACTGCCGCTCGGCGCCAGATGCCAAAAGCCTTTTTCAAGCAAAATTTGGGAGGAGGCGTGTTGCAGGGCAGTCCCCAGCAGATTGTTTGCTGGGCTGCCTCAAGTACGTACTTAGGTAGGAACAGCTTGAAGGCAGCTTAGCCAAAGGTTGAACGTCGCTAAATTGTGCTAGGTGATTGACTCATCAGTTTTGGTGCATTTGCAACTCGGATAAAAGATGAAGACATGGGAATAAACGCGTAGAAGTGACTGCTAGAGCGACAGGGAAGAAATGTGCATGCGAAGGGAAGAGCGAGGTCGTGGCGGTGGACACACCAGCCCCCCCCATCCTCCAGCTGCAAGCACGGGGCTGGCCAGCAGCCCTGCAGGTACTCGGGGGACTTCGGGTGCCCTTTCCCTGTGTCACTGAATCTCATCCTAGCGCTGTTCAAAAAGATCTCGATAAGTGAGAGGTCAGTTGTCCTTGCACAAACCAAACTGGGAAAAACGGAAAAACTCGATCCCAGAACAGGAGAGCAAGAGCTGCCGTAAGCACTTTGACGTGGGCAAGGCATTCAGAGCGACTGAGGAGGTGAAGTCCCCTGCTTTCCAGTGAGGGCAGGGCCGAAAAGGGCAAATTTTGAGCGTGGCTGGTGCATGCCTTGCCTGGGAACCCTGCCTTGCCCTCCCTGGCTTGCTCCCCGGCAGCACCGGCTGCCCCCTCCAAGATAGCTGCTTACCCTCCTCTGGGGCCCGCCAAATTTATTAAAGAAAAAAAAAAAAATTTCTCATAAAAAAAGCCATGACAGCAGAGACCTGCTAAGTGGAGAGAGGTCAGCTTGTTTACTTAAACCGATTTAAATCTGGCACACCGAGAATAGCAACTTGCTTTGACCACTGACTTGGGTAAATACGGCCTGGCATTCTTACGAGGATATTTCCAGCTCCAGCTATCCCCATCACGCAGGGATAGATATATATATACACATATGTATATTTTCACTAAAAACAGTTGAGGTAAATTATTTGACAGGAGCTGGATGTGAAATGGCCGGTGTGCGTGCTTCCTGCGTACCATTTGGAAACCGAAGCCCGTCTAAAGCCCAACCAGGCGACATCCCCTTCCGAGCTTTATGATTAAAAAAGAAATAGTTTGGTCACATTTAAGATCGTTTCCAGTGGAGAGATTTTATTCGGGATTTTGTGAGATGGCAGCTATTTTTAGCAGACAAATTAGCATGTTTTTCTGAAGTGATACAGGCAAGAAAGGATAGCCGGGGATAGCTCGCTGGACAGTGACAGTGTTTCAGCTTTGAAATGACAATTCAGCCCTTCCGACTCGAGATGAAATGATGTCTGTGGCCTCGGCTCCCTCTTTCCTTCGCAGCCGTCCACGCTACCACCGCGCATAACAAGGCATAATTTTACATAAGTAGAAGACTGTGCTCTGAGCCAATATACAAGTCATACCTGATTGAATATTGCCATTTCAGAGCCGCCATCTAATCACATTTTTCAGGCTGTGTGAACAAAATAATGTTGTTATAATTACACACACTGTTTGTGTGTATGCGCGCATGTGTATTATATATGTATAATGACATTAGGATGATAATATAGCTGTTTCTATTAGCTCTGTGGTATTAATAAGGTATGACAGAAAGTTATTTGATACCATTTGAAATCCCACTTGCATTTTCATATTGCTCTCAGATGTAATTCAGGGACTTGATTTTTATGAGTTATGGCTCTGATGTCACTTGTATTTTTGCCCGTAATAGGTCCCACTGGAGCAAAATTCATCAGACCCAATTAACAGCATCTGAAAAGTGTATCTTGGTTAGCAACCGATCAGGCAGAGACTGCGTGGGCTCTGTTTTAGCTGACCCATCACCCGGTGCCACTACATGAAACCAGCTTTCCAGGCGGCCGGTAGCAGCGTACTGTTACCGGGAGAGTTAAGCAAGTATTTTGGGGGCTGCCGAACCGCTGGCTCCTCCCGTCCCATGGCTGCACCCCTTGTTACGGGGCTCGTAACGCTCTGCAACCCTCTGGGCCCCCGCTTAGTTTCTGCATTTGCAGGTGATCCATCCCACCACAGCCACTTTTTTACCGTTAAATCTCTCGATACGCAGTGATGATTATTTTTCTTAACCAGCCCGGACCGGGAGCCCTGGGGCAGTGGGCGCTCGTTCCAGGCGAGCTGCCAGCGGTCCTACAGGGGAGCTTAAAAACATGATGCCAGGATGACAAAAAGAAACGCAAGGTAAATAAAAATAACTCCAAATGCACGTATGAATTAAAGGCTGGGATTTGAAAGCTGAGCTCAGGTGGGGTTTTATGCTCGGTTAGGTTGCTGATTGGGGCCGGTGGATTTTTTTGGAGGGAAGATAAATGTTCTGTCTGCTGGAATTTTTAATGCTCCGAGCTGGTGACTCGAGCGTCTGATCTAAAGGGCTCCCGAAGCGAGAGACTGATCCCAAAACCCGCTGAAGTGACGACACGGGGCCTCCCGGCAACTTCAAAGGGCTTTGCATCCCGCCCCACGCGCCCAGCGGGAGCAGGGGCCGGCATCGCCCTCGCAGCTCCTCCGTGGCTCCGTCACCCACCCTGAGCGCTCCCCGTAAAACTCCCCCGTGCCTCAAAAGCCTGGAAGAGGAAAGGGCAGAGCAGAACATCGGTAAGTGAGCTCTGGCCCCCCCAAAGCAATGCTGGCTTGCCGGCCCCCGCGCAGGCACGGCCCAGCTCGCAGAGTGGGTCAGGCTGGGTTTCCTTCCAAGCATAAAACTTGAAGCTTGAAGACTCCAGTTGCTTCCTGTCTCGCAACATGCCTGACCACAACTATTTTTAATTGCAAGGCATGAAAATAAAGTTGTTTAATAAATTAACGCTTTGAATGCTTTTGGGTTCAACTTTGGCTGTTCATTAGGACCAGTCTTATTTTGGCTTCTATGCATTCATTTCCAGTGACCGCTCTGTCTGATCCCCATCTTATTTCCTTCGTAATCTGCTGATCTTCTGTTGTTATCATTGCTGTGTTTTATGGTTTTGCATTACTTTATTGACTCGGCATACTGTAGGCTGCTTCCCCCCCCCCCCCCCACTGAAAATAGTCTTTTAAGAGAAGCTTAAGCAAAAGCCTGGAATGTCCAAAGGAAAGCACAGAAACATTACAACATTTTGCACATTTCTTTTGGCCAGAGAAAGTTACAAAATATTCATACGAAGAAGCCTACCCAGTGCCTGCAGGACAAAATCTAACTTTTGATTATATGTGGAATTTCAATTTCTGCTATAAACAGGCTGTGTTTTTTGTTTGGTTTTTTTTTATTTTATTTTATTTTTTATTTTGTAGTATAAAGACTTTTGGAGTGGGGAGAAGGCTCCTACACAACTGATGTCAGAGCAACGCTGAATACGCATACGCTTGCTGCTGGGAATACGCGCTCTTCTGCACGGCCACAGCCACTGTTGCTATCCCATTCGAAATGCTGCCAACGTGAGAAACTTCAGCAGGATGCCGATGGTCCTACCAGCCAGCGGCACTGGCCGGAGAGACACCCTGCGCTGGGGGCTGGAGCCGTGGGGGTGGAGGGTGAACCCCTCCTCTTGCCCGTGCTGGGCCCCCTCCCCTGCCCCACGGACGCCGGGGGAGCGGCGGGGAAGGGACCTGCGGGGACGAGGGGCGGATGGCCACGCGAACTTCGTCCTCTTCTGACGGCTCTGCGCACCTTTGCTTCGAGTGAAGCAAATCTGTACCTGCGGGAGACTCGGTGTGTCCCCGGCGAGTGGCGACTGGCCCTCGGGAGCTGCCTTTTGCTGGCGTCTGAGGCGTGAAGCTGGGCCACCAGCTCACACTGGACACCAAACCTTCAGATAATCAAAAGTTCATTGAGAAGAAACCTACCTACTCAAGGGACCCTTTAGATGTTAGAGATGTGGGTCTTGAAGTGAACATCAGACCGTCCCACCGTCTGAATTCTGGCTTTAGATGTAACCCTTACGGACGTAAGCTCAAGTCTGGACTTTGGGGTTGAGCTCCCCCCCAGGATCTGGAGGTGAGATGGAGCCCTGCGGGAGCTCAATGCATGGAGTGGTGGCTTGGGTCATCGTGCATAAGCCCTGCCGCCCAGCGTGCCGCACGGATAAGCAATCCCTGCTGAGAGGCCCAAAACGTGCCCTTGTGTGGTTATCCCGCCTCACCACCTTCTTGGCAGCAGTTAGAACACCGTGGCTTGGAGGGACGCTCGCTTCCCACGGAGCAAGGTTGTGGCTGGTGGGAAGGATGGGCTCCTGCGACTATCAGAGCCACGAGCGATGCTCCGTGCAGCGGACAGGAGCTCAGGGCCAGCGCCACGGCTGCCGGCGGTGCCTGGGCCCTGGCTGCTGGGGCAGAAGCAGAGGGATTCGGGCACAAACGGAGATGGGAAGTTCTCTTTGCTACCTGATTATATATTGTGGGAAAGGAGCCGCCCTACCTGCCTGAGATAAAGAAAATGAATAAACAAATAAAAACCTGTTTGTGCCCAATATATTATAACAACCGTTTGAGGACGGTTTTATCTGTGTGAGAATATAACCCTGATTAAACATGCCAAGGTCAGTGAAAACAAAGGTGAATCGCTGAAGAAATGCGAGTTATTCCGGCCGGGAGTTCGCTGGGGGTGAAATGGAGCAGCACTCCCCGTTCTGCAGGGATGTGTCGAGGTGCGGGTCTCGCTTGCATCACCTCCCATACCTACCCAGCCCCTGCAAAACATCCTCCCCCCGGGGGCTTGAGCTCCCCGGCCCGAAGCGTCAAGAGTTTAGTGGCCAAAAGGGCTGCTGTCCGCATCAGCTCTCCTGAGCTGTTCTGCTGGTTTTGCCCATCCGAGACGCGCACGAGCCACTGGGGCCGGGTGAAAGCCCAAGCACTGGTACCTGCTGGCTTTCCGCCTGCCCCGTCCCGCGTCCCAGCCTACCCCCGGCGCTCACCGCCCAGCTGCTCCAGCGCCCGCTCCCGCTTCCTGAGGCCCTGGGAGAGCACGTCAGCTTTCCCCCAGCCGGAGCTCCGGCGTCTTCGTCCCCGGCACGCCCAACGCTGGAAGCGAATCCCCCTCGCCTGGCGCTGAAGGTGCCTTTCTTCCACCTCGCTGCGGTAGGAGCCGAGGAGCCGCGGGGCCGCAGGCCGGGCAGATGCTCGGCGCATCTCAGAAGGACGTCGGGCAGGGAAAGGCGAACCCTGTTACAAACTGGAAGGAAGAATTCCGCCTTTCCTCCAGAGGAACCAGAAGAAAAGCAGCCTCCCCCTGGAGAAGCACCCACCATTCCCGGGGGAGCCCGGAGCGGCCGCCCAGCCAGACGGGAGGGCCGAGGATGTCGGGGGGGTGGGGGGTGGGGGGCTGGGTG
>JAVKLA010000093.1:8667170-8685191 GCA_034782735.1 Sagittarius serpentarius | reverse complement strand
TCCCCCCGCCCCGTCCCCGCTCCCTCCCGTTACTGGCTTTACAAATTTATTGCTTCAGCACGGTCCGTGGGCTGGGGAGGGGGAAGGATGAGGTACCCAGAAAGGGCTGCGGGGATGGAGAGGGTCCCCGAGAGGGGCTGGAAACCAGGCGGGTCGGGGTGGGGGACGACGACGACGACGACGACGAGGTGTTCGGGGGGAACTTCTGTTGGAGATGCCGGGGTGGGGTGTAGGTACAACGCGGGGCGGCTGTCCGCAGGGGCTGTTTTCGGAGGCACGCGTGGCTATAGGTGCCGAGGTAGCTGTGTACCCGTACACATGCGTACGCAGTCGAAACGCGTTTCACAGCCACCTTCGCTCGCTGCCACCTCTTCACTTTAATTTTCTGTGCGTGCCGCTGAGATAAGGGAGCCTTTTCCTAAGAATCAGGGAGATGACAGTGAGCAATGGATGCTCTGAAATTGCCCGTGGTGACTATGTAAAACTGTGCCTCTGTGTGTCTCGTGTGTGTGTAAAATGAAAGATATTTGGAAGGGAGTGGGGTGGGGAAAGGGACACAAATCATTTTAATACGCCTTAATGATCAGCTCATGTTACTGTGGTAGGAACATCAGAGAAAATTAATCCTACCATTACGAGTAAAACGCTGCTCCGGTACGAGAGTTCTCAGCTGCATGTACCTTCCTAATAATATGCACAATTTTATTTATTTTTACATGCAAACACCGCTAGTAATTAGCCGTGTGATTATACTTGTGCATTTCATTGGGGCTTTAACTGATGTCATTCCGCATTATTCAACCATATGAAAACAATTTTCAATTAAGATAATGGCACGCCTTGAAATTATGCAAATGCCGGTCGTATTGTGTAGAATAATTATGACAAATGTAAAGCAGGTAAAAAGTTTCCTAATGCAGTTGTGTTTTACACCCCGGTGATGTCATTTCCCCTCTGGCCTAAGTTAGTCATTCATTAGCAGAGTAGCAGCAGCAGCAGCAGCAACAGCAACAGCTCTGAGTGATACTTCTCTGGCAGGGAGCCTACAGAAACCGGCACTGAGAGCCAGGGCCTAGAGAGGGCAACATAACACTCCCATTAAGAAATGTACTTTGTTTTCACTTACCCCATTAACTTGTTTATAGACATCGGAATGATTTTTTTATTATCGATTTTTAATAGTTTGGAACGATCCGAGTCGCGCTCGCTCAGGGACGCGCAGGCAGCCGGGAGACAAAAGGCTGGGTGCTGGCTGGCGCTTTGCAGAGTGCTGCCTGGGTGGGGGTAACGGCCTTCGTCGGGGCGCAGGGCGGCTCTTTCACCTCACCACCCTGCAGTCGCGGGTCCTTACGTAAATGACGTCCATAGCGGTCCCCAAAGCGACGGCAGGGCCGCCTCTGGGGTCGCAAGGCTTCCTGACTCCGGGCTGGGCTCCTTCTGCGGGAGGAGACGCAGCTCTCGAGTCAGAGGCGGCTTATAGCCATCAGGGTAGACCTTATTTGTGGCGTGGGACTGCCAACGGGGTAAAACGCCTTGTCTTGCATTCAGGGAGCGGGGATGAAGTGAGCCGGTGCTTAAACATGTATTGCAAATCTGCAGTGTCCGAGGCAAAGGGCGACAGGGGCGCTCGCTATCAATAAAATTGTTGGTGAGGGGAGCGAGTGGTCGAATCGCAGGCTTGCGGTCGAGCCCACTGGAGATTCAGGCATAGTCGCTAGCAGCTACCTGCGCTAGTGGCATGATTAATAGAAGCAGCTCGCTGCCTGTTTTCCGTAATAGCAGCATTGACACTATGACAATATTCAGCTAGTGGCCGTGAGGAGGGAGGAGAAGCAAGGAGGTATGTAATGCTTCTGTTACTCAGAAATTTCTGATGGCGTATTTTATCTGATTGCCAAATGTTGGAGCTAATCAGCGGTAAGTGTAAATATAAGTCTTTTTATAGCTAGCTGAATTCATCACCCAGATTTAAATATAACCCCGACTGCTGCTAAAACCGGATGTTTCCATACACTGGGGCCCAGATCCAGCGAAGGGTTCAAGCCCAGGTGTGCTTCCGCTGAGGTACCCCTCCCTCCGCCTAAGGCTCAGCATCCCCCTAAGCACGGTGGAGAAGGTCTCCTTCAGCCCCAGGAGCCAGCCGGAGATTGCTTCCCAGGGAGTCTCAGTGGATGGCAGACGTGGGATGGGGCTGGTGGCATGCTGCAGGTACGAGCGCTCCTGGCCCCGATGCTCATCGCATCCATGGAGCGACGTGCGTGGAGAGGCTGGGATCAGCTCCGGCGTCACGCTCGGGCCAGGGGTCTTGCTGCGCAGGAGCAACGGAGACATGTTTGTGAGAGCGATGGTGCCTTTGGGGATGCTGTTAGGTGAGCTAGAAGAGTTTTGCTCTACTTCACTGAAAACTTTGTTGCTGCTTTTAAAACACTGGGGCTCGGGTGTGCTGCCTCTGACCTCGCTGTCAAGCCCAAACACTGCAGCAGGTGCAGCGCTGGTTGGAGAGTGGGAGCAGCCTTTTCCCCCTTCCCTCCAGCAGGGAAGAAGCGGCCATCCTCCGTTCCTGGGAGGGCCACCACCGAAATGGAGAAAGCATCTGTTTCGCCGGAGGAAGACGCCACCTTGCCCTGCTTTTCTCAGGCGCTCGTGGGCTGGCGCGGTCCCCTGTGTCACCTCCCGCACGGGATGGGAAGACCTCCATGACAGCAGCCGCCTCGTGCAGGGCTTGGAGGAGGATGCTCGGCGGGCTGCGAAGGTCCGGAGGGAGCGGCTGTGAGAGCACGCTGTCATGCTTGAAACAGTTTCACGGGGCACGTGTGGGCAGCAGCCCCCCAGGTTTTCCGGCACCAAACAGTGAGAAGTAGATGCCGGTTGTCTGCCGGCAAAAAGCCCCTGCCCAGTCTCCTTGTGCAGTGCCCTGGACCCACGGCACTCAGGGGACGTGAGGTGGGCTCAGCCCCCGAGCCCTGCAGCCCATGGGGTCCTAGCCAAACCCTCCTCCGGCTCATTTACTCCTCTCTGCTCCAAGGGGTAGCGTGGGGCTATGGAACGACTGACCTTTGCAGAAGCAGTTCTAGAGGAAAATGCTTGTTAGTGCCTTGTATTTTCATGTTTTTAAAGGTGTTACCGTTAATTAGACTGGGCTTAAAAATATATATCAAAGCCGGTGCTCGTTAAATCCAAGGAGAGTATTTGATGTGATGTGTACAATTCCTAGAAAAACCCAAACAAGCAACTAATTCATTTTGCGTGGTATGACATTCCCTGCATTGCCCTGCGTCGTCGTGAATGCTGCTTCCGCTGAGGCTGGACTGTCAGTGGGGATCTGCCTTTGGTTCATTCATCAGCAGCTAAGTTTACTACGAACTCATGTTGATTTCATCTCTTCTCCCAAACTGGGGATCTGATGCAATGCTTTTCGCCTTGCAAATAATCCTTACTCATGCAAGTAATTTACATGAGTAAGCGTTGCTCATACAGAGGAGAGGAGAGAGCTAGTTTCCTGTAATTATTTCCCTAGCAGTATTTTGCATTTTCAGACTAATTGGGGGAAAGAAGAAAAATAAAAAAAAGAACTCGCTCCATAAATGTATGTCACTTATAATTGCAGAAGAGATGCTTCCAGAAAGTTAAGGGAGGCAGCGGGTTTGTTCTCTCGTCATTTCGAGACAGATGCTCACAGCATCCCTCGAAAGCCTGGTTCGTTTCCGAGGGGCTTTCTGTGTGCAGAGGTCCTACCCCAGTGCGTAAAGGTAGCACAGGCTGGCCCGAGCGTGGTGTCTTACGCTGCTAGTGCTTTATTGCCACCCCCCCTTGAAAAATACGCTACTCCCTTTGCACGGTAGTAGAATTTTTTGAGAGGCGTAGGAATCTGTATGCTCTTACTTGAAATGAGAACGGTCCCATTTTAGTCTCCGTGGACGGTGTGTGCCTTATGCTCGTATCTGTCAACACTGATAATGACAACACATTTCAAACATGCAGATTATGATTATTAAAGGGTGCTTTAAAAATCATGCTAATAGCATCAATCTCCAATGTACCCTTGCTCAAATTAATTCAACTTTGGAAATCAGGCGCACTGTAATAGCACTGTTAGAGAAATGGCATTTGTCATAAAATATCATGGGTTAGGTAATTGCATATCCATCTGTATATTTTTATCTCTCGCCACCAGTAGCATATGCTGGCAAAGGAAGGAGAGGGCAATGGTACTACTCAGAGAAGCCACAAGTTGCTAGCCATTAGCCAGCAATCTGGCATATCTGGTCACTTAAGGCAGATACCCTTTTTTTTTGTCTTTTTTTTTTTTTCCTTTCCCTCCGCTTCCCAGTGCATTCAGACTGTAAAATACACCCACTGCTCTCCAGAGTTGCTGTTCCCAGTCTGATCAGTGGCACTAAACATTAAACTCTTGTCTTTGGAGAATAATAGGCCTCACATGGTACACCCTCAAGCATGTTGAGATACTGTGCAGGCTGGAAAATAAAAATGTTCTAATTGTGTCTTTTAAATAAGCATAGGAGTGAATTAATTAGACTATATTTTGTCTTTAGTTGCTTAGTTACACAATAGTATTCCTAAGCACAAGTAAGATAAATTGGCTCTTTTTGTGCTGCTTGTCCCTTAATCATAATTACTGTATTGCTCAGGAGAGTAACGCATACATAGATTTTGCATTTTTAATAATATTCAAACAATATGCGAATGATATAGAAAGTATGTTCTGATTCAGGCTCTTATATGCTTTTATTCGGGAAGAAGTTCTACTGCTATGGGAGCAATATTTGCATTAGTTGCTCAGAGATGTAGTTCTGGGAAATACATAATTGAAATATTCTTGCAATGCTTGTTCTGGCCCTTTCATTCGCATTCAAAATAACAATGCCTTAAGTCTCCGAACAGTCATCCACTCTTGATTTAAGAGCTTTTTTCTTTGTGTCTGTGTATGTGTGTGCGTGCGTGTGTGTTTGTGCGTGTGCAGTGTGGGTTCACACCCAGCGTTAACCCTGCGGAGCCTAGACGCTCGCGTGATTCATAGTGTTGTATCAAGTTGAGCTTTTTATTTTGTAGCTAAAACACAGTCAGAAGGTCAGATGAACATCGGCATTTTATGGCATTAATCCAATGACCTTAATGCTTGGCAGGCGTCCATGTTTCTATGCGAAGGTGCCAGGGTTATAGATAATAAAAAGAGTTTGTTTTCATTTTCTGGATATTTTAATCTTTCTTTGCAAAGCATAGCCTCGGGTTTGGGGGGCTCGGGGCTGCTCCCAGGGGCCAAAACTTTAATGTCTTCCTGGGTTGTTGAACGTTAGCTGCTAATGATGGGCAGATTGATACAGATACTGAACAATGGAAGGTTCTGGCAAGAAACCCCCTAGACATGCTCAGTGAATGTATGTGAAAATTGACTCCATTGTTCTGCTGTATGAAAAGCAAGTAAATTATTTACAGATATTTGCTAATTAAAGCACATATTGTTTTACTAGCACAATAGAAAACAATATAACAAAAGACAAAAGAATAAGCTTGCATAATTTAAACCTGCTAATGCAATGTACTCCTTGTTAAGAAAAATATAATTATGTAATCTACAAGGAAAGCTTTTCGTACTGTAACTGTAGTAGGCAAAATTAGGAATGAATTGCTTGTCAACTTGCCTAAACTAAAACAGCTCTTCAGGATCTGTGAGCTATCTGACGGGAAAACATTTTGACTGAAGCCTATTTTCTCTTTGGTCAGAACTTCTATCTGCAATGACAGATATAAATTCGATTTGAACCTCTGCTCAGGAGTGGGAGGAGGGAGGAAAAAAACCACCCCAGAAATGAAGGAGGAGGCTCGCAGCAGAAATGTCAAGTCTAGCTGCTCACAGCCGTCCCTCTGTGCGCTCCATGTCCACCCCACTTCTGGCCCAGATGTACCAGTATCCCGCAAAGCATCCTACAAAAACGCGGTCCTGCCCTGCCCCAGGACATGTTGCGTGTCTCACTTTGGAAATACTGAGTCACGTGGAAAAAGCTGCTTGCTAATACAAAAGAAAAGCAAATACCGTAGGACTTCATGTGCTTCACCTGTGTCCTTAATCTTGGTCTGTTCTTTCGGGTTTTGGACCCCGGCAGATGGGACGAACACGTCAGGACGTAGCGTTCTCCGTCGGCGTGAGTTTCAGACAGCTGTGCGCGGTTGTGCTTAGGCTGGGGAAATAGCACAGTAGGCTGGGGAAATACCTGTCACCTGAATTTAACGAGATCATTATAGCCCTTTAAAGTAATTAGAGAAGGATTAACAGATGAAAGGTTCTGCCTTGGCCTCTTTAAAATTCTCCTGTGTGCCAGGTAACCTCCTGGGCTGTGCGCGCGTCCATTCTCAAGGCTCTCCCTCTAGGTTTACGGGTGGAGAACGGTGGTCTCTGTAGGTCCCTGCACGCTGGCGTCTCTGGGGAGCATTGCAGGCCCAGACCTCAGCGGTCGGTTCCACTGCACGCATCCTTTGGGACACCTCCATCTGCCCCGGGCTAGGGATGCATGAGGAGACGGCACTAAATGAGGCACTTGGGGCAGGGAAAGGGGAAAAGAAAGCTGCCCCTGCCCGCGCCAAGCGCTGGAGCCTCTTGTGAGGCTTCCCCGTCGCTCGGTGATCCCACCTGCAGAACAGGAGCAGCGGTTCCCACCAGACAGAGCTGTGCCCCGGTTCCCCAAGTCTGCAGCCTGCTTAGAAAGGTTCTTCTGGAAGAGCAACATGTAGTAATGGAGTGGATGGCAGGAGAGTCCTTCATGTGCCGTGTAAGGTGGCTGAACAGGGCACTTCCCAGAGCCGGACCTTTTCTCTGATGCAGCAACAGGTTTTTAGCTCGTCTGTGATCCTGCAGTCTTAAAAAACCCTACGTATACCCCGAGTCCACAGCAGGTGGCAGGGAGACAGGACCTTCTTACTCTGGAGAAAGTCTCCGGAAGCAAAGCAGTCCTGTACAAATGTTCTCTGCCCCCTTAGGGCTGAATATGGTCCCTGGAGGAAAGCTTGGGTCAAGTGCTGCTTGTAGGAAATGACTCTGGAGACTTGTGTTCAGGTTCCTGAGTGACTTTTGGCAAGTGGGTTAGGGCTGAATCAAGATGACCTGGTTTCCACCACTGTCCCAAAGCCCTAGTAGCGTCTGTGTGGTAGAGAAGAGCTCTGGTTTGACTATGCTGTCAAGTAAGGGTGATGGTACTTTCCTCAAACACCCAGGTAAAAGCATTGCTACAGGAGAGGTGCTTATTGGAAATAAGCCACCTCCGTCCTTTCTCCACCTCCACAACATGACCTTCTGATCCTCAGAGGGATCTAGAGCAGGGAACTGGATTCCTGGGGCGAGAACTGCATTGTTGGGCAAGGTACAGGAAAGTCCTTTTCACCTAAATCGCGAAAAAATAAAAAATACATGGGATGTAAAAAAAGCCCAGAATAATAGAGGCCTTTATGCCCAAATGAAATATGCAGTTCTATTATCCTCGGTGAATGCAGTCTGTAAGAGTCGCACTGTATTTTTTGCTCCCGTGGATGAATGTGTTTTCATCGGCAATGTACTGGGTTGTAAAATATGCATCCCCAGCTATTTACCGTGCTAAAGGTTTCAGTAAAAAGGCTTGAAGATGTTTTCTAATGCAAATCATACTGATCAGATAAATGACACGCAGTGTCTCCTGTAATTATCGGCAAGAGTTTTTACAGTACGTCTCCTGTTTCTCTCTAGGCCTCGTATTTGATGTTAGGAGACAGCCAAGCAGGTGTTCGACTCACTCATGCCCTCCAGAATTCCTTAAATGACCTCTGGAAGCACTGGAGTGAAAACAGTCTCAGCACGTCAAAATTTTGAGATATCTCAGTTGCCGTAATTCTTTTAAGGCTGCCTCGGTGTCTCTAAAATATAAATCTTTCCTGGTTATTGGCAATGAGTGAGGAGTTGTGACGTACCATATGCGGGTGTGCAATCAAGATGTACGACCTCCATGTGCTGGCCTGTGACTCCCTGCCTTGTAAGAGTTAATATTTCTTCGAAAAAATAATTATCTGCTTTAAACTATTATAACTACCTGACCTCTTTCCCTGAATGTAAGTATTTCAACCATCTGCTGAGTCAGGCAATATAGCATTCTGTGCTTTCGGGAGGCTGTGATGGTTGCTTAGACAACAGTGACATAATATTTAAGCATAACGGCTCTTGAGAAGATACTGTCCCCTTCTCCCTGGACGACTTCTCTGAAAATGCAAATCTGATACGCTCTTAAAAAAACAAGAGAGGGATGAGAAGGGTTTGTATCACCATCTTTCTTAACCATCTCCCCATTTCCCACTTGGTAGGTGAAAATATTGTAGTTTGCTCAGGGGTCTTGTAAGATGGGCTAAAATTATAGGCTGGCTAGATACCCACTTTTATAGAAACAGGAGAAAAAGTGCCTTCTTTTATAGTCAGTGCTTATTTTGAGATTTAGACATCTTTGTGGCTGGGAAAAGTGTTGCCATTGGTCGGTCAGCGTCCAAAAAGGCCCATCTGAGATAAATTTCATTCCTGAGCAGAGCTGAAATCGACGCTGGCTGTTTTGTCCTGCAAACCTCATCTTGCTGTAGCAGGAAAAAACTGCAATTAAAGACTTAACCACGCAATGGAGACCTCATAAACATATCACTTCAGAGCATAGCTAATACACGATGAGTTGATTTTTGTATAGATATATATGCGCACTGTATGCGACGTGGGTGGTTTTTCATGTTTACACAGAGATATAATTATGAATGACATGAAGGTTATACAGCAGATTTCTTTAATCTTCTAAAGGTTTGTTAGTCATGTGTCACCGTGTACCTGGTTTTTATTTATTCAACATCTGTATTCCTTTGTCATCTCATTGAAAGGGTTTCTCTAGAAGGGCTGCGGCAGTAGGTGCGCAGCAGTTGATACCGAATGGCTATGGGGGCTCCTGTGGTTGACAGAGCCCTGCCGATCCTGAAGCAATTTTTGTGGTGACACAGGGCTGTAAGACATTTTTGCTTAACAAAAAAACGAGAGGGTCGCCTGCTGCTCCAAAAAAATAATAAACATCACCGCCCCCCACAACTCATAGTTTGGGTCTGAGCACTTGGAAAGGTTGTTTAAGGATGTGTGAAAGCTCGGCAAGGCACTCTGAAATCCCAGAGCTGATGAAATAGTTGGGTGACCTCTGTTTGGGTGGCATTAGGGTAGGTGACCTCTTGTGTTAGCAAACTACCAGGATGTGGGGAAGACAGCCTCTCTGGAAGCTGCCCGTGGCTCAGGCTCCTCAGAAAGAAGGGGCTGAAGCTACCCGCCATGTTTTGCTGGGTGATGAGGTGCCGGGTGAAAACAGCTCTGGAGATGCAGTCCCTCGCTGGCGAGATCGGTGTTGGCAGTGGTGCTCGGAGGAGGACTGTGGTCCAGCCTGTGACCCCAGTGGTGTGTGGGGAGTTGGGGAGGACATGGCCAGTTGTCTCTGAATTGGGCCGAAAATGAGCAAGAGCTCAAAAAATGAGCGGCGAGGAAGAGCAGGTCTACCCAGTCCCACTGTGTGTAGGGCAGGGTGACCCAAAGCAGGCCCTGAAACATACAGGGTAATTTTTCCATTTTCTGGCTAAAAGTGAACTTGGCTGTGTTTCCCTGGTGCAGCCATGGCGATCACTAGCGGTACACGGGGAGGACACGAGGCCGCTGCTGGTGAGGAGGATGGCTGGGCGCTCCCGGACGCTGGGTAGGTGGCGGTGCCCGGCCTCCCTCACGAGAGGCTCCTCCTGTGGCCATCGCCTCTGCAGGCCAGGCCGGGCCGGGCCTCGGCCCATCTTCCTTCGTCACGACCCCAAAACCCCACAGCGGTGTTTTTGATGTTAGGAACAGCGCTGGCTTTTGGCGGGGTTGAGGGCAGCGGAGCTGCAGTTGCAGCAGGTGCAAGATGGGCCCTCTTGGCCTGACAGCCATGAGGGTGGTGCTGCCATTGCTCGGCGGTGGCATGGGGCCCAGCCTAGCAGCCATGAGCGTGAGGCCTGCGGTCAGCCGCCCTCCTCAGGCGATCCCAGCCGATTCAGGGGCAAGCCTGACGCCCTTAGGGACGTGGCTGCCGCAGGGGTGATGGGGACCGGGTGCCTTTGGGGACACAGCTGCTGCAGGGGTGACGGGGCAGCCCCAACAAGGGGCCATCGCCTAGCACTGCCTGTATGGAGGGGGCTCGGCCCCCAACCTCTGTCATGGCACGGTGACAGCCTGAATTTGTTTTATATTCATGCACACTCCACTTGTGTGCTCAGCCACTCTGTGGTGCCGTTCTGGGCGCCCCTGGGCGCCATGGCAGCTGTATTTAGAGACCCAGCTCCATTTTGTGAAGGGCTGAGGTGAGCGCACAATGCTCTTTTTGCAGGGTCTTTTCCTGGCCCCTCACATCAGTGTGGGGATGCTAAACACCATGTGATTTCATGGCCACGGTCGTGGTGCTGTCACAGAAAGCATATGGCTGGGGTGTGCTCTCCCCTGCCCCCTGAAACCCACCTCTCCCCCTGCTCCTGCCTCTCCAGTTCTCCGCTATGGCAGCCTGGGCAGAGCTGGCGAGCGCGCCGGTGTTGCTTCACCCTTGTTACAGTAGGGCTTCTTTTTTTTTTTTTCTTCCTTTTTTTTTTCCTTCCTTTTTTTTTTCCCTGTGTACACATCATGTGCGTGTGTGCGAAGGTTGTATTCTCAAAAACAAGTTTATTCATTGATGATGTAATAGTGATTGTACTTTTCTTTTGGTTAATAAATTGTCTGCTCAGCTTACTTTGTATGCCAGCCAAAATTAGTCATACCAGTTCTTGGAAAGGGTATGAAGAAACTAGTAATTGAAATCATAATCATTTGATCATGAGAGCTATTTGGAAAATAATATTTTAACCAAAAACACATCTGATCTCCAAGTCAGTTTTTTTTTTAAAACTGCTGCTAAATAGATTTCTCTAGTGTTGAATATTAGAAATTTTGTAGTAGCTGGTGATGGTATTCAACATCCTAAAAGAGGACTTCATCCAGAAATTGCTGAGACTGTCTGCAGGCAGGCTGATATTTATATATATGTATTACTTTTTTCCATCCTGACATTTAATAATCACCGTGTAATAGCTATAAAATACATAGCAACTACAGCTTTTTTATTTCACATGGATGGTGTAATGAAATTGGGTGAAACCATCCATTGAAATTGTACTTTGTAGTACCCAACGCTTGTTTACAAAGTATTGACGTTTGTCATAGACAGAGATTTAAAACATCACTGTTATTGTTTGTTGTTCAGTGGAAGCTCTTACGCTGTGAAATGATAAAGGAAAATATTTTATTACAAGCTTGCTTAGCATAGAAGCATGCCGTTCATTTCTGACCAAATATTTGTTATTGCACTAAATGTAATGAAGGTGCCTGCTTATAAAACAATTTTGTATTATATAAGGGAGAGTGGAATATCAGATCTGCTTTTTTACTAGAGGTACTTCAGGTTTTGTATTGTGTGTAACTTATCACAATAAAGCTTTTTTTTTTTTCCCTATTGAGCAGTATTTTATTTCCTGAGGAATGTGTTCAGTGGAAAAAAAAAACACACAGAGAGAATCAATCGTGCTTTTCTCTTTGTTTAATAACTCAAAGAATTTCTCTCTCCTTTGCAAATACTTGTGTTTATTTGAGAGAAAAATTGGATTCTGGTTTATTTATTTCAAGAATCTGTAACTTTATTTAGTGCTAGAAATGTGTGGTGTGCAAGGTGTGGTGTGCAGCCAGCTCTCATTACAACATCAATTATTTCTGCTGTTTTAACTAAAAATCTGGAGTGTATCTTGCTGGATATGTGTGTATATTTGTTTGTTTATTTTTTTTGAGGCTTTCTTGAGCCCCTGCTCACTAGAGTCAGCTATAAAACATTCTGCTTATTCATCATGACTGAGAGGACTTGATTGTTTCCTGGAAGGATAAAATTCAGCAATTAGAGCTGTTTAATTTGAGTATATGTTCTGGAGGCTAAACTAAGTTTAAGTGCTTTTCTTAGAATGTATGTTTAAGAAGGGGAAAAAAATTACAGTTCTGATCTTGAAAAAGGTTTTAAGAAACATGAGAATGTGCAAGTTTCTTTTGGTGGGAAGCACATAACATTTATGTAGTATTTCTTTTGGGATTACATCACAGTTTTATTTAATTTTTAGGACAAAAGTTAAATTCAATATTTGTGTATAAGCCAAGGGAAAATGTACCATAAACACAGGAATTTTCTGGTGAGTCAGAGTTCCAAGAATCTGAGATTTACTTAGTCCATTTATTTCAGGACTAGCTATAACCATTAGTCATCCAGCCATGAATTTTTACATTTGCAGCTAATTGCACCTAAAAAACAAACTTTCCCTCAAGGCTTTGGGTTATACAGAGTGTGATTTGGCAACCTGTATTTCAAACGCATTTTGGGATCGTTGTCCCAATCCTAGAAATTGTCTTTAGGTCACATGTATTTGCTTCGAGTAAACAACTAATATTTCCACTTAGGTGACCGGAGGAATAAATTAAGTACTAGCTGTTCTGTATTACAGAAAAATTAATCTGCCAACAGCAAGATAAGCTTTTCCAATAACCTATGGGCGGGGGGGGTGGGGGTTGTGGGTTTATCAGTCATCGTGGAACCCTGCGTGACATGTCGTATTCTCGTTTGACTGCTTCTTGCAGGATGAAGTTATTGCTGTTTCAGAGAAAGTTACTGTGAAGCTTGAGGACTTGGCAAAATGGGCACAGTCCGATTTCTCCAAGTGGAAGTGTGGTTTCCGGGCTGAGCCGGTCAAGCCGATGGATGTGGGGAAGAATGGGCAGAAGGAGGCCTTGACGAGATACAGACAATCCACGCTCAACAGCGGCTTGAACTTCAAAGACATCCTGAAGGAAAAGGCTGACCTTGGTGAGTATCCCTTACTTTCTCCGGTGGGGAGGGGCCCGTGGGTGAGCGCCTTTCAAAGACAGATGAGCCCGATCCTGCCAAGCCGTCGCTGATTCCCAAGGTATGTCTGTGCTTCAGGCAGAGGTGTGGTGATGAGGTACCCGAGTGGGATGGGGGGTGGTGGTGGTGGTGAGCTCACCGCAGGCTCCTTCGAGATTAGCATGGGGTAAGTCTGTGATATCTGTCTGCTCTGTAGACATGTCGCTGAGGCTCAAACCCTGAAGATGCACACACAAATAATTGTCAAGGGCTTTCCCTGGGGCTCTGCAGGCCGGGGGATCAGGTCAGAGATGTGCATCGTGGGGAGAGGAGCCCGACACATCTTCCTGAGGCCTCCTCCGACAGGCAGGGGAGAGCAAAGGCCTTTCGCTTCTCACATCCCACCTTCTGGAAGTGCAGCCTAGTCGCCTGTGTTTGGTGCTTGTCCTGTCTCCGTACAGTCGGCTTTGTGTCTTGTTCGGTGGGGAGATGTCCCTTCCGTAGCCTTCCATAGCATTTCCTTGTGAGCTTTATGTTACTATATAGCATAGGCCTCTGCAAGCGCCCCATTGTTCTCTCCAGATAGACCTGTGCTTTCTTTTCCTGTCTGTTTTTAGGGAGGGAAATGGTAGCTCTGCTACTTTGGATGGTTGCGGACAGGCTTGCAGCTCTGGGGCTGCTTTGGTGCGCAGACACTCACACCTCTGAAATCCATGGTGGGGGCCCAAGGTCCAAGGGAGATAGATCTCATGTTAGTAAACGTGCCTGTTTGTGGTATTAGGACCTTGGATGTGTAATAGCTGTCAGAGACGGCACTTTGAAGTGCATCCCAGGGACATTTCTCTGTTGTACCAAGCTTTTAACAAATGTTCCAAGTTTGAAGAGCATCAAGTTTAGGCCATAATGCCTGGAAAGGTAAGAAATTAAAAGCTAAGGCTGATGCATGAGAGGAAATGCTTTTGCACCTACGTGAACAGGAGATGCAGGGCCAAGTTCAGTTTTATAATGGCACAACTGTGTGGGCATCGAAGCCAAGTTACACTAAGCTGAAGATCTGTCTTGGAGGATTTATCTTCTGCATCTCGTTTTTCTGATCTTATCAAATGGTGAAGTGATTTGGTCAATCTCGCATTTCACCGTTAGATATATAGGCTGGAAGATTAAAGTACAATTGGAAGTTGATCTTATTTTTCATTACATCTCCAGGAAAAAAAATAGCCCATGTAATTCTTTCTCTTTTCCTTTGCTTTTCTGTGTGTTTTTTTCTGGTTCATAATTACATGCAGTAATTTTCTCTGCTATTGCCCTGGCATCTTCTTTACACACTACATTTATTTGCATTTGTTTGTTGTGTCAGAAGAATCTTAATGTTTTTCAGACAGAACTTTTGTGTGTTAATGTTTTCTTGTTTTTGTTTTTAACAAACAAAAAAACCCTTGTGGTAAGTTATGAAATTGCTGTTATCTACCCTAGAAGCCAAAGAAAATTATCTTTAAGCCTAAAGCATATAGTTGCATGTTAAGCCTTTGAAAGTAGGGGTTATACTGAAAACGCTTATGGAATGCAAACTGTATGGTATAATTTTGATAACCCACATTCTGATGTTGTTCATTTTCAGTTGGTGGCTCTGGCTTTATTGTTGGGTCCTTTTTTTTGCAGTAGAAAATGGTATTTTGACTGATGTTTAATTATGATTGCCTTTTTCTTCATCATGACTGGTTGGCGGGAGTGAAACCAAAGGTTCAAGAAGACCTGCAGCTGATTAGGCACATTGATACAGACAACTGATCTAGCCTATGAAAGGCAAGGAAAGAAATTCCTTAGATCTAGTACTAAGATGATTTTTTTTACTGTTTGAAAGACCCCAGAATTTAAGCATCTTTTGCTTCCCGTATCTGAGAAAAACTCAGAAGAATGGTGATCTTCATTGCTTGTGAAGCAGCCTGGTTTGGTTGTGTCCTGTAGGCAACCCATGAGCTCTGGTGTCTAGCTTAACTATGGGATGGAGGTTTAACACCCACCAAGTGAAGAAGATTTACTTCTCTCATTCTGAGCGGTTGGTCAAGGTTAACATTGTGCTCTGGGAATTGTCATCTCCCTAGCTGTAGGCAAAGGCAGTAGCCTAACGTGCAGTGTCCAAGGCATAGAGATTTGAGCTGCTGCTGTTGTATCTTCTCTGCTGTCAAAATGACAGGTTTACGGCCGGTTGTGACATGTGCCCACAGACCTTTTCCAATACTCAGCATCTTGCCAACAGAGCAATGCTCAGCTGCAGTGACCAAAGATTTATTAGCAATAACTTCTGCAGTAGGTCTCCAGCACAATGGGATGGGGTAGTTTTTCTCTTAAAATAGGGTTGTAAACTCTGAGGGAGCGCAGTGCACTGTCATGCAGAGGTCCTTCTGATGAAAGCATCAGCACAGCTATATTAGCAAGGCTAATCAGCCCAAATGGAGAGGTGGTCTCCTGCACATCCACCACTTCCCACCACCGCAGCACGGTTCCCCTTCTAATCAGGTACTCAGTGGTGCACTGATGGGGATGTTTCATGGAGTGCTTCCCCACCGGGCAGAGCGGGGTGGCTGTGACAGGGCAGACCACTTTGTACAGAACTTGGATCTGAAGGGAATAAATCCCTTCTTGTGCTTGTCTGGCAGGCCATGCATGAGTCAGTAGTAATGCCCATGTTTAACCCTGGCTGTAGACGAGGAAGTTGCTGAACCAGGTGTTGAAAAGGCTTAGATAAACAAGGTGATCTCCTGGACCCCTTTTTTCCTGTGAAACGGTATGTTTCCATGACAGAAAAATCCCATGGAAGTGAGTAGATTCTGAAATTTTTCCTACTAGATGTTTTTGAACCAAGCTGTAGAAGGTAATAGGAAATTATATCCCTACCAAAGAGCTCAAAAAAACTCTACAGAAGAAACAAAATCAGTTTTCACACACTGTCCAGGAGTGGTGAAGGGTGAAATAACCCGGATGAAATGAAAACATGGCTAATACAGAACCATAGAAGTGGCACTGCGCGAACATAACTTAATAAAACACGTTGCTGCTGGGAGCAGGGCAGCTTTAAACAATAACCAGGCAAAGTGGAGCAGCGTATACCCTGTGCCATATGCTCTGTGGCACTCGCTTAGCCAAAACTAAGGCAGCACCTGGTTAATCCACAACCTGGAGAATCCATGCGTCTACAATTTAAAGTTGACCCTAATACAAATTCAGTAGTCCTGTCTCCTTTTTTGTTCTCTCTTATCTTTTTTTTTCTCTCTTCTCTTCTCTTTTTTCCCTCTTCTCTCTTTTTTCCTTCTTTCTTCTTTTTTCTTTTCTCTTTGCCTTTCTTTTCTGCAGAATTTTTCTTTTTTTCTGTAAAATGCCATTGTTTTTATCACTAGTGAATTATGCAGAACTTTTCCTTAGGACTGTATTAAATAAAAGATCTAGCAATGGCAATTTCATGTGAGCTTCAAGATTTCAGCCTGAAAAATGATTTTTAAGAATTATTTCTTTCTGCCTGTTGAGATATTTATGTTATACATTCTGTCCCTTTCTACAAATATGTCAATATTGAATGCTAGCAGTTTATGTCTTAAGACTATTTATAGCTTTCTGAATATTTCTTTCAAATGTTGAGAAAAATAAAGAATAACAACAATGCAGCATATAAAAATAGAGTTGCTCGGGAATGTATTATTCATAATGAACATGAGAACCTGTTTTTCCAGAAGAATTGGTCTGATTAAATCATTCACTACTAAGGCCGCTACTTATTTATTTTTGTCTTTAGAATTATTTAGGGGATTTTTCTTTGTAATAAATGGACTTGTATACCCATATTTGGTAAACCAGTGGGAAGTCACTAAATGAGGAATTATTTCATTTTACAAAATTTTTAGCAACTAAGCAATGTAAATACTATTGGTTAAATATGGCAAAGTTGCATATTTGTATTCCTTGGGCTATAGTTTGAAAAAAATTCAAATTATTTTATATAACACTGCTTCTTACAGACTTCCTTTAAGTGAAGTATGAAAGCTGCAGTGTAAGCTTTATTGGCCTATAAATATGTCATTATAGTTGGACTACATTTATATGCTTTGGATTGTTGTTTAAGCCAAGAAAATATGTCTCTACAGGTTGACTTTTTATTGAAACCCTTTGAGGCATACAACAGAATGTATTTTAGGCCAAGGTTATTAAAACAGCATTTTCATTTTTGCAGCAGACTCATTGTCAATTATGCTGCCACAAACTGTCTGTGGATAGGCAGTTATGAATGGTTTCATCTCTAAATGTGTCTTTAGAAAAAGAAATAAAAGATAGAGGAGTCAGAGCTGAAATTGAGAGAAGAGACTGAGGGGAAAATGACTGAATTTAGTGTGCACCGGCTCTGTTGGTTTGGGTTAGGCTGGGCTGCAGTGCTGCCTGTGTTTAGCTGAGGAACAAATGGCCCCTGTGCCTGCACCTGGCCGGGGAGGTGGGAGCCGCTGCTGCCCTGGCCGGGCAATCTGCATCCCTCTGGCTCACGAGTCTGTGATGGCAGAGGTCAGGGTTTGGTCCCCCGACTGTCATTGCCACTCTTTTTATCCGTCCTTTATGAGTCTGTGTCATGCCAAAATGGATGGTTGAGGTTGCCACGTGGTGGGCACTCCCGTTCCTGCACTGGCAGCGTTAGTAATGGGGATGAGCAAGTTCTGGTGCTTACTGAAGGGGGTTTTGCTGCAGTTACTGCTTGTTTGTTTGCGTCCAGTGAGGGGGAACCCAAAGAAAATTTAGCGGTCAGTCCTGTCCTGTCTTTCATTCCCCACAGTCATGCATTTGGGGTTGTAGAATCTGGATCTTTGTTCTCTGTGAAATCCAGGAAAATCAAGTACTACTTCTAAGCTGAGGTTTGTATTTTAGCAGTCACCTTTGTCTAGTCCATAGGTGGTTTTCCAGCACTTGCTTCCTACTTAGCTCTTTTGAACCCTCCAGTGGAGCTTGCTGGGCAGGGGCTGGATGCCACAGGACTGGCTCACCCTCTCATTTCCTTTTCTTTACCAGTCTCATAATTTGCATAGCTTCA
>JAVKLA010000093.1:8608501-8667160 GCA_034782735.1 Sagittarius serpentarius | reverse complement strand
GGGAGATTGCAGCTCCTCATTGATCTTGTGTTGCCCTATAAATTGGCCAACCTGTGGCAAATGGCAGTGAGTTTGGAAGGAAAAGGAGAGCGGGGATGAGCTGTCTTGCAGGAAGGTGCCGACCCCTCAGTGGCGAGGCAGCCACAGTGCCTAGCCCCAGCAGGCGCTGGGCTGTTGCATGGCCCTTCTGACTTCACTTGCCAGTGGCCTTGCAACAGGCATGACTTCTCCAGATGAAGATCATCAAGTCGTAATGTAGTCAAACTGTAATATTATCGAAACTGATAATCTGCAGCAGTAGTGCGCTCAGACACTTGTGGTGACTTCTGAACTGACGCCGACTCTGCTTTTTCATTGTTTGTCGCGTGCTGCTGAGTTCAGGCTCGCCTGGCTTAACTTGATGCAATAATTTTCTGACCAACTAATTGTTAGCTATTCAGAGTACAGCTACTTCGGATACTTTGTGCCTAACTCATGCCTCTAGCTCTCTTCCGCTCCCCTCCCCTCCTTCCCTGTTCGCAATCTTTCCCTCTTCCTTGTGCCTTCCTATCCCCATTGCCTTAGCTGAATGCCATTTTGATCTTGATAAAGCTCCTGTAAGAGTCCCATTATCCCATTTTTCCCTCTCTACCCTTGTGCACCGTATGTTGTTTTTTGTTTCGTGGGTCAGAGTGACCTCCCTAACTCATTTTAACCAGCCCAATTGATACAGCTCTTTTGCCGTGGATGAGGCTGTTACATGACTTGTCTGTTGTGCTCCATGGAGCCTGAGTGGAGAAGGACAGCTCCCTTGGGGAAAAAGGACTGTGGCCTGGCATTTTCTTCCATGTTTGTGCAGCTCCTAGCACATGCCGGCACTGCTGCAGCAGAACGAGAGCACCAGCAGTGCTGTTGGATTGTTGTTCAGAGAGGCTGTGGAGCAGGAAGGCTTCCTTTGGTTGTACATCTTCTTTTGGTGTAATTACCACTTACCTTTAGTGTTAACATGTTTGGGATCGGAGATAACCTGAGGTGCTGAGCAGACAGACAGTTTTGTCTGACCTTGTGTGAAAAGGGCAAGATAAATGTTTATTTTATGATTTGTCAGCCGGTTGGTTTAAGATAACTAATATTGTTGGCTTGTTGGGTTCAGTTGCTGGCTGCCTTTTAAATGCTGAAAAGTGATGCTGTAGTTAGGTGCAGTTTAACCCCAATAATCCTGTGATAATGACATATTTTCTCCTGGAGGTGACCCTATCTCCAAGAGCGTTTTGGGGCTCCCCCTCCTCCCTTGCCCCTCTCTCCTGAGCCACTGCTGCTCTCCTCTGCACCTTCCTCAGCCTCCCTGGGCAGAGGTTGGCAGGGTCCTCGGAAGGTTGTCTGTAGCCACCTGGTCCTTCCCGAGGCCACGTGTTTGCCCAAGCTATGCTGGGATGATGTAAGTACTGTTAATTTCTTCCTTTCTCTGGGGACAGCCTACTTCATTACAGAGGAAGTGTATGGGGGTGACAAAATCATTTTAATATGAAGCACTGGCTATGGAAGCCTTTCATATGCCACTGGAGTGTGTTGAGCCTCCTCTATTTGTGGCTCTTGAAAGGAGTTTTAACACCACACATCTCAAACTTCAAGCATGCCTTATCAAAGAGATAAAATTTGGATTGCTTCTCAAACTTTGACCCGCCTTTGAGCACTTATAAAAGGGGGTGGTAGTGTTGCCCCTGGGAACCGAGGAGGTGGGTATTTTGTTCTTTGAAATGCAGAAGATCTGCCAAGAAATGTAAACAAAATCCCACGTAACTTCTCTCTAGGTAGCCCCTAAATCACAGTGCCTGTTCCCCACCCCCACTGGTTCCGGCAGCAGGAGCAAGCTAACATGATTATCAGAATTGTGCTGATAGCAGTTGTCACTGTGTCAGCATTTTCAATTATGTATTGGTATGACAGGGCACTTTGTCGTTGGTGTAGAGCACAGCCATTTGCAATTGCAGTTCTGGTCTATTCAGATACATCAGGGAAGGAATCACTGCTGCAAAACGAGAGGAGGAAGAGTTAAATTTTACCGCCTTGTGAAGCTAGAGGGAACTACCCCACGTTCTCCTAAAGCCAAAGTTGCAGCAGTTTGCACCGTCAATAAGAGTTTTGTTGCAGCCTCTGGTTGGAACACGAGTAGCCTACATAATTAAAAAATAAGTAGATAAAAAATAAGGACCATTCACAGACGGTGTCAAAGCAGCCAGTGTGGGACAGTGTCCCTTTAAAAATGTTTCACGGCTTTTTTTATTTTTGTCTGTTTTTAGCACTGAGATTGACCTTGCCAGGCTGTGTAATAACCCACATGTGTCTGCTCTCCAGGATTTTTTCCCTTCTAGTCACTGTTGGATCACGCATTTAATTCTTACTGACCATGAGGTTTTGTTCCAGTAACTGGAAACGTGTGCCTCCTGATGCAGCGCTGCTGTGCTCTTCATCTGACTTTATCTCAATGTCTGCTTTTTTTTTCTTTCTCTTTTTTAACTTTTGGGTTCAGAGGGTGCTATTTTCCTCCCCAGCCTTCTCTCTAGTTTCCTTCCCTGCCCATATTGTTTCTGGGTCCCAGGGGGACCCAGTTTGGGAAGTCTATTGTTTTGTGTCCCTGCACTTCCCTTGCCCAGTGCCATGGAGGGAGGTGATCAGTGGTCTCCTCCGTGTGCCATGGCTGCTGGTTAGAGCTGTTGGTCCCTCCATAGATCGTTGATGCCTTTTTCCTGCATTGTATCCTTTCCACGCAGACAGCCAAAAATTGGCTGAGTACCGAGATCTGTAAACTGAGCACCTATATAACGTGATACAGTTGGGTGGGCCTCGAGGACATCCTCTTTTTCCTGCCTGGCTGCTTTCCTGTGCTGTAATTTTGTGCTGCTGGAGCCCAGGACTTGGAGTCCTTTGGTCATCTTTGACGCTCCATTAATCAAGTCGAAGCTGTCTTCGTACCAGCTCGTGAATCATTCTGGCTTGTGACCTGTGCCACCGTGCTGAGATGCTCAGGCTCTTCTGTGGGTTCTGTTGACACCACGGCCAGATCTGGGTGTCAGTTCCCTTCATGGGGGGAGAAGAAAAGCCAGACCCAACTTATGCACCACCTCCCTTCCAAGTTGCTCTTCCTAGTTGCTCTTCATGAGTCCATGCCCAGAAAGACTACTTGCCTTTTGTTTACAGGCGCATTGTAACGTGCCTGGCCTGTCATCGTCTGTCTTCCTAAATATCTTAGTCCAGTTCTGACTGCCGTGTTGCAGAAAGACTAGTGCTTGTTCTCTGAGATAGAGTATTCGTCTTCTTATAGATGACCTGTCTTGTGCCATGGGAGTTTGTCAGAGAAAGCATCCTTTGTGCATTTGAAACTGAAGGAGGAGACTTGCTTTTTCTCCCCCTTCTCTTTTCACAAAATCATTTGCTAGGCCAGAGGCACGCAAGAGCAAAAGCCGGGCTACCTGCCAAGCTGTGTGGGGCTGTAATGCCAGCGAGTGGCCATGTCAGCATTTACGGGGACCTCAGCAACAGGAGGTGATGGGCCCTCAGCTTGCTGAGGTGGAGCTTTGCTTGAGAAGGCAAAGGAAGGTGGGAGATGGGTAGGCTAGAAAGAAAAGGGAGGTGTTGGGCAAGAGTGTGGGCAGAGGCTTGGCTCCAGCAGCTGAGTGGGCAGTAGCAAACCCGCCTTCCCACTGTGGACAGCTCAGGGATCTCCCACAGTGTTGTGTGTCACCTTTGTGAGCTCCGAGAGGGGCTGTACGGGGACACAAAGGAGAAGACTCTGGTTCTGGCATCCTTGCCCTTGATAAACTGAGTTTTAAGACTCTTGGTGTCAATATTCTGACTGTTTAGTCTCTTTTGGTTAATTTGGTTCATGCTTGTCTTCGCTGGCTTGGTGATCTGTGCATGATGAGACCATTGATAGATGAAGGTGTTTGGGAAGGGAAGGGTTAAACCTAGTACATGTCTAAATTGGAGTGCAGTTTGTGGGAGTGGGTGATAGAGAAAGCCTTTATTTAAGAAATGTAACAGCATGAATTGTAACTTACGGGGTAGGTTTTGTGTTGGAGAGCATTGTGGCATAACCTTTATTTACTTCATTTACTAAAATCTGTACCATGTGAAATAAGTTCCTCCTTAATTTTACTGCTAATAGTAATTTGCTTGTAAAAATGAATCCTGAGCACTGTAAACCTTCAGCTTGGGTCTCTCTTGCTCTGTTATATTGTGAAGGACAAATAGTTAGTGCCACAAAGAAGCTTTTGTTAGTGATAGATAATGTGTATTATTTTAGCAGGAGTATATTTTAGCAGCTTGTGAAAAATCAAGGTGAATTTTTACATCTGCGCACTGCTGCATAATTGATACATTTAGAAGCTGAAATTCAAAATAAGCTTCTAGAAGAGCACACATTTGATTTTCCTAAACATTTAAATATATGTATCACACCCTCATTTTAAGATGCCGGTTAATGACTTTATGAGCATGTTGGCAGCCAGAGCATTACATGTGGTTTGAGAAATGTGTCTGGATATGCTTGGTAAGCAGTATTGTTCTGACAGTGTACTAAAGGCCATCTTCAATTTGACTGTGCTCTACTTTGTTATGCTGTGAAAGAAAAAGATAATTCAGCAGAGCATTGTGCTGTCGGCTGGAGACGCCACACTTCAGAATACAAATATTACTAAGGATAAATGAATCATTAAAAGAACAGTAGCATAAAATATCTGATGAATGAACTCCAGGAGTCTCTGCTGGAATAAATTTAGCATTCATGGACAGTACCATAATATGTGAAATAATAGTATCAGTTCTACATTCAGATGCCAAAAACATTTATGGACCCAGAATAATTGTGAATTACAAGGCTATAAATACATAGAGGGGATTTGGTGATATCATAATAAACCATGAGAAATTCGCTAGGCTGGTTTCTAATGTTACCAGAACCTTGAGATATATTTACAACCTTGTTCACACTCCTGCAGTTTTAGGGGGCAATTCTCCTCTCACAACACGTTCGTCATTCCCATTAGTGCCAAGGGGAGTTATGCATGTGTGTCATGAGTGGAATAGATCCCCACATGTTGTACAGTTCAAGGATCCTATAACAAATCGAAAATCTAATTTAAGAAAAAGGTGGGAAACATTCCCTCTCGTCCTCCTCCAAGTTCCCCCATGTCCTGTTCTGCTCCTGTGAACGAGGCTAGTGAAGGGAAAATAGGTAAAGGATGACAAGGTAGCTGCTGTGTTCCCGAATGTTTTATCCACGGCTGCATCATTTTTTTTCACTTTTTATTACTGAGAAACAAAACAACCAAAGCCCAGATGTTCTGGTCCCAGGTTTCTTTAAAGTACAGGCTAATGCATTTTAAAAGCATGTTGTAAATACCCAGGGAAGGCTGGGATTGTCAGCCTGTCCACCGAAAGGAGGCTGTCCTGTTGTGATACCAGATCTGTGCCTGATAGGAGCAGTTAATTAGGAACTGGGGCTGAACCTGACGTGATATTCAAGAGCGTGTTCAGCTTTCAGCATGTGCCACGTCACCTGTTTGTAATTAAGCCTGGTGTCCCCTGCCTTCCTGAATTGGGGAGGTGACAGAGAGTCTCCACAGGTACTTAGTGTCGGTTCACACATCTCAATATTAGATGGGTTACAGCCCTGGTGTTGCAGGACCCCTTCCCCTCCTAGTGTCTTCCCCCAACCAGCTGTACGGTGTTACTGGCCTCATCCTTCTTGTAAGTCATCGGCAAAATATGCACATGCAGCGTGGTGCAGAGCAAGTCTGTTCAGTAATTCCACATTCCTCAGTGTTGCAGGAGGTCTCTCCACTGACCGAGCTGCGGTCTTGCTGCTGGTCCTTCTCGCAGGTTTACGCTCCTGGCTGTACATCCAGGCCTTCCAGGGCATTTGTGGTGTTTGCAGTGGGAAGGGTCTATGGCTTGGTTGACGTCCCTCCACGCGGTTCCTGTTTTACTTTTTGTGTCTTGGTAGATTAACCCCCTAATAATCAGCAGATGAATCACATTCTTGAGATACATCCTGGACCTTCCATCCTTGTCAGCTGATGAAGCAAAGAGAAAATAATTACAGGACCGAAAAAATAAAAACAGTGAAGCGGTCATCAGCAAGAGGGGGGACCTTGGCAGCTTTGTATGTGACTTGTAAGCTTTAGTGTGTGTCAGTGATAGGTCCTCACCCAGCTAGTCACTGAGCCTGGATTTGCTTCGATCGCCGCCAGTTTATTTCATAGTCTTTTCTCTCTTGAATTCGTGCATGTTTTTGCTATGGCAAGGTCATGGGATTATTGATTATTTGTTTTAGTTAATTACTAGTGACTTTAACTTGATATTCTTAGCAATATCTGTGTGAGCTCTCGTGGCAAACCCAGTAGACAGGGTGTAATGCAATCTTAATGCATGTTTTTCTCTTTAATTATTTTAAAACCACAGTCTCCACTTTCTTTCACGCTGAGTATTTCCAGATTAAAAGCTTTGTGCGATGAAAATTAAATGATAAGGTACTATAAAAATCTGTTTCAAGAATCTCGAATGTTTCAGCTCCATCTTTATTTTTAGTTTTCTTACTCCCTGAATGACCCTTACTTGTTGACCGTGTTTGTCACTATACACTTCTAGTTTTGTTGCACAGAGAAAACAGCTGAAAAAGTCCTTTTACGCTTGTGTTTTTAATCCTCTGTTCAGATACATAAAAATGTGGCCCCATAAGTTCTGTGGTACAGTAAAAAAAAAAACCAAACACCAACCCAAATAATTTTGGCAGTTCAAACGCAGAAACTAAAAATAATTTAATCTGCAGTGCGAACATAGTTTCATATTTATACTAGCATCTGGCCTCAGGAATTGAATACTCCATTCTTTAAATAGCTTCACTCTGGCTCTTGAATGCTTTGTGACTAGAACATTACCCTACAGTCATACACCTTGTTTACATATTTCTGTTAAAAGGCAAAAGAACTTACAGTACTTCAAAACATTGGTACAAGCTCCCTCCTCCCCTCTCGCCTCGGAAAAGAGAAGTTAAAAAGAGAAAAATGAAAGAGTGGTCTGAAAGCGCGTTTTAAATTTAGTTCTCTCAATTTGCTGCTGGGTACATATTTTACTGTCATTTGTATAAAAAAAAGGAAGAAAAATTTTCCAAAGAGAATGCGTGCCATTCCAGATGCCCAACAGTAGTCAAACACAAATTTATGTACACTTTGTTTATATGTTTGTTTTTAATCCGGCAAATGTCTTTGTTTTTAAAAACACTTTGCCTAGAGGCAGTGGATCTTTTTTGTTGCCCATATGGTAGAAATAAGGAGTAGGTCCCTATGAAGGAAAAATATTGGAATAATGTAATAAAAAAGTAAACACTGTAAATGGGTGGCTAATGATTAGCTTCTTGGAATCTTTAGGGACAAAGTATCTTTTTATAGTTTTATGATCCTTGCCCAGCCCAACTTCAGGAGGAATTGCATTTTCAGAGTTATATATCTGAAACTTCAGCTAAGCTTTACAAATTTAGTAGATCCCTATTTAGTCTCTGTTGGTGAATGTAAGTCCAGCCTGATATTCTTACTGCTATTTTTTCATTCACATGTCTTGAAGTGAACCTGGGAGCAGAAGAGAAAATATCCCATTTTTAAACCTTAATCCAGAATCCATTCGTATGAGTCACTAAAACAAAATCATAGTGGTTTGGCTAAAAAAGGCTTCATGTCCAAAGGGAATGTTCCTTAAAATGCTGGCACATTTCCCACAATGTTTCTTGAATGTGTTTTTATATGTTGTCTTTGTGCTATTGTAAAACATCAAAGATTAGATCCTGTAGTTTTGTGTGTGGGAGGCTCCTGGTATTTTAGTGGATGGTCAGCTTGAACGAGGGCAAGGGTCTTGCTCCCTTGAGAAGTGTTCAGCCCTGTCAGCTGCCTGCTCCACTCCTCCCTTAGGGGAACCTTCCAGCTTAGGTAGGGGGAATTTGAAGGAGCATTTCTTTTTCTTGTGGTAAATATTCAGTGTTGTACCACAGGCTTAGGCTTGCTGCTGTGACACTCAGTAGCAAACCTTGCAGCAGTGTGAGTGGCAAGAAAATCGGGTCCTGTGTGCCATTGTGAAAAACTTTTGAGAGTGAGTTGTTTTGTTTTTGCTACCCAGCTATTATATCCCTCAACAGGAAAGAGCCTCCGGGATAATCATCCCACTTGGGTTTTGGGTGGTCAGTGCCATTTTCTGTGGGCTTCAGACTAGGCTGGGACGCAGGAGAAGGTCAGTGCCAAGGCCATACTCCACCACGACCTCCACCTTTGATCCTCCCGTGATGGAGCAAGAGAGAGATGCTACAAAGGTGGAATGAGAGCAGTGATGAGGATTGCTGGAGATAGCAATGAGGGCTGCTTCTCTACCTTGCCGCTGGGGTTTTTTGGTGTGCTGTGGCTCGTTTTTTTTGTTAGCCTTCCCTGCAGGGAAGGTTGGTGCTCAGTTTTTACTTTGTTTTTTTAGACCTGGGCCCTCTGACTTGCATATAATGAATGTGAATGGTGCAGGGTTTAGCCTTTGGTGATTTCAGATACCATGTGATTCCAAGGCACAAAACATGTGATTTATTGGGTAAACCCTATTTAATATCTTAAAAGCATAGAGTAGGAGATCAGATGTGAGCATAGCAGCCTTAAGATATATTCCCTGACAACATACTTAAGAATGTTTAGATCTATATGAAATATACAGGAAATGAGGCCAATTTTGTCCCTGCTATTTTGATGGCAGGGTGCGCAGGAGAGATGGAGAGAGTGTGGACAGGAATTCATGTGTTTGATAACGAGCCCAGCATATTTGCACAAATGGAATAGGAGCATTTTTCACCCTCTGCAATAGAAACTGTATTGGTAGTTTCTCTGCCTCATTGAGAGACTTTTAACTGATCAGACATATCAGCAAATCCATATAAGATAATACGAAAACGATTGGACTAGATGAACTTATAGGTCTTTTCCAATCTAAACAATTCTGTGATTTTATGAAAAGTCATTCCCTCATCTCTGGCCGGTTGTGTACAGAGTTTACACAACGCAATACCTCATTGGCATCTCTGTTGGCTTGGGGAAGCACAGGGAGCTGATTCTTAATAACCAGAGATGAAGAAAGGCTGCTATTCTGTATTAGACCCTTTTCCCCTCGTCACCTTGTAGACAGTTAGTATAACAGTAAGAAAAGGTTTACATATTTTACCAGGAGAATACTTGTTAAGTGGTGTTTCTAAAAGAAGAGGCTTTCATAAACAGGGAAGCAGAACAGCAGTTGCCAGAAGGACCTGTAATGATTTCTGATCATGCTAATAACTGACCATTGTCTTCTGCTGCACAAATGAAATTTTCTTTTTCCAAGAATGTCAGACTACTTAGTGTATGGCTGGTTTTCTTAAGTAAGTACTTCACTTTCTCCTTTTTAGGAAAACAATGCAATTAAAGTTCTTATTTGAAGAGGAAGATTATGACAATAGTGCTTGGAAATTTTATTGTCCAGGCTCTGAAAACATTTTGAGTGCATTTATCTAAAAGTGTCATTTATACCTTGCTGGGCACGTGGCAAATTTCTTACTTAAAGTCATGTAACATTTTTGGGGCAGCTGGTATTTTTAGTTGGGCATGTAACTAAGGTTTTGCAAATGTTTGGTTGAGTGAGTAGAAACTTGAAAAATACACTGTGGTTCAGCTTTCTCTTGTTTTTATGGTGGTTTTGTCATTTGTGCTTCTTAGGGTCATAGCATATCCAGCTGGAGCACAAGCTTTCAGGAAACAGAAGTCCTTGGGCCCAGTCCCACGTGTCACAGGTGGTGTAAGGAATGCTCTGAGCTCCATGTGGCTGACAGGGCACTTCATCTTCATCACTGAGGTTATGAAGACGTAACAGAAGGGGATGGTGTTCATAGGAAAAATGGGACTGCAGTTTCCATTTTGTTGCTCCTTTTCCTTCAGAGCGTGTCTGTGTGGACTGCATTAGGACGGGAGTTTTGTGCATGACTCCTTGAGATCTTTGCTCCAACTATCCGTAAGAATTTCCTACTATCTCCCATTTCCCAGTCAGTTCACTAGCCAGATTGCCCAAATGAAAATAGGACACAAAGCTCCTTGGAGGAGTAGCTACAGCAACAACTTTCTTTGTCCTGTGCATTCCCTTTTACCAGATGAAGTGACACCAGTTCCGTCCCAATGACTGCTGACTTTAAAGCGAAGAAGCCCCCTCACGTGTGACAGCCTGAACACAGACACCAGTTTTATACCAGAGTGAATCCTCAGTTTCATTTGGAGCGGGAACCGTTTTGGTATCTCTGCCTAAGACGCAGAGGTGTCACGGTACCAGCAACAGAGCTATAGTAAATCCCTGCCATTGCTTCCCCCATTTGCAAACTTGTAGGGACAACGGGTACCTTATGGGTACTGTCCTCACACCTGTTGATAGTTCCCTCTGTGGTCAGAAAATGCAGTTGTTAAGCACAAGAACATAAACAAGAAACAAGAATTACTCACCTAAATGGAAGCAGTTTTTGACATTGGCAATGCTAGATAGCCAGGTCTGGTGACAGTAATGAAGATGCCATGCTCTTGGAGCAGGCTGTCCTTTCGTTCCTTTTTTTACAAGGTTCCTTTGCAGCTTTTTCTCCTATGCCACCTCATCTGTGACTTTGGCAAGAAGGCAAGAGCTTCAGGTACCTATATCTGAACTCACCTATACGGCTTTTTGTAAAGACGTGGTGCTAAAACTTCACCAAAAATCTGTCTTCAGAATGGCTTCAAGGTTTCCTTTTAAAACAATTGGTTTACCTACATGGCTGGCATCAGAATAAAAGTAATCGCACATAGTAGACTTGATTTTCCTTTCCAGGATCAAAATGTTAAGCTGACAGTCACTGCTAGGCACTCTGAAGCCCAGGCCATCCTGCCACAGTGTCTCAAAATGAATGTCCTGATCTATCATTACGTGTTGCTGGCGAAGTGTTGTGTAATTCCCATTGAGCTTAGAGACCTGCTGCAGCAGAGCTTGGGTGATGTACTCTTCCAGTATCAGGAATCCACAGAGCAGCAAAGAAGAGCAGCTTCTCCAGTATCATTCCTGAACTTGGCTGAGAGGTTGGGAGTTTGGGAGGACGTTTTTTGCATCATTGTTTAACTGACAGAGATGAAGCTTCTTCGTCCTGTCAAGTGGAAAGGTGTGGCTTGGCAGTCACAGTGAGGACCTCGCTGTGGCACACACTGGCTTGAGCAAGAAAAGATGGGTTATTTGCCCTTCCCCTACGAATTGTGACTGTTCCAGATTTTACTCTCTGGGTACTGTCCCTCCCTGTTTTTCAAAGCCCTCTGATATAGCAGGCTTGAATTGCAGGGCAGCTGTAGCATCCCCAGGCTTGTCCTGGTGCTGGTGCAGGAGGAGGCAGCCCATGGGCCAGCAACGAAATGCTTTGTGTCTCTCAGAAATTCCCATCTCACTTGAATCTGGTATAAATGCACGCTGCAATTTATTGAGTTGCTCATCATGAACACCATGCTTATTGTGCAATAAGTAACCATTCTTTTTCATACTCTGTTTTTCCTGGGCACTGTAGGAATTAGTACATCAGTTGAGTACTGACAAGAATGAGTAGACGAGAGTGAAGTGTTATGGGTCATTAAACAAACAAACAACCCCACCTTCATTTTATTGAAGGTACCTATAAATCTCATCAGTTTTCTTCTTTACAGCTAGTTGACCGGAGGATCTGTATGAAAGATCAGGCTGTTAGCTTAGGCAAGTTAGATTGCTTTAAGCAGCTGTGAACTAGTTTTACAGTGCTACCAGCCTATTTTGTTTCCAGAAAGTGAAAGTTGAAGTAGGTCCCAAATCTGGTTTCTCACATGCAAGATCATTTTGCTACCCGTGACCTAGAAACCAACAATGAATGTATAAATTACAGGCAAGAAGAAAATTCTGAATTGACTGTAAGGTGAATGGAAGTTGAATAATTCCCTGAACTTCAACTGGGAACAGAAGAAAAGATCACTGAATTCTAAAACAGACTTCAATATAGACAAAGAAAATGTTATTTTAGTATAGATTAAACTTATGACTAAGATATAGAGGGATTATTGTGTCTGTTTCAGATGTAATTTCATGCCTGAGAATTTACATTGAAGGCAAACTGGTCTGGATCACATTAGCAAGGGCCCTGTTTTGCTGTCAGTTTAATTAAATGGAAACTGCTGGCAAGGAGACCCGAGTAGGTTTATAGAAGCAATACTATTTTCTATGTTGGAACAGGAAACTGTTAGGTCTTCCAGTTTGAAACGGACACAAAAATGAAACCTGTGATTCATTCTTGTTTACAAACTCCCAGCTAGTATACAATGACCTTAGTGATAAATTAACTGCAATTACACATTATATGTAGTGGGCTTTACAATAGCTTCAGACTTTGTAGTTATGAAAACCATGACCTTTGACAGGGAGGTTAGAACATGAAGTTTTTCCAAACAGTGCCTAGATCTTCAAAAGTATTCATGTTTCCTTGCCCGTTTCATGTGAGTGGATTGACAAGATGTGCGGTGGGTGTTCTGTTTGCTCGCCGCAAGATTGTTGTCAGGCAGAAACCCCCCAAAACAAAAAAGCCCGCCCTTCAGGAACATTGATTTATCTGTTAACTGTGCCTGGCATGCTGCCTTTTGGCTTTGATTTCAGAGAGAAACATATTTGGTTACTTTAATAGGCAAAAGCACTGAACCTGACTTGTAGGGGAAAAAATTGTTTTCTTTCCCTTTTTCAGTTCTGTTTATCGTATCCTGACGTTCTGTATTGTAATTGTGCAACAGTTCCAAGTTGGAGTAAAGAAAAGTAGAGCTGGATCTCAGGCTCCATCAGCCTCATTATTTGAGAGCCAGCTTTTCTGGGTGACTCAGTGGGACTGAAAATGAATGTTTATGCTGGTTAATAGCCACCCTGTGACACCAACTCTGATGATATCAAGTGCTTTTTTGTTCTCAAGAATTGTTCACATCACCTATTTATATCTCCTCTTTTTATTCATACTTGTTTTTATCTTTTAGAAATTTTTGCTGAGGTTGAGTTGACTTGCCTCTTCCCCCCCAAATCTGTTTGTTCACCCTTTTTTGCTTCTTTTAGATATATTGAAAGAGAAGAGGTTTTTCTTCCTCTTATTCTTTGACCGAGGAAATTCAGGTCTTGCCTATTTTCAGCTACTTCTCCAATTTATGATGTCACAGTGTGCGAGAGTAAAAGTTGAGAATTGGAGAAAGTAAGGGTTATAATCATGTTACAGTAATTGTATGATTTATTCTTTATGTATATAGACGTAGTCATCTGTGGTGAAACTGCAAGTGAGTGCGTGTGTGTATACACGCAACTGTATATGTTGCTGAGGTCTGATACCTATAAAGCACTTTGCCGACAGAGTATCTTTATGAAAGACTTAGCATTCCTCACATAAGTATCAGAAGGAATAAAATGCATTTTTTGAGACCTACAAAGATCAAAAGAGAAGGAAGGGAGAAAAAGAGATTTAAAAAAAACCTGTAATAGCAGCAAGTAAAACAGAACAAGAAGGTTCTTGGAGATCTCCGTCCCTGTGAATGCAATGGTTTTTTTCAGTGAAGCTGTAGGAGGAATCCATGTTTTAATATTAACTTCAGTCATGCCGTAGCCCAGTGCCTCCAGTGAGCATGAAGCTTTGCATGGCTGGAAGGAAGGTGGAGATGAGATTTGGAGAACTGTTGCGGAACTGTAGGTGAGAGGAGGGAAGAAAGGCTTGGCCACCGTCAGTGCTTTTGACTCTTACAATAACACGATGCAGTCGGTCCCAGAGCAGTTTGTGGTGTTTTCATATGCTGGGGGGAGGCTCTGGAGGGCACGTGTGCTCACCTCTGCTCGGTCCTCTGCCTCAGCTGGGCAATGGTCTCACGAGGGCCAGCTCCTGATGGCAGTTGCTTAGCAATAATTAAAAATAAACCAGCAGGCAACAAACTCTCTTCAAATCCAGGGGCTGTCATGAAAGCTGCACTCCGGCTCTTGCTTATATTTCTTGGGGGTAGAAGAAGAACAAGAAAGGGTCAGTTGGTTTCGATCCTGACTGTGGTGAGGTAAGAAGTGCAGAGAGGTCAGGAGGAGTTAATAAATTGTTTTGTGTGGGTGAGTAGCAAAATAGTTCACAAGGTGGGACAAAAAATGCGCAGTTGACTGCTTCCACAGCAAGGAGGGACTTCAGCTGTCTCCCTCCAGGGCTTCTAGCATGACCAGCTGCTGCTGCAGCAGCGGTGGCTCATACTCGGCTCCTGAACCTGTGGCCCACCGGGTATTCGGCTGACTGCTGGGGGCTCAGATCGCTTTGTCTCTTCAGCCCCAGCTCCCCATTACCCTGGTCTCAGTGGCTGCAATGCAGATGTATCCATCCTACTATGGAGTTACAGGATTCCTCAGTGCAGGCCTGCCAGTTGTGTTGGAAAGCTGTAAGGAGGCAGAATCTTTCTGGAGGAGGTGCCTTTCAAGGCAGCCTAGAAAGGAGGCAGACTTTCCCAGATGTAGTGGTGGTGAGACTCAAAGCTGGTAAAAACTTTCAGTCTCTAGAAAGTAAAATGAGATTCTTTACCAGCTAGTTTGTTTTAATTTTTCTTTTCCTGTTCTGCTTTGTGACAGAACTTCAAATAATTGTGTTGATTTATGATTACAGGTATTTTAAAGCTGTAGTATGCTGTAATAAAGCAATGCCAGCTTATTGTTTCTGGCCCTATCCAATTATACAATTGAGTTTAGGCATGTAATAATGTTATAACAGAAATATCCATCATGATGGATTGAATTTCATGAAGTACAACACAAGAATATTTATAGCTCCATTCTTAAAGCCACTTTTGGGTCAGAATATGCCTCACTGGTATGGCCTTTAAAACCAGGAGAAAATCTGAAACTTTTCTTGGTCCAGCCCCAAACCTACCACAACCCATTGCCTACATGGGGAAGGGGGTGTAGGTTGATGGTAAGCAGAAAATGATAGAATAGAGTAATTATTTCCGCTAGAAAATGAGGATCCGGCATTATTTGTACAGTAACACAAAGTCATTATTTGGCTATGCCACTGTAATGAAACAATAAAGATCATACTTAATTTAAGTATCATCTCCCAAGAGACTTCTTGCTCTCCTTCTACCATTTTGGCTATTAAAACAAATTTAAATTGCTGGTCTAGTTTCCCACTGCTTTTTAGAGAGCGGGGTGGGCAAAGCCTCCCCTCCTCCCAGCTCTGTTTAAATGTAGACCTTTGGCATTCCAGAAATCTGACCTTGTTTGTAGGGAATGGCTCATTTTTCTATAATGTAATATGAAGCACTCTTGTGTTTTGATTCCATGAACTAGAGTTTAATGTTCCAGCTTGCCATGATAAGGATATGATCTGGTTGAGATAGAAACACTAAAGGAAATTAGCTATTGTACTATTCTTTAACATATTGTTTGCCTGGCAGTTTCATTTAGAATAATTTGGAAGAATCTTGGAGTACCTTTTAAAAAGGATATTTTTTTAAAAAATTTTTTTGTTGTTGTTGTTGTTGGCCTGGATAAAAAGTGGGGCTTTAAGATATTTCTCCTAAAATAAATGTGAGGCCGCCTCATTTATAGTCAGCATGCCTTGATTACTTGCAGACATGCTGGAAATTTACATGCGCTTTTCTCCATTATAAAACACTGATCTGTTCAGATCATTAGCTCCCTCATGACTAGCGTTTGGCAGCAAGCCAAGGCAGGCTAAATCTGTAGCTGTAAATCGTGAGTTGAAATAGCAGAAAGTGGATTTGTAACTTTAAAAGTGTAAACAGTTTGGAAAATGAAGTAATTTTAGAGTATGATTGATTGCCTTAAGATTGCACTTTAAATTAGCCTAGGGTCTCCGATGCAGATATAGGCACTAACTGCTCATTATATATTTTCACTTTTCTTTGGAACAATAGCATTGTTGGTAGGCTTCTAAACAATGTATGCTTCTCCTAGAGTGACCTTTGAGGAAATGAATAGTTTTATTGTGTGTCCATTACTTTGCCTGAAACAACATTTTTGAGTTATTAATTTGCCGTGGTCTATAAATAAAGGAATCAAAATGCAAAGCAGCTGTATTATGCTGCATATAGTTCATCAAATTTGTGCTTAAACATCACCATTTGAGATTGATAATGCACTGCATAATTTTTTTCCCTCTGAAAAATAAGTAATGTTTTGCGTAGCCTGTAGTTGGTGGAGATTGGTCCTTGAATCCCGTAGAAGCAAAAATTAAGATTATTTTTAGCACAAACAATTAGTGAACGTTCTAGGGGACCGGCACACGGCGTTCATTTTCAGGGACCCTGGTTCACTTGATTGTGTAGCTGAGAGTCAGAAATGCACTGACAAGGGTGTCTAGAATAAGAAACGTGGGACTTGTACAGTCTCTGCATGGTCCTTGTGTGCGTTGCTGCTCTCAGCACCTCTCTGGAATAGGAGCGGTCGATGCAGCACCCTGCACTGCAAGGTCCTCCGTCCTGGCCGGTGGTGGGCTGTTACGGTGGAGGAGACGTCACTGGCCTGCCCGTATGAACAGTGGGCACACGCCAGCGTAGCCGTTCCCCTGACTGAAATGAGAGAAAGGTAATCCTGCTCCCTTGCGCGGATGAGATTAGGCTCTGCAGCCTGTGACCGGTGGTAATCATTCCGGTTTTCTGAGAGGCAGGCATTCCTGGGGAGTGAGCACTGGGCTGCAGCCGCCTGATGCTGGTGATGCCCAGCAGCCATGGCTGGAGGGGAGGAGCCCAGAGGCTCGGGGACACAATGTGGTCATGGGGAGCATGAGGAGTCGGGATGGGGGGCTGTGGGCTGGAAAGGAAGGTGTCACTGAGAGGCATGTTCAGGAATGTGAAAAAGGTGTATTAGATTTGCAGTTCAGGGCATAATCTGCCCAGCTCACTCTGCACTGGTTGAGAGAGCAAGTAGTGGGAGACAGAGCATGCTGTTGGTTCGAGGAAGCGTGTGCCATTTAATATCTGGTGTCTTGCGAGTTCTGGCTGTTCGCGAATGGTGGCTGAAACCATTTGCTTCTCTTTCCCAGTCTCCCAAAGAGATAAAAAATCCATCATTTGTCTGTTCCTGCCTACTAGGGCAGCGTGGTATCTGAAGTCACAAAGGTCTCTAGCATGGAACAACACCTCAGCGTAACTTTGTGGGTGTGGGCACGTAACTTACCTGTATGTACTAAGCATATATATTCTGTGGGTCCAGGACTGCTGCCTGCTGCCCTCCCATGTTCTTTAACACTTGGGGTCTAAAACCAGTTAACTGACATTAGTGGTGGTTACAAATCACAATAAATAGCTGTGACTGCTTGAAGAGGGTATATAACAAAAACTCTTACAATTTTGTATCAGAGTGTGTTTTTCATCTCCTTGTCCTAGATTTGGTATCTAGCATTCAGTAGATAGAAGGCTGTGTTTTGTCATTCTTCTGGAAGCTCCTTTCCCAGAGAGTATTTTTTCCTTGATCTTCTTTCCTCTCTCCCTCCATGTTTGAAATGAAGATTTTGCACTTGTGAAAGAGGTATGGCTGAGAGGTCTGAGCACAGGTCTGGGAGCCAGGACGTGCTGAGAGCTGAGCTCAGTGACTCATTCGGTGGCCTTAAGCAAGTCAGAACATCTCTGATGAGGTTATTTCATATGTAAAACAGGGGAAATAATACTTACCTATCTACCTGCCTCATAGGAATGCCCTGAGGACTAATTAGCGTCCATTAAGTGCTTTGAAATAGACAGTGCTATCTATTATTAGAGCACGCTCCAGACTAGCAGATAGTACATTAGGATTGTTTTCTACTTGGGAGCCTTCCTCTGTGCTGGGTATCAGACGGAAGCCCATCAGGAGGCAGGCACAAGCCACTTGGTGTTTTCTGGAAGATTGGCAGCACTCTGCCGGGCCCTTCCTGGCCAGATTCACTGGGGACTGAAGCTCTCGAAAACTTGGGAAGAGAGTTTGCCTAGAGAAAAGAGTGGGAGGATACTTGCTCGTTCTTCTCAGCTCATAGGCATACCTTGTCCTGAAATCCTTTCTCACCCTGCCTCCACCTCAGGCCTTTTCAGATAATTCAAGTAGCATGGCTTCTCCTCTTCTCCAGGAATGGTTTCCTGGTCCTGCAGAAGAGGAAGAGAAACCCTGTATTAGTTCTCAGGAGGAGCGTGGGGCTGGGCTGGTAGGTTCCCATTGCAGGGAGCCCTTTCTTATTCAAAAGGCCATTCCTCTTTCTTGAAGAGCAGATGCTTATATTCTTTCCCTTCACTGGGTAACAGACTCCTCTGCAAAGTCCTTACAAGGCAATATCTAATTTGGGGGACAGGATGCTAAACTCTGCAGGTGTGTGTCTGCTGAAGTCTGGGAGTCTTTTCATCATTGCAATGAGGAGGGTTGTCATCTGACCGGCAGCTCCTGTTATTCTCTGGCGCATCTTCTGTCACCATATACTTTTGTACTTCTCTTACAGATGCCATAATAATGTGGTTCAAAGAACCCAGCCCTGTTCTCACTGAAGCCCACAAGCCTGGTCTTTCTAGCAGTGAGACTAGGACTTGGTCCAAATTGACTGGAGAGAAGCTTTATTTCTCTCCATTTGCTCCTCGTGTGTCTCTCAGGCCATGAGTAATGTGCAATGAGATGGGAAAGCCTGTGTGAAATTTTCCAAGGGAATTTTCTATGTTTTAATAATGTTAATGAAATTTCTTAACACTTCATCAGATTTTTCAGCATATGTTGCTGGGATTTTGATGCCTCCCTGTTTGGGCACTCAGACTTTTCTTCAGTACTAGAAGACACTTCCCTTAGAAATGAGACTGAGGGCTTGTGTGAACATTTGGTCCAACAATTGAACCTTAGCCTTGCAGAAATCTTTTTCACAGGCATCGGTTGATATCATTTTAAGGAGGCTCTCTACGCCTCCTCTTGTGCCTGCATAAAGGGGAAGGACTCAGGAGCAGCTGGCCCACAAGCTCTCACAGGCCTGCAACTGATTCCTTTTCCACAGAAATGATGCTGTGCCACAGAAAGACCTAATGATACAACCTTGGTCAAACAGGAAGGCTCTGGCATCGCTGAACTTCAGCACAGGTGGTTTGTTCGTCTTGTCCTGCAGATCACTCAGTTTTTGGTCCTTGTATCCCAGACAGGAGAGTACATTAGCTCCCTTTTCCTTTGCAGCTTCTTCTTATTACTCCTCTTCAGCTTGAGTCTACTTTGTTGTGATGCAGAATTGGATTAAATGAGCAACCACAGACTTACTCATATACCTGTAAAAGCTATTCAAGCTACATTTGGTTTATTTTTCAGAGCAACAGTTTGGTGCAACATGAGAAGTTCAGTTAGGAGGTGAGACTCCCTCAGTAGCTGGGGGAGCATAGTGAGGGGGAGTTGGGTTGGTGGCCTGGAGTTTGGCAACTCCCAACTGGCCTTTCCTCATGATAGCCCTCGTGTTGAGTTTCGCCTTGTCACCGGGAAGGAGGGGAACCAGAATAAGGTTGTATTGGGAAACAGGTGTGTACTACATTGGGATGAGATAAAGGGCAGCAAGTTCTTGGGAAGAAATATATGGCGCTAGCATTTTTGTAATTGCAATGTTGGGGTTTTTTTGAGAAATGGCATCATGCTAATTCTAATTCTGTGCCACTCCTGGATTTAAGCACCATTACACTGCATATGATAACAGAAGTTTATCTGTAAAATTCTTTAAATGTGGGGTTTTTTTCCCAGCCTGACTTCTTTTTCTCTTCTTGTCTTTGATTGGCTTCCAAAAAAGTTATTAACATGTTGCAAAACAAATACAAGGGGCCGCTGAAGCTTATTAAAAATGGTTTCTTTTGTTCATATCTGGCAGTTGACAAATTGTCTTGTGCTCTATCTTACCTGCTCCTGTGTGAAAGGTTACATGAGAAAATGGCTGCAAATAAATTGCCATTGAATGTTGTTGAAGACTAAGCATACAGCTTCTCTATTAAGGACCTCTTTTAAAGCTGTCTATTCAGGCTCCCCCCTGCATGTCTCTCTAACACTTGTCTGTTATATTATATTTGGCACAGAAGGAAACATTAAATAGAAAAGGAACGTCTGACTGTGGTGTTTCTAGACCCTATTATCCCTCTGTCAAATGTCCACATGAGAAGGGTACAATTTTTGTCCATATTGATGGTGATTTCTGAAGGTTTTACTAACCATCTTCAGAGTGAATTGCTAGAAACAAATGAAATCGAAAAGCGTATTTTTGCAGCTTTGGAAATCTTACTTAAATCAGTGTAATGAGACGCACTGAGTAAAATGTAATTATTCTCACTTCTCCATGTGTCAAAGAAATCAGCAGTATGGTTAGGGAGCGGAGGGTTACAGTGAGCTTGTTATTTTTATACGGAGCCAGATACTGCTTGTGTGTAGTAAATTGTAAATAGTAGATAATGCAGTTTTTATGTGTACTAAATACCCTGCAAGAATTAACAGGGTTGTTACTTCATTAAGGGTTTCAAAGAGGGCATAAATGTCAAAAGCGGAGCTCGACTGTTTAAATCACTGGACCATTTCCACCCTCCACCCCTCGTGTCACAGCTCTGGGGCCGGCAGCTTCTGCCGTTGCTATTTCAAGGAGGGCGCAGTTCCTCTGAATTTTCAGAATGATAGTGAAAGGTCTCTGTGTGAAACACCAAGATAAGGCTTTTGACTCATACTTTTGGGGGCAATGGAAAATGAAGGCAGTTGATTCTGCCATGTGGAAGAGGTGGTGTAACAGTCCCTTACAAGTAAGGCTGCATATGCTTCTCTCTCATTTGTGTTTGAATGGGATGTGGAGGTGAAGGAGAGAGGAGAGGACAGGAGACCCAGTTACTCTGTTATTAAGCCCAGTAACTCAGTTTAACTCTCAGTGGCTTTCCATGTTTTTTTCCAGTTTTTCATGCCTTAAAATTTTCCCAAGCAAGTATGGATTTGTCGCGGACCTCTTCAGCACAGAGGGCACATAGCAGACCACAAGTTTAAGATTCATCGGACTGGAGAACATCTTCAGGAAAAAAAGATTCAGTCTTGAGCACTGGATTGGAGAACCTGTTATGTCTTCGAGCTTGTTGTTCCAGCAGTTGTCATCTCTGTAAAAATGTGTGCCCCTCTCTTGCCAGTGGCTCTAGTTGCGTGTTTCTCTGCAAGAGTTTTTCATTCTCCAGTATTTTCTCTGTGCAGTGCTACACTTCAGAAGAAAGGGAGATCAAGGCATGTAATCATAGTAATAGTAGTAATAATAAAGATGATGAGAAGGTGGTGTAGGAAAAGTTACTGGATGTGACCCCCCACATGAAGGCACTTTAGGGAGTGTGTAACTTCAGCCACATCAGCAGTGGAAGTACTTGTGTTCGTAGCATAACTCCCATGCTCAAGTTATTTGCAAGATCAGGCTTTATGTGTAAGTACTGAAGCGTAGTTCAGTGGTACGTTGGATGGTGTTCAGAGACTGCTGAAAATGGTGCATTAAATAGCACTTTGAATTGCAAAGTGCTGGTTCAGTTTTGTCTATGAGAATGATAACACTTATTATCTGATTGTTCCCTGTGCAAATCTCACCTCAGGAAAAATTAAATTATGTTTGAATTCAGCTAAAGCAAAGTATATCATTATTTCCTTTCGTTATTAAAAGGGATTTTTACTGTTTGTTTGTTAAAACTGAAGCAGCTGCCATGTTAGAGCCTTAGATGATTTAAAAGCAAATACAGAGGCAGAGCCATTTACAGTACAATTGGCTTGTTTAATGTGATTTAATTCCTCTTCTTGGCCTCGTCATATTACCAAATTATGTTTTCAGCCCCCCTCCCCTTTTTAATTCTTCCTTCTTTTTGTTATCAGCAGAATTGGAGCTGCTTATCAGTAACCACGACAACCAGGATAAATACTTGTTTTAAAGCTTATGCACATTCAACCTGAATAGTCCACATGACCCAGAACATTCAAGAGGACAGGCAGCATGTGCTCCCTTCTACAATCAATCTCCCCCTTCCCCCCGTCTCCATCTGCTTTAGAAAGCTAATAGGGCAGTTTAAAAACCTTTTATATCAGAGTGGTTTTCTGTAGCCATCCGTGGCCATTTGGACACGCCTGTGACCTGAGGAGTAAGGAGAGAAGGAAATTTTGGGAGGCAGGGAGACGATTTCGCAGCCCGGCTCTGAACTTGGCCGCATCCCCAGCATCAGCTCACTTTTCTTGTGCCCCTCCAGCTAGCGTCGCAGCAGTCACCTGCCATTTGGTGGAAGGGCAGACCGCTGCTTTGCAAACCCTCCGTGAGGGGGGAAGATAATCCCAGCGAGGCAGCAGCTAAGTAAAATGAAGGAGTGACTGGGATTGTGCGGGACAGGGAAGGAAAATGATCGTGGTAGGAGAGACGCCTCAACGCAGAGCCCCTGCCTGGTCCATCCCCTGTCTCTGGTGGAGGCAGGCAGGCTGGCTGGCTGGGGTGGCTGGAGACAGCCGCTTCCCTTTCGAGGAAACAGGAAACTCTCACTTACCCAGAAATCCCCCCAGCAAGGATTTCTGCCTGGCCTGTTTGCTCCCTCCCTTGCTCTCCAAGTTGCTTGATGCTGTAGAATAAATCCTTTAAGCTCTCTCTGTCTCAGTTTCTCTCTCTGTGTAATGGGGATAATAATTTTTACTCACCTCCATAAAGCAGTTTGAGGCCTGTGGATGGAAGGGTTATATAAAAGCTGGAAATGACGATTGTCAGTCACTCTTCTTTTGAGTCTAGAAACACCTCATAAACCCGCTTCGTAAGGCGCAGGAGGATCCTGGGAGCGCAGGGTAGGAGCTGCAGTTATGAGGAGCTGAATATTGGATTAGAGTATGAAAAAGGATGTTGAATGCCTGGTTGGAAACTTTTTCAGTATTAAATTTCTTTCGTCTTCCTCAAAAATTGAATTTATGATTCAAATTCAAAGTGATTTAACAAGATAAATATTATGGAAGATTTGATTATATGGACATACTGTCAGTCATCGATCAACATACTCAGTTTCGTCCCTGTTAAGTAGGACTAGAACAACTCAGATCCAAATCACTGACTGTAAAATGTTCTTCTACCATGTGCTTTAAGTAGGTATTAGTTGGTGCTGTCTTTTTTCTTTTTTTTTAATGACTGTATTGCTGTTGGGTTGAACAGTAGTTTCAGTCTCCAGTAGATTTGTAAGTATTCTCTTTCTTTCAAATGTTAAACTAATCTCAGGAATTCTTTGAACGGCTGACGCTCTGCTGGCACTGTGACAGAAAACAGAGGGCTGGGGAAGTGGCACGAAATTCTGAGAATTAGCTCTGTCTCCTCCTTACAAGGGAAGAAATATCTGATACATGCAGAAAGGCTGCACGTTTTATTCTGTATATTGGCAGAAATGGCTTTTGCCTTTTGATAAATTTAAAAGCAAAATCAGGCAGGCAAACATCCACATAAGAATTACAGGCAACATGTTAACATCATCATTATCTGGTAAACATAAATGTAATCACTGTGTTCCATATCCTGCAACATGTTGCCTTTGTTCTTGATTGCATTAGCATTCAAATAGAGGGGGGTTCTCAAAGCATGGATGAGTAGCACGGGTCCCACCAATGAAGCGGTGTCCCTCTCGTGTAAATAATTTACCCAAATTTATTTAAACCCAAATCCACAGATTTCCTGTCCTATTTCATGGGGCTAAATCGTTACTCTATTTGCATTTTTCTGTGAGAGGAATATGATTCCTAGATAATATTTTTAGGTCTTGTGATTAATCAGCCAGCCAAAGCACACCAAGTGGCATTACTAGAGCGAACAAAGACCGTGGGAATGAAAAGGCAGGGTGGATTGGAAGAGCTGTGTTTGATAAGTCTTCCCTAATCGCTGGAGAGAGAGTGGATTGGTGTGCTAGAACATGCAGAAGTAGTTTAGTGACGATGATGCAGCTACCTGAACTCCTCAGCTCTTGCTACTAGACCACAGCAGCCTGGTGCAAAGGGACGTGGATTCCTACTGCAGTTCTTAGCCTTGTGTCTGTGCAGAGGATTTGATGTGAGAAGTGGCCAAGTAAGGAGCCAGACATAATTTTCCCATGAAGGTTATTTCACTGGGAGAGCCATCTTTTCTCTCATAGGGGTACCCAGAGATGTAGGTGATGATTATCATTGCTTCTTGGCCAGCTGCAGTTATCTGGGCGATGATTTAGGGGTGTTTGGCAGGTTCTGACTGGATGGTGAATTTGGAACATGTTCTCATTGCACGATTCCTCTTAAAGGCTTTTAGGTCATAAAGACCCAGTTTCTTCTTCCTCCTGGTTACTCTTTCATTGCTCTGTTGTTTCTGTTTGCTTTTGGACTTTCTGAGAGGGTCAGGGTTTTTAGGTAAATGTATAGTAAGTTCTTTTCTGTCTGCTGGAAAGCTGTGCTATCTCCCTTTGGGTTGTTACTAGAACAGGCTTTGGGTTGTTATTAGTTAGGGAGCTTTGAGATGTGCTGCCTGACCTGCAGTCATTGGTTTTGAAGGCTCAGCTACACAGGTCTTTGTCCCATCTACATCTGTGTTCTCATGCCCGAACCGCTGAAAGTCCTTGCCAAAGGAGTGGAACAAGGGAAGGAGAACTGGATCCTGTCTTAAGAGCTGGAAGAGCCAAAGTCTGTTGCCACAGATGAGATCAGCCTTTTTTATCTTGATGGCAAGTGTATCAGCTGGGAGATTTTTTTTAGCATACATTTGGACCATCGCTTTGGCATAGGGCAGACTTCTTTGTCACTCAAGTGGAATTCATTTCACTCACTTAATTTGATCTGCAAGTTGAGCCTCTAGACTAAGCTAGTTGTCATTGATGGAGGAGTAGTAGCTCCAGAGAGTGAGTTGATCCGTGTCTTACAAAGCAGCAGGTTGGAAAGAGCTCTCTCTGACTACAGAGGGATCTGCACAACTGTTGTAGACTAAAACTGCATTATTAGATGAAACGAGTCCCATCGTGTGCTCCAGTGGGTTGCTGAGGGTCTTGGGAGGGCAGTGACACTCGAACGCTGCCCTGAAATAGCCAAGAGACATCCCATCTTGGGAGTCACGGCCGTGTTCATTCAGCACGGCTGACCCTCACCATTCCCAGTCCCTCTGGACATCCAGATGCATCCTCCATTACCTCTGTGTCTGCTACATATTGATGGTATGGTCAAAGCCATGTATACAAGCAATGATAAACTAATTATGATATGTGCATCCTCTGGGAGACCCCCTTAGTAACTGAGGGTAATGAAAGAAGGCAGAGTAGCAAGGGCGCCGTGTGGGAGATGAGCCTGACGGACAGAACCCTGCAACTTCCCTCATTTTCGCTCTATATTCCAAATTACTCCCTTGCTCCATTTGCTACCCACACACCAAAGCATTGTCCCATTTTATCTGGTTCCCCTGGTACTTCCATTGCTTATCTTATGAAGATCTGTGTCAACATTTATCAAAACAAATGGCAAGCCTGGGACCTTTTAAGTAGTTTTTTTAGTTAATAAAACCAATCTTCTACTCCTGTTATGTTAAAAGTACATTATCTTTTTATTACAAACTCTCTACAGCTCTGTCTGTTTTCCTTCTTGGCAATTTCATGACTGCTCCAGTTGATTGCTGTATGGAGAATTACAAAATCATTAAGGGTGGGGTTTTACCAGCTGACTTACAGTACAAGCCATTTCTCAAAATAACCACAACAGTGCAATACTGATGTGTAATTTACGTCACAGTATGTTTTTATGAAATAGTTTGTGGCTTATTCATTTAGATTTAGAACTGAATATCTCTTCTCTCGCTTTTTAATCAAGCTTTCTTCTTTCTTTTTTTTTAACTTTTTAATATTTTCCACTCCTAGGCTTGGCTTGCCTCCAATTTACCAGCTACACTGAGGAGGAAAAAAATGTGGTGTTTTTTTTTTCTTTTTTTTCTTTTGCCTGCAGTTTAACTGCAAGTGTGTTTTCCTCTTTGATGTATACATTTGTATTAACTGCCTCAAAAGAGATGGTAGATTTGTGGTAGAATATATTGCACAAAGGTAGAGCAGAGAATTGATAAAAGAGATGCAAAAGTTTGGAATTTCAAACCATACCAAGCGAGTGACGCTATTTAGCCTCCTGCTCTAGTACATTTCCTTTTTAAAAATGACTTTCTGTATAATGTCTTGTAATTAGAACAGGAAATCATTGAGTAACTGTAAGAAGAATAAGAGCACTTAAACTGAAAAGAAAATTACCTTCTGAGAAATTATATTCACAAATTTTTTTTCCTTTTTTTTTTTTTCTTCCTTTCACATTACTGTGTTGGTAATGATAGTAACAGATGTACGTACCCTTATCTGCATCATTGTTCTCCTTATGTTTTCTGGGGGAAAAAAAATTGTTTTCAGTAATACAAAAAATGAATGGACAGAAAATGGGAAATGCCTAATTACAAAAAATATTCTGTGTCACAACAGAGTAGCAATTAAATTGAAACTTCAATATAATTATCAATAACAGTCGAGCCTGGAAGGGTGCCAGGCGCGTAAAGTTGGTGCTCAGCCTTTATGTGGTTGCTAGGAGCACGGCGAAAAGTATAAAGCTTAGAGAAAGGAATGTCTAATGTAATAAAGTAACAGAAGGTAGCATAAATCATTGTGAGAGCAGTTCATATTGACATTATTTTACTTAAATTGGGTCGAAACCAGACATTTAGTCTTACAAGAGGCACAAATTCATATTTCTTCCGCAGAAATACCTCTGTGCTTTCTGGGAAGAAGTGGAGTGTGCTTTCCTAGCACCAGCCTCGTACATATTTGGAATCTTTTAAGCAAAAATCTTTAAATGTTTGTTTCTGTTGGCATCCAAATGCATTTGCACTAATACGATTAAAAGAACTAAAGGGCAAAATACTTGGCAGCTTTTGCAGTTGAGGTAATTAGGTACAGGAAGGAACATGCATAGTTTTTCCATCAAGCTCTATAAAATCCTGGTGTGAAGGTCTTTTTAAAGAAAAAAATGCTTACTGATGTTGGGAGTAGATTATGGCAGTTAGCAATAACATTATAGGCTGATGTTTCCGAAACAAGCAAACAAAAAGCAAGTTACAGTTTTATATTTCTCTGCGCGCTCTGTAAATAGTTCTGGCTCTAGATGGATTTGTTAGGAATTCGTGCTTTTAGCAGCCTTTATTTTTTTTTCTTTTGGGGCTTTTAATTGTCTTGCGTTACATATTAAAAATGGTTGTGCTGATTTGAAAAGTCAGTTCTTGCATAGATTCATTGTGTTTGGCATTTCATGCATCTCTTACTTACAAAGACAACTTGAAGAACATGTAATCCAACATAAATGCCAGGCTGTGCCAAATCCCAGCTCTCTTTAGCCCTCACAAAGGGAACTGTTGGATTACATCTATGCATATATAGGCAGCGCTTGGAAGGCAGGGGTGGAACCTTGCCTCCTAATTACAGTTTCTCTGTTTTCAGCCCTGAAATATATAAATAAATGAAAAATAGGCATTGGAGGGGGTTATTAAAACACACAATTATGATATAAGCATGGGATTAAAGTAATTTCAGTTAAGCCTTACAAGCGACATACTGCAGGTATTATCTTTTACCATGTTCTCTCTCTTGAAGCTAAAATGAGATTCAGAAATACAGCATCTCAGTTTTCTAAGATCTCAGTTAAATATTTTTAGAAATTATGTTGTTTTTCTTGATTTTAATGGAATGTGATCCACATTTTGATCTCTGCTCCTCCTGAGAGTAAACGCTTTCTGATCATATTTATGAAAAATATTCAGTAATATACACTAAGCCCACCATTAAATGGCACGTGTTAGATTTTGCTAGAAGAAAAAACCCAGCTCTTCTTTGCGCTTGCATTTTATTAGGGATTTGTCTACTTTGATTTCTCTTTTCTCATGTGGGCGTGGTTGAGAAAAAAAAGTCTTTGTTCCAGGAACACTCTGTTTGTCTTTCACTAAACAAATCTTCAGTTTATTCAGCCTTTGTTCGTTCTTAGATTTATCTATTGAACCTGGAGTGAATGAGGAAGGGAAACAAATGCATCATCAAGTACTCATTGGAGTTGCACAAGCTTGTGAGTGGTCCTGTAAAAAAATGACTTGATTTTAATTTATGCCAGGGGTTTGACTTAAGTCGTAAGTTGTCAGGGGTAGAAAGTTTGTGTAATTCTGCACAGGGACTTACAGCACATTTGTCTAGAAACTAATGGTTTACTACAAAGGCACATGGGATATACATGTGTATACACCCTGTTTAAAAAGCTGACCACATCCTGTCCTAAGAAAAGTGCTGTCAGATCAACTGATTCAGCTCACCACTATCAACACAAAGGTATAAAGTAGTAATAACTGTCAGGCAGGCGTATATGAAACTCTCGAAGGAGCTAAAGGATGGATCATGTGCTTGTTAATTCCTAGAACAGTTTTCCTAGTCTGATTTTTAGAGTTTCCTAATAAAGAAGAGAGCCTTATTCCCAGGAGCAATCAGCTCAATCGTGCTGTTGTGTAGGCTTATGGAATACTTACTTGATGAAAACAAAGAAAATATGACCACATCCTTATTGACCAAAAGAGGTTTTAGGGCCATAAATTTTTTTTCTTAGAAAAGTAACGTCAGTGCTGTTTACCAAAATGTATTACTTTTACTTTTTTATACAAATGTTTTGATCTCCCCACCTACGTCGGGGTAGTGGGGAAAGTTCTGAGTTTTTAAAAGTGATGGCTTCAGGAGCTGTGCTTGTAAAAACAGTACTTCCCAAGTCCATCTGCCGTGTTGATTTTTTTTGCAGCATTGCATTCGTCTGCAGTGATGACATTCTAGGTGATGTATCTGCTTCCAGAGACTTCGTAAAATTTAGCCTTTTATGTGTCAACATTTCCATTGCCTCACACGCATCAAGATGAGTTGTGCCATCGTATTTAGTTGGGGAGAACTGATCTGACATTTCTTTCAATATCTGAAGTGATTTTTACTTTAAGGGTAAGAAAGATGATTTCAGTATTGGTAATGGGATTAAATAGTAGACCTTTTGTCTCTGACAGAAGAAATAGCTGAGTTACTTAGTAATCAGAGTACAGCTGAAAACGTAAAGTGAATGCTCTTGCTTTGTCTTCATTGGCATGCATGGAAAGCCATGTTCAGTTACCCCACCTGAGGAGATAAATGAGCATAAAAAGAAGTGCTGTTAAGTACTGGCTGCATACCTGCAAGTGAATAATTTCTCGTGTTTGTGTCTCTGGTTGGGTTTTTTTGCTGTTAGGTTTCCTGCTGGTTATCATATGATGAAACTTGATTGTGATGTTTCAAAATCTGCCGCCTTTATGCCTACTACCATCTAAAACCTGGGGGAATGGAAAAGTCTGAGCTCTAGATTGCTTTATATTTTGAGCCCACATTGTGACAGTATGAGCTGTTTGAAAATTCATTTGCTCGTTGTGCTCTGTAGGTGTTTTATTGAGTCCTGCTGCATTTGCAGTTAATGTGAGGGAAGTTATTTCCACCTGTTGGGGTAGCTTAGCATCAATGGCCAGGTCAGATCAGTCCACCTCCCTGGCCACCTGGTAGTTGCCAGTATCAGATGCTTCAAAGGAGAATTAATAGCTGTATGCTCCGGGGCTTGTATATTATTATTTTTAAAAGATGTTAGCTGGTGTAAACATGAGTTCAGTAAGGCTGTATAGGGAGCTGAGTAAAAATGACAGATAGTATTTCTATCAAAGCAGCCAAGTTGGCAAAGTATGGAGAGCACTTTGATTCAGGCCGTTGGCCAACTTCTGCAGAGCAGTGTTTTTTTACTCATCCAGGTAGATCCCTTGTGGGTAAGCATGGGAGAACTGAACAGAAAAGCCAGAAAAGAAGCTGTTTCAATAAACGTTTTTTAAATTTCTAATTTTAACCTTTCTTTCGAAAACCACTGTGCTGTAAAAGATAGGTCTTGAGAAAAGACTGAACCAGTGGGCCATGGGTTTTCTGATATGCTTGAGTTACAGCTCTGGTTTTGTATTTTTCTGACATACTAAGAGTATTCTTTTTTTAATTCTTCCAGGTGAGGATGATGAAGATTCAAACCTGCTAATTCTCAGCTACCCACAGTACTGTCGATATCGTTCCATGTTAAAGCGCATTCAGGACAAGCCTTCTTCAATACTAACAGACCAATTTGTTTTAGCCCTGGGAGGCATTGCAGTAACAAGCAAGAACCCCCAAATCTTCTACTGTCGGGATACATTTGATCATCCTACTCTAATAGAAAATGAAAGTATATGTGATGAGTTTGGTAAGTCATGTTACAGCCATTTTCTTTTTCTCACAAGTAAAGATACTTTTCTTCTTTTTAAGTGTCCACTGATTTGCAAGGGGAAGATGTGATTCCTTTGAAGTGAACCAATGCTATTTATGTTTGAAATGTTAAGTACCAAATGTGCTCTTTCCTCGGTGAGACTGAAGGCTTCTAGCCACTAGTGATCTCGGTATTGCGACTTGAGTTTATCACAGTCAAAGATAACGTTACACGGGTAGCGTGTGTGGCACGGTTACTCGGTATGAGTGAAAGGATCCCATCTCTGGATTTTAAATTTATCTACCTTAACCATTTGCCTATAGCCTACGTCTTTCCAGAAGCTTTACGGAGTGTGTTGGGTTTTTTTAAAGTCATTGTTGGTGCAAAATGCTAACAAATGCGAAATAGGAGAGACTCCCCGCGCGTCCCGTTGCTGTTGCAGAGCACTCATGAACCACGCGTATGCTCTCAGGGCCCTGAACAAATGTCAGCTATAGCTGGTGTGTTTCTGGCCTTCCTGGAATGCGGGCTTTTTCAGTGGGGGCTTTGCCAGTACTAGGAGCTTGATTTTACAAGTACAGAGGCACTTCTGGGAGGTGACCTCTTAATTCACAGGGTGTAGAGAATACTCTGCAGCTCCAGAGGAGTATGCAGCCCCTTACAGCTGGTAGAGAGGGCTGCAAGATTTGACTCCTGATAGCTGCCAGGTGATTTCGCAGCTTTTTTTGTGTGTGTCAGATCAACCCAAGGGCAGCGGATGTGCTGCTGAATGTGTGGCAGAATGCATGTTGTGTACACACCCAGGGTAACTCCAGCAATGGGTCCAGTGTAATTTCTTTAGCAGTGTACCTACGCTGTGAGAATTAAGTTTTATTACCCATATCATCAGATGGATGAGCACTGCGGCTATTGCTAACAAAGTCTGTTTGCATAGCGGTGGGTACACCTTTGCTGTGCGAGACCCCTGCATCTCTGCAAGGAAACTCTTGTGGTCTGTTAGAGAATTTCTGATTATGCATTTAACATATAATAATAGGAGTGAGAGGGAAGGGGTTCAATGATGCCTGTGATGGCAGAATCACCTCCCCCTTTTTCCTAACTCAAGCACACCGGCTTTGATCTTGGCACCCAGTCCAGGCCTTGTTGTGTTGGCAGAGAAACACCAACCCAACCAGTGGCATTGGGGCATTTTGTGAGGTAGTGCAGGACTGCTCCTCTGCTGCTGCACCGATCAGCTCCCGACAGGCAGGAGAGATCCTTCCTCACGTGGTGTCATCACTGGAGCACATTACTACTGTGAATAGTTTTAATTTTGTGATGTCAAGCTTTTGCAGGATCAGGCCCAAACTGTCAAGTCTGCTCACACTCACACAAAACATTACAGGCTTTGAATGAACTACGAATAAAAGTGTTGGTTGCTCTTAGGGGGTGGGGGTGGTGAAAAAATGAATGAAATGCCCTGGAAGTTTGGTCCAACAACACAATAGTATCATGTTGATTTTTATTTACTCTGAGCTCCAGCTCAGAATAGAAAGTTCGGTTTTAACTGGCTATCCTTTTTATATGGGAAAGGTTATTTTAGGCTTGAAGGCGTTTGATGAGCATACCATCTGCTTTCTGCGGAGTATTTTATTCAGGGTCATTCCTTGATTACAGGTTTGTTGAAATAGTTGGATCCATAATGTAAGTGTATCATGGAATATTAGTAATAGATGAATCAAAGAGGTGTGGAGTGATGCAGAAACTACGCTTAGTGAACCATAGCAAGTGCTTTGTTCAGTCTCTGAAAGCTAACTATGCCATTCTCTTGACCTTTGCGAGGCAATTATCTCATTATCAAACCAGAACCACAGAAATTTTAGCCATAGAAATTAATAATGTGTATTTAAAATTTAGTTTGGTTTAAGAAGCAGATTTTTTAAAATGCCTTATAAAACCAAAAAAAATACTACTCTTAAAAGTATTTCTTATGAAAATAATGATGTGGTAAAATTTGCAAGCCCTGCTGTGTTAGGAAGAAAAAACTAGCCAATGTATGGTTCCGTTTCTGTACTGCAAAATGTATGGTGTCAATTATACTACCTTTGTTGAAGGCAACAGGCAAAGTGCTATTTTATCCTTTTCTTTGCTGGCAGGACAATAAAATGTACAACACTTCATTATACAAACAGTTTACATTGATATCGTGTAGATTGATGTCACATGTGGAAAGTGATGACTGCTAAAGCTAAACAGAGGCAGGGTGGTACGGTAGATAAATGGATTACTCTAAGGCACTGGTATTTATCAGTCAAATCTGAGGGGAGACCAGATTACAGAAATGTGACTAAAATTCTTAAAAGGTGTCCATAAGGAGATCCAGACACATGTAATTTGAAGGGCTTGGCTATTTCTTACCTTGCAAATGCAAGAAGTGTGCAGAAGGAACAAGGTAGGAACATGTGTATTTCCCCATCACCTGAAATTCTCCAAACTCTAAAGTAAGTACAAAATTTGGGAAATACGGTCTACTAATATCTTTATGTGGGAAGTGCTGGCTTCTGATATGGATGCCAGGTCTTCTTCAGAAACACTGCTGTTGGGGAAGGTGTTACATGTTCTCTGCACATTGCACTACTGTGCAACAGGTAGAGCACGTCACAAGTGAGACACCAGAAACACCTTTACAAAGAACCCCATTCACCGCAGCTGTTGTCCTTGTTAGGCAGTTTTAATAGAGATAAATGTTTTTCCAAGAAGTATTCTCTGTACTAGTATTACACATTTATAACAAAAACATTTTGTTCAGCTCTGCCTCCTTCTCGTACTCCCCCCTTTCTTTCTCCATTCTGTAGGGTTTAACAAAAATAAATAAAGCAGGGCATGAGGAAGAAAAAACAAGTTTTGTTGACGATACATAATGTTTTTTTGGTGTGGGACTTTTTTAACTAGAAGAGGTATGTAGATGCTGTCTCTGAGCTCCCGCAGACATGGCTGGAAGAGATGCTTTGATGCTTCGGGCAGTCCCGTGTGGATGGCCTCTGTATTTCCATGGAGCTTCCGTAAGGTTTAGGCTGTGGTAAGCTTCCCCTCTGGCTTCAGCATGGGCTACCACAGCCAGTACCTGCTGCCAATGCTGCAGCTACCTGTGTCTGCCTCTGTCCTGCCTGTGCACTGCTGTGTGGCACGTGCCCAGTGGTCTGGGCAGGAATATTTGGGACTGATTTTCTTGCAGAGTCCTTTTCTGATTCTCCTCTAACTTGGTTCAGTGTGCCACAACATCCCGTCAAGGAGGCTGCCGGAGAAGCGGGCTGCTGAGGAATCGGCTTGGCAGCTGGAAGGCTTAAACATGTGCATCTATTTCTTTGCAGCCTGCCAGGGAAGGACTTGCTCTCCATTTACAGAGGAAAGACTGCTGTGAGTGGGAAGCCTCCTGCTCCCATTCTTGTTGATGTAACTACTGATTAGTTAATCTAACTCCCATGGAGGGTTCCCCTCCAGAGTGCAAACAGGCTCAAAAGCTTGCTTCTGTTCAGAAACCAGAAGACATAAGCCGTGCATGGATGTCTTGATAGCCAAAGTTCATGGATATGACCACAGTCAGACTGTGTACCTCTTCCCCTCCTGAAGTAAGAGCAATTAGGGGTCCTCACCAGCATGAAACAGTCCAGGTGGATAATGAAATGCTGGTGTTGCTGGCTGGGAACAAGAAATCTGAGATTTTGAACCCGCACAGGGAGGCTGGAGTGTTGTCCACAGTCAAACTGAAGCACAAAGGCTTGAGCCCAGCCTGGCGGTGCTGCCAGCCAGTGCAGGCTTGCAGGTGGCATTGAGTGTGGACCACGGGGAGACCTCGGGCTGGACCCGGGCAGCAGTGGCAGTGGCGTCCCTGCCGCGGCCCCACGGGCTGTGTCGGCCTGCCCAAGGCAGGGACCGGTTGGACGCAGCAGGGTGAGCGAACGGGATCGGTTCTCTTCATGGTCTTGTTTTAGTTCTCTGCACAGACTAGAGTTCACCTACGCATTCCTTTATCTATATCTATATATATCTATATATCTATATATATCTATATATATCTATATATATCTATACCTGCTCCTATTAATTGGTATGTGGAAGAAAACAAAACCTTATTTCCTCATTCCCCTGCTCCCTTAAAATAAAAATAATATGTGCCAGCTGAAGAATTTGTTTCTCTTCAGCTTGAGATCATTGGTAAAGACGTTCTTCAAAATCTTTTTCATTAATCAGCCTCTGGGGTTACTGTTACTGAGTAACTTTTGTAAATGCATATAATTTACTGGCATTTGCTGTGTGGTCATATACACTACAAGAGAGAAGGAATGAAAAAATAGGGACGCTGATAGTTTTCATTATAGGCCAGAGAGATCTAGCTGGAGGCAAAGGTGCCTGTGCAGTGTCCAGAAGGTGTATCTGAGGGTCACAGGGCAGAAATCAGTGTGCAGTTGTCGCTAGAGCAGCACACGTCCTTCGCATTTGCTTGTCCAAAGAAGGTGACTTGGCCTTCTACGAGACTTGTGCCCGCTCCACCGCGGGGAGTGACTTCCAGGGCACATCAATGAGCATGGATCCTTTCATGACCCAGTTGTGGGCTGCATTGCCAAATGCATGTGGGCCCCTACAGCAAGAGAGTGCACAGATATGTCTGTCAACATGACCTCCACCTTCTCCAGGCTTGGGGACTCACAGGGTGGTGGGAACAGACGCACAGCTTAGAAGCAGGAGGGTCAGGTGCTTGGGTCACGGTGGATTTCTACAGCTCCATCAGCTTCACCAGGTGAAAATCTCACACAGATCGATCTGTCATGGTGCTTTGCTAGATAAATATTATAAATCCTGCCTGCTAAAGATGAACCGGAGGGGTCTCTTTCATTTTGTGAGCGTTGGGTTGCTTTTTCTATAAACAGGAGTGTGAGAGAAAACTGAATACCTTATTTCTTCTTGATTTTTAAAAACTATTTGGTAAATTTTAAATCATTCTGGATTATTTTTATAGCATGCTGGGTCCAATATGCCATTAAACAAGCTGTTTGGTCCCTGGGGTACTGTAAACACTCGTTCACCCCCAAAAGAAGGTTAGAAGTTTTATTTTTCTGTGTAAAGGCCAATTTTTTATAAAACATTTCATACCAAAAAGTGAGAGAACTACATCCTGCTGTGGTATTAATCTCATTTTCTCTCTGAAAAGTGAAACTTCTTCGTTTTACCATAACATGAGCAATGCAGAGGGCAACTGCTCATTGAAAAAAATGATGTGTAAAGGGCATTGCAGTCCCCACTTCCCTCCTCTCCCCTTTCCCCCCAGAAAAACTTAACAATACATTGCTTGCATTGGGAAAAATCACCTACATTAAAAACAAAACAAAACCCAGAACCTTCAACAGCTCAAATCTCCCTGTAAAACAATGAAGAAAGCAGATTCTCTGACTTCCAGGGCTGGCAGGGAGTGGTTAGGAGTGAGGGATGATTTACCCGTCCCCCCCAGCCGCCGGGGTTTCTGAGCCAACAATTTCAGAAGGACTTACCTTCCATCTTGTCACTGACCAGGGAAGCCATGGCAGGACAGCGCTATGAAGAAGAAGGGACTTCTTAGGGATAGGTCATGTGCCCCAAAAAATGTGTAGGATGAAAGCTGATGACTTCAGGGTGTAGAGTGGTACCATTACTCCTGGTACAGCTGAAATTTGGTCTTTGCTTTTGTTATACATCTCAGTTTACAGAAGTTTGTGACTCACAAATAAAATCAGTTGTTTAGGGGAAAAACATAACAAAACAAAATCTTGGCAGGGAATGAGACTTAAAAAAAAAAAGCAAGAAAGAAGAAAGAATGTTTCCAGTCTAAGTGAAATACAGTTTTCCTGTTGGTGACTTTATTTGTGTGAGTCAAAGTTGGCTTTTCTTTTTAAACCAGGCCTAGTAGAAAAATCATACTTAGGCCTCAAAGGGTGGTTTTTTTAATGACTTTCAGCTGATGTATCAGCATTATTGCTGCTGACTGTTTTGGCTACCTGCAGGATAATTTATATCAGTGAAATTCAGAAAACCCTGAAGTTTCCAGATAGATGCTTTGGGCTGCTTTGTTTTAACACAAATGTGATGTTAGAGTGCGATCAGTGTTAGTGCTCCTCTGCTAAGTCTGGGACGTTTAAGCATTTAGGAAATGTGATAGGAAGAGTATGGAGGCTTTTTATTAGCATGGATACTGGGCCCTCCTTAGATGGAGCTTTATGGTGGCATCTCCAAAAGTCTGAAAGATATGCAAGTCTTTTCCAAGGTCCTGAGCAGGGTGGCTTAGCTAAATATTTCAAATTTTAACTCTCTCAAAACAAAAACAGGACATAGCTGGAGGGGAAGTAATGATTAATGCATAATAGTGCTTTATACAATATAGATAAATGTACGTTTCCTCTTCCCTCCCACCCCACCTCTGCAAACATAAGCTTTTAGCTTGAAAAAGCAAATCTGGAAATGTTCTGGATTCTGGTCAGACTTCTTTCTTATTTTGTTAATTCAACTGTAGAGTAAGATATTAATGATCCCCAGATGTTGTTTATAATGATTGATTTTTCAGTTGTGAAAAATACTTGCAGGTTTTTTAAACAATTGATATTTTCTAGTGTGCTCTGCAGCATTTGAGTAAAATGGCTGAAGGCAGAGCTGTTTATGTGCCCAACATAATTGCTTCTGTTAAGTGATTTCTTCATTCTTAACATTTTTAGCTCTAATTGCTTTTTCCCCATACATCTAAAAATAAATATTTGCAAGTTTTGCATTCTGTCACTCATTGAAATGCATAAAATATTTGTATACTGAAAGCAAAAAGGCACTGATAAAGGGTCACATTCTGTCTCACTTAGTGGCGTAAATCCAAAATAACTTGATCCACTTCAGTGGCTGTTACTCAAGATTTTCACCAGTTAACCAAGGGCAGAATCTCACCCAATGTTAACAGCAAGCTGTTAAGTGAACATAAGTGATGTGTGGTAAAGTAAGATAAAATACCTTCCTGTCTGCAAGAACTTCAATAGAAACAATTACTGTTAGCTTCTACCTTTTTTTTTTTTTTGGTACATTTTCACTAGCAAACATAGCTGTAACCGGGATAAATACTTAGGTTATTTTTCACTTTATAATCAAAACTCCTTTATGGAGAACGCAGATTTTATTCGGGTTGCGTGTTCCCGCTGCCCTCAGGAAGGCAGCGGATGCTGAGTGGAGGGGCAGGTGCTGCCTGAAAAGCTGCTTTTGCCTGTTTCCTCCGGCCCCTTGGCATCACTTCTCAGCCGGGGCTGGTGGTGGGCTGGTGGTGGCCGTCCGTGCTGCGCAGGGTCGTGGGGAAGCTGCCCCAGAAGCCTGCAGCGGCCGGCCGGCACCACGGCGAGAGCACAGCTCCCGTGGCGAGGGCGCTTGGGAAATCGGTATGGCTCCTTACTTCTTTGGGTGCCGCTGGGTAGCGGTCTGGGAGAGAGAGAGGTTTACGCTGTGAGCGCGCGGTGCCGCGTGCCTGCAGTGACTGCGTGTGGCTGTGACACGGCTGCTTGAGGAAGCATCAGGGCTGTGAAGCGTGGGGTGGCCAGTACGGCCTCCCTGCTGGGACAGCTCGGGCTTTGGGGCTCTCACGGGATGGGAGCTGAGATATCCTCCCTTCTGCGAGCGCCTGTGGCAGAGCCGAGAGCCTGGGTGTGCCCACGTCCAGTCTGGCGCGTTTAACTTCTCCTTTTTAATTTTGAATTGAAGAATGAATACGTGATGGTATTGTGGGGTTTACGTGTTTTCTCAGCCAGAGTTTGGCAGAGAATTAATGTGTAGTTCCAGCAAACAAAGGGTTAGCGAGTGAGCTGTTCTTCTGTGCCTGATAAATGTAACTTATCACATGCGTTTTGTCATCTATTACACACGTGTCTGTCCTATTGATGTTCACTAAATGATTGTAGATATAAATGACTAATTCCTGCTATATAAGATTTCCACTCAATGGCTAGTTTTATGATTCACCTATCAAAATCACTTTTTGTCATTATAGCGAAAAGTAAGCCAAGCTGTGTTCATCGTGAGTGTGAGCCATATCCCTCATACATGTTCTCATTTCTGGAACCTTCTTTTTTTTTTTTTTTTTTTTTTTCCCTTAACATGCCTTCATTAGAGCATCTTCGTTTGACTGTTTTCCTGGGTTTGGTGCCTCCCTTGGACCACTGGGCCTGCCCAGACTCTTGAGCTTTGTCTCGGGAGAGAGAGCTTTCGATCCACCGGTATCCCAAATCTCATGAGCGGTGTCCACAAGGTGCCGGGGATCAGCGGTGGCCGGGAGCAGGGGAGACCTTTGCGGCCAGGGAACAGCCCCTGTTCCCGCGCCCGTACAATGGAAAAGAGAAGTGGTTTATGTCAGAATATGGTCACATTCTTCTGATTAAACCCACTCAAAAAAGACAACATTGTAATATTTTCCAATGACTGTTTATCATGAATTACGTCAGCCTTAGTTTAAATTGCTATTATTTCTCCTTAATGCTTCTTGGTGCCTGCATAATTTACAGCATTGGCAGCTGCGGGACTATGAAATAACCTTTCACAACCACCATACAATAGTAAAGAACATGAAGTTTTTGTTGTTAATTATTATGGGACTCCTTTAACTTTTTTACAAAGTGACATAAAATATTGTTGAGGTATTTATGGTTAAAGCTACTTTTACATGGATCTATTTTGCTTCTGGCTAGTTCTTAACTAAAGCAGTCATTTGTGGTTATTATGCCTTGGGAGATATTATGTCAGAACTGGTTTAAGAGTATTATTATGTATCACATGTCATATATTACATGTCAGCACTTGAGGCTGTCTTTCAATAAAAACAAATGTAATTTTAGTTAATGGTCTTTTAGTTATAGGCCATTTGTAAACTTACCTGAGTTCATTTGAAGGTATACTAAAAAGCTTTGTTCTTCCAGAGTGCACTTGAGTAATTTCATTTTGGCTTCAGATGGAATTTCCAAAATATTTATCATTATTTCAATCAGAGGGTGCTGCCTCTAAAAAGCAAATAGTTTCCCAATACTGAGGTTAATGTACACATTTTAAGGAGCTGTAACTGTTACTCATTACTTTGTTTACTTTTCCCCCCTTCAGAGCTCACGCTTCCCCGGTTCCCTACTGGTCAGGCTGATAGTAGTATCCCAGGCAACTAAGCCACCTAATGATGATACTTCACTGTGCGCTTAAATGAATAGCTTATACCTTCTAGATAATCCGTGGGTGAAGGGGGGTATAAATTAAAAGTTGCAGGCGAGTTTTAGGTTTCCCTGAAGTTTCATTTCAAATCTGGAAAATGCAAACTTACACAAAGCAAACTTCGAATTAATATGTCATTCCTCCTGGTTCCAAATACTATGCATATTTTCCAGTACTTACTTATTTAAAGCAAGAAATGAAGCATATAGAGTGTGCCAAAAAGTTTACAAAGAATGAAAACACATAAATGACTCGTGAACTTTTCCTGATTTTTTTATTAACATGTAATTATTTTATTACTGCTAGCCAAAAAAAAAAAAAAAAAAAAAAAAAGGCATGATTTCTCTCTTCCCCCCCCCCATCTGTATTTGAGCACCATACAAATGATCAAAGCCTCTATTTGTCTGTAGTTACATTTTCCTCCATGGGACTACTGGTTTTGGTGACTCTACTGCAGGGAGCAGAAATCCTGCTGGGCAAAAAATCAGTCTCTATACCCCCACAAATGCTCAGGCTGAAGATGTGAAGATGCAAACATGAAAATAAAAAAGCAAGCGAAGAGCTGGGTGAGCATTTTGTGTGTTGCTAAGTTGGAATTTACTAAGAGGAACGTAAAATGGAGCTAAACTTGCCTGGATGCCGTGAGATTTTTTTAATATTAGGCAGCATGCTTGATTTCCTTGGAAATGAATGAGCAATCTGAATTTAGAGTTGTTTGGTGGGGGGAGGGGGTGTTTCATTCTCTCTTTTAATCAAAGGCATTTCACAAGCCGATTGCAAGTGAAAGGGGAATCTATCATTGCGTAAGAATGTAGCAAACTTTTCCGTTTAATGAATGAATATTAGGTATTTCAGGAGCAGATAAAAGATGGTAAAAGAGGGAGACAGAGCTGACGTCTTAGAGATTTTAATAAAGATTGAAGTTAGTAGTGAAAAGGTCAAAGTGCCATTTGTTGAGCCCCTGCCTCTGGCATGGTTTCAAAGCTCGCAGTACTGACTGAGGGGCTGTGATGTGTGTTAATGAACAGTTGTGGCACTTAACTGAGATCATGGGTTGGTCACATGAATATATATAAAAGATATGCGTGAAGATTCCCCCCCCCCCCCCCGCTTTTTGCTGCAGTTTGGCTGTTGGAAGGACTAAACAATTAAAAGAAATGTTTGAAATGTTTGAACACCACATTAAGTCCCCTAGTCTGTAAGGAAAATGAGCTATGAATAACAGAATACTGCTCCAGTTAAATATAGTTATTCAGAATTGTTTTTAGCTACAGATGTTATGCCATTTTAGAAACTTAGACTAAATAATGTCAGATCTTGTTTGCTTTTTTAGTGTGTTATTCATTTATTGGGAAATTCAGAATTTAAAACAGCTGGGAAAGGGTTTGGTGTTCACTAAGTAATCTTTAAAATGTGTACATTTCAGACCTACTCTTATAGAGCTGTTTAGAAATGACTGAATTGTATATTATAGTTATAAAGCTCTGTAAACATGCTCTACCATGTAGATGACAGGGAAACATGAAATGGGAAAATGAGATAATTCTGGAGCCAAATTTTATGTATTACAGACTTGATAAAACAGCAAATGGCTTTCTCAATTTAAATAATTTGTAACTTTCCAGGAACATGCATGGGTGTTATGAACAATATGTCTAAAATAGCAGCAGAAAATAATGTTCATTCTCCTTTAATTCTCCCTTTGATGTTTATGTCAAAACGAAGGAGTTAATTTATCTAAGAGTTTCACTGCATGAGTTGGACTGTACAAAACCAATCATGTAGAAATAATAGACTACCATTGGAAGTGCTGTACTATTGCAGTTTTAATAGCTCTTCAGTTCTGCTCAACAATTAGTCCATACATTTTATAGCTGTGTCTTTAAGAAACTGGCACACTCAGCAAAATCACGGTAATTGGGAGATGATGCAATGTGGAGAGAAATCAGAGGAAGAAAATTAATTGAAAAATAGTGTTTTGTTCGGGTTTGGGTTTGTTTTCTTTTAAAATTTTAAACACTGCAGTAGTAATTACTGGTGGGTGAGACTTCTGCAGAATTTAAATTCCACGTGGCCGGGTTTTTGTGAATTTGTTTTTAAATCAAATTGCAAAAGAGGCAAAATAGGGCATTAAAATTCTTGCTATCGTTTTCTCTCTCTGAAATCAAGTGAGAGTATTAAGGGTGATCAAGAGGAGGTGTTTTTCCTTCTATTGACACTAGTGCTGTTTGAGTAAGTTCTCATTACCTGTCAGCATCTTAGTAAACCTGATCAGACAGGTCACAGACAATATGTGAATTAGTTTATCATTTACGCAAACAGCTAAAGAGACCTCAGCAATCCCCTTTTGCTTGTGTCCACTGGAGAAGGTACCAATGCATTACAGTGGGAGCACCCATCTTCCCAGCGATAGCCAGTGGATGCTAGTAGTTTCTTTCTAGGACCTTGGTTTTATGCATAAGTACTGAACACGAAGGCAAATTAAAAAAAAAAAAAGTTGCCTTTTTTGTAGGTTTATCACTGGCAATTAGGACTTTGTAATGTTTTTTAATTGATTTATTGTCCATTAAGGACCAAAGGCCAGTGAAGCAGTGAGAGTTTACATTTCAGCTGAAGTTTGAGCCTTGGTATTATGTATAGCTGTATCTCGGTCTTTTAGAGATCAGACAAGCATTTCCTTGTGCCTCTGGGCTGCTGTGTTGGTCTTAATGCCATAAATTACTTGAGGGTAATGATAGATAACCAATTGAATAGAGTAGGAGAGCAAACCTGGTTCTTAGATGAATACGCAAGGGAATGGTGAGGAGAAATAGGGAGGTGTTACTACTGCTGCATATAACGCTAGCGGAAATAATTATCAAACCCCCTAAGAGCTAATATTTTTGGTAAGTCAGTCAAATGATGATGGCTTTCTGCAAAAAGCTGCCCTACTAATACACAAATGTATTATTCTGAACTATGGGCTGCAGAGGAACAGGAAAGAGCGGGAAGAGTTTATTAGAGAGGTCTTTCCCTCTTTCAGCTCTGTGCCCAATTCTGATGCCCATGCTTTGCACATTCTGTTGAAATACTGGACAGGGTTAAGGAAGGACCCAGAAAACAATTCATGGCACAGAAAACTTGCCTTCAGGTGAAAGATTAAAGAATGTCAATCTGTTTAGTGCATGGAGGAGAAGACTAAGAAAGGACTCGATCAGAGTCTGTTAGTACGTCCATAAGCAGAAGACCTGTGATGGTAGAGGCCTCTCTAATTTGGCAACCAGACACATAGCAGGACCCCGTGCTTCAAAGTGGAAGCAGATAATTTAATGCTGAAACTAAGGCACAATTATGTAGCAGCGAGGGGTAATTAACCATGGGAACAACTTAGCGAGGAGTAACACAGATTCTTTATTACTTGAATTTTTCAAATCAAGACTGCTTTCCAAAAGACATGATCCTTACTTAAGGAAGAGATACTGTCTTCATCCAGTGGTCACTGACGTTGTATAGGCAGTATTTGCAGAAAGTAAACAAGGCGCTAATATCCTACCCATTCCTTCTGGCCTTAAAAACTGTTACTGTATTAATGTATGTAATTTGTAGCATCTGGGCCAGTAAAGGCTAGATTGTGCTGGATCTTGTGTCCGTTATACAGTAAAGCAAACCTTCTTAACATTTGCTTACACTCTTAAGTAGACAAGGCAGAGCTTTGCATCTGCTCTGTGGACTGGAGGCTGAGGAACATGGTTACGGAGAAAATTGGTGCGTTAGGAGCTAAAGACCAGTGTCTTCACTGGTCGACCTTGGTGGCTGTTGATACTCCATGTCATCTTTGTTCTCCTTACCAGTCTCCGTCCACCATGAGCAGTTGCCTGTCTCGGAGCACCGACTGAGCAGTGTGCTCCTCTGCTCTGGTCTCTGGGGGCTCGTCAGTCCCTTGCCTGTTCTCTGTTGTGGAGATCAGCTGAGGGAGAATTGCATCTGGTCCATTTTAGGCCACTTCAGTAACTTCTACAAGGGCCTGGCTACTCAGTGGAAGTATGGAAAATGTAACTCAATAGCATCTCATTTAAATGTGCAGCAACACACTGCAAGATCATCTACAGACTTACTGTACTGACTTCATGACTCTTCCCTGATGGGTCCTTCACAGACGTCTTCAGTCACCTCACCTTTTTGTGTAATAGCTTTAAAGAGCATGTTAATTAAAAAGCGGGTGTTAGCAACAAGTGAGTAATAGAAGAGGAGGAATTTATTTGAAATCAGCAGTTTCAGCCCACAGAAAGGTTAAGCATATGTGAAAAGGCTAATGGTGATCATCATGCTAACATGGGTGACGTTCACAGATGCTGCTGCTGCTCAATGGAGAGGTACTGTGCAACCTTCCAGCTCTGTCATCAGCCTCCTGTGTTTTGCTCTGCTTTTGCAACTGCAGTAGAAGTTAAACTCCCAGGGAAAACAGCTCTGTGCCTTGGGGTGGCATGTGTACTTTAAGTAGGTGTTGATGATTTTACTTCTCACTTTGTTGATTAAATAAGTCACTTCATCTTCACCTTAAGGTCTTACAAACCTCAGCTGAACTTTGCTGAGATGAGCCTGTGTCCCATTACCTACTTTCACAGAGGTAGAACACAAGTTTGAAAAATGGAAAAGATTATTCCCAGGGTCTTTAGCAGCTCATAGCTCAGAATGCCACGTTCAAAATTAGCAGTATAGTTGCCCTCATTCTTTTATAGCATCCTGATTTTGCAATGAACCATAATCATTTGACTGATTTGCCAAAAAAATGGTGGTTCTTCAGTGTTTTTTTGGTGTTGGTTGTTTTGAAAGGCAGCCTGTAATTAAGATGAATACATGTACATTGTGAATGTTTAGTTATGGTAGAGATGGGTTTGTTATAAAACAAAAAAAAAAAAAAAAAAAATTACCTAGCTGCAAATCCTTGCAGTTGTTTAGTTTAGAAGTTTAAGTCAATTTATGGAAGTCTGTGTTTACTGTCTTTAGAGCTTGATCATGACATTGGAATGTATTTTGGAAAAAAAAGACCCTATAAAATGAAATCCACATTTACGGGTAAGGAGCACAGAGCACTTAGGATCAGCAGTGAGACTACAGTGTCTCTTTGAAGTGTAGCGAAGAGGAGTACTTGCCGGTGCCATTTTGGGTTTAGAAGGTAGTGAATTGATCCACTTGGTAAGTTCTAACACTGTCTGTAACAGAAGCTGGACCCAACGCCATTAATTTCATGAAAATGTGGACCGTTGATATCCCAATTACAGCAGTCAGAAGATAAAACTAGATCACTTCATTTAAAATAAAACTTTATTATAAAGTCAGGTCTCCTAAGACGCTTCTTTTGTGCTGCGTTGCATGTGAGTAATCTCGGTGACTCATCTAGCCTCTGACATACTGCAGCCATCAACATTCCCAGCCACGAGCGTTGCCCTTCATAAAGGAAATACCCTATTTTTGGTATGGCAGTGTCCTCAGTTTTAAAGAATTTTCCTCTTTTAAAGTGCTCAGACAATTAATGCCTCATGCATGTATTCAACAATAGTTGCCTAGCAACCATCAGAAATATTCGGGAGAGCAAAGGAAGCCGAGATGAATGAGCAGAAACATCAGCTCCCATTTCAGGTGAGCGGGAGAAGGCGTCAGGGCTGTGCTGACTCTTGGGGTCTAAGTGTGAATATCCATGAAAATTGGACAATCCTGAAGTAGCAAATACGAGCTCCAACTTGCACATCAGTGAGACGCAGAGATGAGATGAGTTGTGCAGCCAGAAGCAGTTGCAAGAGGTTGCAATCTGTTGGGCTTTCTTAGTTTCAGAAGGGTAGACCAAAACAATGTAACAATGGTTAAAATAAATTACAGAAAGTCAACAAACACTCCTTAATGGCTGAGGAAAGTTTTGTCACCTTGTGTTGTATTCGACTTGCAGCTAGAGAATGGGTAAGGTTTCCGCTTCCTTTGGTGGAGGTTTTTGGGCATGGGTCTAAGTGCCAGACAAACCCCTTCCCTGGGACTTAGCTCCAGTCCTTCTCTTGCATTGCCACATGGTTCCCACTTCTTCTTGTTTTGCATTTTAATTCTGGCATAGCTTTTACCTTACGGGACATTTTCTCACTCTTCTGAGTCAAGTCGTTGATGCCTTTTTTAGCACTGGAAGATACCATTTGAATGAAATAGAAATTTTTTCCACAGTAACAGCCCACAGCCACTATATGTCTGTTTGGATTTTGTTCTTTTTTTTTTTTTCTTTTTTTTTTTCTTTTTCCCATCAGAAAGGTTGAAATGAAATGCTTGGTCTAGGGTTGGAAGGACTGAACTTTATCATGCTGGGTTGACATACACTTGGGGACAACTCTGTCACAGCAATGCCAGTGTGGCCACGTCCTGTGCCCGTCCCTTTCTCTGGACAAGGTTTAGGGCTGCTCCACAGTCTCCCCAGTGGCTGTACCATCGCAGTGGCTCAGGGCACTCAGCGCTCGGTACTCTACATGGTGGAGCGTGAGAGCGCAGGGCCCTGGGACCCACAGTTTGGTGGAACGCACTTTAATGTCAAAACCATTTGAGACAAAAGAGTTTTGATCTGTAGAAGTATTTTCAGTTGGTTTCTTTTCATTAGACACATTAAAATTAGAGCCTGATAGTTGCCCGTTAGTGTTGCTCAGAACTTTTTTGACTACCTGCCCCAATTTGAAGAAAATGGTGAAATTCTGACGTTTTCCTGTTTGACAGAAAAATCGGGTTTATGACCATCTCTACTTCAAAGGTAAAGGTTACGAGCAAGCTTATGATCTCCTTTCCACTCATGTAAGTCCACAGGAGTCAGTTACTTTGGATTGACAGTGATGTGATTTAGATCAGAATCTGGCATTAAAGCTTTTTGGGGTTTGCTCCTACACCCACTGACTTCAGTGCCACTTGACTGCCGACTCTTTGCTTTTGGTATGTGGTGGTGGTATTTGCATGTGGAAGTGCCTCAGGGGCCCCGCATAAAACACTGGTTCACTAGCTTTAGTGGGGTTTTTTAGATTAGATGTTAAAATGTTGAAATCAAAATATGTAGGGGGTGGTCGGGAAGTAGCAGATGCACAATGGTAATCAGAATAATGTGATTTTTGAGGTTGATATCTCATGATTTAGAGCTGAAAAAAATCCCTTATGTATCTTGGAGGTCTGAGGCTTTTATTCTTTCTGATTATAAAAGGCATTTCTTTCTGGCCTTAATGGCTGATGAGATATCAAACTTACTTAAAATATGCCATGATCCTATAGTCTGGTAGTGCTTTCTGGCACTGGTCAGTGACTAAATATAGCCAGTTTTGAACCACTGTGATAAACCTGGAAATAATGTTCAGCAGAAAATTCTCAGACAATTCCATAGACAAATGTGGAATATGAAATGACTTTTCTGGATCGCATCTGGTTCATAGTGTATATGCTTTTGTGCCCTGGCTCTCTCATCCCCATGTTTTCCAACTGCTATCCTATAAATGTTTCGTGTTACAGATAAATCTTAACTGAAGCACCTCGGTGGTTCATGTTGGTTCATGCTAAAGCAACAAATAACATAAAGGGTTTTTAAACCCCATCTATTTCACGCATTCCTTTTGGCTTTATAAACCATTTTGCCGTGTTTTTACGAAAAGAAGGTGTATTCAGGGAAAAAAAAAAAAGCATGCGTTTCCAGAAATCACTGATTGTCTTCAAACGAACATAGTCCAGGAACATGCAGATTCTTGCGTTGTATTATGGGATTAGTGGTATTCATCTGTCATGCATAATGTGAAGGTGATACTCAGAAAAGGAAAAGAGCCTTTTTGAAAGTTTTTTTTTCTTGTTCTTAGTGATATATTCACATTTGTTTTATTTTTTTTAAACCCATATATACTTCTACCAGGCTATGTTTAATGTCAAGATGGTCTCTTTGCTAGAAAGATAATCAAATGTAATGTCTTCCACAACCTCTTCATATGCATGACTGCATAAAGCTTGTGTAACAGTTTATTATTATAAAATTAGTATAGCATAGCATAGAGCAAACTGGGCCTCTGGCCAGATGAACTAGACAATGAATAGTTATATAAGGTTTTGAAGCACATGTATTAGAACACAAGCGCCCTGTATTTTCTTCTCAATTGTCTGCTGTTTGTTAATGTTTCCCTTTCAATGTGATTGCATCTCAATTTAATAGCACTTGCCATTTCAGGGTTTGCTGTGCCAGCGCTCGCATAGTTACATCCCCTCTGTGCTGCAAAGCCTGCATGTATATTAAAACTGAACTAGGCATGGTTAGCTAATGGGTACTTCGAGAGATATGCAGTTATAGAATTAAGTGATGTATGTAATTGTTAATTTTGTGTTAACAAGTATGAAAAATGTGTTTCACCAATAATGGTAATGCTCCGTTCTGTGCAAAGTGTGACATTTTAATTCTTGTTGAACAGTTTCCTACCTCTGCTCTGTGTTTTCATGGCAGGGTATTATTTTGCAATCAAGATAAAAGCATTATTTATTAAAGTTCTAAAATATTATGTTACTGGAAGTTTTAAGCTGCAGATCAATCTCCTGTTTCATAAAAGCATTTAATTGATTTTATTTTTTTTTAATTGGTCTTTGAATTTAAACTTAAGTTCCACATTATGGATTGCATATGATTCCAGACGCAGAAGGATGTTTTAGTGGAGACTTGATGCTGTTTTAAAGGCAACGATGTACCTGTCACAGAACTGTGGGAAAGGCTTGCGCTTGGCATATGCATCTTTGGGACTGTCAGATCCCAGCCTGCTGCATTTTTGGCACAGGGAGCCCATTGACTTGGGCTGTGGGAAACCTACATTCAGCACTATCGGTCCTTGTGTCTTTTTCTGTGCCTCCAAAGGAACTTCTGTTAGAGGCTTCACGCCTTTGGGAGTCAAATAACAACTCTCCCGTGCTTTCAGTGGTGCAGGACAGCCTTTCCATGGCGAGAGGGTGCTCAGTAGCCTCTGGCTGCAGTAGCCCAGGTGTCACCCGGTGGAAGAGTGACACATGCACCTGGCTTGGTGGTGCTGGATTTATTTGCTTTCTGTGTGTAACCCAAATAGCCCAGAAGTCTGGCTTCCCCCACTCCCCGTTGCCTCGGTCCTCGTGTTCCTCAGTTCCTCGTGCCAGGCACTTACCTTTTGCCCCTGCTTTGCCAGGCGGTCCCATCCCCGTCCCCATCCCGGTCCCTCTTTCTTATGGCAGGATAATGCCATTTCTCTCATGGCAGCCCTTGGTGGTTCATTTATGCCATTGCAGATGTGAGACCAAAGCCTAGCTATTACTGCCTCTTGCAGAGAATAAATTAATTCTTCCATCCCTAGTAGGCCTAACTATGAAATTGCACAGGGGAAGGCTCACATTTTTCTTCCAGATAACAGGGACTGCATTTGCACGTTCTGTGTCATCTCATCTGCAGAGTCTGACCTCGTGCAGACTTACTGGTTGCCAACCAGTGAGGGAAGGCAATTGAGGAGGAGGGACCACTGCTGTCCTCCACTGAGTTCAGGAGTGGCTGTGGCTAGGACTTAACTTCCCAGTAAAGTAAGATTTTCTCATTTGCCAGTAAAGATAAAGAAAGGGCAGGGTGGGAGGAGCGTAATAGGCTCAAAACACAATAAAAATAGCAAAGAAAACAAACAGTTTGTGCCTAATTTGAAACCAGCTGATCTCCATGGTGATTGCAACAAATCTGTGCTAAGTTCGACTGTTTAGTGAAGACAAAGGTTAGAAATAGGAGTTCACCCACCATGCTAGACCATTTGAATGAACAGAGGAGTCGGAGGGCTGGTACCTTCCTGATCATTGAGTGGCCATGTGAAGGTGCTGAGGGGAATTCGGGGAATAACCTCATTGAAACTCCAGAGGATTCGAGTGTCTTCCTTCCTCATGCATCTTCAGAAAAATCAGCATTTATAAATTTCCTGGAATTTCTGCTTTCAACAGTGCTGTTCTGTGGAAAGAAGAGTCTGTAGCGCTGTGGCTTCAGACAAAAATAGCATGGTAGAAGACCTTCAGAAGCCAGGCAGTAAGCTTGAAACCTTAGATAAATAATAGGACTAATATACTTGCCACAGTAAATAATAGGACCATAACTCTCCCAAAACTCTTGATTGGCATTGTCTCAAAGTAATTCCTTATGTGAAATGGAAGCCTGAGATAAAATTTCAGCCTTAATTCACAGATATTTGAGAAGGAGGGAGAAGGGAGTGCATTAATCCTTACCAAGGAAGAAATTCCTGTTCATGGTAATCTGAAATACTGTCATGTCATGAGTCAGAAAGTTTTTCTTGTTCATGTCTTCAGAGGCCAGGGGTACGGAGTTTTGGCATACAGACTGGGCAGATAGCATTTGCACATCAACACATCTCCTTTTGCTGAGGCCATAGGCATGCCGGAAAGTTTCCTATTTGCAGTAGGTGTGAGTTTGGGTTTTTTTAAATATGAATTTTAGAAGGGAGATTATACTTTTGAAATCCTTAGTCATAACGAAAAGATCTCCAGAGGTAGCTGATGAAGACATTCAGAGTGTACGTTACACTGCATAAAGATTTAGTTTCTTGAGTAAATATTGACCAATTTGACCTTTGCTTTTCCTCAGTCAATATTTATCTCTTGGGACAATGAATCTTCATATTCACCTTAGTTGAAGGCGAAGTCTACTTAATAGTGTACTTGTAAATCCAGGAGAGGCGCTGATTTGTCTTGGTGCTACTTTTATCTGTTTAAAATTAGATACACAGAAGGTTTGGCCACTCATGTCACGTTGTCAGGCTTCCTAAACAAAGCAGCATCAGGTTGTGACTGGTGGGGAGGCTTCTAGGAAAAAACTAGATCCAGCAGCAGGCAGAGTGGGTGAATCTGGGAGTGGAGCAATCCCTTTATTGGAAGTCAGGATGAGGATTCCCGTACAATGTGAAAGCCCTTCCAGATGCTATCAGGAGGAGGGGACTGACCGGGATTAGTCAATAAAATTCTTGCTGTGTATTTCATGAGGCAGAGAAAACAGGTTTTTGAGCTTTCTGAACCTCCCACTGTCTTCCAGCAGCCTAGTCCCACAAAGCACAACATCAGGTATTGTGCAGAGTTAAAGAAAGGCACAGCCCAGGAGACCAGTCTGCAGGCAAGGGGGACAGTGGCTTGCCAGGCATCCCACCTTTCCCTTGAGATACGGGTCTGGGAGCAGGTGAGCCCCAACACAGCCGGATGATGCTGGGCTCAGCAGAGAGTTGCGTCCCTATTGCAATGGCCTTTTACAGGTCAGTATTAAGGTTACGCCGCAGCCCTTGTTCCCCACTGCTGGGCTTGTTAGGTCCCCCTGGCTTGGAAGCTGGGCTTGGAAACCCTGCAAGCTTCCTGTGACTTGAGAGCCAGGGTTCAGTCACCAAGAGCGTAGAGCAAATAGTGTAGTCCTGACCAAGCCCTGTCAAATAGGACTGTAATACCCTCTTTATTATTTCAGTAGCAATTTCAGTATTTTGGGGCCCTGGCTTAGGTTGGAGCTGAGAGACAGCCTTCCCCTGAAAAGTGGGGATGCTGGGGCAGCGCATGCAGCTGGAGCCACTGGGTCAGGGTCCCTGGACTGGGGGTCCTGGCACCTCCCTGCTGCTTCCTTGCCCGGCTGCACCATGTCTCCGCTTCACAGTGTCCCACAGCATCTCTGAGTGCTGCTGGCAAAAGCCTCCTGTCGCTGACAGGGGCAAAACTTTGGGGTAGAAAGTGCAATTACTGTGCTTGTGAGCTACTCTGTGAAAGCAAGAGCAACTGGAAAGTGCTATTCAGTCAGCAGAGAAAGGCGGTGCCTTACAAATATCTGCTTATGCAAATCAAATCATTTGTCTTTTCAAATGTTCATTTCACCTTTTCCCTGATTATATTTTCTGAATTGCCGTGTGCATTTCTTGTGATATTTCAGTCTTGTCAAATTAAGAAGAGAAAGCCTTATAATTAACTTAGGATGTATACCAAATAAAGTAATGTTTGTCATTTTTACTGTGTAATCAGTCAATAATATTACAGGTGACCTGTAAGTTTCAAAAAAAAAAAAAAAAAAGCCTAACTTGGTTTGGTAATCTTATAGCTATCAATGGTATTTGTTTGGGGAAGAGGCAATGAGAAAGAAGAGAATTTTAAAATTGCACAATTACAGTTGAAAAAGCCAGAGCAGGCAACGTCATACGTTTCTGAAGAGCGAGCTGTTTAATTTTATAGTAACAGCATTTTAAGAATGCTGACGGTACACAGGAAAGAAGAATAATTCTTATTGCAAAACTCCAATGGTTTGGTGTATTCAAAATGTTAAGACTTCATCAGTGCTGGACTTCTCTTAGGAAAAAACAGGACATTTGGAAAAAAAAAAAGGAAAAAAAAAAAGCCAGCTGAAGCAGTAGTGATTTATCAAAGCAGCATTTGAATAAAAGAGAGGTTTGGCATCCTTACTTAGGATAGGCTGGAAAATGCATTTATGTTTTCATGTACCTTTTTTTTTTCCTGATCTGCCTGATTGACTTGTTTTAATACCAGTGTTATTTACATTTCAGGGATGGGCCTCTATTATGCAGGAAATTGTCCAAACCCCTACAGCTGTATTTTAAATTGAAATGATTTTTTTTATGAAGTGATTGTGCAGACTTAATTTAGTAATCTATTATTAAATTTATAGTTTCAGGCTGTATAAAGTCTTTATATAGAATGAAAATGGGCACATATGAAGATCTAGGCTATATATACACCTGGTTCTGTATATTAAATCTTTTACATATGTTGTCCATTTTCAGAAACAAATAAACTGCTGCTTTTGAAAACTCAGCTTCTCTTCCATATTAGGGAATTCTGCAGACTCCCTATGTTCCTTAGCTTCAGTATAATGCTAAATCAGTTTGTACATTAGTCTATTTTTAGTTATGAATGAACTTTATGGAGTGCAGCACACAGAGTGATTTCGGAGATTCTCGCTCATAAAACCCGTGTGTCATGTGCTGCAATTACAGTGGCAAACATTATGCAAGCTCTGCGCTTCCAGGGGCCCAAGCCCTGAAATTTCCAGGAGGGAAAACCATCCCCCCCCCCCCCCCCCACCCTTTTATACGAAATATTACACGTATAGTAAATCTCATCGCATGGAATCAGGTTAAATTTTGTGACCTTGGCTGCGGCGAGCGGGCTGCCTGGCATGGCAGCCAGGTGACACTAGAGGGCAACTGAGAGTTTTCTTTAAACCAAGCAAGCTGGAGAGATGGTTTTAATAGCAACTAAGTGTTTAAACTCGGTCAGGATTTATTTCCCTGTCTGCAGATTTCACATATGTAACCTCTGGGTTTCCATTGACAGCAAATAATAATCCAACTGAAGTTGTTCTGGGGGAAAATACAGCGGGAGCGGGTCAGACGCCTGCTTTTGCCCAAATAAGGCTTTTTTTGCAGACCCCATGTGTTAGATAATGATCAACTGACAGTCGGTCATGAGTTAATAATGCTGGATGCTGAAATATGCATACCATGTGGTATACAACAGTTCTGCGGGGAGAGACAAACACAGCTATAATTAGACATCTGAAACACAAGGAAGTGTGTAAATTGTTTAATAGTCCTTCCACTTAATTCACTCAGATAATTTCCTAAGAACCAGTATTGACTACGAAAGAATATTGCACAACCGACTGCATATTTAGTTTAAACCCTGCCCTGATCAGATAAATTAATGAATACAGCTCGGTTTTATTTGGATTTTTCTGAGTGCTAGAGATTTACTGGGGCTGTAATGCAGAGATGGGCTCAGTTCTGTTTGTGTTGATGTTTCGGACGATTACACCGGCTTCGCAGGGTTTGCACTCATTTAAACTGGGCATATGATCCTACCGTCAGGACTTTAAAACCACCATTTTTCAGGTCTTCTGGTGGTTATACAGATTCCCTTTCTACTCGTACACAACCTGACAAAGTTACCGGAGTTCCACCGCTGTGTTTTACTGGTGAAAAAGTGCAGATCCCTCCTCTGCTCAGCAATGCCAAGCAGCATCACCGCCGCACCGCAGCATTGAAGCGCTGTTTCAGGTGTATGCAAGTCCCCAGGGGAGCGAGGGCTTTGCCCCAAGCTCCCTGTGGAAGCAGAGTTGTTCCTGAACCTCTTCACGTCTGTGTGCGCTGCGACGGGGTGCCTGGCAAGCCAACTGCTGCTGGTGAAGCTGGTGATGACCCAGAGAGGTGAATGGGAGAAGGGCTTAGGCTACAGCTGCTGCTCCTGTCTCCGCCTAACGCATTGTGTAGTCCTCGTTGTGGTGGCAGCTGAATGCAGGCATCAAGGGGGGAGCTTACTGTCTAGTTCCTGCGTGTCACTTTACTAATATCTTCATGCAAGTTGATTATGCCTAACAAATTTTCGTTACTTCGCAGTGCAACGATCAAGTGCAAAGAAAAATAATGCAAGAAAATTATAACGTTCTTACACTAAAAAAAGAAAGTCTTTCGTATATAATCAGTTACAAATGTGAAATGCAAGAGATTATTTAAATAATATATTTGTTATTTTCATGTTGTGCACAACTGGATGATCATTGCTTCCTACCTGCTGTAGTCATTCCCAAAAGCAAGGTCTCAGGAAACGGTCCATTTTATGCTGCTTGCGTGAATTTCTGCCTGTTTAGATTCATGCACAGTGTCCATCCTTTACCAGTCAATTAGCCCACCTCGTCTGTCTGTCTACGTGGATATGACTGGCTACGTATCTATTGTATTTCTGAGGTATGTAGGTCACGTCTCCATTGGGTACTGCTGACTCTGCAAGACAGCAATTTCACAAATGCTGGCTTTTACTGGAGAGAAAAGGAAATATTGCTAGGAAAGCTGCCTTAAGATTTGCTGTGTGTTCTTATTTGCCTTTTATTTTCTAAAGCCCTCTAATGGGAAGTCTACCTTGGGTGTTCTGCCGAGTTTTGATGAGATAGGCTCACTTGCATGGGTGTGCTGTGCGTTTTTGCCTCTCGCTGCTGTGTTTGTGCTGCTTTTGTCGTGGCTATTACATAATCCCTTTGTGCCTGCTGACTCTTTCCTTTCTTCGGTTTTTTGTTCTGGTTTGGTTTGGTTTTTTTAACCCAGACTATTCTGAGAAGTCAGACATGCACTTCTTGAGTATTGCTGTGACCCTCCTACAGAAAGTGAAGCCCCTGTCCGCCGGGTGCAGCTTCCTGGGAGGTGACCTTTGGGGGCAGAGGGCTTGGAGGCTGGAGATTGACTGCAGGTTTCTGAGAGGAAGGGAAGCTTGATGAACCCATGTCTGATCTTGTGATGCTGCCCAAACACGTGGTGTTTCATGATGAGATATGACGAGTTCTTTGTTCAGGGCTTGAATGCTTCTTTCCTGTTAGTGACAGAGAGAGTCATGCTGGCTTGGTCATGTCCAATGCTTAACGCAGGCTCAGCCTCAAAGGTGTGAATAGCCCCAGTGAGGTCATCAGAGGTCTTTGCGTGCTCCAGGTCTTTATGAGTTAGGCATGTACTTTGCCGAATCAAGGCTACAGCTCTTCGTGTTCCTTGTGCTGCATAGCACAGTACTTCACTGTATTCAATCCTATACTCATGCAGTTTCTCACCAGAAGAACCACTGAGTCATCTAATCTGGTATGAACCCCAAGTAGTGGCTCATCAGCCAAAATTACCGGCAAATGCTTTCATCCAGTTCACCACCTTTTTTCTGAAGGAGAAGGGAAACAGCTGTTTGAGCAAGGACCGCAGCCAGACAGCTGGACGCCGCCTCCATGCAGCCAGCCAGGCTGCTGCAGCCGCCCGCAGCGGCGAGGCTCTCCCAGCAGCAGCCTGGACCCAGCCCTCGCCGTGGCTGAGGCAGGACGCCCAGCTCCAGTGTGATACGTTGACAAAGACCCTCAAATTGCATGCATTTCTTCCTGCACTGTGCACATCAGCTTGTGTCTGGCTCAGGCTTTTCCCGAAAGTTCTTCTGAAAGCTGGTCGTACGCATGCCTCCATATACTGGCATTAGATCATGTATGTGGACTGCAGTGCCTAGGCATGCCTGGTTATGCCTCCTCGCTTCTGAGAACCAGCTTTTTCTCACTTTTGAGGCACTCATATGACTTGGCGAAGTCACTTCTCAGTCATTTTTGCTCAAACCCGGCACAGCTTGAGTTATTCCGCCCTCCTTCTTGAAGGCAGACCTCCCTTTGGCCACAGCATCTTCCTATCAGGGTATGTTGAATTTCCAGTGGGGGGTGGCCTGTGAAGTGTCACCTTTGGCTTGGTCAATGGGACCTGTAGTCCTTGCTCACAAGTTTCATGCTGGAGCTGTACTGAAGAGCATTGTGTTTGCATGGTCCATTTTTCCTTTTAATTACTCGTTTGTATGACTCTGTTAGCATTGTGCCAGTCTTTGTGTCTGTGTCAATGATACTGCCAGGAACCTTATTTTTATTTCAATGATGAAAATGTTGAATGCTAGTAAGGCTAAGAGCAACCCCTGTGGAATCCCACCAGAAATATTTTCATTTGATAGAAATTCCCCACTGATGCCTGGTTTTAGCTCTATCATTTAGCCAGTTCTTAATCCATTTAATATACGCTTGAATAAAATTATGTAGTGCTGGTTTTTAATCAAAGTGTTATCTAGTATTAAATCAGCTGTCTTACTGAAATGCAGGTAAGTTCCCCACGTGCAGCTAGTTTCTCTAACCAGGCATGTTTGTAGTTTCAAAGTATAAAATAAGGTGCTTTGTTTGTTTTTCTTTTCTGTTTTTAAGATCTGGTTTCTGTAAAACCAAGTCAATTGACTGGCTTTAATTATATTCTTTTGCAAGCATATCATCTGGCTTCTTTGCAAATATGGAACAAATATTTACCAAACACCTCTGCCTCTTTTTGAATCATTAATAACAATCCTGTCATCTGCAGCCAGTAATAGGCCTGCATTTTTTTATTATTATTTTCATTTGCTCTAAGGTCTACATGAACGTCACATATTTGTCAGGCATAGATTTTTCTCTGAAGTCTTCAGCTTCCCTTTTCAATTTACCGCACTTCATAATTTCTAACATATGTATAGATTTTGTCCAAAAAAAACCCCAAACCAACTTTTTCAATTTTTTTGAAGGCCAAATTAGACAGCAGGACCTAAAGAAGCCCAGAACAAGCAAAAGTCTTAACTTCCAACCATAGTGAAATGAAGAAAACGAGACTCCAAGCCTCATCCTGAATCTTGTCCCCATCTTCCATGGAAAGGAAGAACATTCAGGTTTGGGGATAATTGGCCAACCTGATATTTGCAATGCCTCTAACTTCTTCTATTAAAAGCAATGCTAGTCTGAACTGTAATCCATGAAAAATACCACCTTTTTGGTTTTTTCAGAGATTGTCTGCTCAGGAGGGGGGGTCAAAACAACAGTCTGCAGCAAGTCATATGTCTCCACATTAATCCACACAAGGAAGTGTGTGTTTCACTTATTTCCAAATGAGGAATGTTTTCTTTAGAGAGGTAGCAAATTGATTTTCCCCACATGGAGCATGGGATATCTCATTTCCAAAACAAAACTTTCAGAAATGGCTACACAAGTCTGCTCTTTCTCCGTGTGGGTTAGAAAGCAGCATGGCTCCCTAGTGTTCCCTGCAAGGTTGTTTGAAGAATCACAAAGAGTTTCCAGGTCAGGTCTGGCATGTTCAGTTGTAAAGAAAGGAACAAACAAGTGTTTGCATTTAGAAAAAGTCTAGTAAAAATAGTTTTAATATTCAAATTGTTGTATGTACAGCCTGAGTAAGCAAGAGGTATGTGTTTGTGGAGAGGCTGTGTGACCTCCAGAGCTCAACGAGAGCTTTAGTTGTTGGTAGGTGCTTTCATAGGTGTACTTAGGATCCTGTAGAGAGTTTCCCCAAATTCAGTTGATACTGTTGTTTCTTAAGCAAAGGTCTGGGTTTTTTTAGTGTAGTCTGATCTTTTGCTTTATTTTCTGGCCACTTCAATTTCTGACCCTTTGATGCAGTACTAGGTTGGTTGCAACTTGCTTCTCTTCACCAGCTCTTCTCAGTGTGCCTGTGCAGTAGGTGCCCCAGGCCCTCCTTCTCAGACCCTGTTTCCATGAGGCAGAAGCTTTTAAATAAACTTTGAGGGGTGAAAGGAAAATAAATGAAATGTTAAGATCCTGAACGCAGGATGCAGAAAAGGGAATGAGGTGAGGGAGAGAAAACAAAGAGATGGAGGCGACAAGGAAATCAAGGAAGCAGCTGGGACTCCAGAACAGTATGCAAGATTAACTAACCTTTGAACAGTTTTTGAGATTGTGCTTAAATATAGCAATATGCTTTTCTTAACTTTCAGATATTGCAGAATGCCAGAAGCCCCCTAGAGGGGTAAGTGTTAAAACCATTAAAACTGTTAACTTTCTATTCATTACATTTTAAAAGGTGAAACATGTAAGCATGTTTTTCAGCCAAGAGCAAACTTTTGCCAGGCTGCTTTAGGTGTGTCCTCAGCAGCCAGCTATTTGCCACCTGCTAGCAGGCATGGTCAGTTCATGGATTTTCTGGAGATCTGGAACCATTCTTTTCACCTTGACTTTGATGGCCAGGCACCTCCATATGCCACCTCCAGCTTCTGTTTGGCACCTGAATCATGAATAGCTCTGCAATCTGACACATCCTGCCGTTTCCACCTGCCTGAGAGGGAAAGTCCCCTAGTCTGTTCTGTATCTACTGATGATTTTGCAGCTTAGGGCCAAGCATTCTGGTATCGCAGCTTTTGTGCGTGTGGTGAAAACTGGAAGACGTATGAAGGACTGGCACAGCGCAAAAGGATTCTGTGAGGAGACGTTCCGTGAGGTGTCCTACAACGAGGAGAGACTGTTGATGCATTTAGCAGGTGTGCTGCAGCGTGCTTCATGCAAGCCCACTTCTCTTCTGAACCCAGCACCACAGTACATCCCTGTTTATTAACTTCTTACACCTTCCAGTGCCCCACTTTAATCCTGGCTTTGTGATTACCTCCCCCTGGTGCACTCCCACCTCTCATGTTTAGAGGTCACCTGACTGTATAAGCCCGCCCTAAACATAGACCCAGATCTTGCCCTGGCCCTTCTGTGCTAATGGCCCT
>JAVKLA010000093.1:8556213-8608491 GCA_034782735.1 Sagittarius serpentarius | reverse complement strand
GGTGGGGGGGGGGGGGGGGCGGGGGGTCCTGTGTTGTCGTACTCTTGCAGCTGGCAAAAATGCTGTTGTTCCATCCTTTTCCTTCATCTTTCCACAGGACAGAAGCACGGTCCCAAAAATAACAGGCAGCCAGAATCTGGTTGGCAGTGTAAGTTGTAAGGGCATTAGCAATGCTGAGCGGCTGTCCTGGTACATTCCTCAGCAAAATACAGCAGTGGCCATCCTTCCCTTTTCTTTTCCATTTTTCTTTTTTCTCTCACTTTTGAAGTGTTTCTGAGAAACTGGAGTACCAGCAAGCCAGAATCAAAAGTCATATCAGGAAATAGTTATACAGATCAGAGAGGCTTGGAAAAGGCAAGAACTTCGATCATGGGCATTACAATTGCTTAGATGTTCTCTAGAGCAAGTAATGCGGAGCAAGCAAGAAAAAGGTACATGTTTTAGGCATGAGTACAATACTGTTTACTTACATGGTTTGTTGGGCAGCCAACAAGGTCCAAGGTTATTTTGGACTCAGCATGAGTAAGTGATCCAGGTATGACAAATGAGGTAATGCATTCCAGGCTCATTAAAAACTCTTGGCTACACCACTGATTTTGACAAAGTGCCAACATAGCTTGACCTGAGCTGTGTGAAGGCCACTATTTTTTTTTAACACCCTTCCTATAACAACACATCTTTTACATCAGCCAAACTATGTGCATCTAGAGAACAGTGTTATGGGGAGGGTTGAACTCATTGGACTTCCATTGATAATCAGACTCCTAAAAAAGAGATAATTCTACTGTAACTAACCTGCTAAAGTCAGGTACCCTGAAACCACAGCCATTGTCTTTTGACTTATTTGTGCATCTAGGAGTGGCCGTGTGTAAATAGTACATTGCATTCTTGGCATGGACATGGCTCAAGTGAGGCTGACTTAATAGAGACAGAGAGATGGTAAGTCCAGCGATCACTTGCCTTCCTGGGGATGCAGGTAAAGAAGGTAGCTGGTAGAAGTGCTGTCTTCTTGTGGCAGCCTACACTTTTCCACCATATGTAGTGTTTAATCATGGCTGACGTTGGTAGCTCCCATTCTTGGGTACTTCTCTGTCCCCTGCATAGAACTTGCCATTCTTGGGTTTAACCCAGAGCTGGGAGTTGTACTAGGTGGCAAGGCTTGGAAATACTGCTGTTTCTTGTGTGCTGCTGAGCAGGTGGTGTCCCTGAAAGCTGGGCAGCTGAGGGTGGTAGTGGCAGGAGGGCAGTGGCCGCAACCTTGTGAATTTTCTGAAGTGAGTGGGCAGCGTAGCCATCTCCTTCCTCACCTTCTGGCCCTCTCCTGATCACCTACAATATCCTGATGCTTGTACAGACTGATGAGAGTGCTGGAGAAGAAGATGTAATTTTTGAGCAATGATGCTGTTTCATGGCTTCATGAACAGAGAGGACCTCTAGCTTTGAGGAAACATGTAGCTGGTCTGAGCAGCATTAACCCTGAGCTCCTCTCTCACTTCCTTTGTGGGTCAGAACCTACTACTGAGCTTATCTCCGACACCTGGTCTTTAATTCTTTGCTGCAGGTGCCTCTGGATTGTCCTTGTTTGATTATGCTGGCCACAGGCAACTCACAAGAACAGGCTTTGGGCTTTGGGATCACCAGGTCAGCTTCTTCCTGGGGTACATTTTAGTCAGCAAAGATTTGCCAGTCTACATCCACAGATAACCTAACTCCCTGTGCCATGCATAACACAGGGTTTGCATTTAACCTCTCAGGTGCGACCGTTTGTAATAAAAACACGCAGGGCACTGCTGGTGTTTTGGCACTGCAGAGCTTAGCCATGGTTTGGGGAGGAGGAGGCAAGTTACAAGTTTCCATCTAGGAAGAAGAAGAAAAGAGCGATTACATCTTAATTTCAGATTACTGAGGGCAGTTACATTACATCAGAGACTAAATGCTTTTGGTATTTTTAAAGGCAGGTGTGCATGTGAGTGAGGATTTGCACAGAGGGGGTGGCAGTGGCAGCTTCTGCACCTCGCCTTCCCTTTCACTACCCACTCGTGAAGACTGTGGCTGTGTCCTCCTCCTTTTGCTCTCCTGCAGGTAGGGAAGGAGTTTCTAGACATCCCAAGGGGTGTTGCGAAGCAGCTCAGCGTGGCTGTGGCCAGCGAAAGTTGTTTCCCCTACCCAAACAGAAAAAGCCGAGGGCACTACTCATCCCTTCCCTCTTGCCCCAGAGAGCCACGTGCAGGGGAAGGAACAGCTCGGCAGGAGGACTGTGCCTGCCTCCTCCTGCACCCTACTATCACAGCACACCAGAGACTGGCACAGCATGGGGTGGCCGGCTGTGGCCCAGGCAAGTGTGGGAAGTGTGTGATTGGAAACGGACCTGTCCTGCCATGCGGTGCAGGAGGAGCAGGCTGGGGGCACACCTCCCGCCTTTCCTCTCTTTGTCTCCCTGTCTCACTCCACTGGCACAGGCACGAGCTGTTTCCTCTTCTCTTTTCTTCTGCCCAGTTTCCTTGTGTCCCACTCGATTACGAGTTAACATTTCATGGTCTTCCGAGAAATACTGATCCCTCATGTTGAACGGCAAGCAGCAATCTCTGTGTGATTTGCGGTGTCTACCTATTTCCAGACAACACCCAGGGACCCTTTCAAATATGGAGGGGAAGAAAACATTCCTGTCTCTGGGCAGATTCCTATAAATAATTTTCTTTTCCCTGAGAATTCACAACCGAGATGGCAATAAGACACATTCCAGAATGGGAAGAGTTGTTAAGATACGGTTGTCATCATGGCTTGCGTCACTGTTGATACTCACGACGTATCCATTTCACATGCTTTCACTTAATCGAGAGCACAAGACTTTTACCTCCAAGTAGCAGTCAGCTGAAAAACAAAGTCCACACCACATGCATACTAGTTAATAATCACACCTTTTCTTCTTTACGGTTACAAATGCTTGCGTTTGTATTAGATCTTCGTTTATCTTGGATTCTTGCCTGATTCCTTGTGAAACCCCATGTTACAGCCTCAGCATCCTTTGCAGCAGTGGGCAGCATTGCAAGTGGTGGTGGTTGCATTGCGGGGCCAGCTGGGTTGGTGGGCTCTGAGGGACAAGTTTGTTTAAATGACACCAGCTGGATCTGCTGCTCAGGGAAACAAGGAAGCAACATGCTGATATAAAACTGGCATCCAAGGAGTACTGAAATGGTCCCTCTGAATTCCTGTTGATGGGTAAAGGTAGCAGGCACAATGATGATGTGTGTGGGAAAGATAACCACCCCAAGGTGGGAAGCGTGCCCTCGTGCTCCTCCAGCTCTCCAAACACAAGGAGTGTTAGCTCGTACTGTGCGCATTTTGCAGCTGGCTGTGTTTTACCTGGTCATACCTGAAATATTTGCCAGGACTCAGCAGGTGAAGTGGCTTTCCCTGCTGGGCTCTAGATTGCTATCGCACCTACAGATTTTGCAGGGAAGATAATTTCTTGTGCATTGCCATTTTCTAAATGAACTTGCCCTTTGTGATGATTAGCAAACTTGGGATGAGCTGTAATCTCAAGAAGAGGCTCCTTGAGTCAGCGAGGCACAGGCATGTGCGTGGGCTTCAAGTGGATGAACGCCCTTTCGCTTTTGGAGGTCTGAACTTGGGAGGTTTGGGCCATTTGTATTGTACCAGGTAAGTCTCTGGGGCCGGCCCTTCCATGCCTGCCTGCCTTGAACAGCAGCAGCTCTGCTGTCCTGGGGCGTTGTCACCTGCTGATTGCAGGCATGGGGGTGTTCTGGTTTGCATTCCAAACCTCAAGCGTACAGGGCACTATGCCGTGCTAGGATTGATCCTTTGAATCACACCTACGTAGAGGCAAAAAAAGTTCCCAGCAGCCAATCAAGGGTCCCAGTGGACATTTCAGTAGCTGAGTCTTCCCCTCTTTCAGATACATCAGAAAGCAGTAAGATTTTTGCCACAAATTGGAAAAAGCAAACATGTTGTCAAATGCACACGAAAGAAAGTATTTAAACTGGTAGTATGTCTTACCTTTCATACTCCTGTTTCAGGCACTTAGACTAAAGAGGTGGCAAATAAATGCAAACTTTTTTCTGTACTTACTTATTAATTTTTTACTTTAATTTGCTTTGCTTATGTTCTCACCTTCTGGGAATGTATAAGCTATCAGGTCTTACTGCCACAAATGTTTTTCGAAAATGAATTTGAAAGCCTTATGCACAAACATGTGAAGAAACTGAACTGTTTCAGATATTCTCAAGTAGTCTCTACCAGAGAGCAGAAAAAAACATGGGATATTCACTTAGCTGTCCAGTACATACTCAACATCCAATGTCATCAGGAAAACTGACTGGGACTAAGCCACAACATGTGTGTAAAATTACTTTAAAATAATTATGAATAACAAATTCAAGAAATCTGCAGTGTGCTCATGAATATGTCACAAATGAAAAAAAAAAAGAAAAAAATTAAAGCAAGTATGTGACTTGTAAATTATTCCTTCGGTCCTAGTCATATTTCCTAGCTCAAGAGAACAAAATGGATGTAGCTGAAATATAAATAATCTTCGAATAATGCATTTATTTATAATGATTTAGGGAGCAAATGTTAATGGCTTTGTTTCAAGTATGACTGGAACTATTTCAAATGTTTTCTTTTACGGAGTAGATACTAGAGGCAGGGACCTTCTCTTCTGTCATTAATTCCTATGGCTGCTTTCTTGTTAATTGTGCGTCTGATCTGGAATGGCTTAAAGTGATTTAAAGTCGTACTGTGGGGCGTGTGGGACGGTCCTCGTGTGTGCTGCAGACAGACCTTCTCGACTGCAGCTCCTGAGCCACAGGGAGAATGCAAATACCCCGTTTCATAGTGGGTTTGTGCCAGTTCTGCTGTGGAAGGCTCCAATTCAAACAGTGTTTATATGCAAGCTCAATATACCTGGAATTTAGGAACAAATGCCTTCTTGCTTTTAAAGCTTTTAGCAAAACATTAGGAGTCTTTTATAGTGTGATACAAAGTACTGTGCCAAAGCTCAGGGTAACAAGAATGTTTGGAAAACATTGAGCCTTGAACTAGTTTCTTTATTTATTTAAAAAAAAAAAAAAGAAAGAAAGAAAGAAAGAAAGAAAAAGTAGTTCACATGCAAGTGTATTTGATCCTAGCTGAACCACATCTCTGTCCAGCCATTGGTTGGACCGGGTCGGGGGATCCCTTCATTCAGAGGTTAATGTTTTTAATGCGTGTGCCGTGGTGTAGTAAATTGAGGGAACGTTTCTGTTTTCTTCGGTACCTTTTTAAAGAAGGTGCTACTGCTGGGGCTAACCGTGGTCAAGGATCTGTCCATCCCATCCAGGTCGTGTGCAAAAAAAGTAGGCGTCAGGAAGACATCAAAGGCGGAGGGACGAGCGGGGTTTATAAATAAGGCAAGGCGGCGTGGCTGGGGCTGGCAGTCTGGCAGCCGGCGCTGGAGTCCTCGGAGCTCATCCCACGCTCCTGCCGAGTCGCTCATCTCTGTTTATATGAGTAATGGAGCGGCTGGGGGAGGGGATTTGTAAGCACGGAGCAAATACTCTTAGTGTTCATTTTGTGTAAGACTGACATCCACACCAAGTCGAGACTTCCAGCGACGTAGTGTGCAGTCACATGCTGTAGCATTCATGAGTACAGATATAAATCAGGCAGATGTTTGTCGACTGGAATGGGTAATAATTTCTTTCTCTCTTTGTTTGATTTTGCATGTTAGCCTCAGATGACAATTTCAGAATTGCTTTCTGCAGTACTTTTCAATAAGCAGAATGTGCTTCACTGGAGATAGATGGAGATATTTCTATAGGGAGATAAACATATTTTTATATAGACACAAATATGGACTTACACACATACGCACGTGCATATGTGTATATATATATATATTTACCGTGTGCCAGTGCTGGGGGAAGAAAAAGGATGTGTCTTTTGGACTTTTGGTTTTAAACCCACAGCTTTTCTTTTTCTCTGAACAGACCAAATATGACATTGTTACTCAAACTATAAAATCAAATTAGCACCCTTTATTGTGTTTGCAAACTAATTAAAATGTAAAATGTCCTGAAACCACTGGCTTACTGTGTGACAAATGTAAGATTAGAAACAATTAGAAGGCACTCAAGAGGTTTGTGGTGTTTAGATTTCTGACATTGTTCTAATCATCCCTTTAAGTAATGAAAACAATGGTTACCTAGAAATTAAAGGTTTAAAGGAAATTATCTTCTTCGGTACAGTCATTAGTTAATGATTGTTTATCATTTCAATTGTTGCCATAGTAGTCGGAGACTGATTTTTAAATCTGAAAGCAGGCAGGACACGTAATAATGAGCAAACATCTGCTTCATCTCTTATTTCTGTATGTGATCATAATTTATATTGTAATACCACTATTGAAAGATTACTCTGATATTTTTTTATGATGATCCATATCCCATTCTACGTATGGCTCAGCACGGTTAGGATTTAGTCACTGTGTTATTTCAGAGCTGTTTTATCTTAAGAATCGGACAAAACTGAAAGTGATTCATGTTAATTTATATGTGTGGTATGTAACCCTTATGAAACAATCAATCACTTATTTCAGTACTTGTCAACTTCCAGAACTAGTTGTTAAGGGGTTTTTTTCATCCATTTCAGGACTCAGGGGTAGGGTTTTTTTTTTTTAACTTTTTTAGAAGAACTCTGACAAGAATGACAGGATATATAAACATTTCTTGGAGCTGTAAGGAATTTCAATATTTCAGAACATTTCCAAAACCAGATGTTTCCCAAAGTTGGAAATAGTAGTTAGTACTCTTACATGAAGATTAGAAATAATAAATGCAGCAGGCTGATTAATGCAAACTTACCTATTGATATTCTATTTTCTTCTTTTTTGTACCATGGAGAAATATTTGTGCTTTCTCTGAGAGTCCTTTGGAGACCAGTGTTTGACTTAATATTAATTAGTTATGTGAAAGTAGAATAGATTAGCCTTGAGGGATATTCTATAGAAATGTATAGTGTGTCAGGATGTAACCCATGGAGGATGGGAATCTCGTAATAAGCATTTACTGTAGACAGATGTGTACATTTCTGTGACTGATTGTAGCGGCATTATTTATTATGCTTTCAGCTGTTAAGAATCCAGTGTAAGACAATGTGCTCAAATTGTTCTCCATTAATTTTCAGCGCCAAATCTTAAAGGCAGACCGCGCAAAAAGAAGCCTTGCCCACAGAGAAGAGATTCATTAAATGGCATTAAGGATTCCAACAATAATTCTGAAAGCAAAGCTGTTGCCAAGGTAAATCACTTACTAATACTCTTTTCAGTACACTCTCCTTTTTTAGGTACAGCCCTGCCTTTGTTTCCCAGCATGCTGTTTCAAATTTAGAATGTAACGGATTTTCTTGGGGAGATAAATATAATTTTTTTCAACAGTTTCATTCTTCACTTTAAATCATGTCTGTGTTCAAAGTTACCAGCGACTATAATAACTTAACAACCTAATGCTATCAGCTTGTTGGTAACTGGTAGTGCTTAAGCTTCCTTGGCATCTAGTGTTAGTTTTCACATTCTGTGACACACAAACATAGTTTGTGACAGTATCTTCAAATTAAAAATAAACCTAGGAGCAGCTCACCCTGTTACAATGTACTTCTAAATATAAGTTTGAAGATAAACAGACTATGAAACAAGAGCTGCTTCAGTAATGGTTTCTAAGAAGCACATGCAAACGACATTACCCTGATGTTAAGATCTTGACTTTTTTTAAATTTAAAAAAAAAGATAAAGGCAGAAATTCAGTAGGAAAGCTTAAAAAAAGCACTATGCTGTTTCTTTAATACTTAGTGCTGAGCTGCATGTTCCAGGGTTTGTTGAATAGTGCATGCTTTTACAGAGTCTTCTGTATGTGCTGCAGTGCTTAGCCCATACTGCAAGTAAAAATTGGATCATTGATTTGTGTTTGTAGACTTAATCTTTTAGATATTTATGGGTTTATATCTTTTCCTCAAGATATTTTAAAATGGAGTTTCTGACGTGTAATTTACATCCTATTTTCTATGTTGTCTGTGTGGTTTTAAATAGGAATTTGGTTTTCTCTTAAAAAAAAAAGCAGCACAAATGGCTACTTTCAAGATGATTTAATTTGAAACTCTAAGATGCAAAGATGGAAAATTACTTAGAGCAATACTTGTAGATTTTTATCTGAGGCAGAACTTTGTCACTGTGATAACTTTTGAGCAAAACAGCTAAACAGGTTTGCATAGACTAATTTTTTAGGCCAGCTCCTCCCGAATCCATTGTTTCAATAAATTAGATGGATGTGTATCTGAAAAATGCTTCCGTTGTTGTGACCATCTCTTTAGGAAATACAGTGAATCTATAGATCCATTTGCATTGGTATTGTTGTATGCAGTGAATGTCCTGGGAGATTAGGAGGTTAAAGAGGTCAAGTGGAAGTGTTCTGCTCTCAGTTTCTCATAGGAAGGCAAATTAAATTCCACCTCCTCCTCCCTAGGAGTTCAGTTAAAATTGTGCCTTCTGTTGATGACTATAAAAAAGGCTGAAGTTCATGATGAAGCTCTGCCCTTAAGTCACTGTTTCTCTTCTTTTTGTGCCCTATTGTGCTCAGTTGGGGTCTGTACTATCGTATTAGACAGGCATGGTAAAAGGCGATGGAGCCTGGTGTGTTGAGTTGCGGGGTCCTGCCAGATACTATAGAGTTTGCCTGAATGTTTCTGCTCTTTGGAAGAACGTGCAAAATCCGCAGTGTGAAAATGTCTCAATTTGCCTCAATTCCCCCTTCCCCCAAGCCATTTTTCATGTTAAAATATTACCAGCAAACTGCAGCATGGACCATGTTGTCAAAGCACACTGGACTGTAGCACGAGTACTTCTGCCTCTTCAGCACCTGATATATAGGTATTGGATAATTAAAAACGACAGTAACACTTCAACCAAATTGTTTATCCTCTCTGTTTATATTTGGGTTTACCCTACTAGTCATATGGGAGGATATTTCAGATAAGAAGTAATTCCGCCTATTTATCTAGTCATACTGTGCTCATCATTGTGCAGATATTAATAGCATTAATTATCTTGGCCAGCTTAATTTCATTATAAATAATAGACATGCTCATGATATAATGTCCTTGCATGTAGTCACACTGACTTCACTGTGACTCTTCACATCAATCTGTGTCTCAGGGCTGTGGATATACTTTGGTAAGAGGAGGACAGTGAATCAGAAACGCTCTACAGCAGATGTATTGCACTTTATACAGACCCTGCCTATGGGTTTCTGGGGAAGGAGAGGAAGTGTAGCAGGGAAAGTGGGGGAATGGAGATCCACCTACTGTCTTCTCATTGTTGGGAGCAGTTGGGATGTTAAGTCATCATCTTAGGCTCCATGTTGGGCTTCACCATCAGTTTTCCTCCTCTGTCCACGCTCCGTCTCCGACTAATGCTGACAATGGGTCCATGGAGAGCAGGGTTGAACACTGCTAGTGTAAACGGGACAAATCTACTTGTGTCAGATGCTGAAACATTTTGGCAGCAGTCCTGGCAGCATTCCTGTTCCAGCTAAAATCCCTTTTGACCAGAAGTTGTGCTGCTTTCACCAGATCATGGCACCCAGTGTCCGACAGCACCCTCATTTCTCGGGTGGCAGGGCGACAGCTCTGACGGACACGCAGTGGCTGTACAGTTTGGGTCAGGAAACGGCAGAAGTGGCATTCTGAAGGCTGTGGTTCTGAGCCTGTCAAGACCAACGCAAGCCATGTGGTTGTAATGACTTGCTGAATTTCACATCCTCAGCTGCCAATGACTAGAAAGCTTTGTACCTCCGTACAACTTAGTTCTAATTAGGCATGTTTACTGTGAACCATCAGCAGATCGTTTTGTAGGCTTTTACTGTTACCTGACACGGAAGAGCGTTTGGTTGAGCAGGAGCAGCTCTGAGTAAATTCCAGTGTAGGTGGGTTGTTAAAAACAGAGTGACAGCGGGACAGACAGTGTGGTCCTGGACCTGCAGGTGCTGCCAGGGCAAGCGAGTCTTTCGTGTACCGCTTCTTGCTTTTGATCTCCTTGCTGGTCACTACATACCTTTTAGTACCTCCTGGGGAAGATCCCAGGGGAGTTCCCTCCCAGGCTGGGATGTAAAAATCACAAAGAATATAAGGCCATCTACTGAGGCAGGATCAGCTCTCCTGGAGAGGCATATATCAAGCTCTTCTCTCCAAACGCCCCCAGGCCTCTGGAGGCTTTCACACTTCACGTGTCATCGGTGCTGGACCAGCTTTTGGGACTTGCAGGCTCCAGCATGACCCTCATCGTACCTGCTTCGTGCTCCGAAAGAGTGTTCCCATTCAAAGTGTGCAGATGTGCACTGTAAGGCTTTTTAAAACTGGCTGATCTGACCATTTCGAAGAGCTGAAAGGATTAACTTGTTAAACATGGAAATTGTCCCCAAATGAATCTACTCATTACATCTCCTAGTGCAAATGCTGAAGTAAATCTCTCACTTCATTTGTACAGCAAGATCTGGGAAATTAGTTTAAAAGTTGCCAGGATATGCTTTTCCTGTGGCCACAGGTGGCCTGGCATGCTCTCAGACCTGGAGATTTATTCCGAGTGCCTCAGCCGTTATCTGATCGAAACTTTAAAATGCAGGTGCATAGTGGTCTGTGTCATGTGTGACCTCTGGCAGGAGAAGACAAACACACGGGCGTGTTCACATGAGTGTTCAGTGGCCATTTGGTCGTGGATCATACGTCTCTGATGGAACACACAGTAGGAGGTGGTCAGATGTTCCCAGAGCCCATCTCAGTACACCCCCAGCTTATCCACGCTGCGGCGCTGGGTTGCCTGTCAGGGCCTTAGCCCTCAGTTTCATTTTGGAGGTGTTACTTACACTGAGGCTGCAATGAAAGAGCTTTAACTCCTGTGGAAACTGAACTCTCCCTTTATAACGCAGTCATTCAGGCTTTCTGAGCAGACCAGAAAAGAGATCAGAGCCAAGCAAAACTCGGCATTCAGGACCTCCCTCCAGATCTTTGCCCTCTAGGAAGATTCAAAACCATGTTTTGAGAAGGGAGGGCAGTTTGTGGCGCCTGGTGCAAATCTGGCATCGCTGTCACTGACTTTGATACGTTTATGCTGGATTTACACCGGCATTACCCAGAATGGCATTTGGCCCTTTTGGTTCTCATTAATCATTGGTCATGGCATTCATCCGTATCTCCTGTCAGATGGCGGGGAGGTTCCAAAAGTGAGGCTTGTGCCTCGAACGCTGAGTGGATGAAGCATTGCAGCCTTCGTCAAAGCTTCGTTGAACCTGACACTGCTTGGAGTCCGTCCATTGCATTTTGGCACCTTTGAGTTCCACAGGCGCTTTGACCTCGCTTGTCTGTACGCTGGAGAGAAGGAGGTTGTTTGTAACATGGGATTTTCTCACTCCTGGTGGCTTTTTTTAATGTTTTCTTTGTTTCCTTTTGTCTCCTTGGGAGTAACATCCCTTGCTATTAGTTTGCTTGCATAGCAGTGAGCTTTGATTTCATTTAACATTCATGCCTAGGCTGTCTTTGCAAACACAATTCTGAATTGTCCAGTTTGAAAAACAAAATCCATTAAAAAGATTGATTGATTGACTTTACCTAGGAAGTGGGTGACAAAACTGAAAAATTGTTCCCAGGTCTTGTTCCAAGTTTTAGTTTGCAACAAATTTGCAGCTCAAATTAAAAATCCTAAATTTATTGAAATCATGGGTTCGTATTGGGAGTGCTAACCCAGTCTTTGGTATAGCATTGAAAACTATGACAATATAATCTAAACGTTATAAGGGGAAGCTGTCAAATAATTTTGCGAGGAGCCAAAGTAAAAAAAGTCAAGGGATTACAGCCCTGAACTGAAAAGTGGATGAAGAAATCCGAAGTTCATTTAATAGGAAAAAATCCCATTAGCTCCATTGAGTTTTGGATGAAACCCAGGATCTTTACAGAAGTTTAATCAACGAGCCTGTGTGTTACTAAAAGGCACAGGATGGTGCCTTGTGCCATAGTAAGACAATACCTCTTTGACCCACGCAGCCAGAGAATATCGAGCAGTACAGCGGACATACTTCAGCAGCAAGTGAACAAGACAAACCCTGCAAGAAGTCCATTTCCCAGTCCCTGCTGCATTGCCTGGGAGGAGCAAGCCTGTACCCTGTAGTGTCCAACAGGGAGATTTTTCAGCAGCATCGACTACCTTGGAAAATTGTGGCCACTTGTCCCCTCTGGTTAGGAGCTAGCATTGCTTTGTCCAACATCTGTGGAAGCCTATGGAGGCAGCTAACCTTTAGTCAGTGCTTTCTGCAGAGTTAATACCCTGGAGGAGTATAAAAGAAGAGATTTTGCTTTCTCTGAGCCTGAAACACAGGGTAGCTTTATTGAGATAAAATAAGCATATCATAGTCTTTCCAATGAGATGTTTGTTGTTTGTTTACAAGCACTTATGTAATGCTCTCCATAGCACTTACTTCCAAAATGTCAACGAGTACCCAGGAAGCACCTGGTTTAGAAGTGAGGCGACTGAAGGAGAGTCAATGGCTTACTTGACCAAGAGCACCTGCCTTCCTGTTCAGCGAGATATCCTGCTCTCCTTTGCTGCCCTCCTAAAACACCAAATACTGGCTCTTAACAGTCACCCTGCTCCCTCTGGGAGCACAAAGGACATGTCTGGGACGGGGTATGGAGCTGCCAGAAGGCTTCTTGCAGTACTCAAGATCATTGAAGGGACAGTGCAAATCCAAAATACTTGTAACCATCTCTGCTACCTTATATTAAAGGACTTCCAGTATTTCACTGGAAATGTATTGATCCCGTCTTCGTCATGGAGAACTTTTAAACATCAGTTTGCAAGTTTCTGCTCTTTTGGGTTTTCTGTACATAAATTATGGGAATGCTCAAGTTGTAATTTGCTTGATTCAGTGAGAGGATTATGAGGACGGCAGGATTAAGCTGGTCTCACTGGGTATTTTTCCCCATGTTTGAATACCGATGAGAGGTAAAGTGGTTCCAATTTGTTGACTTCCTGACTGACACACGTCTGCTGGGGAAGCCAGTGGGAGACCCGGAGCTCTGGGACTCATGTGCATTGGGGCTGCCGGTGTCTACCAGGAAAGGCTTCAGATACCAGCCTCTTCTGCAAAATACTTAGGGCTGTGCTTAAGTTTAAGCAGATGGTCAGACCCACTTGACTTAAGTCCGTGGTACAGCAGAACCTCAACTCGTGTGCTGAGAGCTCTGCCTTGGTAAGGCTTGCCAAGGTTTGCATATATTTTGGTGGGCCAAAGGAGAGAAAAATGTGTCATTTCAGAGCTGGCTGCTGAGCATTCCTGGAAGGGGCTGAGCACCCTCAGCTCCAAGGATTGTCTAGGGGAGTTGACAATGCTCAGTGTCAGTCCTGGAATGAAGGTTATTATTAGACTTGCTAATGGCAAGTGTATGTGAGAGATGGGAGCTGTCTGTGACATAGCAATGTATAGTCATAAAAATGCAGATCTGGAGAGCATTACCAATGGGTTATAATGATTTAAAGATGTGGCTATTTAAAAATGTTGTGACTAAGATTCAGAACAAGACATTTAGCTCTATAAATAGCTTCCTTTGTTTCCCCTCAAACACAGTTGCATGGTTTGGCCTTCATTTTTTCAACAATCCATTCTGCTAGGAGAGGGTATTTATTCCTTAAGTGAAAATTAAAGGTTGCCCAGATCTGATATGACGTCTTTTCTTTTCCCAGGTAAAATGTGAGGCTAAATCAGCTTTGCCCAAACCCAAGAGTAACAACAGCAACTGTAAAAAAGGCTCAAGTGAGGATAAATCAAAGATTGCCGTAGGTGAAGAATGCAGAGCTGATGAGCAGGCTTTCCTTGTGGCTCTTTATAAATATATGAAAGAAAGGAAAACACCAATTGAACGAATACCCTATTTAGGTTTTAAGCAGAGTAAGTATCCTTTTTCTCTCTTTCTTGTTGACATTTTAGAATGGTTTGGCTTCTCTGGAGAAAGCATTTGCACATGAAGCCTATTTTAAAGCCTTATGGATGGACGGACCATGTTTATATCTACACATTTTCCAGTCCAGGCATTTCACTGTCTTATGCCTCGATTTGCATCTCTTCCTTCTGGGGTAGTTGCTGCTGGATATTTATAGGTTTAAATCCGCTGATTATGACTAGAAATAGGCATGTTGAAAACTCTGTAGTTTTCTGTTTTGTAAATCTGCAGCGTCTGTAATGCCTTTCTTCTGAGTTAATAATATGACGTATCTTTATTGTGCCCAGATGTTCTTTATGAAAGGACAAATATTAAAGGAAGACATTTAAAGGTGGTTAAGAACGGCACAAAAGGGATCATATTTTTAAAGCCCCCAAATGTGTTTATAGTTAATAAATTACTGACTTTGGAGAATATAAAACCAGATTGTATCTGTTTAATACAGAATGCAATGTTTAGAATTGCTTTGGCATGTTCAGTTTGTAGTGCCACAATCTGTAAAGCAGTTGTAGGTGGAGAAGATACAGTTGTAACTAAATTTTACATAAATATTGCAGCACAATGTAGATCTTTCAGAGTTTTCAACAAAAGCTGTAAATGGGGGTATTTTTCCTCCTTATCTATAGATTGAATGATACTTTATTTCCTTAAAGGGAAAACTCCATCGATTGAAATATTATTTACTCTAATTTATCTCCCAGATTAAAACCATGTGTTATTTTGATGAAGAATGTCAAACCTGTATGTTTTACATAACAATTTACATACCTAATAGCAATTGGCACTGATTGCAACAGGCCTCCAGCAGCCATTATAAACTTACATAACTCCGAATGATTACAGTGTTTGTCTGAAAACTGGCTGCTTGAAATGGAAGTAAAATTAATGTACTATGAACAGCTTCGTTGCATTATGCATTGATTCAGATTAAATCAAGGCCTAAGCAAAGCTCTTGATAGCTTTGAAACAGTACAAGGTTCAATGAGGCTTTCAGAACGTTTTTGTGTTGAAGAGAGGATTTTTTTTTCCCCATTTTATTCTGCACTCCCTCAAGCACGGGGACAAGGTGGGCTTGAAAGGCAAGCTAAAGTATTATTTCTGAAATTCCTCACCAGGGGCAGGGCCCTCTGCTAACATTTAGCTGAAACACACTGAAAGTTACTTGACATTCATTATAAATTAGGGGCCCGATCCAGCAAATACTTAAATGCCAAGAGTAAGTATGCTGAGAAGAGCAGACATGTTTGCAGGACGGGGCTCTCTATTTCTCCAGCAAGACTTGTGCAAACATTGCCAATATAAATAGGTTAGTGGAAAGAAGCGGTATGTACGCTGCAACAGAGCATCCCCCTGCAGAGGAAGAGGTCCCGTCTTCCGTGGTCCACAGCGTTATTGCCCAGTCCGGCCTGAAGTATTTGTAGTATGTCTATGGGGAATCACTGTTTGTTGGTGGAACAGTGCATACACCTTTCATAAAGCTAAGACATCAATTTTTCTTCTAGCAATTAAAATAAAATAAAATAAAATAAAATAAAATAAAATAAAATAAAATAAAATAAATTGAGACGCCAGCAGCAAGCAGTGGCCCCATGGGACAGTGGGCCAGGATGAAAAGCACGTGAGAGGGGAGTTCTGCAGAAAGTAACAAGCATCTCCCCAACATGTCTTTTGAATTGAGTTGCCTCTGTTCCTCTGACCCCACAGCCGTGGGCAAGGCACAGCCACCCATACCATAAGTATTGTGGTAGTTCTCATTTGTGCTCCCTCTGGGTTCATTCACACAGGACACGTTAGAACGCAGCTTATTGTTTATTGATTATGGAGACCATTATCTGAGCTGCAGTAAATATTGGTTATTGTTGTTTAATCAATAGGCTTTCTCTGTGAGCCAGTGTGTGGCTCGTGCTTCTTACTAATGAAATCAGTATTAAACAAATAATTAAAAGCAACATTCTTCCCAATGAGTAAGTTTTATTATCAGAGTTGTGGAAACACACTACAGTCATTATACCGTGCCTCTTATCAGCAAAGTCAAATGAGCCCATTACCTTTGTCTCAGTGTATTTTTCCAGTCCTGTTAAGGCATCTAAGTGTGTTCTCTTACATGCAATTAAATATGTATGTAGTATGGGTTATATTTACTCTTCAGATTATGTAAATACCTGTTTGGAAAATGTTTCACAGGAGCTTTTTCAGGGGCTGTGAGGTTTTTTTTCTCTATTTTTCTTTTTAAAAAACTGCTTAATTTACATTTCTTTGGAATATGTTGGTTAATGCAATGCTTATCTAAATACTTATTGTCCCTCTAACAGTTAACCTTTGGACTATGTTTCAAGCTGCTCAAAAACTGGGAGGATATGAAACAGTAAGTGTTTAAGTAACTTAAATGAAATAATTGTGCAATCTAACTTTTCCCTGTTAGAAAAAAAAATGTAAAAGCAAACAATCATTTGCTGCATTTTAGGCTAGCTGTACACATTGTGGGTTTATTGGACCATTTTTGGAAACAGTCCCAATTAGTTCCAGGTTTGGCAAAATTGTAAACTTGTCGTAAAAACTACAAGTGGAAAACATATGTAACTCTTCCCTGTCAAGGAAATTAGTTGGGTCTGTAATTTTTTCCCATGTTGAGAAAGGGCTATTATTGTACAACAAGCCAAGATTGCATAAAAGAAATTTCACTTGGCAACATCCCTGACATCTGTTCATGTCTAATATGGGAAATGTATTAAAGGCTTTCAAAAGTAATCAGCATTGTCCATTAAGGAATAGCATGCTGCAGTATCTTCTCTTATTCCAAGTGTAAAAGATCTTTATTAGACAAGGGTCAGTACCATATAAACAGGAAGTTATCAAAGTAATTCAGAAAAGTCTCTGACACTTTTTATCAGGTAACCATATCTGACAAGAGCAGTTTATTTTTAGCTCACAGGAAAATTTGATGGCCACGGATTTTACAGCATGTATTTTGAACCAATAAAATATTAGAGCAACAAACTTAGATTAAAATCTTGAAATGAGAAGAAAGAGCTGCATTAATATGGCACATCGAGATGACATCTGTAATAAAAACCAATTGACATAGGAAGATGTCATCATTGGAAATATTTTCTTTGCACACAATGATCAGATTAAGTTGTTCAGTTCCTGCCGCAGTTGGATGAAAGAAATTATTTTTGCTTTGTTTATGAAGTAATCTGGGACATATCTGTGCTGTAGAGAAATGACAAGAAGAAATGCACTATCAAGAAACTGAAAGTTGTTTGAACCAAAATTACAAACCTCACTGTTTTCCTTCCATACAATAAAATAAATTGTTCTGTAAATCAGCAGCCCAGGTTGATCAGCTTAGGTGTGGCTGAGATTTTGTGAAACATGAAATCTAGCATTCTCAACAAAAATATATGCTTGATTTGGCTTTTTTTGTCGTTGTTGTTCGTCTGTCTTTCGTTAATCGGCACATACCGTGCTTACAAACAGGGGTGTGCATAGGTGTGCTCATGGGTATATATGAATGAATAGCTACCATAGATAGATCGTTACAGCAGTTATGAGCCAACAGTAATTGCCGCGAGTTGTAAAGTGCAATGAAAATGAGGGCTAAAATCTTGAACTTGATCCAGAGCACAAGGGAAAGCTGGGCGGGAGACTGAAAGGAGAGTGGCGTGTTCAGAGTGCTCAGGGAGGCTCGTGATTTTCACAGCAATGTTTCAGATCTGCTTGAAGGGACCGAGTATAGAAGCAGGGATGCCAAAGTGGTGGCTTGCTGGAGAGGGTGGAGTTTTAGTGCCTGAATGAGAAGGAGAGGGATGGATTTAGAGATGCTGGAGAAGGTGAACCTCTGTGCCTGGGGCAGAGCAGGAATAGGATGGTGAGTTTGTGAACACGAGGGCAGAGAGCCAGGTCTACCAACAGTAGCAGAAACGTGAGGATCAGAGGGGAAGGATCACGTACGTGAGAATGTCATCCAGAGTAGCATCACTCCACCCTTGTCTCAAAGCTCCTGTCCTTTTCTCAGTGATAGATGTTCTCTGTTTAGGGGCGTTTGGCACCTTTGATGAAAATGTACCAGTGGTTAGAAGTTAGTTTCTTAGAAGAAACTAAGCAATTGCTTGCTGGTCAGTAAATGGAAAGGCAAGCATAGCTCACACCCTCCGAGATACGTGGGAGCCCAGCTTTGGTTTGAGAGTGACTCTGGCTGAAGTGATGGGCCTGATCCTGGTTTTATGATGCGAGTGGCATCTGTGCTCTCTGCAGAAGAGCTGAAGTTGGAAGGACCGTTGTGATGCAATTTCAGTTGTACATGGAGCATGAGGTTTCCTGACCTCAATCTCTCCTGTTAACAGTCTCATCCTCAATATGGATCTGCCTTTGCTTTACGTTCCCTGAATGTTAAACCAATAGCTGTTGCAATACTTTGACCTGTGCACACCCTGGTTTTTATTACTTTATGGCCAGTTGATACTCATTGAGTTTGCCAAGCTGCATTTGTTTGTATATATTTTATCATGGCGAGCATTGCTGAGAGGCTTTTGTGTTTGATTTGTGTTTCATTTTTCAGCAAGGCAGTGGACAACTGGGGTGACATGGACCTCAGTATCAGTTCCAGAATCTTAGTCAGGTCTGCTTAGATGTAGAAATTTTGAATGAGTGCTGTAATTCAGTAACAGCCAGAATCGACCACTGGCACGCACAGTGCTAATATCTATTGATGATGAGAAGCCATGTGCAGAGCAAAGGCTTTCTCAAACCTACCCTGATTAATACACATTTATCTATATGGACCCTTCCATCTGACTTGAACGAGTCACTTGTCCATTATAAGGGCTTCATCATCTTTAACTTGTTTTAAAATTTCACAAGTTTCTGGTTTGTGCATTGAGATAGAAGTGGGTCTTTTCTCTTGGAAGTATTGTAAAGAAAAAAAGATTTAAAAGTAGATATATGGCTTCAGTATGTGACAGCCATTTTATGAACAGGAAACAAATAAAAGATTGGTTAAAATCACATATGGGATGACTAGTTTTTTTCAATAGTAAGTGCAGAAACCTCCCTAGTTAAAGCAGTTGCAAACTTCACATCCTTGTGTTTGGCAGAACAATGATAGTCAGCCCAGTTTAAATTTCATCCCCTGCCCTGTCCACCTTGTCCACGTATAGATGCTTTGATGGGGTTTTAAAAACATCTTTGAGAAACAAGCAGAGATTATGTACGGTGTTTTCCAGCTTCTGCCCAAGTTCACAGAACAGTGCAAGACCTCTGGGTCCAGTCTTCTCAGTTAAGGATCTAAAAGCGAATGAAAACAACCAGGGACTGGATTTGAGATGCAGAGAAAAACTTTCTTAGGCACTTATCTGACTTTCCTTTATTGTCCTGTATCAGGTGCTGGAATGGATCCAGTGAGGCTTGACAGAGAGTATTACCTGTACATACAGGATATACATACGGGCTATCTCATAGTGTCAAGTCATGATTGTGTGTCATATGTCATATTTAAGGGCTCTCCAGTTAGAGTACTTGTGGGGGTCATTTCTCATCTGTCCGTTATCTGTTTGATTACTGATTCTTAGTTGTCATCTATAACTGTGTAATACCACACTCCTGTGTACTTCTTGTTGGACATAATACAGGCTTAATAAAAATAGCAACCTGTACAAATTGGTTTAAGTCCTTAACAGATGAAGCTATCTCTTTGGAATTGGTGGGATCATGTTTCTCTTAAACAAAGATACATGAAATGAGCATCTTTGTTACTAATAATAGGAGAGTGCAGTGGAAAGCACTCTCTATAGCAGACCTTCACAGTATGAATGATTTGAAATGTCCCCAAATCCCTGGATGAAATACAAAACAATGTCACATTCTAGTGGGCTCAGCTGCAGTGGCATTTAACAGCCATTGCCTGGAATTTCCTCAAGTCACCCTAAGTCAAATGAGTAAAAGGTGCAGATGTTCACAGATGGGAAACTTCCAGGGCTTACCTAAAGAGTTGTCCTTGGCAAGCCATGAAGTAGCATTTTTCCTTTTAAGCCAACACAAAAGGAGTGCCTTGGCATGTTTGCGGAAGGCTGTGGTGCTGAATAGACTTTACCTGGAGATGTCTTAGAAAGGTGAAGGGTAAAAAGAAAATTAAGTGGAGCTTAACCTTTGGTGGTAGCAGCTTAAATTTTGCCGAAGGTCAGTGGGATCCCATTTAGCTGCTGTCTCCTGGAAGCAACAATAAAGTGCTTTAGTTTTTAAAAATTAATGATTGACACGTACAGCAGTCCTGCATCTGGGCAGGCCCAAAGAAACTGATATATCAGTGGAATGCAAAGCTACCTGGGCTTGTTTCATACAGAGCTAATACCCAGAGCTCTGTTTTGAAGAGCGCTGTGAATATCACATACCATGACCAGAAAATCCCCTATTAGATTTGCAGCAGGAAATAAGCAAGAAGCCTTTTCATGAGGAGAGGAGCTGGAACTGCAGTACGGAAGACCTTAAGATTTCTCAAGGCAGAAGACACCATTAAAAGCATGTGTATAAACAGTCCTCTACTTTAACAGATAAGATCATTGCTTTTATTTGGTTGTTCTTGAGTACCAGTCACTGCCTAATACTGTGCTTGCAGGAACCAGATCAGATCTGCTCTCGGGTCCCTGGGCAGACCAGTCTCTTGCTTAACTCCAAATTCTGATTGGGAAAGATGTCATGGAGGTTTTCAAAGCTCCTGGCTTCCAATGGCCCAGCTCTAGGATTGTGACGCTGTAGTTTGGAGCAAATTGTGGGAGGGGTCTGCAAACCACAAGACTACTTTAAAACTAAAGCCAGCATTGGAATGGGAAGCTGTCAGAGATGAGACTGGCCTGTGCAATTGCCTTGGTTAATGGGTGAGCCTTGAGCATCCTGCTCTTCTATAAATGTGGCAGGCACTGGGAGGGATGTATATACTGGTGGGAGTAGGGAAAAACGAATTGGAGAACTAAAGCAGCAAAGGTTCTTTGTTTTTTTTCTACTGGAGCAGGTCAACTTACGGCAGGAAACTGAAGCTGAATTAATCAAAAGTGTGAAATGAAAGTGCTCAGGACATTTGTTAAATCTTTTGCAGGGTCTTAGTTGTCTTATGCCACTATAGCTCCATGCCCTTAAAAAAACCAACACTTGCTCCTCAGTGTTTATAGGAAATTCCCTGCCCAGGCAGCTAAAATATTTTACCATTTTCATACCTTTGGTTATCTGCCTTTCTGTTCCTGATGTGCCCTGGTCATGAACATGTCACTATCTGGGAGCACATGTGAGCCCTGTCAGAGTTGAATCCACTGTGTAAAAGCAGCCAAGGCAGGCATTTTTGGTGGGAACAGCAACCATAAGCAAAGCATTGCCAAGCGCTGCCCTTTCCTGACTCCTCGGGAAGTTCCTAGTCACTGAGGTGGCTGGGAGGGACTTGTACGAGGAAAGAAAGCAGTCCTTGATTTAGATGTGGCCAGCATGAGCATCCTGCTAGTGCCGCCCTGTATGACAACTGTGAAGCCTCCACAGTGCAGCATTTTGCTCAGATTGTTTAAGAATGTAATTTATCAGTTACTTTAGTCCTTTGAAGTTTATTAAGCATAAAACCTAAACTTTCCAGAGCAGGGGAAAACTCAACCCCAGGCTTTGTTAGAATAACAATCATTTCAGGGAATGTAAAATTTAAACTTGGCTCTGTATGTGGGAGGGCACAGCTCTGCTAATTGCCAAGGAGTTCTGGTCCATTGCAGAGGCAGAATTGGATAAAGCTGGGCAAATGTTTGTGTAAATACTGTTACTCTAAGCAGCACAGAGGAAAGAGACACCAAAAATGATCCAGGGATTTCAAAGGGATTCACTTTTCTCCTTAAAGCTGGTTGTGTTTACCGATGTTCCAGCTTCACTATCAACTCTTGAGTCAGGTCATAGTGAGACTTGGGCTCTAAGGTTAACGTTTTCCTTTTGAAAATGGAGACCATGCTTCCTAGTCACATCGGGGTGTTTAAAAAGGGGACTCGCAGTAGTCCTCTTGCTGACTAATCCTTTGCTTTCATTTATAGCTTCTGCACTTAGCCAAAGCATCAGGTCCTGGCCCACAGCCTGGCAAGCTGGCCAGGCTGTGCTTGCCAGAGGGCCAGAGCACAGACCCCAGATTGGCTTTGTGCATCTTTGTCCTCCTGGTCTGTGAGGCTGCCAGAGACTTGATTTACTATAAAGCCACTTACAGCAGTCCTCAGGGGATCTGTGATTTTTGGGAGCTACCGGAAGGCAAGGGCTGTCTGGCCATACCTCTGTCCTTTGCCTGTCCCGAGGACCAGTGGAATAGGTGTGGGAGGCAGGACCAGAGGTAGCTTCCGATCCAGGCATTCCTCCACAGCGGGGTACTTGGTCCAACTCTTTTGCGACCTTTCAGGTTGCAGAAGGAGCATCCGTTCATATTCTCAGGAGGTGATGTTCTTTATGGCTCATTAGGACTCCAGTTCTTCAAGCTCTTTAGTAATAATAATGGGTAGAAGTGTGGGTAGTCTGGGGAAGACAGCATAAGAACTTAAACAAAATTGACTTGAAATGAACCTTATCCTCAGATAAGTGTTTGATTTGTATTTAAATAATTCGTTTGTGCAGAATTTATCCTTGAATTGCAGTTTCTCTCTTGTGCCTGTGGTCTTTGGGTTGGTTACAGAAGACAGACGATAAAATTACTGAATGCAGTCAGTCCATTTTGCTTTAAATAAGGTTTAAGATAAAATACTCTTTTCTTTTTTTTTGCAGTATCTATAGGTGCAAACTATGTACAGGTCCTAATAGTGAGTTGGAGATGCTGGTGTTTTCTAAGAAGAATTGTACAAACAATAAACTTGAAGAAAATGTAACATTATCAGATGATAAGTCTCCAGCCATGCTTTTGGCTCTGAAGAATAATTTCTGCAAAGGAAGGGTTTTCCTTTTATATCGAGCGAAAAAGAAACACCTCTTGCCCTGTAATATTTAATGATGGTAGCTAGCTCCTCTTGTTTAGATTAAAATTACAAGCCTCAGATTGCAAGTTGTAATATTTGTTTTCTTCTGATTGCTGCCTTTAACTCCTCAGTAAACACCATTGACTGCTCTGTGGGTAACTCCGAAGAAGCCTCTGGGGCTGAATATATTAAAATCCACAGCATTCCACAGAAAATGACAAAATTCTCCCCAAATTGCCCCCACAATTTTCCCCTGGCCTTCTTTATAAGCTGCAGGCAAAAGAGGGTGATCTGTTGTGCTTGTCCTATTCCTGTTTTTCTTCCTGTTTTAAATATAGCAGAATATATAAAATAATGAAGTGGTATTCAGAAACAATTCTTTTGCCAGGTCTTCCATCTGTTATTCTGTATAATCCTAATTTCTGTACAAAAAAACAGAACCATGGTATGCAACTCAATATGTTACAAGATGTTTATTTTCATCAGCGTGGTCCAATAAAGTACATAGCTCAAATATTAACATTCAAGTATGTTAAGATTTCATTACTATTTGATCTATATATTTTACTGACATAAATGGATAAAAATAAACAGCTTGTAACATATAGAGTTACGGACTATGCTTTTGTGGATTTACAGAATTCTGTGGTGGATTTGGGGTTTGCAGCAGATTTATTTTCTCTAATTCAGTTAAAATAACTATGTAATCATTATTTGTGCTGAGTATGGTTTGAGCTTCATTTTCATAATTCACCATGGGATTTGTCTGCATAACTTCTGATGGTTAATGACCCTGTATTGATTGAGATTCTCTTTTGTGAGGCCGTATTGCTTGTGACTTGATAATGAATCAGTCAGATCGCTCCATTTTAGAGAGAAAGAAAATAGACACAGTGTTAACTTACTCCCCCCCCCAAAAAGACACCCAAAGCTCTGTGCTCTCTATATATTCTGTAGGGGTTTTTATACTGCTTGTAGTACATGCTGTTCTGAAAGTGTCACACATGCATTTGTTGTTGTGAACTCAAATGCTGTAGAATCTGTAAAGATGCAAGATTAAATTTTCCATTGCCATTTTTACAGATAACAGCCCGTCGACAATGGAAACATATTTATGATGAATTAGGTGGTAACCCTGGAAGCACAAGTGCTGCTACATGTACTCGCAGACATTATGAAAGGTAAGATAACAAATCTGAAATGCTTGTTTAATAATGAAAAAATTAATTTGGAGAGCTTTCAAAGCGTTTTATAAAGAATTAGAGAAAAAGAGAGAGAGAGGCTTCTTAAAGATACAGTAAATATTCCCCCAACAGTTTAGTCAGATAATCCATTGTAATTTAAACCAGTGTGTATGTCTCCAGTGACTAAATAAATAAAACGAGCATCTTATTTTTCTTTGGTACATATCTTAATTTTTACAACAGCTTTCCAGTTAAAGAAGCTGAAAAATTGAGCAGAACATACTCAAGGAAAAATAAGAAACGACAGCTAGTTGATGCAAACACTTGTCTTCTGTTGCTTTTTAGGAATACCAATTAAGCAAATTGTGGTTTTGATCAAAATAATGGGGTGGCCCACAATGCAGGGTGCTGTTAATGTTGTAGGTCATGCAGAGCATTGCATTCCTCTTCTTCATTGCATTCCTTCCCTCCTCCCTGCCTGCGAGCTGCTGCCAAACACTCTTTCTCTGCAGCCATTGTTGCTGGTCAGAACTGTTGATTTCTTATTCTTCCCATGTAGATAATAACTTCCAGGGCTTGTGAAGCCAGCACGCATTGAATAAAATACTGGAGCTGGAATGTTGTTTTGGTTTGGTATGGTTTTTAGAAAGAACTCTTTTTTTTTCTTTTTTTTCCTTTTTTTTTTCCTTTTTTTTTTCTTTATTCTTTCTCAGACAACCAAATGTTAGTAAAAGCTCTGCAGTTTCAGGCTCAAGTAAGTAAAGTCCAGTCTCTTGTTCCTGGGCATAAACAAGTTCCTTTGCTGGAGTCAGGAAGAGATTGTATTTGCCTGTGCACAGGGCAGCACAGCAGAGCTGTGCTCGGTGGGCAGTTTTTCACCCTTCTTTTAGTACCTTACGTGTTGGCCGCTCCAAGGGAAACGCTGCCCTCCTCATGGAGGGGGAGGTTGATCACCCTCATTTACAGGAGATGTCTCCAACATAAGGACTTGGGCGCACAAAGAAGTTGTATGTCATGCCACTATAAACCGTTACAGTTAGAAGCTTTCTGGAAATAGAGCCAAGCAGCAAAGCAAACTGAGTTGCTGTACGCGTCAGATGGGGCTTTTCCCTGCCTTTGCATTGAGGACAAATGTTACAGACTGTTTTAATTGACTCGTCAGATTGTGGGTATTCGGCTCTTCCCTTCCATCATTACAGCCCCGAGAGTCTCAGGGCTTCCTCTTGCACCCAAGCGAGCTGATCGGTTTCAAACTGGCAGCCTGGGTCTTCCCTCGCCAGATGTGCTTTGTAGGATGTTGTTTATTTGACAGAGGACACCCAGGCACACATAAGAGTTAGGTCTCTGCGGGCTTAGGTCGCACAGGGAGCAAGCATTGCTGGGCTATGTTGAAATCCTAGAGTCACAAAGAGAGCGCTTCTCTTGTAGTTGTGGAAAAATAAATGAGCCATTCACAAATACTCCATGAATCCCTGTCTCTCTCTTCTGCTTTCATGCTAGGGGTTTATTTTTTTACATGCAAACCCCTTGAATTGCACTCCTCTTCAATGCATAGAGACTCATCTGTCTGACCTACTCAGCAGTTACTCAGGGATATGCTATAAAGTGCCACAAAGTCCATTGTGCTCACTAGAAAACCTGAGCAGACTCATGAGGCCTTCAAGATTGAAAAGCCTTTCCAGGCTACCCAAAAGCACTTCTGCTTGCCTTGAGGCAGTCTGAGGAAAGAGTCTTTTGGTTTATGGTTAGATTGGTGTTAGCACACCAAAGAGCTCAAAGCTGAGTTCTTGGATGCCGGTCTGTTGTGTAGTTCTGGGTTAGGTTTGATACGCGGCAGCACCTATTTTCCACGTCTCTGGCAGGCTGTCAAAAGATGGCATTTGGAGAAAAAGTCTTGTAGGATTTTTGTGTTAGCCCTGAGGTTACCTAAAATATCCTTTACCCAATCTGGTCTGAAAAACCAAAACACGTATACAAAAAACCTCAGTGACTGGTCCAATCTCTAGATTTCTAGTGTTAGACACTTTTTTTCCTACCACAGGAAAGCTGTATTAAGCCTCAGATTTGGAAAAAAGTAAATGAAATTGTCATGCTTTGTTTCAGCTGGTAATTCTAACTACAGCACCTGTAAATGTAATGCTCATTTATAGCCAAAGTGCTCAGATGACATTTAATCTAAAACTAGAACTGCAGTGCAGGAATACACATTCGTGATTCAGGACACACATACATTTTCTAACTTGAAGGTGAGCTGTAAAGCTAAACTGGAAATTGAATTAAGCTGGGAAGTAAATGCTGAATAAACCTCATGATTTTTCCTTTTTGAATCCCGTTGGCCTTTCCTTGCTTACTGGAGGCAGAACAGGCAGTTCCCTGACTTCACTGATCCTGCTGCTGTTTGCCTTAGCCTTGCCATTCATCTCTACAACTAGATCTCAAGGGCATCCATGTTGTGTTAACTAGCTTTCTTCCAAGATGACAGAGAAGCTACTAGCTGTTTACACTGGCTTTAACGTATCAAGGCTGCTTAGGTGGCAGCGACCTTTCAGTGGCATCATTAGGATTCGGAGTGGAATGGCACCTATGTCCCATTCAGGTACTGCATCCCACCTTTCTGCCCTCTCCAAGTTCCCCTCTGCAAGGTGGAGTTTCACCTGCAACTTCAAAGGGGAGGAAAAGAAAAAAAAAAAAGAAACAGAGAGGGCAGAATTGCCTCTCTGTCTAGCAAATACCATGAAGAAAAGTTGCTTTTCTCAAAAGGCGCTTACAACCTTTAAAGAGCCAGCACGTTGCTGCAGACCCATGGACCGAGGATGGCAAAAGCTGAAACAAAGCCAGGTTTAAAGGCTGTCGGGAATGCTTTGCTCCCCTATCCGCACCACCCTCTTTGGATCAGGGGTTGTGGTGGTTGCTGCTGCTGTGCTATAGGTAGGCAGAGTGCTTCGGTCGGTGCGGTGTGTGCTTTGTTTCCCTGGTAAAAGGGAAAGAAAGATTTTGTGTGCATTATCAACTGATTCATTTTTCATGTTGTACGGTTTGTGTTTCCAGTAACTGGTTTCATTTTAAAACAAGGCGAGGCTGCCAGTGTTTCAGTAAGTGTTATTTGTATATTAGTTAGACAACTTTTGTTTTATTAATGAGTATAATAATGAAAGTGCAGGTTGCTGAGTAGAAGCAATGGGTGTTTTTATTTAAAGCATAGCAGGCATCGCATAATGCCAATGAATGCGTTATTGTCACTGTAGGCATGGCTGGTCTGAACCTGCCTCTGATTGGGTTATTCCAAATAGGCCCAAGCAGTTCATAAAAATGTCTTTGTCAGCCTAGTTTTCCTTCCAAACCTATTCATCTCTGTCAGTTTTTAATATTAGTACCAGGCTCTTGGCTATAGTCCATTAGTACTGTACTTAATTGCTCATGTTACAGATGATTACCAATATAAAAAGCATTAATGTTTTCCCATCGTGGGGCTGTTGCTCTGTGCACAACTCGGACCGTACAGAGCTTATGAGTTGTTGCTGCTTTGGTCGTTACTTTCTTCATTTGTGCTCCTTTAGTGCGCTTACCTTGCATGATCACAGAAAGCTAGAGGCATGTGTGGTTGGTATTAGCTGATTCAGCCTGAACCTTTCCTGTGAAACTCTCGCAGCCCTTGTCAGTACCCTACATCTCTCTTATCAAGAAACCCTCAGAAACGGCTACTTTTCTGCGAAACACTCTTCTCCATGCTGCCTTCCCCTAATAATGCAGATGTGGCTTTCACATGCTGGGTTTGAGGTTTCTTTCGCTTTTACACAGAACACATCATCGGCAGCTTTAATTTTCCAGCATGAATGATAGGCTGTGTTTCTGCAGTGCTGATGACGTTTTTGTTAGGGATTTTTCATAAATATTACACCACCACCCCTTCCCCCCCAAAAAAAAGAAAAACCCAAACCAAAAAACCCAACCTGCTCTTTTGCAAGGTATACAAAATTCCCAATGAAATGCACTGAACAAAACAAAAACATGAGCAATTGCCTGTCGGGGCCTTTTTCTGCCTCCAAGTCTGGCTGTGATTCATCTTGGTTTCCTCCAAAGCAAGCCCTGTGCACGAGCTACGCAGAAACACGCACAGGCCGGGGAATTGTGGTGGGCAACAGCACGCAGTAACACGCCTCGGCTGCTTTGGTGGACAGACATGTCGGTGTTCGGAGGTGTCGTGGCAGGCAGCTGGGCGGTCCCATAGAGCAGTAGCCCTCCTGGCCTCTTTGGGTGCTGCGGGGAGCCTGGTTCCCTCGGGGTCTCCAGCAGGGATGGAGCCAGAGCATCCCACAGGCCCTGTCCTGCTCTTCAGCAGTGTGTCTTATATCCTGGCCCTCACACGTCACAAGCACCTTGAAAAGCAGACTGTCCTGGTCAAACCCAGATGGAGAGGGATTTGTTAGGCTTCATGCTGTCATCAAATTCAGGCGGCTGACTGGGAGAGTGTTCTGTAGAGCCACGACCAGCCGGGATTTGATGAGGAGCAGGCAGCTGAGATGGGTCCCCGAAGCGGGCCGTGGTTCTTCACAATCTGGCAGGGTGACTGTGCCCACGCTTTGGACACAGACCTGCAAAGGGTTATATTCTGGCTGTGAGTGTGGCCCCTGGGCACTTGCAGAGCACCCTGCACATCTGTCCTTTACCAGGGTACTAAACCCCAGGAGGTACAGTGTCTTGTGCACTTCAGAGCCCTTTCTGCCATTTTTCTGTCTAAATCGCTGACAGAAATATTATATATTATCAGAAACACAAGGCGGGTCAAAATAAGTCCCTTACACGGTTTCCCTTTAACAGCCATAAAGTCTCTCTACCCTAAGGATACTGTGCAGTAATTCAATATGCAAGAGAGCCCTGCATTCCATGCAAATGCTGTTTGGTTTTGTTACAGCAGTTGGATAACTTCGGTAATGTATAAGCATTTCAGTGGAGTTTTGTAGGAAATAGCAGCCAATCTTTTAGAGGGAACAAAAAATAGGAGGCTGGTATAGCATCTACATGAAAATGCTTATGGTTATCTTTTAATACACATTGTAATTAATAGAAGGGTTTGATTTATACTGTTAAGTGTGAAAACATCCTCAGGCAAAAATTAATCAAATGTTATGTCATGCTGTAAACTACAGCTAGCTCTTTGTTTGACCCAAAAAAACTTGCCAAGCAGCAGTTTTTTCTTGTCATACTAACTTAGTTGTTTTATTTTTGTCTTCACCCCACTTTCCTGGCCCCCTCCCACTTCAGCTAGTCCCAGACTCCCAGAAAACTTTGCAAGTTGCAAACTGTCTCAATAGTTTTCCATCAAGCACGAATTTAAGCCTGAAGATAGATGAGGTGTCTCAGTTCTCTCTTTCTTTTCCTGGGTTTTTGGTTTGGTTTTTTTTTTCTTTTTGATAAATAACAAGAGGTTTCTACTTAGGATTTTCTGCCCTCAGGGCTTTATCATTAAGATTAAATAACTGTACTCTCAAGCATACCACTGAACAAACATCTTTTCAATTATGTGAGTAACAGATGCTTTAACAAAGGAACTATTGAAAATTCAGAAAGCTTCTCCCCTCCCCAAAATTTAAAAAGTATCAGATGACAGAGGAATGTAATTGTTTACCATTAAAACAGATCCTTAGCTGTCCATTCAAAACATCTGAGAACACACAGCTTTTTCAAAATTTCTGGGTTTTCAGCCTCGGAGACTTACTGGCCGGCACTAGAGGCAGTGGGAGTCCTTGGGTGCAAGAGTGCTGGACAGTCGATCACTGCCTTCCAGCGCGTGGAAACAGATGATGGCTCACCTCGCAGGGAATTGTTTTCCCAGCCACATCCTTCTTTCCACCCAGGAGTTTGTCCCAGCAGAATTGGGGGATGCCGTGTGCTACCCAGTGCTCCCCGGTGGGTCGTCACCCGAGCAGAGGGGAACTCGCCAGGCGTGCCCACTGTATACCCGTGCGTCAACGCTTACCGGGCGCTGAGGCTGTGCGGTGTGCCCAACGCTCTTAGGGTCCCGGCACTCCTAGCAGCTGAGCTGAGTGCTCATGGTTGGTCACCCTAAGGTAAAGTCTGCCTCGCATGGTAACCTCATTTCTTGACATCCAGGAGCAGGGACAGGCTCTACACAAGGGGACAAGCCCCTTTTCCTCGCTGGGAGCTGAGTTGCCCCAGGAGGGTGCCGCACGATGGGAGCTGTGCCATTCTCCTTTGCAGGAGCTGGACCAGGGATGGAGAGTAAAATCTTTCCCCTCAGATTCCCCAGGTCTGCTGGGAATCTCCACCTTGTACTTTACTGCAGGACTTTGCTAACATGGCAGGGGTTGCCCCTAGTTTGTTCAGCTTTGTGCAATGGAGATGTGGCTCAGACCTCCCAGGGAGGGTCGGCAGGATTTTGGAGTCCCTCCAGGAGACCTGCAACCCACAGGCAATGCAAAATGGCGTCTGTAAGCTTGTCCTGAACGTAGGGACCAAGCATTGCAGGGTCTATGTGGACCTAATGAACAAAATGCATGTCTGCCTTTAGATGCAGAAATGGTGACTGTGGCCAAAACAGGAGCTTGTAGCAATTTTGGTAGAGTGACCTGGGGAAGCTACTCTGTCCCTGTCACCCTCCTTTGAATCTTTCCCGTGCAGTAAATCCGCACCAAAGGCAAAAGACTAGGGTTGTTTATCTCCCCCTGCTGATCCATAGGATTGAGAGTCCCTGAGCTTCCCTTGCCTGGCTGTGCAGCTAAATCAACATCTGTCTTTGTAATGTCACTAATTTCCAGTTTACTTAAAACAAAGTGTCTTTGAATTCTCTTACAGCAGTGCAGTTCCCACCTTTCAGCAGTGAGCCTTTCTCATTACCCACCAGCACTCCCAGTGGGCTGTGAGGAAAGTTGTTGATGAAAGGATGAAAGAGCCATTTCTTTAAGGAAGGAAAGTTCTTTGAGAAGAAAATTGAACTCAAACATACTTTGTCTTTGCTGATAAAATACATGCCAGTTTTGTACTTCAGACAAATGTAAATAAACCTATTGCTGTTGTGTTCTGCACAAAAGCACGTGAGGCTTGCTTTCATAACCCCTGGATTGTACAATGCAGTCCGGGGAAATCAGATTTGAGGAATAGACTACTTGATTTCGTCGATGTATTTTATATTCCCGTTTCTGAAAACAGGCTGAGAGCTGCCTCCTGCTCCTGGCCATCCCCACCAGCTGGTTGCTGTTGAAGGTGGCTTGTTTCCCGTGCTTACACTGAAAGTATTGCTCCAAGATTTATCCCTTTTGAGGATCATCAGGATAAAAAAGACCAGACTTTTCTTGGGATCAGAGCTCGGGCATTCCTGCTGATCCCTTAAAACAACAGAATGTTTTGCCACTGAGTTTCTAGGGAACAAGAATCGGGTTTCTTTCACTGAGGGTTTTTTTTTTTTTTGCATTACGAGGCCTGTCGCTGGAGCTGCCCCTAGCCACCCCGGCTCAGCGGCCGCTCGTCCCAGCCCTGCGCTCAGACCCCTTGGCTGCCGGGGGTGCAGGCGACTCTGCCGGGCTGCTGTGAGGGCCTCTTGAACCGGATGGTTGCCCTATCGAACCAGGCAGACTGGCCATTTAGTACCCCAGCTCCAGCAGTGCCTTCAGAGGAAGGAGCAACAGCCGCTGTGGCATAATGTGCCTGGGAGGGAAGTGTTTTCCAAACTCTTACCAGTGAAGAGATTTATTGCCTGTCCCTTTTGAGTGTTTTTGAAACTCTAAGAGCTTAATGTTCTCATGATTTACATCAGCATCTAATCCTTGCGTAATCTCACTAATCCCTTGGCCCCAAGATATCCACTGGCAGTGAGTTCCACGGGTTAACTGGTTGCTATCTTCATTTGGTGGAGCAGATTTAAGTCTTTTTCCATTCCCATTGCAATCAACCTGCTTAACCTTCTGGCCAGGCATGGGAATGAGGCAGCATCTCCCAAGGAATGGGCTTCAGTATTTTAAGTCCTTCCAAGATTATTCTTGTGGCTGAGAGACTCCACTGCGTGCTGGTTTGTGTTGGGCTTGGAGCCCTGGAGAAAGCAAGATGATGTCAGTGGGAGACGTGCTGGAATATTTTATTCTGCCAGAAAGAAAACAAAAATAAACACTGAAACAAGCGATATAAAAAATATTGTAGGGGTTGTGCTGAACTGCCTCCTTCCCTCCTTCACCCTGTGTGTCCTGGGCATATGGTTCCTCCCCGGCCCGAGAGCCCCGTCATATCCATACGCAGTGGGGAGAATTAAAGAGGAAACTGGCAGCCTTAACATTTAATTTCCTTCCTCTTTCTGGGCTGGTCAGATCCTTTGCATTATTGTAACTACTTTTTTTATCATGTCTATAAATAGATGTGCTCTCATGTGTCCCGTGAAGCAGAGTCAGGCCAAAAAAGTCGTTCAGTCTCCATAATCAATACATGAAAATGTAGTGGTTACTGGCTCAGATGCGATCTTGTATTGTTAGTTCTGTAGCTGGGAAAAAAAAGTTGACTAATAAAGATTAAGGGCTTTTTTTTCTTTTTATGAAATGCTAATGATGAAGACATGTTTGATATACTGTGAAATACATTTCTCTAATGTGAAGTTTCTGCTTTTTGTTGGGAAAGAGATTCAGTCCCTGGAGGATTTTAGAATTTGTAAATATAAAATTATCTGCTTCAGTGTTTTTTAAAAAAAGGTTGGCAGAAAGCCAGATTACTTACATTACTGTAATAGATTTGCTGACCTCTGACATCTGCTGCAGAGAAGTACATTGAATTTTTCATAATATCAGATGATGCAGATCTAAAAAGTCAGTACACTCTGCACCATTATTTAATTCAGGACTTAGTAAAGCAAAGTCTTTTTTTTTGAGTAGCAGTTTATACGTGATTAAACTTAATATTGCCGATTGTAATAAATCAGGATTAGTATAGTACTGATTTGTTAATCTAACTTGTATTGATTTTAAGTTGTCTTTATTTAAAAAAAAAAAAAAAAAAAGACTGGCTTTTCACAGTGACTGAATTTAATAAGAAGCCTTGTGATAGCAAAGACTCCCCTACTGTTTCTGCTCTTGGCTGGAAAATGTTATTCTTGTATTATTCCAGGAAAAAAAAAAAAACCTCATGCTGCTAAAAATCTGCTGCCTGTGGAAAGATTTTTTTAATACACTAGTGCTTACATATTCTATTTATGTTAATTGACTTATAAATAATACATTTTATTAATCTTAATATTGGAATCTTGATCATGATAAAGACCCTTTTATTTGGTCTCCTCACAGGCTTTACAAGTAAATATTCTTTAGACCACAAAGTATTCCCCTTCTTTTCCTTTTTTATGAACACTTTGATACTCCCCCCCCGCCGTGAAATACAGCCACAGTTCAAAGCGACTGAAAACGTGGTTGTTTCCAAAGTGCGATATAGTCGAGGTATCTGGCTCTGGTTTTTTGGACGTTGTCTTTACCTCTCCTTGCGCAAAGATTGATTAAATCTTACCTGCGCTGTCAAAAAGAAAAAAAGTACCTCGTGCTGGTTTCAGACATGTCACACTCTGCTAAGCTATTTGGCTAACAGCAGATCGCATTCTTCCTGTGTTGGGCAATATTGACCTTAAATTGGCTAAGCCGGCTGCTTTCATGGCATGTGAGCCGGCTGCTTACATGTTCCGAGAGCTGTATTAGCTTTATTACTCCTGCGCTATAAAAACTTCTAATAATCAAATGATAAGATCATATCCTGTGGGTAATTGTGTTGTACCATGACAGGATAACTGAAAAAACATTCAGTGAAAATTGCAACCGACGGAAATCTCTACGTGAAGCGGCAATTGTTGGTGCTGCTCGACTCGGTGCTGCTCCCTGGGGTCTCGCAGCCCGCGTTCCTGCCCGGCTCCTCTCCAGCTGCCCCCCGCGGCCCACAAAATCCACCTCGGCGGCGGCAGGGAACGGCAGCCTGCCGGCCCTCGTTTCAAATGAGGAGGGGAAAATCCTAGAACAAGCCATCCTTGTGTTTTGATTCAGTTTTACCTTAGTCATGCCGCCTCCCCGATACATGAAACATTTAATTCCAGATTTCCTGCCGCTGGCTCCGGGCCTTTGACCGGCTATGTGAAATGTATTTTTACTGCTGTCGGCCTGCCAACTGCTGAGCTCAGTGAAAAATAACTAAAATGAAAACCTTGTACTCCCACATGAACCCTTAAGATCAGAAAAGGAAATTTAAGCCACAGTTACTAATTAGCACCAAAGCTAATGAGTTCGGGTGAGGTGCAGCAGGGGGAGGAGGAGTTTGCATCCCGCGTTACCCTACAAGGCTCGGTGGAGAGCACGCGAGCGGTGATTAATCGTGTCGGCCCGGGCCTTGCTCCCGTCCCGGCCGTAGCCATGGGGTTAATCAGGCGGCATCTTTCATGGAAAGGCCCGCTCGTGGGCCGGGAACCTCTCTGTCTCCCGTGGGGCGCAGGATAGCATCTGAAACCTTTGTGGATGGAATATGTAGATTGTTAATGGGCGACACATTCCCATGGCAACAAAACAAACAGTCCCCTCGCAGTGCTAACAATTATTGTAATAAAATGTGGTTTTATTAAAAGCGATTTTAAATATTTAACACATGGCAGAGCGGCCACGACGTTGCCCTGTGTGAAACGCAGCCTTGCCTCTAGTGAAGTCCAAAGCACTTTGTGCAGTGCGGGGAGGAATTCGGTGTTTTCACCAATATTTGCGCTCTGCAAATGAAATGTAGCAGCCTCAAGTATGAACAAGATTATTTTTTTCTTATTCTGCTTAGTTATGCTTTTTATTATATAAACATTAACTGTAATATTACAGTGGGAAGCAGGTATTTGGCAACTACGTATTATTTTGCTAAGTTTGCATAGAGGGAGCAGTTTCCAGTTTTAGCAGCTGTAACATGTTTAAACTCAGTTTGTAATGGGATCTGAAGATGAATATTCCCTGTGGGCTCTGCTTAGCTTCATTACTGGAGCCCTGCCAAATTCAGGGCTAGAAAGTATTATTCACGCCTCTTTGCACATACCATGTCAGAGCATGCTCAGTTAATGAATTTTGTTTCTAATATAGCATAAATTAGGTTTATATTTTAACATAATTTATGTTGTATTTTATTAAAATGTAAAATATTATGATCACGAGCAATCTAATTTCTGCTCTCTTAAGCCCAAACTGTGTTTGAACATCTAAGTATGTAAATCAAAATTGCATGCTTAGAAACTGATTCTCGGATAACAAACGAATATCTGAACCAAAGAGGTTTCTGCCTTGGAGTCTTAGATTAAAGATAATTAAGGATTCCTGGTATTTGAACAGATTTATGTTGTTTATAAGCAAAGTACATTTTCTTCATAGAGTCAACTTGTCTTTTTTTTTTTTAAACAAATTATGTTTGCTGTATTAGAGTTCATATTTTTAAAGTCTGAGTCTTGTATTAATCCCACAGTGAGTCATTAATCATACCAAATGCATTATAAAAACTTTAATCACTGAAGTTGAAACTGAGATTGTAATGCAATCCATCCCTTTTAATTATATCAGTTATTTTTCCTTTCAGATCGAGAATTGCAACGGGAAAACAGATAGATTAAAACTCAGTGTGTTTGATGCTTTCGAGGGAGGGCATTTTTTGTTTGTGTTTCTTCCTTGCTTTTTTAAAGCGATTTTGTGCACTTTGTGGAGGACAGTTCCACAGTGAAAAACGCCTTCGCTTTTAACTCTTTTCCTCTCTCCTTCTTCCTTAAAAAAGACCCAAGTGGCGAAGGCGGGGAGCGTGGTGACTGTCACTGTATGGGTGCAGTTGCAAGGGTGGGCGTGGGCTGGTGCTGATCGCAGCATGCCGGGTGCTGTGCCCTCCGCTGCAGGTTTCCTGCAGCCCTACCGCTGTCTTCTGCTGGGTGCCTGGCACTCGCCCTTGCACTCAGGGGAACCACCAGCCTGGAAATTGTGTAGCTGTTATCAAGTTGGCTGTGGCTTTGTAGGTGTTTTCCTGGGGTTTGCTGCATGCTTTTAAGGGTACGGAGGGAAAATAAAAATAAATGGTGGATTTTTTTTTTTTACATCAGTCTAAAACATAGCGGCTCACATTCTCAACTGCTACAAATTGGTGTAGCCGCACAAACCACTGCAGCAGTACTGACAACTGAGCCACACAAACTCTAACTCCACTGAATGTATGTCACATGATAATCTTGCCAAATAAATTGATTTATCATACTTGGATTTATAGATGTAGAGTCTACACTGTTGCTTTTATGGCATGGAAAAAAATGGATTTATTAAGTAAACTGCTCGTAGTAGATACATTTTGTTCTTTGCTAGAATGGCAAAACTTGATCAATTATTTGTTCCTTAATCCCCTAGATTAATCCTGCCATATGAAAGATTTATTAAAGGAGAGGAAGATAAGCCACTGCCTCCAGTGAAACCTCGAAAACAGGAGAACAGTTCCCAGGAGAGTGAAGCAAAAACAAAAGTGTCTGGAACAAAACGCATCAAAAATGAAAACCAAAAGAGCAAGAAGGAAAAAGATAATGCACAGAAACCCCAAGATGCATCTGAGGTTGGTTGCTTTCCTGCTTTTCAACTTTCCGATTGAAAATGTACAGCTTTAATCACGTGAAATCCAATGGCAAAATACGTCATTTCAGCTGGAGAATTTCAGCCAGTTGGCCTTTGAGTTTGCTCGGCAATGGAAATTCAGTTGTTGTGGTACGGTCTGTGTTGGGATTTTGCTGGGCTACAAACAGCAACTGGTTAGCTCCCTATTGCGTAGCAGTGGTGGCAGAAGACCAAGCACTGAATGTAACAAGTACCATTTCTGCTCATTGTATTATACAGTGGTCACCACTAAAAGATCAGCAGCTGCCAAAAGGAAACCACACAACTACCACAGTTATTTCCTAATCTAAGTATAGGGTGTGGGAACTTCTAATACTGTTGATAATACTGTGGTAACTGTTGGACACAGCTGATTTTTGTAATGGTAACCTCTGGATCAGCCCTTCTGTGCTCACAGATGTATGTACGTCTGTCAAAAAACATATCACTCCCCAGGATTTTTAGCGTGTTATACTAAATTTCTCTTTGGGCTAAAAGGTCAGATTTTGAGGGCCCGTCTTCCAAGCCCTAACTGAGACCGACTTCCCTCTCACGTGCCACGGATGGTTTTCAGCTGAGACAGGTTCCTATTCTGTCACCTGCTTCGCATGGGCAGGCCCTGGTTTCCACACAGAGCCAAGTTACCTGCAGGCATAGGACAGCCCTCATGGAATAGGTTTTCTGTTTACAGCACGGGGTAAGATAGATCAGTAGAATTTATATTTCTCTGCAAATAAGGTTGAATTTCACATGTTGCTAAATGATATAAAATCAGTGGCATTTTTGCTCCAGTGTTACTTAAGCGCTTTCGTTTGCACATCCTGCCCACTCTCTCCTGTGCTCCGCTTGCGCCCTGTGTGAACGAGGCGGTGAAGCTCCTCACACACAACCCCTACACAAGACGTTGCTTTTCCTGTCTCAGTCTGCCAGATCACAACAGCCTTCAAGGCGTTGCAGTGAAAGTAAGTATTTAAAGAACGTCGAAACACATGACGTGCCCGGCAGACTATGGCTGCTCCCTTGACTTTGTTGCCGTCTGGCAGGTACATAAGTCCTGTTTCTAAACCAGTTTGGAGATTGGAGATTGGTATGGAGTCAGCTACCAACAATCCTCCTCCTCATTGTTTAAAAAAAACAATGCAGGACCAGTAAACTTGGATGCCTCTGAGACTTTGTGTACCCAGTTTTAAGAACAGAAAATTTTGATTTTTGTGCCCCACTATCTCTTTAAATTGTGCTTACAAGGACAATTTTTTCTCCCATCCATACCCGAATTTGTGTTTTAAATTGCCGTGATCAACAGTACCTTTGATATCTAATGTAAGAGTACTCCTAAGAGGAAGGAGGGGTTTTTTTGTTTTCTCTTGCCCTGTAATTTTAAAGCAGGGAACCCTGTTGGGGGAAAACCCCTCCACTTCTGAGGAAAAATACGTAGGGAGGAGAGCCCGCACAAACCTGCTTCAGTCACTGGAAGGTGGCAACACGAATTGCCCAAAGCAAGGAGATGCGAAGTGAAGGCTTGTGCTCCCTTCCCCTGTCATTCCTTCGTGCCTGGTTATTTATTCAGGGGTCTTGGATCAACAAGATAGGTTACATGCTGTCCATACCGCCACTGCTAAGCACAGCATAACAAGTTAGCAACAGAGCGTCAGCCTTCACTTTGAATTTCCTTGCTTTTGTTGTTCCCTATCTCAAACTTCCTGCTGCTTAAACTGCAGTTATTTTTGTGTGGTTTGCAGGAAGAGTTCTTAAACTGCGCTTATCGGAAATGTAGGGAGCCTAGACGAGACAATAAAAATGTACAATTACGGCAGTTTCCTATTGTAAAATGGTACCTTTTATAGCAGAATTAATGTCTCCTCCCTGACTGGGATGGAAGACGTGTCCTGTCCCTGTTTAATCAGGGTGGGCAATGAAGGACCTCAGCCTTCCTGCAAGTCACCGTACGGGTGGGTGGTCACACAAAGCCTGAGCACGAAAGGAGCCTGCAGGGGTGGATGCTTCCACCCAGGGTGGGTGCAGAGCTGCAGAGCTCATCCGTGCTCTGCCGTAGGGAGGGCTCCGTGCCCAGGACATGGCCCTTACAGCGCCAGCAGAAAGGAGATGTCCAGCTCCTTTGGGTGGAGCAAAATCCAAGTCTGCTGGAGCCAGGCAGAAGGTTGCGTGTCCCTCTCGCCCCAGCCGTTCCCCAGCAGTGGAGCCTCGTGCCAGGCTCCACATTTGGGTGCAGTCCTCATCCAGGCAGAGCAGTGGTGGTGTGTTGCTCACAGGGAGCCTCTGTAGCCACACAAGTAGATGTGGAGGCACGGCCCCAACCAGGCCACTGCTTAATCCATTTCTCCTGGGTGTGGCCTAGAAGCTGGCCGTAGCTGTGAGCTGTAGAAGCGTAATCAAGTTACAAATGTGCGGTCCTCTCAATTGCATGTTCAACTCATAGACTGTAAGAAGTATGCAGGGAGAGAATATAACTTTTAATTTATTAGGGTTGCATTTGCTTTTGCGCTCTTCACTGTTTTTCTGCTGTCACAATGGCACTGTCAATGTAACGAGATACCAGACAAAATGCTATTAGCCTTAGACTGCACATTTCCTCACAATAGCTGAAACTTCAATCAAAATGTTGCTTAACAGAAACAAAGAGCAGAATGTACAGTTATTAAATATGATTTCTGTTTTTTTTTTTTTTCTCCTCCTTGCTTTGCTCATCTGTCTGGTATTTTCCTGTAATTTTATAAGCTCAAGAGACTAGTGATGGTACTTTGTAAAGGACCTAATGATGGTATTTGGCTACAAAAGGCAGCTATGAGTTTAAAAAGAAGTTAGGATGACTAACAGACACTGTAACTAATAGGCCAACCAAATAGACAGGAATATTTAAAAGCAGCTGTGAAGAAATAAATCTCTGAGAGGGTTAGATTCGTTAGGACCTTCTCCGATCCCCCGCTCCTATGACAGACCATAAAGCAGCATTTAGATAATAACTTTCTCGATGCGCCTTATCTTTACAACGAAGAAAGAAAGAAAACAATAATAATAAAGACTCACACAATGCTGCTGTTTTATGACTGTCTTCTACCACGACATGTCAGAGGAGAGTGACAGCAGTTTTGAAAAGGGCTGTCAGTCAGCTGGATCGCAGATGGGACGCTCTGGTGACCTCTGCGGGTCACAGTTCAGCCGGCTACATAATGGGATGAATAGTGTGAATTGTGCGCACAAGCTTTATTAATGGGGGAGCAGAAAGAGCTGCGGTCCCATTGACGATAACGTATAAAAGCCATGTTTGTAATAGCGGGCACACACACTTACTGAATGTTGACAACTTCATTTTAATCCGTTAATAAAAAAATGTGTGTCCTAGTTAAGCTGTGGCAGTGATTTGCTGCCTACAATAGGGATTCCTAGTATGCCGTTTCTATCATTTTCACACTTTAATGCAGAACTGGGTGTGAATGATCTCCTCTGTGATCACTGAATTTTAAGATAGCTACGCTGGAGAGACTTTATGTAAAAAAACCATGGCAATCGTGTCGTTTTCCTAGGTGAAGTTGGCTAGCGGGAGAAATTTCTACAGCCTTACCGTTTTGTGTTATGAAATCTGCTCTCCTGCATTTGCCTAATTAATTTTAAAAGAGTATAACCTCAGCATTTAGCTAATCTGATCAAGCCACCGGCGCCTCTCGTCAGGTTACAAACATCTGCTGTTCTGAAATGCCTTATTGTGACCCTGGCAGGGATGGTGTATTTCTTAATATTTCCAGGAGGTACGTCTCTTTGTTTGAGTCCGATACCTGGCGTTAGAGCCTTCACATTCCAGCAAGGTGATTGACAAGTACTTCTCTAAAAGTAGCCGACGGTGCACTGTGTATAATCTTACGAACAGTCTGCCAAAATGTACCGCATTCTTATTGCTGTCTGTTGAATCGTTTTATTAGGTTTCATCAGAACAAGAGAAGGATCAAGAATCAGCAGACCAGAAGAATTTCCCTGAACATCCTACAGTGGGAGAGATGAAACAACCTGTGCAAGGCCCTCCATCTCTTTTACCAGAGACAGCTCGGCCACTGCCTCTGGAAAAGACAGACCTGACAGAAAACAGCACGAACAGTGAGAAAGCCAAGGAGGAGGTTCAGCACTCATCCTCTTTCTCAAGTATATCCAAGGCCCCAGAAGAAGACACCGTGCTGGATGCCACGGTCACGAAACGATTACACCCCCCAGCAGACGCCCTGGAAGACCCGAAGCCTGGAGAAAGACTACACAAAGCTTTTGCTGACAGCTTAGAAAGCGAACCTCCAGAAATGCCCTTCACGGCTTTCCCGGTCCAGCTGCCTACTCAGAGCGACATGGAAGATGACAAATTGCCAGAGATGGCCGATTACATCGCAAACTGCACAGTGAAAGTGGACCAGCTGGGAAATGAAGATATCCACAATGCACTAAAGCAAACGCCCAAAGTACTGGTGGTCCAGAACTTTGACATGTTCAAGGAAAAGGAGCTGCCCGGGTCCATGAACGATGACACCGCTTTCGGTTACACGCCGCTGCTCTACTCAAAGGGTAATCCAGGCATCATGTCACCCCTGGCAAAGAAGAAGCTGCTGTCACAGGTCAGTGGGGCAGCCCTGTCATGTAGCTATCCTTATGGTTCTCCTCCACCTTTGATCAGCAAAAAGAAACTGAATGGCAGAGATGAACTGTCTTCAAGCATATCACAAGGTCCCCACGCCCCTAATTCTGATCCTGTAGCAATTAACAGGCCCTCAGTCATACAACATGTACAGAGTTTTAAAACCAAGGAAGAACGGAAATCGATTAATGACATTTTCAAACATGACATGCTAAGTAAACCGGATCCTCAGCGCTGTGATTTTTCAAAACATCACCTCAGTTCTCTTGCCGAGTCATATGTACCGAAGATGGATATCCAGGACTGCAAAGATAAAATGAGTGAGAAAAGGGCACTGCAGCACTCCCATGTGCCCACTTTCTTGGCAGATTTTTATTCATCACCTCATCTGCACAGCCTTTATAGGCACACAGAACACCACCTTAATAATGAACAGACATCAAAGTACCTCCCCCGGGACATGTTCAGAGAGTCTGAAAATATTTCTACTTTCACTCAACACAAACACCAAGAAAAACTAAATTTAAATTATCGCCCATCTTTGCATCAGCAAGAAAAGAAGGCAGCAGTGGAGGCCTCTTCAGATGATCAGCCAACAGATTTGAGTCTTCCAAAGAGCGTACACAAACAGACTGCAAAGGCTCCGGGCTCCAGCCTCCCTCATTCATCCATGGCCCAGCAAGAAGGCAAAGGTATCTCCCCCTTCCAGGCTGCGAGCAGCCAGGCGGTGAGCCTAGACTGTAACCCCAAAGCTTGCCGCGTGTCCCCCATGGCCATGACAGCCCCGAAAAAACACAGCGAGTTGCTCCACAGGTCTGGAAAGCAGCAGGCCCAGAGGCTGGAGAGTCTGAGGAAGATGGAGGGGATGGTGCATCCTATCATTAGCCGCAGAACGAGCCCTCAGAACGTGGGCACTGCCCGGCCTTTGAAACGGAGCCTGGAGGATTTGGACAAAGTCATTTCTGAAAAAAAAATCCGAGCTGTCTCTCCTCTGCACTTACCAAAGGAGACCCTGGCAAAAGACAAGGTTCCCGACCCAGAGGGGGAAGGCAGCAAGCCGGTGCATGGCCTCCATTCTGGCAGCATGCTGGAAAGCCACAAATTTCCCCTTTCAGCCCCCATCTTCCCAGGCTTGTATCCGGGAAGCCTGTGCACGGGGCTGAACAATCGCCTCCCACCCGGGTATTCTCATCCCCTGCAGTACTTGAAAAATCAGACCGTGCTCTCCCCACTAATGCAGCCTTTGGCTCTTCACTCCTTCATGGTGCAGAGACAATTCCTCACGTCCCCTGCAAACTCTCAGCAACTGTACAGACACTTAGCTGCAGCAACACCTGTAGGAAGTTCCTACGGTGACCTTTTGCATAACAGCATTTATCCTTTAGCTGCTATAAACCCTCAAGCCGCGTTCCCACCTTCCCAGCTATCCTCTGTACATCCCAGCACAAAACTGTAAACCCCCTCGCTCACAAAAAAGGTCTGAGGAGAAAAGTTGTTAGCAACATTCCTCCCCCTGTGACGATGTCTCGCAGATTTAGCGATCTGCATTTTTGTCAACCAGGATGCGGTCGTATCCCGCCTAGAGGAGCGCTTCAGAGTTTGATGGAGACAGGACTGCTTCTTTAAGTCTGGCTCCAACATCAGCCCCCTCACCCCTTATCCCTGCCCCCACAAAAAAGAAAACCAAACAAAAACAAAACAAAAAAAAAAAAAAGAAAAGGAAGAAAAAAAATCATTGGATTTTGCATATGTGTTTTCAGGAAGGACGTGTATATGGTAAGAGCAAATGTTCAAAGGGAGCCGTGGAAATGCAGGCCCAGTCCTGAGCTCACTGAAATCCCAGGTGAGGGCGGCGTTTGCCTTTCACTGAGCCGAGGACCAGAGGCCGTGCATTGTTGGAAATGAGTCAAGGACTCGAGATGAACCTGGAAAGGAGAAGCGGGCCGAGAATCCGTACAATCGGTGGATGTGCTTTTTTGGGTAACTTTTCCTGACTTTTAATTCAATCAATGCAATGTATAATAAAACGGCAATAGATTTTTCAGTTTAACACTATTAGAACAGAAGGGTAAACACTGTTTAATTTGACTGTACATATCCACTTCGTAAACTACCAGTGTCACAGTTGGTCACAATAATTTATATAGTTTTGTTTGTCCAGTATATTCTGTGCTCTTTATGTTTGTTTTTTTGTTTTGGGTTTCTCTTTTTTAAATTAAACAGTATCATTTTATCTGCAACTTTTTTTAAAGGCTGTGGCTGTCCTAATTTTTTTTTTTAATGTGTTTGTAATTTTTCCAGTTTCTTTATACTTTTGAGCAGCGTTTTTGTTTTGTTTTTGTGGTAACGTTTACTGTTTACAAACTGAAGCAACTGGTTCAGATTAATCTTAATGGTTATAAACATACTGTAGGTGATGTTATGGTGCAAGGATGCAAACAAGTTTCCTTTCCCCACGGTCCGCCCCTGCGAGGTGCTGAGCACCTCTGACCCCTCCTCCTGTTGTTGCGATGGCTCCTACGCCGCTTCTCCCCTCCCACCGAGCTTTGCTTTCCCGTATCGTGGTCCGTGAATTTGTCGAGCGTTGTACTTAACCTTACCTAGGCTGTGAAACCCTCCTGCCTCCCAGAGAATCGGTCTAGAAAACAAAACCTCCCTGGCACAAGCTGCTGGATGATAAAGGAGTCCAGAAAACGGATTTGTGGTTTGCAAGAATGTGGAGAATTTCAGAAATTAGGACAGGAGCCAATGTTGATTTGGATCAGAGGCTTACGGGTCCTGTGCCTCACGAGCGGGCTGGGCTTGGTAGGATGGGTAGGGGGTTGCGTGCCGTGGTCGGGATGGTCCTTCCACGCCCCCACGGGGATCTCAGCCTCTCCCCGGGCATCCTTTCGCAGGGGGAAAGCCCGGGCATGGAGGGGCTGGGTTTTCCCAACGAAAGAGCTTCCCTGTGGATGTATATTCACTTTGCAGGACACGACCACCACGCAGCTGGGCACAGACATCGATAAAGCGAAGTGCGACTTGGAGGCTTTTTACAATGTGAAAATTGGTTGTGATTCAGACCATCTCAGTTACTGTTCAAAGACAGCGTAATCGATACAAAAAGAAAAATGGAAACTACTAAGAAACACTTTGCATGCTAGGCATGTCATTAAATTTTCCCGTGATATGAAGCCAAATATATAATGTATCATACTTAATATCCAAAGGTGGAAACCAGAATAATATACTCATCTACTGTTAAAGATCCAGCTTCTTCAATTAAATACTTTATATTCCTGTGGTAAAACTATGTTTAATTGATCGATAAACAGACTAGTAGAACTTAGAACATGGATATGCCAGTGCAGAGCATCCTGCTGCTCCACAGATCGTACAGGAAACGGAACCGCAGGCTCATCCGGGCAGAGGCCGCAGTGTGGAGGACATCTCTAGTAAAGTTGCACTAGATCTGAATCACGTGAGAATCAGGGGTTTGGGGATGGGGGGGGAAGAGGGTGGGGGGAGGGGGAGAGAATATAAAAATCTACAGCCACCGCAAACAGAAGCTTGGTGTGTGTTTGGCAAAGCAAATGCTTCTCTTCTGTGTTCCAGTTAAGTTGTGTGTCCTGGAGTCGTGCATTTGTTTACGCAAAGTGTTCGATTTCCCTTTTGGTTACGTCCCGCTGCAGGTTGATGGTAGGCTTTTTGGAGCCGTGCTGAGGCAGCGCGGGGCTGGGGGACGGGGAGAGGAGAGGAAGGCTCCTCGCTTGCCCCACGAGGAGACTGGCTGCTGCTGGCTGGGGAAGCTCGTAACGCACTGGGCAAAACATCAGGGCGAAGGAAAAGAAATAGTAGCATAAACCCCCAACAGAAGTGGTGCATTATTTGTTTAAAAACTCTTAACAGAAATCTTGGAAATCTTTCAAAAGACTATTGAATTCTCCATCGGCTGAAAAGTCGTCTTTTTTTTTTTTTAATGTCTTAAATGGGGCTTTGTTTGCATTGTTTGAGTTCAAGGGGCCTTATTATTGAATGAAATTGCACAAGCCTTTCTTTGTGCAATCAGACCATTGTTATTGGTAGGTTTGTAAAGGAAACTGTGGAATCTAATTGGCAATAAGAGTCATAAATCTATTTACTAGGAGCCATTTCCAAGAAATGTTGCAATTCAGACGCACTATGTCCAGGATTCATTAGGGATGCTAAAGGTTGTGAGATTCAAAGGAAAAGGCCCGGCAGCAAACAGCTCGCGTGTAGCTTCTGGCCGCCCGCTGAGCCAGACTTTGCGAAACGCGTGGGAAGTAGGGTCTGACTCCCAGTAAAAATCCGTACCCCTAGCAAGGCTGGACGGGAACGAGCCGGCGTTTCGCAGCAGGTCTGTCTCGGCTGCGTGCTGGCCTCACACGAGAAGTTTGTTTGCCCGGTGCGTCGGTGCCTAGGAAGTAGTTTGTCCCCGCTGCAGAGACTGTCGGCTTGGCAGCCCCTGGAGCTGGTGCAGGAGGCGAGTGCTGTGCCTGCCGCCGCCGGAGGCCAGCGCTGGGGTCCCCTTGCCGCTCCCCCTCCCCGGCCCTGGTCCCTTCCTTTGCGGTGGTCAGCGAGGTCGCATCTGGTCTGGTTTTGCAGTTGTTGTGATTTTAATGAGCAATGGGACTTCTTGCGCTGGTGTGAGGCGGGCGGCGTTGGCAGTGCTACCGTGAGCGCTTCCTGCGGTGTTTGCTGTACACGTGGTTGATCTTTCGCTCGTTCTCTTCCTCCTCCTCCTCCCCTCTCCCCCCAGCCCCACAGTTTTAAATATGTTCTAAAAATGGCAGCATAATCTACTAGCTGTTTATACTTTTTTAACTTTCTTTTGTTGTAAATATTGTATACTTTTTGTGATTCAAGTTATGTAGCCTATATGCTCTGTAAGGTGATGATTTGTATATATAAAAATGGCCCAGTAATATTATATAGTTTCCCATTTAAAAGGTTATTGAGTAACCTTTGCGTTAGTTTAAACACTACCAGAAATAAAGCTGAGCCAACTATAAACACTCAATTTTTGTATGTTTTCCAAATTGTACTTATTAATGCTTTTGATACTGTATTATGTGCCAATAGTTTCCCAATCACATAGCAGGCAAAAGATATTTTGTACTTTTTGATCCACTGTAATATTTAATAAAAAATGTTACTATCTGTTCCCTTTTGTGTTTCATTAATAATTCTGTAAACAGCCCTTATCACAATGGATTACATATTATCCCGTCCGACCTTTCAGCCCTCTTATATTGGCTTTTCTAGAGAAAATATCTCCTCCTGCAAATGATTAGATTAAAGAAATGGAAGTTTGCAATTTCCTAAAGGAGGAAGAGACAAGATCTTCAGTCAGTGCCCCTCTGTTTTTGCGGCTGTGGTCAGGCTGACTGTAGGAACAGCTTTTGAGGGGACAGCATCCATGCTTAGCCAGTGGCTCCGGCAGCAAATTTGCTCCATTTGCATCTCGGAGCAGGATTTTTTTCCGCCTGTACTGCAGGCTCGAGCTGGGATCTGAAAATCGCCCCCTGTTCTTCCCAGCTCGACCATGAGAAAGATTTTGGAGTGGGATGCTAACTACTAATTTTGCTGATGACAGTAAAGAGCCACCACGTAAACTTCATTAGTACTCTGTTCCTTGACAGGGCCAAAAAGCCCCCCTAAACCTGGTGGCCCTTTGAGAAGCCGTTACCCCAGCGAGCGCCGTCGGAGCGCTGTTACGCTACTGGTCTCCGCAGGTGAGAAAATCGTTTGCTTGCCTGTCGGTCAGGATGGGCTACTGCCCTCGCCGGGCACATCTCAGCAGCGGGGCAGGCGTGCCCGGTGACTAGGGCCACCCAGTAGTCCCACACTGCGGCTTAACCCTGGGGTCCTGGGCAGGGGGGTGTGCAGGGCAGCCTTCCCCATCCCTGGGGGTCCCAGGAGCTGAAGCCGTGAGTGGTCCCGGAGGCGGCTGCTGCTACGTGCTTTCGCCCTGCGCCGGGTGCGTGGCTGAGGCCGTTCGCAGCGCTAGCGTTCACTGGCACCCAAGGAGCTCTTTCCCGCTCAGCGTCTCCGAGGGCAGCGCAAGCCACGGGCCGGGGCTGGGCTGCAGTTACGGTACGCGCTGCTGCCGGGGACGTAACCCCCAGCCTGCGGGGGAGCACGGCGTGCCATGGGGAAGTTGCTCCCCTAACCGTGCTGCAGCCGGGCGAGCGCAGACCAGGTCGACGTCACCGTTAGATGAGGCTTCCAGATAGGCGCTGCGGTTGAGGGAAAGTCTCAAAAAAAAAAGCGTTTCTTGTGTGTGCTGGGAAATAAGGGGAAGTAAGAGGAAGGAGGCGGCCGTTGGGCACATGTCAAGCAGCGCGGTGCCGTTGAGCACCGGGGCGCTGCGTTGATGCACAGGCTGGGTGTGCCCGGGGGAACCCGGGTTGACGCCTGCCCGGTCCCCGCGCACAGCTGTGCAGAGCCGCTCCGTGCAGCCCCGCACCACCCCTCCAGTGGGGACGGTCCGGGAGCGGGTGCGAGGGAAGGACGGGCACCCGTGGTGTGGCCCACCAGCACAGCTCCCAGCGAGGCGCTTCCTGAGCCAGCAAGAGGGTCACCGCTGCGCTTAATTGCTCTCGACAAGCTCTCTTCTCTTCTGATGTCCGAGTCCTCGTTCGATCATTTGCTCTTCAGAGCGGGCTGTGCAAGGACTTCCACGGTTTCAGTGTGCACTGTGTATGAGCGGAATAAACCTTCCTCTGGTTTAACCTGCTGCCTGATAATTTCCTTTGCTGCTTGTTTATTCTTGTATTGTGAGAAACAGTAAATAATCACGCCATATGTGCTGTCCCCACAGCAGCTGTGAAGCTATGGAAGAAGATGGGACCCTTTAGCAAACTTCTTCCCCCATCCACTTCTGTCTTTGCCAAGCTGAGGCATTTATTTTACTCTTCTCATATTGAAAATACTGCCTGCCAGTGAACACCTGAAGGCGGGGGGAAATGCGGCCACACACGGGTGCTGGTCTTTGCAGTAGCTGCAGAGGTGGCCAACGCAACTTGGTTTCCAGCACCATGCTTGCTTCCTTGTTTTTTTTTAATTTAAGCCCTTCCTAGTCTGTGGATTAATATACGCCAATGCCGCGTGCGGCCAGGAAGAAAATTCCCCCCCCACCCCGGAACGGCACGCTGGAGCTTTTCGCACCCTGATGAGCCTGTCCTGTGAGTGGCACTGAGGGGTCGCAGCATCCTCCCTTGCCTGGGCTGGGCACATCCCAGTGGGTTTGCCGGGGTCGCTTGGGTGTTGGTGCACCCCCACACACACACACACACACGCACCCCCCCGCACATGCAAGCAGAGCGGAGGAGTCTCTGCCAACGTCGCCCAAAGGGCTTGCAGGGGAACAGGGGCACCTCCTCAGGGCTCAGCGGACCCCGCCGTGGCCTGGTGAGGTCCGCAGGAGGGCAGAGCTACACCTGGGAAGAATTTTGTTACTGTGTAAGTGACTTGCAACCACTTCTGGTTTTGAAAGCGAAATGTCCTGTGGTCTGAGTGAGGATGAGGGATGCTGTGCCGCTGGCTTGCTGCAGCTGAGGGATTTCTCACCTTGTCGCACCATTTTTTTTAATTCGGCTGCCAGCAGCGGGAAATGAACAGTTTTGGGGGTCTGAAGCAAAGCAGAGATGCAAAAGGTGATGATGCTGGCTGCAGCTTAGTTCTCCTGACTGAAGGCTCTTGGTTCTGTCTCCTGCTGTCTTGCCTTTCTGCGATTACACGGCAATGCCCCGTGCTGCGCTCCGTGCAGCCACAACCGATGTGCGGGAAAGAGCGGGAGCAGCGTTTCTGGGTTTTTTTTCCTGGTTTCTGGGCCACGGCAGCCCGTGTGCCTGATGCACGTGTCTCCCGAGTACCTCACCAGGGCCTTCGCAAGCCTTTTGCCAGCAAGCAGGGCACGGAAGGCTGGAAGCGGCTGGAGATCCTGGGGCCGGATCCCCCTGGCCTGGATGGAGCCTGGGGTGCGTGGCTGGTTGCAGATGCTCGGTCAGCAACTGCATCTCCCAGCAGCCTCTCTGGGCCAACCCTGACCCCGCTCACCTCTTGGGAAAGGGGGCCCTTCCGCTCCCCCTCTGGCACACCGGCCGTGTCTCTGCTCCAGAAGTTTTCAGGAAGTTTGGTTTTTTTGGTGTTTTTGGTTTTTTTTTTTTTTTTAGTTTGTTTTTTTTTAGGAAAGTTGCTGCTGCTGGGAGGAGCAGATCATGCACAGACATCACCAGTAATCCGCACTGGCACCGTAACTGTGCTGGGAAACACGGCGCTTGCCCACAGGCATTCCAGGAATATCGGACACCTTTGGCTCTTCCCAGAGCAAGAAAACCGGAGCCTGGATCTTTGCCTTCCCCCGTTTGGGTAGCCTCACAACGGAGGTGCTATCAGAGCATGTTGCCTCCCCCCTCTGAAGAGAAACCTGGGAGGGCTGGATGGCCTCAAGGAAATCAAAAGAAGTGGCCACCAAAGCATCCTGGCTTCCTCGCGTGCGCCTGGACCTGTGACTACCGGAGGTTTGCATTTCTGCAGGAGAAAGCCGTGGCTGTGGCGGGGGCCCAGGCAGTGCCCCCTCCTGCACGGGCGCCGGCATTTGAGGCGGCGCATGCCCGGCGAGCAGACGGGAACGCAAGTGCTGCTGGATACCTCTTAAGCTGGGTTTTCATTTAGCTTTTCAATATATCCTTTATGGGATTTAAAAAAAAAAAAAAAATTATTCGCGATGTTAGATGCTCCATCTAGTGTCTCACCTGGGGAATGAGCCCCCCCAGTGTCACGGGCGAAGCCTGGGACGGGATGTCCCCATCCTTGTGGTCGGTGCATTGGGGACTGGACCCTCCTTCCCCGCAGCACCAGTAGCTCGAGGGCCGGCAGGCTGGGGCGCTGGGGGCAAACCTCTTCAAAACTGGGTTAGGCAAGTTCACGAAGATTTCTGTGGCTGCTGAAAACCAACAGCTCAGGTACAAATGCCGCGTTCAGGAGACCTGAAAGTCCTGAGCGGTGGCAGCTGCGAAGACCTCCCCGTGCTCACCAGTGGGCAGGAGGTGCTGGGGGGCAGGCGGGGGGTGGCCATGGCGCTGCCATCTGTGCCTTGTCCTTGGGTGCTGCACCCTGTGCCTCATCTCCCCTGCCGTAACACAGGGGCACAAAAATCCTGGTAGCTCCCTCCTCCTCCTCCTCCTCCTCCTCCTGCTGCTCCTGGAGGCAGAGCTGCCCGACAGCTGCTTTTTTTTTTTTTTTTTTGGTGATGAGCATAAAATCATTTATCAAATTGCTGATTAGCCAATTAGTTGTCTCATAGCAATCACTGTGACTCCCAGCCCTGAGCCTGGTCCCGCAGCTGGGGTGCAAACCTCACCCGCCCATGTCCTAGGTGCCCCCCCAGCCCCGCCCCGAGCCAGCTCGGGGTGGGGGCCTGCTCTCCAGGGAAAGGAGGTGGCTGAGGGCGCCCAGCCTGGGGGGGGGCGGGGGGGTGTCTTCTTTAAGAAAGGGAGGCAAAAACCACGGAACTTGCAAATTTTATTCAGTTTGCTCTGAAATTTACTCAAGAGAGAAAAAAAAAGAATTCCCCCCGCCTCCAATGTCTGAGGCAGTCCCGTCCCCCAGAGCGCGTGCGTGGCCATGGGGCAGTGGTGGTGGGCTCCCCTCAGCACCCCTCCTCTGCCGCAGGCCGTGCCACAAGGCAACGGCGTGCCGTGAGGTGACGCTGCGAGGTGACGCGATGCCACAAGGTGATGCCACGCTGTGAGGCGTTGCCACGCTGTGGGGCAATGCCGTGAGGTGGTGCCATGCTGTTAGGAGACACCATGCCGTGAGGTGATGCCGTGAGGTGATGCCATGCTGTGAGGCGATGCTGTGAGGCAATGCCATGCCATGAGGTGACGCCAGGCCGTGATGCAAAGCTGCCGAACTTCACATCTTGTAAAAGCCAGCAAGAGATGCTCTTTAGCCATTTTGGCGCCAAAACTGTTGAAACAGGCGGTTTGTGACCTCCAGTCGCTTGTGCCCGCAGCAAACGCCCCCCCCTCACGCTGGGAGACACCAGAGGGATGAGCAACGGCCCCTGTTTGTTTAGGGCCCACCGTAGCGCGGTGCAGGAGCTGCAGTGTCAGCGGGCAGTGCCATGTCCCCAGGGCCGGACGCTGTGCCCCTCACGTGAGGAAGCCGCGAGCCGGCCGTGGCGGCGGGGCTGAGCTGTGTAAGTACCGCAGGGCAGGGAGCCATTTGCCTGGGGCGGGGGGAGCAGGGGGCAAAGGCCTTGCTGCGCTCTCAGCGCACACCCGGAGTACTAAGGTATGTGTAATGGAGGCTGTGGGATCCCACACCACGAGGGTGAAACTGTTGCATCTCTCTCAGGCTGCGGACGGTTCATGAATACACCTGAATACAATTTAATTGAATTTACAGGCAGTCCAGATGTGTTTAAGCAGAGATGAAGTGGGTATCTGCAAGGAGAGGTGCTGACTGGTATTGCTTGGGGCAGACTTTAGCTCTTGCAGTTTACACGTGTTGTGTGCGCGTCTGCTTGGGGTTTAGCTACCGGTGGTCTGGGGCGGGAAGCCCAGGGAGCGCTAAACCCCTCGACTGTCCTGCATGTGGGTGTCTAAACCCCACTCTGGCTCCCGCTGAGGCGTCCGGGACCTCGGCGTGAGCTGCGTCGGTGGTTACTTGGGCAGGCGACGGCCACGCAGCTCTCCTGGGCCAGTGCCCTGCTCCGGCCCCCTCCGCTCTCCGGTAGCAATGCGGGTAAAATATTGAGCCCCCTCGCAAAGCAGGCATGCACGGGGAGCCTCGTTCCGCACGCCGGGGGCGGGCGGGGGGGGGGGGGGGGGGGGGGGGGGGGGGGGGGGGGGGGG
>JAVKLA010000093.1:8510000-8554549 GCA_034782735.1 Sagittarius serpentarius | reverse complement strand
AATCCCTGTCTGGTTCCCCCCCCCCCCCCCCCGCAGATTAATGAAGAGAGCAGAGGATTGCTTTCTGCTGGGACTGCAAATATCTAGGCTGGTGTTCTCTAGTTTAGCTGGGAAACTTCCTTGGAGGGCATAAAGTGGATGTTTTGCTCAGCGCTCACCTGAAATACTAAGGTGGTGAATTTTTAGCGGAGAGAGATTTTTTTTTTTTCCTTTCTCTCTGCTCGATGGGGTACCCGGGGTTTGACCACACGAGCGAAGGCAGCAATGGGCAGAGCTGGTTGCAGCGGGGCTGGAGAGATGGGGCTGCCTTCGGTGGGATGGCTCCTTGCAGAGGACCTATTCTGCATCTCCCCTCCAGTGGCTCTTCCCCTGGGGGTTCCCCAGGGCCGGTGAGCATTGGTCCTGCTCTTCATCTCTCCCTGGGGTGGGGGTACCAGCTGCCTCACCCCCTCCAGCCACCTGCAGGGTTTCATAATGCCTGTGGGCATTATGACATACATAATTATAAAAATATATAGTGAAATATATTAAATAGACATTTATATAGATAAATATAGATATCCTTTCATTATATAAATATGTAAAGAAATACAGAATTACCTCTGAGACTGCTGCTTCTACATCCCTGGTGGTTGGGATTGTTTAACAGGTTATTTGGTTGCTGGTCGTTTCAAAATTTATTTGGAAGAAACCCACTAACAAATTGAAATACACAAGCATACACAGAACCACACCACAACTGCATAAGCAGCATGTCCGTAGGTGATCAAGCTTACAAAATGAGGTTGCCCAGCGCATTTGCTTTTTCCTGCAGCCGCTGTGTTGTGTTCAGTGCTGCTACTGCACGTCCGCAAGACTGGAGTCCCTGTCGGGGTGGCAGGGGCCGCTGTCCTTGGCTCACGCCAGCTGGGTGTGAGGGACATTTTCTAAATGTCTCGTAAGCAAGGAAGTGAGACCGGTACAAAATAATGCAGCAAAGAGGATTTCTGCTAACCTCTAAAGTACCGAGGACTGGGCATTTGCCACGAGGACAGTGAGGTTAACAGGACCGATGGTGTTTCGTGCACCGGAGTGGCTTTCCACGAGGAGCTGGTGTCTTGTGCTGAGATTATCCAGGAATGAAGAATTCGGCTCTGTTTTTCCTGATCTTTCAGTACAATTTTAGCAGGGCTAGAGTTGGGAAAAAGCAAGTGAGGCGGAGGGTTGGGGAGAGGCGGGTTCCCGTGTGGGGCGGCTGTCGGCAGAGCCCAGCTCCTGCTCTTGCAGGGCTGTGGGACCGAACACCGACACTTTGGAGGCGCACACCCGTCGGTGAGCGGTGTTAGTCCTGCTCCGTTGCTGCAAATTGAACAGCTTTGTCCCATCAGGGACATGCTTGAAGCTGGTACCTCACTCTGGTGCTTGGTCTTTGGCAGCACCGATCCTGCCCGTATAACCTGTTTGTAGCCGGGGTTAGGGGGGCTTGCGGGAGGGTGAGGCGTAGGTGATTTTATACCATCTTCCCTTTGCAATGCGGAGCATTTGGGCTTTAACTTTAGGTTATTAATATACGATGAGTCCAGATTTCCAACTGTAGCCTGGTTTTTCCGTACCATTAGTGTCCGCTTTGTGGTGAGTGGAGCACTTCACGTATCGTTAGTGTTTCTTTTCATCAGAATTTCCTGAATCCTGTCGTTCCCAGATTTTCGTCAGAATCTCCCAAATATTTCTAATGCCTAGATGGGTTCCTAGAAGGCTGGGCTCGATTGCCTCTCCTTAAAAGTGTGTCCCTCTTGCCACAGCCGTTCTAAAAAGTTGGTTTAGTCTTGTCTGTGAAGGCCTTGCTGCAAGGGCAGTGAGCAGACACGCGCCCCGCTGCAGCCAGCCGTCCTGGCTGACGCTTTCCAGTGCGGCCCCGAGCCTTGCCAAAGCTTGCTAGGTGGTTCCTGGGCTTCTGCCTCAGCTGGACTGGGGATGTTAATTTTTCGGAAGTCAATGATGTCGGGTCTCTCCATTCCTGGGAGCATAGTTTGGGTTAGGTCGCCGCTTGTGCTTGTGTATTGCTCTTTTATCTTAAAGTATTTAATACTCAGAACAAAGCTTACATAGAGCGAAAAAACAAACAAACACACAAAAAACCCCTGCGTGGGGTTTTGGGCTGCATAAGGTGCGCGCAAAGGAGCAAATAACACTCAGGTGCAATGCGTGCCTGAAGCCGTGGCGGGCCGGGGCAACCTGTGCGCGGAGCAGCCGGTGAAACCGGCCGGTCCCCGGGAGGGCACAGAGGGCGGGCAGCGGCCTCCTGGCAGCTGCCAAAGCCAGCGGGTCCCCCGGGAGGCTGCAGGGACGCTCCCGCGGGAGCACCTGGGGCGCTCGTCCGGGCCAGTGGGCGACCTGGGATCCCGGTGGCCACAGGATGGCCGCGTGGACCAGCCGGCAGCCTGCCTTCAAGAAGCGCGAGAGGCCCGTTGGAGAACGACTTTGTGAAGCGTTTTGTCAACCGCGTCACCTTTTAATGCGTACAGAAAAGTGTCCCCCATCAGCAAAGCCAGGAAAGGCTGCCGAAGCGTGCTGCGGCTGAGCGTCCATCGGCTTTGCCGGCACGGACGTCTTGTCTCAGGACCTGATAATCGCACAATAAAATCCTGGCCCCTGCTGAAAAGCAGGCCGGGTCGGGGGTGTATAGTAAAAACTGCTGTACGGTTCTCTTTTCATCTGCATTAGCTTTTGAGTTAGGCGAAGCAGATCACTCAGTCAGTCACAGTTTTATCTGATAGGAAAGCGAGAAGCCAGCGCTACTCCATCAAGGGATGGAGGAGAGTGGATTAGCTTTTCCCACCTGAAGGTGTACTGCAGCCCAACCAAACACTACCCAGTAAGTGATACAAAATAAACGTGAGCTGAATAAAGTCTGACAACTGTATTATGAGTTCACCTCAGTGAGATCTCCCAAATCCATTTTGGTGTGGACAGGTTTCTGAGCCGAACCAGCTCTCCTATAAGACTGCTGCTGATTCTACTCTTCTCCAAACTAGTACAAAACATCTAAGAAAGGTAAACGAAAAGAGACTGAACTGAAGCAGGAATGGGAAGACAGGGGTGGCAATTCATTAAGGCGTTACATATGTCAATGGGAAGGGGATTTTTGCCCCCAGTAACTTAAAACACGGTGTGAAAGGCATTCAGGTTTCACCCCGCAGAGTACCACCGCCTCTCGCACAGGCAGACCCTGACCTCCCTTAGTCTCCGTCCACCATGCCCTGAGCTGCCGGCCCTCCGGGCTCGCAGGGGAGCTCTGAGAAAGCAGCCATTACCCTGACAGTCCCTCCGGCTTCCCCTGCATCTTCTGCTTTCAGCTGCTAACGGAGACAGAGGAACAACTCCAAGAGTGGAGCCACCGGTTGTATTTTCCGCTGGCTGCAGTCGGAGCGTGTGTTTGTTTGTTTATCCCCTTCTCTCTCCGCTGGTGCATGATAGGTCTGCTCAGAAGGAGCATCTGTTCTTCATTTAGAGCCAGCATTAAGCTACTTTTGCAATGGGATTGATGGAGGCAGAAGGAGGTCAAATGATTTATCCCAGTTCAGAGGGAGTCCCACTAAATAGCTTGCCTGTAGCGCCTATCGATTATCGGTCCTCCTCCGTTCAGAGGAAATACGTGGATCAAAGGACGGAAATCAGCATGGTAGGGAACAGCCGTTCCCAGCTCTGTCCAGCCTCGGCTTTTCGGACAGGCGCTTACAAGGCTCTGTAATGAAAAATCCCAGAGAGGGCAGAAGGAGCGGTACGCTGTTAGAATTAGGCTACATCTCCATACGGATCAGACGCAAAGGAATCACAGCTGCACGCTGGATACTTCAAACAAAGCAACAAGGTTACTTGGACCAGAAACCCAGCGGCCCCTCCGGCTCCGGTGGACTGGCTGGGGGCTCTGCGCTCCTGCTGCGCCCTCCTGGTGCCACCCCCAACTCGGTGCCAGCCCTGCTCTTCAACGCTGCTCCTCTCTCTGGCGGAGCAGGGTTTGGATAGGTTATTAATCTGCATTCTTGTATTATTCTTCCCCAAACCAACTTTTTTTAAAAAAAAATTCCACTGCATTGCTGTATGCGCGGCTGCTTTGCTGTCTCACTGCGCAGTGACTCTGCGCTAGGCAGGGTGGTACGGCCGTGCACGCGCTCTAGAGGCAGGTGGGACAACCAAAAGCTTCCCCAGAGATACCCGTGTCCTAAGGAGGCGCAACAAACCATCAGCAGCCTCTAGACGCTGAGAAAGCGGGGAGGGGACCAAGAGCGCGAGCAGGCAAGGTCAAAGTAATAAATTGTGGTGGCATACTTCAGCAGTGGAAAATAACTTGGCCAGGCACCATGGGCAGCGATGGTTTCCTTGGGCCCTCGGTGCCTGCCCCAGGCAGACAGGCACCCTCCTCCCACGTTTGATGGGTAGCAGAAATGGGCACTGCCTAGTCGTTTTGTAGCCAAAGCTGCTCTTCCCCCTGTCTTCTGTCCCGGCTGATCTTTCTGTCCACCAAAACATGCATACTCTCCGATTCTCCCCCTTCTGAGGGCTTCCTTTTTCTCTGTTGGTTTTTTTTTTTTTTTTTCCCTTGTGTGCCACATCACTCTGTTTTAATCTCACGTCATGTCAAAGGAAGGTCTGTCATTTTTTGCAGCCGAACGTCTCTCCTTGGAGCCCGCAGACCAGTACCTGCTGCTCTGAGAGCAGCTTTGCCTGGTGAGGGCTGCGTGCCCCTTGTTCTGCGGGGCAGGGCTGCACCCACGCCCGGACCCCTGCCCTGGGGTCCGGCACTGAGCCCTCTCTGTGAGATCCCCTTGGGTAACCGAGCTGCACCGCGTAATTCTGAAGCAACATCATTAACTAGGCGGTGGAGCTCCTGCGTGGGCTAGTGCGGCCTCCTGAAAGCAAGCTGTATTTGCTGGAACAACGCAATATATGATGCTGTGATGGCTACGCTGATTCCCCTGCCCAGGCTGGTTGCTTCGCGGGGCCGTAGCTATCGCTGTGCGCCAGATCGGCCGGAGATGAGCTGGGCGCCGCAGCACGGCGCCCTGCTGCAGCATGTGGGCATTGCCTCACCTCGACCAGCGCGGAAAACGCAGCCGGCAAATTAGCAACAGTGGCCCATGGCCAAGTGAGCGTTGCTTCAGCGACATGGCTGTCTTCACCAGGTGAGGAGCACTCAGTTTTGACATTGGTATAATCCAGATAGATGGTCATAAGAATTGGAAAAATTCTGCTCGTGCCTCTTTTTTTTTTTTTTTTTTTTTTTTTTTTTTTTCCCCTTACCCAACTGAGAAAGCAGGAAGAGGGGAAAGAATTAACATGTCACTCCTTGGATTCCTCTAGGTGAGAAGCAACAGGCAGATGCAGAAGTTGGATGTTGCGTTTTACACGCGCTGGGACTGTGCTGCAGGGCAGCCCGCGCCCCACGAGCCCCGGCTCTCCGGGCTCCCACTGCGTGCGTCTAAATAGGCTGCTGGCAGTGTTAAAACTTACACGTACACGTGTGTGCACAGGCGTGTGTGCACATGCGCATGTGCATGCGATAGGCAGGACAAAGACTTTAAAATTTCAGCCTCAAGTTGATGGTATGATTATTATCTGGAATAAGTATGGCTGTCATCGCTGTTCCTCCATCCCTCCTCTTCCCAGCCCCTGAATTACCTTCTGTATACTGGAGTGGCAGCTTCTTAAATACTCTGTTTGAGGTCGTACTAACCTGTAACATTTTGATCCGGCTTTCGAACCGGTTCGGAAAGGTTTGCAGTGTTTGGATAGCTGCACTGAGGAGAGTGACCATGCTGTAAACCTCTGCTCTTCTGAGGGGTTCTGGTGTGACCTCTGTCTGCAAGGGCTGAGACGTTTCTGTGCTCAGGTCTCATCTCTGTCGATTATAACCAACACCTCTGCCAGTTATCCTGCAACACATCACGTGGGAGAGCTGCTGTGATCCACCCTGAACAAACGTGAGCTTGCGCTGCCCACAGAGATAATCATGTAAGAGCTGTGCTTCGTAATGACCCGACTTCTCCCAGCTTGGACCATCCAGGCTAGCCCGGTGTTGACACCCTTACCTGCCCACGGTGACAGAGGGAGGTTGGTGGTGAAGGGACGCACGAGGAGTGCAGAGCAAAGTTGCGCTATTAGTATAAAAATGCTCAAACAGCTGCGACTGCTGTCATGGAGAGCTGGGGGGGATATTATTGAAGTTCAGTATTTCGCATGAAGACAATTCATTGCAAACGTCTTACAGCTGAGCTGGGCACTTCTCCTCTGCTGGACTCTCTCCAGAAAAAAAGACCTGGTAAAGTATATGTGCTCCAACGATTTCTAATTTCAAGCAGCTTGGAGGCACCCTTAATGCAGTTTGGCTTGTGCTTACTGCTGTGGGAGCATGGGAAGACTGCGTGTCCACAGCCACGGTGACAAACCCGACTGGCAACATTTGATTGACTTCCATCAAAGCTGAGAAGAGGATGGAAGGAAAATGAGAGCCTGACGAATCTCTCCAGGTCTATGGTGAACACTGCTGAATGCGAGCTCGTTAGCCTTCCCAGGGAAACCTGGGTTTATCCAAATACTATGCTTCGTGGAGGCGTGAAAAACCAGATTTCACTGTAGTGCCCTGCTACGTGTCCCCCCCCGCTCCCCGGCTGTCCCTGCGCCAGGAGCTGCTGTCCTGTGCGGCCCCTCCAAGCTCTGCTGCAGGCAGGACCCACTCTTCACAACCAAAAACCTTCCAGCTGGTCTTGAGTTACTCAGACCTGGCTTTCTGGTTTTTTTTTCCTCACGTGTGTGAACAGGCCTCACGCTTGGAGCCTCCGGGCGTGAAGGCGGTATAAATGAAAGCATAAACATGGCTATTCTCATTAATAGATATGCCGAGTGCAGTGCGCTGCAACTTACGCGTTCCGGCTTTGAACGAGTGCGAGGAATTCATAGAATTCTCATAAATCTTGATCGTTTCACTTTCATTGGAAGGTTTTTATTATTCCTTTTTTAATTTTGTTTGCCTTTTTTTTTTTTCTCCCCATTAATCATTCTCTTGTTCAGAAGTTTCCTCTCTCCAGCGAGGGAGAATTAAAAAGCTCTGCTTGGCAGAGCCAGTGAACCGCACCAGCTGCATACTAACGAGGACGAGAACGGCTCTTGAGCAACGTCTGGGCAAAGAAGGGATGCAGCCACTCGATCCAGCATGTAGCCTTCAAGGAAAAAAACTGGATGCTCTTTGTCAGCAATGCAGCTATCCGAAGAAGTAACCTGGTCCCAACCTCTGTCTCACCGGCTTGGGGGAGACCATTGCGTGCATCATGACATTTGGCCATCTACGTCATGCTCCGGCTGCTGGAGTCCTGCAATTAACCGTATTTTTACATGTATGATCTACCCTTTGGCTAACCTGCTCACTTTTATAAGGTCCAGTACCTTGAAGCACTCTCTTGGTTAACCACACCAGGAAAAGCAGCGGTGGGGGGTGGGAGGAAGGGGGAATCAGAGGATCCTGTTGTGATGCTGGGAGCCAGCCAGGAGGAAGAGGACGAGTGGGGCAGGCCCTGAAGTAAGCTACAGAGGAGATGGGGCTGGAGTAAAACCGTGGGGTAAAGCTGTAAGAGTGCCAACGCAGCAGGTTTTGCTTTAAAGAGGCAACTTGCAGGGTTGTGTCTGAAAACACCATATTCATGAGTCTCAACTTTCATTATAAAACAGCCTTGGAGGAGAAAAGCCCCCCGAAGTGTGACCTGCTGGCCTGAATAGCCAAAATGTCAACACAAATAACGTTCCGTGACTTTATTTTTTAAAGCCAGCTGTCTCAGTATTAGGATCTGTGTCTGGAAAGAGGGATATCAGCAAATAGTTGTACTTATAAACCTGCTTTACTAGCACATACCCGGTAGCTTGTAGTCCCGGCGAAATGCTCGTCTTGTGAAAAACATCAAGGAAGGCGCATTCAGACTTGAGTCCTGCAGCAGCCCAGCGCCATCGTCCCTCGTGCTGGCGGGGCAACCCCCAAGGGTGGGAGCAAGGCTGTGAGGCAGCCCGCGGCCGGCCCCGGGGCAAGGACTGTGGTACCCCCACTCCCACCGCACCTCTCGGGGCCAGGAGAGTGTCCGCCCACTCCTAAATTACTGCCTCAGGGAGGTGAGGGCTGGCAGCGTGACGGGGCCTCATCCTGGCAGACGTCACAGGAGACGTTCACCGCGGAGGTCACGGAAGCTTTGCCTCCCCCCATCCTCCAAAAAGCAAACAAAAAAAAAAAAAAGAGCAGGTTTGGGCTATAAGCAGCGATGACCCCACAGCCTCTCACCACGAAGCGCATCACCGGTGAAGTGGCTTCGACGCGTCCGCTGTGCCCGCATTATGTGCCCTGATTATTTTCTTTTTAATAGTAGTTCGGTGGTTAATTACCTGAAGGTTGCAAGCTGAAGTCTTATTTTTCATACGTGACTTAGTAATTAAATTATCCCAGCTGCTATTACATAATGTAAGTAACAGCTACATGATTTTAAAAGAATAGTCAAATTTGGCAGACAGTTTAGAGTAATTTCATTTTATACTGGAGCCTAATGCTAAGAGATTGCACAGAAAGTAGAAGGCAGCTGCCTGGAATAGTTTGAAATTAGCGTGTGGTAACCAACAACTATTATTATTGTATTACTGCTTGTAATTCCCAAATGGAGAATTAAATTTCTCTAACAGATACAGTTTTTAACAAAAAAAACGAAAAAAAAAATTTTTTTCTTTTTCTGGCAAAGAAAACTCTTTTAGGAAATGATACTGTTGAATGTACATTTCCCAAGTGGGGGGAGGGGGGGAAAACCCCAAGCTTGCAAGGCTCCTTTGCACAGGGCTTCGGCTTGCCGCAGATGCCACTGCAGGATTGTCGGAGATTTCTTCTAAAGGGCTGGCAGAAAGGTAGATTTATTATTTAAAGATTAAAACAAGCTAATTAGCTTTTTGAGTTATAATACACATTTGCTGTAACTGCATTTAGCTTGGAATTTAGCATTCACTTGCCAAAAAATGAGATGTTCCCCCTCCCCCATGAACCGACGAGCCCGAGTGCTCCGTTTCTGCCTCTTAATGCACGTCTGACCAGGAACAGTACGGCGAATTCCAGGGCTGGTGACTAGGAACACAGGATCACATTTCTGCCTCTCGGAGCTTAATATTGGCCAGTAAATTTTTGACCTTAATTTTAACAGGCTTTTACTTCTGCGTATCAGTTTACATGGGAAGGCTGGCTCAGGCACGGGGACCCGGCACAAACCTGGTCTCCCAGCCAGACCTAAAAGTAACTCAAACAATCAATGCCGCTTTAATTTGAAATGCTTGATGACTAATCTCTTGTTTTCTTTAATTAATGATCTACAGTTAATCATTATGAATGGTAAATAGCCTATTTCAGCATTGATAGCAAGATTTCCTATGGGAAAATCTTCCCCTATAGCTTTGATTTAAATATGCATTTTCACATCGCACTTACCAAATCCTTACCTTTATGCTATTGCATGATTACAGGTCCATTAACTAATCACATTTGACAACTTGTTTATTGAAGGGAGCAACTATTTTACATCTCTTGCCTGGGAAAGAAAATACTCTATCAAACAATTATTCAGCAGCTGCAATCATGGAGCACTGAATTAATTGCTTTGAAGATCTCAGTCAAGAAGATCTTGATAAAAATCAAAGAAAATGTTGTTTGACAGAATGCACGAATGAGAGCGCCAGAAGGGACTCCGGCTCGGTAAGCTGCAGCCCGGCTCCGGGGAGCACTCGATGAGGATCGCACCTCGAAACGCCGGACTGCAACAGAGGCGGCGGCCGTGGAAAAGCTCGTTTGCTTGTTTGTTCTTTTAAGCTGTAGTTTCTCAAAACCAGAACATGCACGTATAATTTGATTATAGGATCAGGGTGCTGCTAAAAGGGCGAACAAACCTGAGCGCGATCAGGTCTGTAAAGGCTGACACATGAGTATTTCATACATGTAACCTCTGTGGTTGGCTTCTCCTGCCATACAAATAATTAACCCAGAGGGTATTGTGAGGCTTAATGATTATAAAGCACTTCAAGACATTTATCCCAAAAGCAGCTGCTGCGATTGCACTGGCGTGGGTTAAAAAGCAGAGCAAGCAAGCGGGCGCCTCGGCTCTGGACCTGGCTGGGCAAAGGCAGCAGCGCCGGCGCCGTTCCCTCTCTGCCGTGCGTCCATCCCTCTCTGCTGTGCGTCCAGGGCGGCGTCAGGAGCGTTTGGCATCGCGCGCGTGCATATCGGTGCTTCGCTGGGACGAGAGCGTTGTGGGAAATGGTGGGATCGCTGCTGAAGCTTGGCGCAGGTACTGAAGACATCAATTGGAAAGGAGTTTCTGACCTCTCCTCAGCACCTTTGTCCGCGGGGCATTCACCGGCGTGACTGCTGCTCCTTCAACAGCACGAGGAGAATCACAGTGTCTCACGTGAGAGACTCTGCTCCACGGACAAGTCACGGCCTGCAACGCGCTGGCCGAACACGAGGCCGTGCTTCCTTCTTTCAGCGGCTGTACCTCGTGTGCTTTGCAAGCCAACCGAGGTGAAATAAGTTTCTGACAGATAAGACTAACTCCTACAGTGACACTGAAAGGGAAGGAGAGCGCAAAGGTTCAAACCCCTCTGTTGTAAGGGGCTTCAAAAGTGAAGGACGAGGACTAAACAATATCATCTCTGAATACGATGTCACGACAGAAGGCTAAAAAAGTTGCCCAGTAAGCTGAAGGGTAGTGATAACATCAGGCGGCTTTGCAGAAAACAACCTAATTCAGCTTCCGTGGGTCACATAAAACCCCTAACACACTCAGCTTTACAAAACTGCCCTGTTCTTTCATTAAAAATATCTTTGTTAGCACCGTCTCTCTAGAAACAGGGAGAACTTGAATTCTTTTCCCTTTCCTGCATCCCCCCAGCTCAGAAGAGTCTGCGAGGATGACGGTATTTAGGTCACAGTCATGAAACGCACCGTTTTGCCAAATCCAGCACCACTAAGGACTAATGCCTCAAAGAGCGTGATGGAAACTACCGTCACGACTGTCCCTATTTATAGGTGAGGAGCTGAGCAGCTGTGACCCCTGCATCGGCTCTTGTTTAATACAGGAGAGAGCCCAAACTGAATTTATACTCTTGTAACTAGCTACCCTGATTCAAATAATTGTTTCTGCAGTAACCCCTTGGCTCCCTTTAATGCTTCAATAAGAGACAGATGGAGCCTAACTAAATAATTGGCTCTATCTTTTCCTCTTTTTTTTGCAGGTATGGTTGACAGCATTTGCCCTGCCGAAGGAAACATGTAGAAAAAGGCAAGTAAACAAACTGTTGCCAGAGTTTGTATTAATCACTCTAACAAGCTGTAGAGTAGCAGAAGACGGGTATGTTCTGGTTTATCTTTATGAAAAATGTAAATAGCGGGTTACGCATTAATGCTTGAAAATCACTAACTTCACTTGCCAAGGAATTATACAATTATTTTAAATGGATAAATGGAAAAGTGTGCATCGGTCTGTAGGCTTAACTGGCTATTGCATGAGCTGGGATAAACCCAAGTTAGCCCCAAGACAGCAGACCATTCTTTACTGAAGGATAACGATCAAGCAAAAATTTAAGAAACTTTCTAAGGAGGTCATGAGTAAAATGTGATGTATTATTAGACACACAAATGAACTCTTGTTAAAATAATAAAAAAATGCTGATATAGTAAAGGCATGGTATAGTAAATCCAATCTGACCTGAAGCTGTGTGTGGAATACCATTATTAGGATTTGTCCTTAACAAAAAGCTTTCCCGTAACTTAACAAAATTCAAGTGAGACTCTCTTAACTTCCAGCATTTGAAGAGCTAGTCTGCCCCACGTCATTTCAAATGGCCCATGCCACGAGATAAAGCTACGCCAGTGAGAAGAGCAGCCTTGTCCTCCGCGTTCAGTCGGTAAGTCTGGGCTCGGGAGAAAGAAAGGCAAAGTTGCTACAGGCCCTCAGTGTTCATACAAGCCAAGTACATGGGCTAAGAATCTGGCAGCTCAGTACTTCAACAATTGTGACTCGACTCCCGCTGATACACCCGCGACACGAGGTCAGTTAAATTGCTCTGTTCATTTTAAAAGCTCTCCACCCTTGCGTACAGACATGAGGGACAGAAGAGTGATGATCGCTCAAAAACCAAAGTAAGTGAAGCAGCTGCTGCCATCTGAAAAACAAACGCTGTGTGGACGAAGCAGCTTACCTGTGCCAGCTACGCATCCGCAATGTTTTTTTCCTGCTGTTGAGAAATTTGTAAGTCAGATGTTAAGCTCACCATAACAGTGCTAGGCTCTTCTCTTCTTTCCTAAGGGGCATCTTTATTTAAGCACAGACCATTCTGGCCACAAAGCGATGGAAACATTTTTATTTGTTTTTCGCTAATGCAGAATGAGCAGCTAAAATGGAGACAAGACTAATGAACATCATATGTTCTTGTAAATCAAGAGTACCCCTGAGCTAGGGGTATGTGTTCAGCTCTGGGCACCCAGCTCAAGAAAGGTATCGTCAAAATACACGTGGGATTTTGAAATAGACACTAATTAGAAAATGGAAAATACAATTCAAAGAAAGATGGAAAAGACTGGGACCGTTTGCCTTCAGGGTGAAAAAATTTAAGCAAAGATATCTGTATTTTGATGCCACCTTTATAGCCAGTGACAAAAAGAGGAAGGTGACGGATGATTACGGACTCTTTCCCTCTTAGCAAAAGAAAATACACAAATTTTGAAGTTTGGAAAGAAAACTCTTGTGGCATATCATCAAACTGCAAGTTCTATGAGGCAACAGCGATGCCAGAATTTCAGTAAATTAAAAAAATACAGTTTCTTACTTTTAACTGCCACTGTGAATTCATGTCCAGACACGGACATGCAGTGGAACTTTGACAGGATAAAAGGCTTCCCACGTCTGCCTATAAAAGAGCCTGCGATTACTGAGGGCCAGGAAGCAGCTGTCTGGGCATGAAACACAACTCCGCAACTTCCTTCTGCAGGTATTCCTGCATCACCCTCTGACACAGGCGACACTGGACAACCTCCGGAAAAAAACGCTCAGGTGAGACTGTATCTTATAAATTACATTCTTTTGCAACTATTTTGGAAGAAGTTTATAGAAATGTGAAGAAAAGCCTTAACAGAATAAAAGACACTTCACTATAATTTTTCTCCCTTTGGGGAGGTAGGTAAAGAACATCTAGAAAGCTACCTTAATATAAAAAACTTGGAAGATTTTTCTTCCCCGTGAAAAGCAATTTATTTCGATGTCTCGCAAACAGACGTTTCTGTGAATATGTAATACCCATACGGAAAGATTGCAGTATAACCATTTGCTAATGGTTATCTGAAGAGATCATCATACCTTACTTTACTACGATCCCTTAAAGCAAACTGCAGCAACTTTAGCTGCAGCATGATTTTCATTACATGACTCAGCTGCATTGGCTTGCCTTGCAATTATCAATCACACTTTGGTTTTTTCATGGACTCTTAAATCAGTCAAATATTCTAGAAGTAAAGTGTCTAACAATTCCCTCTACGTTTATTACCGTTCTTTTACGACAACTGGGCCAAAAGAACGCTTTACTTGAGTGGCACAGTCAGCTTTAAATCGGCAGCGCTACACCGAGCTCTAACTGGTGAGGCCAACAGGAGTTCCCCTTCAGCACAAGGCTGCCTATGAAAGAAAAAAATTAATGGATGGTATTAGTAGCGTCAGTGGCTCGTTTATGAAGTCGCCTTACTAAGCAGTCAGAATGATGTAAGTCTGCTTCATGACACGTCTTCTTGCAAGACTAAGAGAGAAGTAAGATAGCACCTAAACGAAAACGTTTAGGCACAGTTGCGGACACAAGGTGCACCTCAGACAACGTTTCTAACTTTACATATTCACACAGAGATCTGTTGGATGTATTGGACAACTAGTTGAGCCATCAACGCTAGCTGCCAAATGTTTTTTTTCTCCCTTCCTCCAGTTCAGAAAACTGAGGCCAGTACTGTTTGTGCTACTGTCAGTATGAGCCCGGAGGGTACATTCAACAGGCCCAGCAGAAAAGTAGCGACCCGTAAGTTCCCTGATTTTATAGCAGCCATCACCCATGGTTTATAAACTGGAGTAAAGTTTAATGTAGTTCCGGACTGAAGAAAATTACACCAAAACCCTTTTACTCTAGAAATGTTTTTAATTTCACTTGCATGTTTTAACAGAAATACAATATGTTAGCAGCAAAAAAAATTTCTGTTCTAACATTTCACAACACATTAGTGTCCACATTTGCATTTTTCTATTAAGGCAATCTACACGAATTACAAATCAACTCTGAATACTAGGACAGTATTTCCAAATACGTACAAACCACCGTAAAAAACTATTAATATAATTACCATAGAATAAAAAAAAAAAAAAAAATCACAATACTAGTAAAAATGTAAACATTTTAAGCTAATGTCTTTAAAAATCGCAAAAGGTACCGTCTACCATTCCAAGATCAAGTGAACCCCTGAAGACATCAGGTATAATATAAAAAGTTACTAAATTAAGTCTTTGTTCAGTCAATATTTCAAAAGTTGCTCACGTTCTGTGAAATTTATATTCAAGTTTGGACTTGCTATCAAGTTGTACTTCCTAAGAGAAGGGTTCAGGTTGACTATTGTCTCTGCCCGACTTCAAGGCGGCAATCCCACTACTTAACTCTGCTTTTAAGCAGCAATTAATTCATTCCAGCAGCAAACAAGCAGGTACAATTTTCAGAGCGGGCCTGACATGTTCCTCAGAGAAGTACCGAATCACACGTGTAGCTCAGCAGCAGCAGCAGATGCCACCAAGGTCTTCACTGTGCTACGCTGGGCGCAGTGTCTCTGAACACATACTGGTTTTCCACGGACTCCACTGCCAGGCAGCAGCACGCTGACTTGCCTGCACAAATGCGAACACGGGGCGACGGGACGCGAGGGCTGGGAGAATCCACAGGCCTTCCTGCTGTCTTCCAAGCTGCAGGCTGGCTAATGTCACCTGTGCCTCGGTGAAATATTTCCTATTTCGGCATTGTTTGTAGATGCTAATCAAATGATTTTTGCTTTTTGATCACTGGTATTTTGAGTCATGCAATTAAAGCACCCTCATGATTGAATGCAACTGATAAGATGGCAGCCTGCTCCTTACGGGCCGTGGTGGAAACCGTTTAACTGCTGCTCCTGGGCACTGGAAGAGAATGTAGCCATTCAGCCGTCTACCTCTCTGCCTCTAGACTCCCCCTCACCTCCACTTTGAAGGACGAAAGCTAACAGTTCCCCAGCCCCACACACCACCAACAGACGGGCTTCAGCGACCGCCTTGGGCCACGTCCTTAAAACCAGTGCAAAGTCTAAAACGTCACTGCGATGTAACTGGCTTCCTCCTATTAGAGTGCTTGGGTACAAGCAATTTATTGGTCTTAATTCCTGTTTTGAATATTCATCCTCGTTACAGTCAGGAAAACTTGAGGGGAAAAAAAAAACCAAAGGAAGAGTTCTAATTTCTGAACAAGCCTATGCAATGATAAGTAATAAAGTAATAAGTAATAAAGTCATAAAGTATTACAATTTGTTGCTATATGGAAAAGCCAAAAAATGGCAATTTTCCTCACAGATATATCTTCTAATTATACTCCTAAAATTGTGCTGGTTTTATTACTAATATTTATGTTCTCTTGCGCAGACAAAAGCTGAGTACAAATGTATTTCCTACAACTGACTTTGCTGGTAGCCTACAGTTTTTATCAGTTACACCAGCTTGCTTAACAGAAGATGCAAAGGCAATAATAAACGGCAATACAGAAGGGGGGAAAAGCAGCCCCCACTAAGTCAGTAACAATAAATACTAAAACTTGAAGTCAACTGATGTTCCATAATAGGGATTATATAGTGGTTGTTTAAAATAACAGAACTTACATTTGGTAGCAGAAGCCTTTCCAGCTGTAGGAGGCTAAATGTGCAATTAGTTAAACAAGTTGCAACACTGCCGTGACGTTTCCCAGGACCATAAGAACAACAGTGTTGTTCTGAAGCAGGATGATCAGGGTAATTAATGGCCTCGTTTGCTTAGTGGTGATCAGGGCAATATAGTGAGCTGGCTCATATGAGTCTAATTTAATAATAGATATAAAACATTGATCAACACAGCTTCATGGAGAATAGGTCTTGAACAACAGGTTGCATTTTATTCTTTGATATAGTAAGCTCAGCTTGTAAAGACACCTGCACCGAGGTGTTACCTGTAAGAACCCTAAGTCACCTACTGAAAACCAGATGAACATGTCATTTTCTTTAAAATATCAGTACTAGATCAAATCAATATAGAATGTTATGTTGAAGACAGAAAACTAATTTCAAAATGCAGTATTAATAGGGAATCAGCAAGAAGTATAGTTGTTTTCCATCTCATTCAATTTTTTAAAGGCTCTGGGAAAAAAGGGACACACACTTAATGGCCTGTTTGCTTTTCCCCACCCCCTACCCATGTCACTGATGTAATAAAAACTTATCACCTCTCTCTACAAACCTTGCCTTGCATTCAATTTTAAAAATCAATGATCTGGAAGAAACTGTAAAAATCACTTGCAATAAATTTGCAAAGGACATGCAGACTGCTGGAGCAGTAAAGAATGAGGACAGGTCACTTATACAGAGCAATCTGGATCACTTCATGAGCAGTATTTTAATGCTGGTAAAATACAGTGTATATTTCTAAGAAAAAATAAGGTAGGATAGTAAGAGGATGATGTACCGCATTCTTGAAAAAGCCTCTGAAGAGGACCTGAGCCATCAAAGTCAGCATCCATGGCAATGCTTCCGCAAAAAAAGGATAACACAATTTTTGAGGAAAGAGGGGAAGGAGATATTAATCAGAGTAAGAGGATCACATTATGTCTCTATATAGTCCTGATGGATCGCTATTGACATGTGGCATCCAATTCAGATGTCACGCTTAAAAATATTTCAATACATGGGAAGCACAGAGAAGAACATGAAGATTAATTAGTCTTGGATAACAGTCATTGCCATAAGAAAGTTAAGGAATTCAGTACATCTCATCAGAGAAAAGGTTAAAAGGGACATAATCATGATTTATAACTACACACAAGCAATTAGAAAAGCTGATACTACAGAGATCAATATAAGCAATCAAATGCATAAAAAGACCAAAATAACTTAAGGTGGAGCTAGAAATGCAAATAGAAAATCAAGTGAAAGATGTACCTGGCGTAATTAACTATTGCAACAGGAGGTATGAGTGAATACTCATCACTTGAAGACTTTAAATTAATATTAAATGCCTTCCTAAAATATGTACGTTCAGCTCAAAACAAAGCCACTGAACTTAACAGAGAAACTGCTCGTTGAAATTCAATGGCCTGCTGAATTTAAAAATAAATCCTCATTATGGTGCCTTCTTGCCTTATAAATATATAAGATTTATTTTGACATGTTACAACTAAATGGAAGGGGGTTACCAAGAAAAAGGTATCCTTTCTTTCCAGAGCACAGTAACGTTTAAGGCTAGATGTAAAGCTAAATAAACTGCAGCTGCATTTTGGAAAATATGCTTCCCCCCCGCCCCCATTTATTTTTCCTGTTTCTTGTTCAGAGTTGCACAGTCCACTTAGTCGACTGTGTCTGATTTACATAATCATGTAGTTATTCTTCAGTTTTTCTGTTCCTATTTATAAACCATTCACAAACCATCCACTTAAGGAACAGCATGATTTATTGTAAGAATGATTATGGTTGTTTCAAGGGAAAATGGAATGTGATTAAATGAAGAATGAACAACGACATTCTAGAAGCAAAGGGCTCTAATCCTGCGAAAGGATTTGTAAATGAAACCTGCCTCTCAAACCCCATCCCAAATAGCCAATGAACTACCGAGGGAATTCAGCAGGTACCTTTACAGCTGTGCAGCCAAGAGCTTAGGAGAAGACAGAAAACAGATAAAACAAACAAACCAACTATGCACACACAATATCTTCTGGAGAAATGGTAAAGCTCCCAAAGCCATCTGCACTTTAGGATTAAAAAAAATAATTGATGAACTGTACATATACAGTTGCTGCTACGATTCTCTCAACACAGGTCTGAACACCAAGGCTCTAGAGGGAGATCTGCAAGCAGACCTTTGCTCTTGGGTAAGTTCCAGCATCTGAGATAAATGCATCAACCAGGCTAAGGGCTGGATATTTAAGCTGTGGATCCAGGAGAACAGAAACTTTTCCGTATGCAATAGATGTTTTGCAGGTGCCACAGGAACCCTAATAACCCATGCTTCTTACAAAAATGGTGAACAGTCTGACGGAGGAATATCAAAGTTCAATATTTTCACCTGAAGTACTTATTCTCTGCTATTTCAGAAAGAACGAGTGGCGAAAAAGACCTTATTTGTTTACCAGTAACACTGCCATCTTTACAACACAGCTACCCACCAGGAACAGCTGAGAAGCTCCACAAAGGAGAAGCTATGCTACAGAGCCCTGTTCGTCAGGAAAAAACACCATAAAAATGAAATCCTGAATAGGTGTTCACGCGCAGCACTGCTTTTACGTGTTCGTGTTAGTCCGAAATAAGCAGCAGCGATGGATCGCATTCTTGCTCACGCACAGATAATCCTGGTCCATTCGGACAGTGCATGCGCCAGCAAGCACTTAGGAGATCCCACGCTAAATTGATAGAACTGCTTCAGAAATTCATAGAGTTACAGAGCCGTTGAGACAAGCACAATAACTTTTCATAGTACATTATCTTATAAGCAGTTGTTCCCAAACAGTGAGGGAGAGGTAAGAATATTTTAGGTGAAGCCAAGCATGGAGCCCAAGAAAATCAGCTTTGCAAGATCTGCGCTGAATGTGCGTGAAAATCCCACTTGAACAAGTCTGAGGAGCTGCAGATGGGCTAAGCTGAGGGAATGGTAGAAGGCAATGGTAACATCCCTGCTGCAGGGACACTGAGTTACTCTGAACGCTGCAGGTTTTTCAAGGGGAAAGTACTGAACCGCTCTTTCCAGAAGTGGCACCGTTATTTCAGATAAAGCTAACTCTCCCTGTTACTAGTGCAATTATTTAGGTGTTAGTGATAATGAGCACAGCTGAGACTGCAGCTAGTAGTAATGCATGGGCTAAAGGGGGGGGGGGGGAAGCAAGTTTAGCCTCAATACTTATAAGCTATATGCTAAAATCTATTTTTACTCAAGAGTTATAGTAGAAGGCTGAGAAACCTAAAACTCCGGGGACTCTTCAAAGTTAATTACGATGTCTACGGCTGCAACCATGATCTAGGGTCTAGCATTTCCGTGAGGCATTTCTGTCTGGGGGTTGGTACTGGTTTGGTTTCAGACTCGGTCTTCTTAACCAATGAAATGGGATTCCCGTAGCCAGCTAAACTGCTTTTTCTACAAGGACCAATTTTGCGAGAAGCAGCAATGGGTGTCTGCAACTGCTGCATCTTCGTAGATAACACTGAATCAAAGGAAGAACTACTAGCAGCTGTGTGGTCAGACTTCTCCCAGTTTTCCTTGCCCAAGTGCTCTGTGGTCACCTGTGCTTTTGCACTGTATGGTGACTTATCAGAGGGTGGAGGTGGAGCTCTTCTTTTCTTTCCCCTGCTATCATCAGGACTCGTAGTATCTCTTTTTGGGCCCAGATGCATGTTTTTCTGAACAACCATCTCATGAGACCCATCAAAGAGTGAAGCCCATAGGGAAGATGCAGACTCTTTTTGCTGGCCAAGCAGGAACTCACCATCACTCTCTTCGATTTTTCTTTGTATGATATGAGCTAAGCCCTCATGTTTCACTGGAGAATCAATGCCTGTAATTTTAAGGGACGGCAAATTAACTCAGATTAAAACACTACCAATGATTTTACTGCTACCTATTTCATTACGACTATTCAGAATACAAAACTGTATTAACTATGTCTCCTCAAGTCTAGACTACTATTAACAGCATAATGGATGAAATGGAAAAGATTACATACGCTTTCAAAGAGAGAACTGAGGTGACAGGAGGAAACTGTTTTTGTGACAGCTGGCATTAATATTTCTTTCCAAGTAAAAGTAGAAAAAATAATGTACTACTAGGAAACTTATGTGTATTAGATATTAAACATATTTTGTTGTACAGTGCTTTGAAAATTTCGTTTCGCAGAAGGCCCATGAAAATGTCTATGACTAAATGTTCTTGTGCTTCCAGCCTGCAGAAAATGGGACATCTTTACATATATCATTTTTCTTTATGTGCTTTAAGACTGTCTTGCCCCATTTCTTATCCCTCATATTGAGTTTTCTAGGTATACTGCAGTAACACTAGCCTCAAACAGCAGCAATATCTTTTCCATTGCAGGCCACACATTAATGATTTTCAACACATTTTTAAACACGGGGCTTTACCTACGAATACTATAAATAAGCAGGAAAAAAACCCCTGGTATATTAAGAATGAAACAGAGTTTGTGTTCTGCTCCTCACTGATGTACTTGAGTATCAGTAGAATTATGCTACTGTGTTACCTTCATAAAACTTCTATATAGTTGATTTACTGCCTTTCTGCTCTGCATTCATAGCTTAGATAGGACTCTCTTGACTGTTCAGTGCTCTGATGCACGGTAACTCAATGACCCACGTGGCATTTTGAGCATCTTCACAGTTCCAATCTCAAGCAGCAAGCTGTCAGACATTTATAGTAGTACAGTGCGTCTCAGCCAATACTGCATTGGATCCATTAAAACAAAGTGACCTACTTTTTCTAGTCTGTAAATATTATTTCTGTAATGAAACTATTAAAATAATCCTGCTGCATACCATTTTGCTCTGTAAAAATACAAGTCTCAAATACATTCTAGCTAGATTTTCCAAGCACATATTTCAACATCATTACCAAAGACCAAACAATTAGGTAAGTTATGTTAGGTAAGCCTTTAAATAGCTTTGAGAACAGCGAATTAATTTCATGCAACTAGTTAAAGACATTATTGGTTTGCAGACTGGACGGACTATTTTACCTTCACATTTCCTGAGCTTTATACTACTCTTAGGATGAGTGTCTATTTCTAGCGACAGCTTTTTTGAATGCATTCAGGGGTCCTCAGTTACAGTTCAGATTGCAGATTTTTTGGCCCAAGGTATAAAAATGTATTCGTTATTTGTGCTATTATAAATTCAAATTTAATACGAACTCCTTGGTATGCAATTATGTTGCTCTTTCATTGTCTGAATTGTCCTTGAAAAACTCGATGTTACAACATCAACACCAGAAGCCATCTGAACACAGACAATGTTGTTTCTGTTACCCTGCAACTTGAAAAGACAAATCCCACTTACTCATATCGTGGTAGACGGAGGTCGCTTCTTTTGTCAAGAACAAAGGTGGTTTCCGTGGTGACATAATCTCAATTTTCATAAGTTCTTCACAACAATGTTTCCACTGGCCTGAGAGAGAAAAGAGAACAATGACTGGAACTTAAACACTTCAGCTTTAAAAAAAAAAAATTGAAGTTATTAGGCTGTGTTAGGAAACTATCTCCAAAGCAATGCTGAACAGTAAGCATTTACTTTTGTTTAGCAGGAATGCTCAGGATGCATTTGTATTTTCAACTCTGTACTCATTCTCTTAGCACAAACATCATAAACTACTACTTTTAATTTAAGCATCCCAGCAGTACTGTTACACTATGAAGATTAAATATCATAATTTGCCTTCAAATCCCCAAACACATTATAAATTCATCAGAAAAAGAAACAAAAAAACCCCAAAATAATAATTTAAGCTTAGGGAAGCTTCATGAAGTTACCCAGGTCAACCTCCAATATAGGGCAAGCTGGATGTTACACAACTACGTTACAATGTTATAGTAAGGGAACGTTCTGTCTTTAACAGAGGATAACTTGCCTTTTATCCCTTAGCAGACAAGGAAACCTTTTTCTATTAATAGATTTTGACCTTAAGGAAAACAAGACACAGTAAAATTACTTTGTTCATACCAATCATTCCAAGTTTTCTGAGCACATTAATTTTAAGAGAATTTTAGAACCAGGGAAGAAAAAAAGGCATTTAAATGCCAAGTGACCCATTTTTTCTGAACCTAAGGAAAACGTCTCAAAAAAATCCATGGGTATTCTATCTATAATGAATAAGAAGTAGTTCTTTTACCCTACTCTACAGCTAATTTAAAGAGGATGCCCTAGTTTTTGCTTGGTGTGTTTCTTTAATTGATAGAGCCTTTTCTCATTGTAAATCAGAGCTAGAAAGGACTAGAAATATGAACTACAATACCAAGTTTCCACAATCTTAATTCACCAATTTTATTGGTGTGGCCTCTGACTAAAGACTGTGATTTCATTAATCGACCTGGTTCTCTTTCTGACCTGATAAAAATGACTATCAGGAACCAACTATACCTTGTCAACGACAGCATAATAACTGACAGTTGTTCTCTACTCTTAATAAACCTGGGAGTCAAACTACTAAAGCAGAGGAAAAAGACAAGGACAAATTAATCTGAATAATTCTTATAATAAATATTTGGTGTTAAACAAGCAACACAATATACTACTTCAATACCGTTTCACTGTTTTACACCAACAAATGAGTTTCTTCTCTCGTGTAAGAACAGCGGTGCTCCAGAAGTTAGCCAAAGGATCAGGGTATCAATTTATCATCTCATTTACATCATCTGTTACAAAGCCTCAGGTACAGCTTTTACCAGGTTCAAGTGAGCAGCGTGTATTTGCATGACTGGATTGGAGTGCGGCCAGGTGAGCATATTCCCGTGTGACAAGGGGTACCAAAACCTTAGAATTACCAACATAATCAAGTAATCCCTATTGCAACAAATTGCAATTTAAGTCATCCATAATACTGCTGAGCAAGGAAATCCCCTATACATGTGCCTGCTTGCATGGGCTGGCTGAATCTGCATCCTAGCCAAGGCCCCAGATGAATCCAGCATCCTCACCACTTCCCGCTAAGGCTTCCATGCCCAAAGGTTTCATACTTGCAGAATCTCACAAAACCAACACACCACTGGCAGGATGCCCAGGCAGAGGTGGACTCTTCCCGCTCCAGTGGAGGAAGAGATTGCAAGAATTTAGCAGTCCTTAAAAAAAAAAATTATCTAGAACACTGCTAAAAGAAACCAAGTTCTTTTGAGACTGATGGACATATTCTGCTTCTGGTTTCCTGCAAAAACCCAGACTGAACACGTGGACTTTGGTTTAGTCAAATATTTGCCTTCCAACGGCTTAGTCCACCACCCAATATTATCCCACAGAACATTTTTCTTCTCATCGTTGCAAACAAAGGCTTATGAGGCAATTTCAATTCAAATTGTTCAAAGATCCCCTTGACGTTACATAACACCCCACTTGGAGGGCACGCTGCCAGCACCGCCTGCTTACTTACTCAGATCATAAAAGTGCTGCCAGAAAGCCTCCATCCACTTGTGGAGTTCGTCCCTACTGTCAGTAGCAAAAAGTTGAGTCACGGCCTCTCCAGACACGGGGTTGATAACAGAGAAGTTATTAGTTCTTCTCTTGGAGTCCTTATCCACAGCTCGAATTCTGGTTTCCTAGGAACGACAAACTGCGGTAATGAGTTATTGCTTCAGCTGCACGCCGGTATCCCCTTATGGCCAATGACAGTGCAAGGGAGGTATCATTTGGCTTTTTACCTAATCCAGATTAATTTCCAATTAAAAAAAAAAGAAAAAAAAAAAAGGAACTAATGTCAGGAACCGCTTATAAAAATATACTCTCATAGAACTATTAAAATGGCATAAAATATGAAAAATAAGGGAACGGAGCACAATTTTTGCAGTTTAGTTGCGAATTATAGAATGCACGTTCTATGTTTCCCCTCCTTCTGCCTTCACCAGCTCACCTCACACTGCTCATTCTTCTCCACAGTAGTTTAGTGAATAATCTAAAATAACAGCAAGCAGCTCCTTTTCTCTGAACTCTTCAGCTGGACAACCACATTGTTGCAGCTACTATTTAGGTCTCCTACCGTACTTCTGTGGGCCACTGTTTATGCAATGTATTCTAAACTTGTATCTATTTTATGTTCATCTTAGTGAATCACCACATTCAGGGCTAACACTGTAGTGACAGGAAATTTAAGAAGAAACTCATCTAGTGCACGTTTAAAGAAGCATTTGTAGCAGTTACCCGTACAGTTCTGCCAGAACAAATTTCCAGCATGAAAAAACATTTTGCTCCGATATAAAAAAAATCCGATTTGTCATTTAAAAATAGACATTTTAGTTTTGCCTTAATTAGGGAGAGCTACATAGAAACAATTAAAAATATGTATGAGAAGTATATCACAAGTCTGTCAAATTTCTTCAGCTGAACGGTAGAAAGGCTCTCAGATTACACAGCAGCACCGTTACAGCCAAGGTTTCCCCTTCTGTTCGGGGACGTAGTTCAATTGATTTTTATCATCTAGACTAGATCCAGTGGTATTTTCATAGTATCTAGTTTCTTTGTTATGGCATTACTACAATAAGAAAAAAAAAAAAAGCGCACTTACCCCTAAATGTCAAAAAAATTTCATGTGTAAAAAAGATTTCAGTAAAAAAGGCTGATAAAACACAACTGAAAAAATTTCCAGAACACAACTGGTCAACATTGCTGCTCATCACAACATGATGAAGAAATTAAAATAATTAACATTACTTTATTTGCAAAAGCAAAAGCAGCAACCCTGGGTATATCTTTGCACATGCAATTCAATCTGACTGAACAAGCAATGGCCTATTACAACACTGCTCTTAAAAGGATTTTTGGCATACGCAGAAGAGCAGCCTAATCCCAAATCCTGACGGGACGATGAGTTTCGGTGCCAGGGAGACAGCCAGCGCCCTGCAGCTGGCCAGCCCCGGAGCCTGGCAGGACAGGAGGCCGCCTAAGGAACGTTAAGACCACGCAGCACCCTCCTGCTGCACAAGGGTGTCCCCCGGCACAGGGAGCACCCCAGGTTTTGAAGGAAGCCAACAACCACGGCCAGGGTTGTGTTTGAAGGTCTCCTGTCTGGATGGACAGCGAATCTGACCACAAAGGTGGCCTCGGGGCAATCCTCAAAGTACACTGGGGACAGATCAACCATGTTCCTTTTTTACACAGTTCAACCAAATGTCAAACATCTGCTGAAGATGTTAAACATACACCTACAGAAATTAAGTGTACGCATGGGCTCCCATGGGGATAAGCCTAGTTCTGATACTCAGAAAAACAAAAATTATTCTACAGAACGTTCCCCAGATTTTAAATGCATTACTGAAGTAACCATTTGAAATACCAACAGCTGCTTGTAGCATATCTGATAGATATGCTCATTTAAATTCTTCTGTCTAAAAATAGGAGATGAAGTAATTCATCCATAAGTGCTCTATATCCCATTAACTCAGGTAACCATAGATACCAGCAAAAAAATTAAATCAAATAGATTAACATTTGACAGGTAAGAACTTCAAGCATACCATACACACAAGCTTATTTAATGATGTTTGCTGCAGGTTTTATCCCACAACTATGGTATTATTCAAAGGAGATAAATCCTCAAGCAACAATCTATATCTGATGCTTGAATATTTAAGGTGTGATACAAGATGCCATTACAGTAACAGGCTGAGGAATTTACCAAGCTTGGGCGAATTACACTACATGCCCAGTTCCACTTAACCAAAAAAAAAACCAACCAAAAACCCAAACCCTAAAACAAAACAAATTTAAAAAAACCTAACCATCAAATAAAAGAAGCCAAAAAATCCCCAACCCCAAAACAACAACAACAAAAGTGTCTTAAGGTACCATGTTATAATGATGCTCAACCTTTCCCAGTCTTATAGACAACTGAACCAACTCTGCTATGGCTATTGTAAAGACCAGAACAATCAGTGGATTGGAACAGGAAAAACCGAGTTGAATCTTGAACTCAAATGACTCTTTCAGGGAAGCTGAAGCCAGTTTTATGTCCTATATGCAAAAGATTTTTTTTTTTTTGAAGGTGGGGAAAGACTAAAATGATAGATTTTTTTTTTTTTTAATGGAATATAAATACCAACCTTCCTCTATACTTTCCCCCCCAAATCAAAAAAAAATCTCTTTGCCTGATAATACCTCTCTAGAAAGCTCATCTTTTAAGCTAAGAAGAAAATAAAAACAAGCCAAAAAAAAAAAAAAAAGAAAATTTTTTTATTGCTGAGGTGCAACACTTTCCTGCTGAGCCAGTCCCAACACACTGAGGAGTACTGGTTATAAAGATCATTTTAAGGCATCAAAACAAATTACAGTTCTTGAGAAAAATATTGAATAACCTAAGATTCAGTTCTGTGTATCTATTTTAAGATTAAAGAAACCAAATCACATATAACAAACTTCCTTCATGTTTTCAGTACCAAAAAATAAACCAAGAAATAACAACACAACACTAGAAACAAAACATAATCTGTTCATCTGCTGTAATGTGAATAATTTCCATGGGGTCTGTTTTAGGCAAGTAGGGAAATATGGTTAAATTTAAAATTATGGCTTTCAAACACATTAACGCACAAGACCAAATTCACCAGATCAGCTATGAGTATTTCCTCCTTTCATCTTCATTTTTTTGTGAACTTGTATTAACGGAACATCCCTGTGGCCACCAGATGGTAAGTATAATGTGTAAGTATAATATGGAAAAGCAACATTAGGATTTCTATGTCATCTTAGCTATCTTCAGTACAACGCAGCAGCTAAAAACCAGGAGAAGGAGATGGCATTATGTGACCAGCCAGCATTCTGTGGAGCACCAGGGAGCCATAAAGTATAGTTTTCAAACCACTGAATTTAAGCATGTGTGTTACAAGGTCCGCCGTGTGGGATCTGGGTATTATATCTGCTTTCCCTGCCCGCATCCACAATCTCTTTCAAGCAATTGCAGGACTAAATTTAGCAATGCATGTGAGATACCAGACATTTGGAGGCACTTAACTAGTCTGTGCTTTTCCAAAATATTTTCACATGTATGAAGGCTTGTCTAAGCCAACCAGTGGGACAAAGTCCTTACTACAGAGAACACAGATATTTTCCAGGCTGCTCTTGTTTCACCACTGCTGGAGTTGCCCGACGCACCCAGAGAATATTGCTCATACTGCTGGCTCCTTAAATGTTCACATGGTCAAGAACTCATACCGATATCCTTTTGCTCCCATCCAACGGTGAACTCCCTGGTTCTTTAGAAATACTGCATGGTTCCCTGGAAGTTATGCTGCTGCAGCCATCCCTATGTTTTCCAACAAATTTCTCTACCTGACCTAGCCTAGAACAGATGTTCCAACCAGAACTGTCGTTCAAGGTAACAGCGGGCAAAAATGCCAGCTCAATTTTGTCCTTTCACTGCTCCTACACTGTTTCGCAACCAGTCTATAAACCCTGAGCCCATGGCTGCAAACACTTGTTGTTCCTCAACCTGTTCACCTCAACAATTAGCATGAACACGGAGACAGCTCTGGGCCTGCTGCACTGTGCGGCACCAGAGCAAAGACTGCATTGGCAAAATATGCCAGGAAGGAAATCACAGGCCTACGTTAATTGAAAGCGACGTCCCAGAATTCCTCAAGCTTCAGGCATAAAACTTTTTTTGTGCCATGTATAATTTACGACCAGGACACAATAGAATATGTATTCCAAATACTGAGCAACTAATGTGAACTGCTGGCACGTGCACCAATTTGCTAAGCTATCAGGTGTAGGCAAGACCTTTATTATCCATTTCACACTAAAGAAAACTTGAAAAAAATTTCAGGAACTGGCCCATAAGGAATATTTCTTGTTCAAACTGGATTCCAGCAAATTTTCTTTGCTACAGAAAATATAATTTCTCTTTTCCTACTTAGTTGTGCAATATAATATGTTATAATCACATTTAGCTGGGACAATAATAGTGGCACTTGCATAATAGGAACAGCAGAACCATTCTTGCTCAACAGCAGTAGCAGTGAAGTCATCTGAAGTTGAAGTAATGACTTTGCTGGTCTTAATAGCTTCTTCAGGTCTCGATTCAAAGGGAATGGGAAATAAGGCTATCAGTATGAATATTTTCCAGAGAGTTTCTCATAAATCCAGATGATTTCATTACTGTTCGGAAAGTATCTTTCAATTACATGTAAAGGATCAGCTTCACGTTACAAATGAAAATGCCACATATGCAACCAGAAGAGATTTTAGTTAGAACGTCTAGAGTTGATGTTCAATCTCAACTTTCATTTTGAAATTGCTGTTTCTATAACAACAGACAAACCCATATGATTAGTTTGCTTTCATTTAATCCGTAAGAGAAATTTCATAACAAAGGAATCAAAAAATATCTGCAGGCATTAAGTTATTTTTGAGAGAAACTGTTTAAGTAGTAAAGTATCCAAATATGTTTTAAATTGCAGGTTTTTTTCTGGTTTTAATTTAAATTGAAGAAGGATTCACAGTCATTCTTCAGCAGTCTGACATTTTTGTAAAATGGTATAAGATACATGATTTATGTACCTTCTACATGTCAGCTTTAAGGATGCTCTGCAAATGTACAGACGGTCTCCCAGCAAAGGCTTATTAAGCTGGATTTTAGGTTCCAAGTGTGTTGGTAACTTGGAGGAGCAAAATACCTTAGTAGAATATGGTTATTTTAAAAGGAAAAGCAAAACTAGGATAAAGACCAAAACAGAAACCTCCAAGGAAAGATATGAGGTAGCCTGATAGATAAGTTTTAAAAATATTACTGTCACATTTTAGAATATGGATTTAGTCATTCTATAATTTACTAAAGTTTACCATTTCTTAACTGATATTTTGAAAAGCTGGAAAAAAAATTATGGCGAAGGCTGACTAGTGCAATTAAAAGCGACTGAAGAGGTGAGCAAGTAAACCTGCTTAAATATATATCACAGTCTAAAGATTTATTTAATTTAAATGCATGAACAATTGGAAGAAAAAATGGCTTTGTTAAAAGATACAGCACTAGCAGAAAGGTGTTTTTAATTAAGGAATCAATTTCAATCTTAGCACATTAAAAAAGAAGTCCTAACACGAACAGGTCACGTTGTTATACCTAGTTTAAATGTTTGGTTTATATACAAGTCTCACTCCAGGTGAGAATGCAGTCCTATTTTCCAGAAACTTTAAAGCCACCAAAAGCTGATATTGCTGTTCTGAGAAGCAGTTCTTTATTACTCTGTGTCCCTAAGCATTCCCAGCCATAGCCTAGCTCCTTTCTTGTACCACACAAGCATTTGTGTAGCCGTGTAATGAACTGGGTAAGAGAACTTATTAAGGGGAGCCACAGTTGAAGCCAACCCTCCTCCTGCCCCCAAAATGAGCTAATTTTAACCCACATCACTTCCCTTGTCCAATTCATCAGTCAGCTGCCCTAATGCCTGCCCTGGCATAAAGCAGCACAGGAGCCTGAGCAAGTGACCGGACAGGAGGAATGCTTCTTTCAGAGTTAGTGTTGGCATCAAGCACTCACAGTAGTACAGCAGCAGAATCCAGATTGACCTGTGTGCTTAACAGTTTCCAAATGTGTCTACTTAGGTAAGACAAATGCAGCTATGTCAATTGCAAATAACATTAAATTCCTCTGCTCATCATTACGTGATACTAACTCTTGATGACTGCGCCAAACCCAGTTTTTGAAAGCATCTGTTCACCCTAATGCTCGCCATTCTAGAAGGTCCTTCCGATAAGGTTTCCTGAATTGAACACTTAAATATTACTTCAAATTAAATACTCAATGTTTCTTTAGCCAAATAGTAAGCAACATTTTAACTTCACATTTTAACATCAGCCTTTACATTCAGGTTATGAAAAGCAGCAATAATGTCATCCCAGAGAACAGAACTTCTGAAGTTATTGTGTGCTGTACAAAACCAGTATTAAGAAAAGCAGCTTATTTTAAGGCACTAAAATATTTTGAACAATTTTCCAGCTCTCCTTCTAATTAAGACTGTGGCCAAATAACACACAACAACAAAAAAGCTTTTGTTCAAACTCCACCTTGCTGAGTACAAAAGTCTACCAGAGCATTGCTAAGGGGACTGTAAGCAATACATTTCCAAGGGCTGTCTTACGTAATTGTCATGTAACAATTTACCGCTTTTCCTAAAGAAAAACATCCTCCTTTTTACCTCTATGTTAACCAGTCTAATGCAATAGAAGGAACTTAAGTCTACAGCTAAGAAATGTAATGTCCTTGCTAAAAAATCCAGTGACTGCAAATTTCACTGAAGCATATCCCACCCACACGCTACCTATAAAGCATTCTGCATACCATCAGCTTAGAGCCCAAATGACTGTAGGTATGTCTTAAAGCAAAAAAACCTCCCGCAAAATAAACAAAAAAACCTAAACCAAAAAAACCCCAAACCAAAAAAACCCCTATACAACCAATATTACCTTGTGGATGGAAACTGTCAATGCTGGCTCCAGTTTCGCCTCAATTTCTTCTGGCGAGTAATAACAAAAGAGCTTGCCGCCTCTTAGTATGCAATACAGCCTCCTCCAGCTAGTTAGACTTCCTATCATTTGCTAAAAGGGAAGAGGTAGTCAGAAATTGCCAAACATAAACTACAAATTAAGAGCATATTACAAGGTATACACAGATCAGCCCTGTGTGATCAAAACTTAGCCACACTGAATTCTTTCCTAAAACAAAGACTTTCTGTTGCAGAACATTTCAGAGTCACTGATTTTTTTTAAATGTTAGCAATACTTTAAATGTCTTTTGGCATTTTAGAGTTTTCACAGATTTACTGCCATGTGACACTAACAATACAGAATCTGATGGTTCACACAGAATGAAATCCAGAACTAGCATCTACTGTAAGAAAGAAACCACCTTTATTAGCTACAGTAATTACACAATAAGAGAAATAAAAAGAGTATCTCACTTTGGAAATATACAGTACATTCAACAAATGTCAAAGACATTTGTCTAGAATTTCCACTTTCTCAAATGAATTTTCTGAAGAGCTTTCATAAACGCATTATAGTTTCATAACCAGTTTAAAGCCTGTAATTCAGCACTCCTGACAAATGACCCAGCTCCTCTGGCCCTCTGCTATCACCTTCTCGTTTGCCTAGTTGTGCAATGAACCAAAATAGAGAAGTAAACTGAGTTCACATGAATCATTTTTGAAGGGATGAGTTTAAATCTGGTTCGGTTCACCAGTCAGATTCACCATGCTGCGATATGAACTCTTGTGCTACCACAATGAGAGGTATGTACAAGGATGAGAGCCACAGGATTATTAGGACTGCTGCCATCAAGTACCAGCCTAAACCAATTCTGAAACAACAACTATACTTGATCTTTACGTTACAGCCGAAATAATTTTATTGAAAAGCACACCAAGGAAACATTTATTTCTTCACGCTTAGCCACTGAAGATACTGTTTGTAAACGCAGCCGTGAGATAAATTTTCCCTTCGCTCTAGGTAGAACAGGTGAAAAATAACAGTTCTCAAGAAACGACTTCAGGTAAAAGAAAATCTTTTAAGAATTGACTCTTAGTGACAGCTATTAACAGAAGAGGATGTAAACACAAGAAAGGTCGTCTTACCTGCTGATTAAGAAATCCTGCCATCATATCCCTAGCCATGCAGGAAGGCTGAGCAACTAAGCGGCAACACATGTTTCCATACAGTGGGAGCCAAAAAGAGGATTCCTCTGGGGGAAAAGACCAGGCAAAAGAAAGACAAACACTTAGTTCCAAACATTTGCCCTAAATATATACTTTAGCTTTCTACATCCATTTTTACATTAAGATCATGAATGTAAATAAGCATTTTTTTATATTTAAAGAGATTTCATCCTGTGTAATTAGACTAAAAGTGATTTTTAGTCTTTAGTAAGTTTTTTTAATTAAAAAAAAAAAAAAAAAAAAGAACTTCCAAAAGAATTTCAAGTAGAAATGGAGATATTTTTCTGCAAGAACAAGTTGTTCTTACATAAAATATAGCTCTAAATCTCATTTCACAGCTAATAACATTTTGAAAGATAAGTACACTGGCCATCTCATCTAAGTAGGATCCCTGAGCCCATCCCATCATGGCACACAGCCACATTTATACACAAGCACATTGCTTCAGATTGTTTTATTAAGGCTTAGAATTTGTATCTACTTCTGTCTTCAGCAGTAAAAGAGGATTCCAAGGAGTTTCTAATGAATTGCAATATCCCTCCTCGCTCAGCTCTGCTACGTAATAGGCTCTCTCTTCTGTAATTAGAAGCAGGTAATACAACGTTCCGTTGACATGACTCTGTCTTTGGTCATGTTTTAGAAATGCTTGTAATGAATGAACCAAAATATCCAGGTATGTCACTTCTCGCCAGACTAAGTTATGTAAATTAGTGACAGAAAAAGGAATTTGAAGAAGAAGAATATAAAATACTAATAAAGAAAGGCTTACAAATATCAAAGATACTCAGAAATATTCATCCAACCCTTCAAGAAAAAAATGCCCCATAAATCTTCAAATCTGTACTTATTCAGAATTAATGGAGTGTAAAGAAAGAAATTCTCTTTGAGGTCAAATTTACCCAAGTAAAAGATAAAGTTCCCAGAAGCTACAGTGAAATACACTGAAAGTCCCATGTCTTAAGTTAACAAGTAGAGGGTGGCTTATGGGAGAGGCTATCCTTTCAGAAAAATAATGGACGAACTATCAAAAACTGTACTCCTGTTACTTAAAACATTACCTTTAGTTGCAGCGTTATCAGTCCCTGTGCTAACATCTAGGTTGACTGCTGCTGACTTGTGCCGTCCCAGAGCTGAAATACAGCGACCAACGCAAATTGCAAGCACGCATGCTTACGTCCTGTGTTAAACCTGGGCCTGAAACAACCTAGCTGAACTGAAGCTATTTTTCTACTTTCCTTCTGACTACAGAGGAAAAAGCTGTTCTTCATTCTGATACCCTTCCTTGGTTGTGAAGAAGGGGAAATAATTTGTATATAGCTACAACTCACATAAGACCGAGATGCAAATGACAGAAGAAAGTCCCAAAAGAATTACATTTTCATCTGGACTTGAAATTTTACTCAACTTATAGTTTATTCAGCTGTGTACAGATGCCTGTTTTAGAGCCGTTAAATATTTTATTAAAGTTGTTCTATATTAAGTATCAAGAAAAATAATCTCTTTAAGCTCTTTAGTTTACGAGAGAGAGAAATGCAAAATGTTACTGGTTTTTTATTTCCTTAAATTGGTACCATATGTACTTACCATTTCCCGTAATGGTAAGGTTGTGCGTCCTGAAATTGTCCTCAGCACTCTCTAGCCCCAAAGTGGTATATGCTAGCAAACTGTACTTTGCTCCACTAAATGTGAAAGAAAAGGCATGTTTAAGGTATTTCTGCTTCACATTGTTCAGGCAGTAATTAAAGGGAGTCGAGACATGCCTGAGATAACACATTTGGGTACGAGGGAACGCCAAGGTGCAAGGTAGCACCTGTTGGTGACCACCGATTGCCACCTCCCAACCTCTTCCCACAGAACTCCCGTATCGTGGGTTTTCCTTGTAAACCAACACTGTCCCACAGTCTGTTCTCTGCTTCCTATACCCTTATCTCCTGCCTCCACCCCGTGCGTACCCCCAGTTCCCTCCCACCCCACAACTTCCAGGCCAATGCCACGAGGCCCCATCGGGTGGCTCTTTCCATAGCCACCTCTCTTGGACCTGCCAGCCAGGAGGCTTCTCATGTGGCCGCTGCCTACGAGCTGGGCTCACGCTTACTGTTGAGCCAGCAGCTGCCAACCCCAGGCTTAAAGGCTGTGCTATCCAACCTCTCTGCACCCTGAGGATGCTAAAGGCATCTCTCTCCTCTAGTCAAGATACCAAGTAACTTTTAATAGTTCTACAGCTTTTATTCCTAGGCCTAAAACAACCAGATTTGGTAATAGGTTCAAAAATTGCTATAGTTAATATAACAACTGATGACATAAACTTTATCTGAAGAAACAGGTTAAAAATTAAAAGGCCTTATACTCCTTCTCCATGGTGCTCTGCAATTTTGCTTTGCCTGTGTAGACTACACTTAATAAAACAGTTGTTTATGTATGTATTTAATAGTATCTAATAACTTGATTCTTCGCATGCAGAAATCCTACAGTCAGTTTTGTAGCATAAAGGACTCTTTCACTTATTGTGCTTACAGGTTTCAGAATGTTATATCTTTGTCTTGGATTTTGCCTAGGGAAAAAAAAAGTCACATTTACAATTCAGCACAGTGCATGTGGAATGCAATTCTTGGAATAAACCAGTATAAATTTGGTATATGTTTAACCTTTTCCCCCAAATACTCTTCTGACTGAGTAACAGATTTACAGTCCAGCAATGCAGTAAGAATTCCACCTGGCTAATGGCAGTTTAAACAAAGTTCACAAGAAAACAAACCCCTCAAAATCACTAACTACTCTCCCTAACAGGATCTAGCATAGGATCCTTAAAATATCTTCAGTAGAGCATAAGATAGCTTAGTGGCGCAAATGGTGAGAAGACACTACTGAACTAACATCACTAAAAATAGTCTTCTATCGTAATATTTTTCAAATGTTATTTTTCCTGATACATACAGTTTTTAAATCTTTGGCTCTGCAGATGAACAAGGCAGATGCATACCTAGCCCTAAGCCTAATGAAAGAGGAGGAGGAAAAGTAGAAAGTTTGTTAGCAGGGAGGTCTGCTACCCATCTATCTCCAGGCAATAAAGAGAAAATTAAACATGATATAACATTCTGGGCAAAAAAATCCCACTGCTGTGAAACACTTCAAGAGGGCAATCTGAACAAAACTCATCAGTATTTGTATATATTCCCTGCTAGACTGTTCCCTAACAAAAGATTCTCCACTGACTATGTTTCGCCATGCAGCTGAGCAATACATTACCATAGTATTTAAACTGTACCAAAAAGTTCAGTTTCTTAGCACAGATAAAACTTCTGTGCTGATTTTACTTTTTTTTTAAAGCATGACTAATTATCACAACAAATTTGCCAAAAAAAAAAAAAAAATATAGCTACTTCACTTTTAAAATATGCTTCACAATAACATTTTTGTTCTAAAATATAACAGTCATTCCTTTCAGCCAGCCACAATATAATTTAGAAAAGTTTTATCTGCAAGTATTTTTCAAATTTAACCGGCTAATCAGGACTGTTGACTACATTTTTGCCTCTACATTTCACAGAATTAGCTAACTGCCTTAAATGGCAGTTTCTTTGTATAACAAAGAATAATCTGCCTGCTGCATCTCACTCAGTACTTTGCATATCTATAGTATTTTTCCATGTAATAACTTTATTTAAAAAAAAAAAAAAATCAGCTCATCTCCACAACATGCCTGTGGCAAAGGCTCGTTGTTAAATCTGTTTGCTGATCAAGAGACACAGGCACCAACACTGCCACACAGACAGTGGCGTGGGAAGTTGCATATCACCCTTTCGATCGATGCATATTAACACATCTCAGGTTCCAGAACCTGTTCCTGAATATTAATCCCAATGTTAGAAATCCCAATCTTAGTTCACTTATCCAGACACATAGAGTGGAGGATTTGTGGGTCCAAAAACAAAACAAAACAAAAAAACCCCCAAAAAACCCCAAAAACCCCAAAAATCTAATATGCTCACCTTTCAATCAGATCTTAAATAATAGAAGGTAAAAACAAATATAAACTTCAGATACTAAAAAGAACCCAACCATAGAAGCAAGGCCATTAGATTAGACTATGTACTTCTAGCAAAATATCACTATGAATTTGCCAATTCAACCATAGGACACTGAAGCCACGCTTCCAGCCCACTGGAGGACAATACATAAAAGGCGATAACAACGAGACTATGTGTAGGCCAGTTCTGCAAGTGAATAAACATGCATTTCAGGGAGTCTCTCCAATGATTTAGCCAAAGAGCAAACGAGTTACTCTGGAGTTCAATAGTATAAGTGCACTAAACATTTTCCTCCTACAACAAATGCAAAAAGAAAAACAAACAAAAGCTAGAATAGAAAAATTAAGCAGGCAAAAGACTATATAGAAATGAAAAGGGAGGTAATTAAGAGTAGGAAGAATATCAGTATAACTGAAGTTAACCAAGCTAAGCAACCATTCAAAGCACTTTGTCACTAAGCTTTTGCAAGAAGTTACAAGGCTGACAGTTTCCTCACTAACCAGGGAGACTTCTAAGCCAAAAAGATTGACACAGAGGGATCACAGAGTTTTTGGAAAATAGAGAACTTCATCCACGTGTGCTCTGAAAAGAAAAAGGCCCGTACAACTGAAATCCACAGAGAAAAGGTGTCCATGTAATACAGAAAGTTCCCTTTTTTGTTGCAGTTTAATTTCACCTGCTGGACTGGTAAAACTCTCTGGGAATACTGAAAGATCTCTTGTAATCTTGCAATCTCTTCCCCTTTGTAAGGACTACATACCAAAGTCTTACTAATATATATCCTAAGGGGAGCCTATAAAAAAAATTGACAACTCATTTCCTGCCTGTAATAACCCATTTCTTTCCAATAATCTTTTCTAATCACCTAGAAAAGCCATCATTAAACACATCATTGTTCATTTAACTCTGTTAAGAAAGTAACAGTCACCGTGAGATGATTCTTTACAGTAGAAACAACAAACACCAACACAGAGGAAAGCAAAATACAATTACCATTGAGAAACCAAAAGCAAAACCCAAGGGCAGAGGCAGCTGTTTAGATTGTCTACTGATGCTTATTCCTTAAAAGACAGGCAATCTATATTCAAGCAAGTATGGCTAGCAAATAAGCTAGTCGTCCTATCTGAAACAAACTGTATGTAAGGAGAGAGTGTCATCGCCCAACTGGAGCTTGTGGAAAGCACAGCCACCTGAGCCGATGCAGCCTGAGAGATACATTGTCATTAGGTGGAACGCACTGGAAAGTTAGTGATAAAATTTGCTTTGCTCTGCGGAGAAGATCTGTTGGATGTGTATTTTTGATTGAAACAGTAATATCAGTATACAGTACTATCAGTTTGACAAGGATTGAACACGCTTGCATGTTTCCTTTTAAAATCCAGGCAAACAGGTATATGAAGCTAGACTAAGACTACACTCAACACCTGGCAAGAATTAGGCATTGATTCTTGACCGTTCAGCCGTCAAAAAAAAAAAAAAAAAAAAAAAAAAGTCCTTGAAAAAATTGCTTCCAAAAAAAATTTAAAAATCAATATTATTAATATTTACAATTTAGGTACTTGGCCTGCTTAAATCCCAATGAAATTAAAGTAGCTGGGAAATATTAATAGGCAGTTAACTTCATTAAAAAATGCATGAAAGACTTAAGATCATTTTTAAAAGGAAACAGCTAAATTACTGGGAACAGCACTTATTTCTATGAACACTGAAAACCAGTAAGTCATTTTAAAATGTTCTATGCTAAAGTCAATTAAGAAAACTCCTGTTAAGCAGCTTGTAACTGTAAAGTGCCTTTGACAGTCCAGAGTTTTACTGAAAAGCCAGCAAGTGGAACCGCCCCCATGTGCACAGCCTGCACCCCAGGCACAACAAACAGCTTGGTCAGCTTCAATATGGGAGTGGGTACAAATGAGGTTTCTCCTGTCTACATACCACACTTAATTTCACACAACTTGTAACTTTTAGACCTGTCTACCCGCCCGTCAAGTATAAGCAAAATTGGCTAGGTGCAAAAATAATATGGGGGAGGGAATAAATGGGAAATGGAAAAGGAGAGGTATATGGATAGAGGGACACAGACAGACTGATCGTACAAGCTTGATTTCCTCCGGAGATCAAACTAAAAATATTATAGAGCTTGCAAATAACAGTGGATTTACCACCAGCTAGCTAGCTGCATAGCAGAAAGAGAAAGCCTGCTCGCGTGTTTCAAGATCAGAACCAGGCCCCACGGCTGAGCGACATGGTTGGAATTCACACCTACTTTCTCATTTCCTATTTAAAATGTAAATTTTTTTTCACTCAGTTAAGTACAGAAATAATCACTTTCTTGGCAGTTTTCCAAAATTTTACAATATTATATTTGGCTTATTTCTATTTTTAAAATGATAAAACCAGAATATCAATATATGTGGCTTACTGGATGACCAGATCAGCGGGCAAAAGGGATTCAGTGCTGTCTTCTTCCAGCGCAGCTTTCAGTTTCTTCCCTGTTGCTTTGCTGAGGGATGTTTTAAGCTTCTTTGCTAGTTTCTTAGGAGTGTTTGTTACATATAAAGACTCCTCTGTACAGCAACTATACACTTCAACCTTCACCTGGAAATCTGGTCTTGCTTCATCACTGAAGGGGGGGAGGAGAAAATTTCAGAGCATTTGTTAATGAACTGAGTATGCAGCCAAGGAATGCTGCTGCTACTATATATACTAAATAACTTCTATTTCTAACCAAGGGAAGGAATGTCCTAAGATTCAGGTGAAGACATACATTAATATGGAATTAAAGGCTAGAGTACACAGCAGTAACTTAGTGTCGAAGTCATGAGACGGATGTTAAAATTAAAGCATAAACAATTGCAAACAGGAAATTCAACGTTTATGTTAGAAACTGAAAAAAAGCCCATGTTATGGAAATACACAGGCAAGACATTCAAACACACTTAAATCTGCCCTCTACTGTTACGCAAAAATCACATGATTGAAAACCTATCCATGCCTATGGTCCTAAATCAGATTGAACTGTTTTAAAGATATCTTATTCACACCCCATCCCCTTCACATTACTGAAAAAATCCTGTCTCGCTTACAACCAACAAAATTTGTCATTCATAACTTAACTGCCTACTGTTGCGTTCTTCTGTCCACAGCCTATGCTTTCTCTGTTTTCACTTCTATCAGTTCTCTTTTCCTCCAGCTTAGTCATCAAACCAGAAGCCTAACCTCATCTTTCAGGTACAAAGGTCATTACACACATGCCCATAACGAAATCATCCCAAAGGCTTTTTAAAAAGTCTTTCTTTATCTCAGTGGATGCAAGGCAAGTTAGAGTGCTTTTTCTGCTTTTGTTGTAGTATTTCACAGCAAATCGTAATGGTCAATATCTTTGAAGAAGTAGATTTAAATCTTTGCCCCCACTCCTAACTTGAGCAGGTGTTTCGGAGAGTTTAAAATTTGATTTAAAGATCCACTCTCTCTCTACCACTCAGTTTTCAGGATCCTGATTTAAACTTTTCAGTAGTTCTAACTTTCCAGCCAGTCTTCCTCAGGAGACTGAATCTAAATTGCTAATATAAAAAAGAAAGCAAGGGGGAAAAAAGAAAGTTAAGTGTCTCTCAGGACTCTCTTAAAAATTATAAAGCAACAAAAAAAGAACACAAGAACACCTTTCTACTCTTTTCCAGGTTAATTTTAAGGATAAGTGAATAATTTCCTGTCTAGTATTGTTCAACTATAAGGACTGTGGCTGTAGCACACGCTCATATAGGTGTAACAAAACATGAGGTGTGGAAAGAGACCATAGCCTGCTGTAGAGAGTTATACTTAAAACACTGGCTGCAATGTTCATGCCTATACTTTCATCATGCCTTCAGGTTTTAGTATTAATTTAATTCTGTCCTTGAGGTACAAGTTTCTTTATCTCTTTATATAAAGAAAAATACTTCAGCATGGCAAAAATGAAAAGAAGTACAGTTCAAGCGGCACATCTACAACCAGCAACATTATGTACATAAAAACCAGCCTGCCAGAGGTGGGGATCTACCATCCACTCAAATTAACAAGACCTCTACTGATTCCTTTGCCCACAGAAAAACTTGGTGGACCTCAGCCAATCATATCCACTTTCAAAACAAAACAGCAATATTTGTACTTCATTCAACAGAAATAAATTATACTCACAATATGGTTACATTTTCAAAACAGATATCTGTTATTGCTTTATCCACAATAGCCACCTCTGTATCAAAAACCTCAGCTCCCATTCTGAATAAACAAAAAACTGCATAGCGCTGTGATTCTGGAGAGAGCCAAAGAAATGTTTTATTAGCCATATTACACAGCACAATACTAAATGCTACCAGTAAACAAACGTAGAAGAAATGGTAATTCAGACCTCTAAGGAATTGCCCTCAAATTCTTTCCACCATAAATTTTCATCGTAGGATTTTATGATAATTGAACTATCAAAGGTGTTGTATAGGTAGAACAACATCCACAGAGGGAAAAATGCCTACCTCTGCTCAACTTTTTTTTTTCCCCTGGTAATCAGGGGTAGTTTGTGCTAGCAACTTCAGAAATGTTAGTAAAAATGTAGTTTTGTTTAATAAAACTGATTTTAGGCAAAAAAACCTAACATTTGATCCAAAGCCTGTATCATTTTATGAATGCACTATACACGATTAGACTGTTTTGCCACGCTTAGCCCCACTGACCCTATTGAAAAGCAAAGTGAAATCAATGCCAGGTGACAGCTGGAACAGATTTAGGGTTAATCTCCATGACACAGCAAAATGCATGTACTTGAAGACTATCCAGTAATACAGTCAACACCAACAGCCAACTTTCCTTTAAATTTCTCACTGGAAACAGCCTCCAATATACCCTCCCAAGTGTAGACAAGACATAGAATGACATGTTTAATCAGAAGTTTCTCAGCTATCCATTTAATAGCAACACTTTTCTGTTGCTTCCTCTGGAATTTCTCCTCAGGAGGACTTTTTAGAGACTCGGATTTAAACATACAGAACCACAGGACTTTGAAATAACTCAACTTGCTACCGCCAACAACTTCAAGTTAAGAGCAACTATGCAAGAGTAAAACATGGACCTACTGAAAGGTCAGAGAAGAGCTTGAAATCAGTCTGGACCTGCCTATCCCCTCTAAATTTACAAGCATAAACAATTCTTTATCACAGTAGTTCATTACATCTTACATACTTTCTTTATTGCTGAAGTGATCAGAGCCTTTCCACATTAATGGTATTCGAATATCTAAAGGGGAAAAAAAAATAGTAGGGAAATTAATTTACAGCCAATACTGTAGCTCTGTGATCAAAACAAATTACAAAAAGTTTCTTGTTTCTTTTCCTGATGTTCTGGAGGTAACAGGACCTTCTACCCAAAGAACAGCATAACTATTTCAATTTTATTATCCATGTCAAAAGAAAATTCATCAATTAGTTCAACTTGAAGTGTCATTTTCTTTTAGAAATTTTGCTAGGATAAAGAATATTTTAAATCTCATTTGAAAGTACCTGAAATAACATTTCAGAGTGGCTGTGTAACATAGTTCTGAGAGGCATTCACAGAACTCGGAGGTTCTGAGCCCATTATTATGCATAGATGAGAACTGAAACTCCGCTTGCCTTGTGCTGGAAACCACTCATCAAACTGCAAGAAGAAAAACTTCCTGTTTTAATGGAAAGACTGGGATACTTATCCTGCAAACACTTAAGTCTTGTTTTGCTAACCACAGAGAAAATATCACTTGTAATCACATTCCCAGTTGGAATTGTCTTAGTTGGCATAAAAAGGATTTTTTAAACTAGAAATAGCCCACTTCAGAACCATTGTACAGAGGCAATTACAGAACCATTATTTTAAGTCATGTCTGCCATTTCAATATTAGGAAAGTATTTTCTTCAAGAAATTTTCCAATTTATCTGCTCAATCCCAACACAGTACTGACTGACATTTTTCTCCAGTTTCGAGGACTCGGGTTTAGATATAATGTTTCATATTACTCCCTCGTTAAACAACAAATGCAGTAGGGGCTTTATAAATCCAAAGTTGGTTTCTTAAACACAACACAGTGTTATTTAAAAGTATATGCAATATATTAAGTGACACATGATGGCAGCAGTGAACAGCACTAGCTCAACTGACTTTTGATAAAAATCTTTCATATCGTTATAAAGGAGCACTGCTGACTCCAGTGCTGATCTTCATATGAGGCTGATGGAAAAATCCACGCATAGTATGCTAAGATGCAAAACGGTAGTGTTATTTTGGCAACAGATTGTCATGTGTTCCTACTGGGTTTTACCCACAAAACTTCATATTGATTTAAGTGAAACTGCATATAGTCACTCTGTTTCAGAAGTTATATTAAAAGAAAAATTTAAATTTAAGTTAATTTTGATTATATTATGGGACATCTTATTGTACATGCTATTTCACTTTTGAAACTTGCAAATTCATCTGTTTAAGTGTTCATGAAAACTAACGAATTTTCAACAGTGAACTGCCAGCATACAGCTTTAGACTGCCACAACTTCCTAAAAATCAATACATCACCATGTTCTGAAACTGCCTTTCACTTCTAAAGACGCATTTGCATAGTAAGCATTTCTAACAATAGTTTTTTTAAAATACGGAAACAGAAATAGTTTCATTAAAACAGTTACCAAAGTCTCTCTCAAACTTTCAAAATATATATATGTATTTATCTCTGTCAGAGACAAAGCACAGAATGTTTCTTTCCTAAAGGACAAAGGTCCTAAATTTACATAAGTATGTGAAAATAGTTACAATAAAAGCCTTTTTTCATCTTTAATCATAGCAAACTCTGAATGACAATTTTAATGCGCTCAATAGGTCTTGTTAACAGTTAGAGTACTAGATTAAAGATTACTTCTGTATGCCACTTTCAATATCATGCTAGCTGGAAAATTTACACCTTAGTCAGAAAATCATCAGGATACAGATAGTCAATCGCTTGAACAAGTTTAACGTGATACTTGTAAATCAGTTTTCAATTCATTCTTGGATTGAAAAAGCTGCCATTTATCAAAAACAAAGATCCATTTTCACACACCTTAATTTCAGTTACCATTAGCTGTAAATCCATGTGGATTCAAATTGGATACATTCAAGCACTACAATTAATCAACATTTAATGTATTGTATTCCGACAAAATAATTGATTGATAACATAAATTACATAATTTATTCACACACGTGGGGGATAAATAAGTAAAAATAATAGAAGTGTGAAAATCTGTGGATTAAGCAATGCACTCCCCACACAGTATCTGACATACAGTTGCTTTCTGTAGGAGTACATTCCTCAGTACTCCTGCATTGCTGTTCCTGAACTTTTGGTGCTGGCCCCTTTTTTTTTGGTAATAGTCTGAGATTCTGGCATGTACTAACCATACGATACGCTAATGTATTTATAAATGGATGGATTACTTTCCCCTAAAAATCCATTCTGTACCTTCAATTCTTAAATTACATGCCCTGTCATATTACATAGACTACCACTCACTCCTCCTCATTTCCAACCTCTCCCAGGCAATTCAGTCACGACATCTCCTGATTCACGCTGCTTGTATTCGCAACTGCATTCTCAACAAGGCAGGCACAAGCACACGCACATGTGCCTTCCAGACACGCAGGGCAACTCCAGTTGCAAATCCAGAGAAGGTCAGCACACAAGAGAGAAGAAATGAAGCATGCCCAATTTGCTACACAAGGACTGGGAAAGACAGGGAAAGGAAAGAATAATGGGACATGACAGGTGTGAACATACTGCAGCTGTGGAAGCAGACAGGACCCGATTTGGCAAGCTGAATGGACACAGAGTAATGGGTCAGAGGACAACGCAAGGAGGAACCCAGGGAGGCATGTATTAATGTCGTCTCAGGATCTCCCAATCACTTATCTTGCCCGGAGGCTCCTGCCCTTGCCAAGCACAAACAAGCCTGTCCCCACAATTACTTCTCACGTACCCCAGTCCTCTGCTTCTCAGGCACATACAGTGGAAAATAAAAAGTTAATAACAGGTTATCTATAGAAAGCGCAAATCTCTCAGCAGAGGCCAAGAAGAACATTTAGGCTTTCCTGCTGTAAACTGGACCTGGCTAGGCTTCCTGACAGGAGTATCTGAAGAGGGGTGAGGCATGGCAGCATCCCAGCACTCACAGACTTGAGTTTACAATGAGGTAGTTGATACCGCTTCCTCCTCTTCGCCTCGATCTATGCCATACTTCTGAGGATCATAACCTCCAGTTTGAAAACCACTATGTTAGTAATAGGACAGAATCATTAACAGCACATAATAGGAAGCAGTGTATTTCACCCTGCTATTCTCTTGTCCCATTAAAAGAAACCAGCTAAATGTTTCATATCCTAAACAAATTTTTCATACTAAAAATAGAGTCCTTACACAATTCTGATTTTTCTAAAGGTAACAAAAGTGTATTATATGATCCTAAAGTCTTCACTGCAGATAACTATAAATCCGAAGAAAGGTGCAACCACAGCACAGACAGGCAAACAGATGCTTTCATCCAACTACCATAAGGAGGAAAGACAGATACACATTCTGCAAACAGCTGTGCTGGCAGAAAACATTATTGAACCATGTGCTCATCACTCTTCTTCTACTAGAAGTTACCTTGCTTGAAGATGTGTCAAAATATGCAGAACTAACTTAAACAGTTTAAGTAGTGAGCCCTCCAACACTATTTTATTTTTAACTAAACAGGTCAGGAAGCACAAACAGATCTCTTTGCA
>JAVKLA010000093.1:8489840-8502332 GCA_034782735.1 Sagittarius serpentarius | reverse complement strand
GGCCCGGCCGGGCGGGGGGGGGGGGGGTTACCCCCCCCACCCCCAGGGCGGCCAGCGTCCCCAAAATCTGCGGTTTGGTCCTGCGGGTGAATGTGCGGGAATGCATTGTTTACTGACAGCGTTACTAACGCCGCGTTATTTAGCTAGAATAGTGAGCGTTGAATAATAAAGGTGGAGACAACACCTTGCTTGGCTCCCAGTTCCTCTGTTCCCGGTCAGTTTACTTTTCGGAAATAGGCCGGTGCCGCTTCTTTCTGACTGATGTTCTGTAAAGGAGCTGGAAGGAGAGGCTGACGGCCGCTTCCTGGAGGGCTGCTCTCCACGCTCCGAAGCAAGGCATGAATTTTTAACCATGGTCTTGGTTTTCTGCAGTGCATTTAATTATGCATCTTTAATACGATGGTACTTCAACAGCTGCGCTAGTAGCAGGTATCGTGAAAGGTATATTATACTATTGTACGTTAAAGTGAAAGTGCGTCATTTATTCATCGGATTGACTGGAGAGGAACGGGAGCCATCTCTCTCTTTGGCTGCCAGTTTTGCGGCCCAGGTTGTCTTCAGCAGATGCAACAAATGAGCCAAAATAGCGCCTCCCATCCATCCCTCATCCCTGATCTCTTGGCTTTCCTCTCTGAATTCCTCCTCGGCGGGTGGTGGTCACAAGCACGGATCCTCATTGCTTCACACATGGTTGTCAACATTTGCAAGAAGTAAAATGTGCTGGAACGAGTGAGATCTACAGTGTTGCTAACAGCTTTCTGCAGAAGACAGAAGTCTCCCAGCTAACATATGCTTATTCAAAATATAAGAAAATGCAATTAGAAGGGAAAATCTGAAAAGCCTCGTTGCTTCATCAGGGTTTCACATAGGTGCTTGGCGGCTCTGCATGCTCCCTGACATTTACAACCAGGGCACAAACGCAGGGGGCTACCCTTCAAGGAAAATCATGAACTTCTGGACCAAAGGTATGTATTCCTTGGTGGAAGGCATAGGACAGGGAGCTCTGCTTCCCTCCAAAGTGTTCGAGCCTCACCTGGGGGCAGAGACAGCAGCAGCAGCAGCTGTTCAGTTCCTGTCTCCATCTTGGGCCATGTTCCTGAGGGTAAGGAGGCATTCAGATACTCGTGACATACCTTCGTACCATCCTGAAGTCTTCTGCGTACCATTGGCAGGACACGTGCCACAACTAGGAAGCCCCACCGTAGGTTATACATTTATAGACACTGTGTTTTTTCCCATTTTTTTATACTCGCCCCTCTTCTTTAGCTACGGAGACTTTCTCAAAATAAGTCTGTCTGTACTATGTCCAGTGGAGAAATCCCATCAGGGAGCCAAAAGGCTTTTGCTTAGTCAAGTTACGATCCTTACAAGCTGAGCATGGGCAGCCAAGATATCTAAAAGTGGGTTTAAGGGAGATCGAAAGGAAAGTCTCCGCGTAATCCCGGTGCTTCATGCATCCCAGCAGGAGCCTCGCATTCCTGTCGCTGCTACAGAGTTCAGGATTTCAGACACATCAAGAGAGACCCATCAAAACTGGGGAGAACATGAGATGCCAAATCAGAGTGCCCTTTTGCTTCATGGTAAGAGATATCTCTTATGGTGTGGTCTGGCCTCTCCTGAATCAGTCAGGGATGGGATTTGAACCTTAAAAGTCTCCAAGTAATTTTCTGGGCTACGGAGGAAAACTAGAAACAGGAACACATGATGGAGAGACCATTCCTGGAATTGAAACCAAACAAGTCAAAGTCTCAAGTTAACTGAACTGCATTATCATTGACTCAGTGCTTGACCAAAGTAAGCGAGGAGGAGCTCCAGTCTCAACAAATATCAATGGCTGAAACACTTTGATTAGTTTTATGTAAACTGTGGGAGCAGCTGGAAATGATAGCCTTACTGTTGAGATAAAAAAATAAGGAAAGAATCACTGTAATTCTGCCATACCAAAATTCATTCATCAACTCACAAGATAGTGGGCTACCACAGAAAACTAATACATGTAAGAAAGACACACTGAAAAACTTTCCACCCAGCATCATCCCAAGCAGTTCAGCACTCCAGGTTAGACTCTAGAACAAACCTACTACTTCCAGTTTTCCAGAAACGCTCCCTGTGAGACTCCCGAGAACAGCTGTCTCAGATGTGCACCAAAAGGGTTTTGTCAAAAGCCAGGGTGCCTACATGGATGCAATAAAAATCACTGCAAAAGGAAAAGTTATGCCTCAACCTGTTTCAGCCAATCAGCATCTCTAAAGCCATTTTTGCTGGTGGTGTAGACAGCTCCCAGGAATCTGTGGCAGCTTTCCAAGAATTTTAGATGCTAATTAGCATGGTTTTGCAGTACAGTCTGTTCAGCAAATCCTAGTCTTAATAAGTCCCAAAATGTGACTACTAATAACATAAAGAGCCTGTGCCTGCAGCCCTTACACGTTCCTACTGACATTGACTTGAATTGGAACCCTTAAGAAATCAGTGGGAGTTAAATGTGTAGGACTCAGCCCTAATTAACATGAATAGTATCTTCTCAAGCTCACTGCATATCTGCTCTTGAGCTGGTTCAAATGCTCAGTTTTCCACTACATTAGAAACACGTTACTGCAAAGTCTGGCTTTTCACGATCTTGCACCTGCTTCTGCTTTGGCCCTTCTTTGCATTCACTCCCTAGAGACATTCGTTTTTTTCGTTATAAAATCAAGCTTCATGATTCTGTTCATCTGTCAGATGCTTAATTAAAAAATTAAACATTTCTCCGAACTTCTAGTCCTTTCTCTGAAGGGAACACGAGACTGAGGCTTATACAGATTTCTGCAGGTGGTGTATGAGGCGAGATGTTCTCTCCGCACTCCAAGCCTAACTCCAGCTACGCTGTCCTGCTGTTGCAGCACACATACTAACTTGAAATGAAGAAAGCTTTATGCCTTGTATATTATCCAGAGATCTGGGATTCAGCTAACAACTATGCTGCTCCCTAATTTAAGAGTAATCCCAGCAGACAGCAACAATAAATAAAGAAGCATTGTAGCCATGTTTTCTTCTCCAGACAAGCCTCCACTGAAGGGCAAAGAAACCCAAGGCACAACCTACAAAACGAGGAAAATCCTGCGCAGTCACTGCTGCGCTAGTGCAGAGAAGCCAGAAGGGGGTAGGGTGAATTAAACAGGGGCTCTATATCCTGCCTTCTGGGGTTTCTCAAGTGAAACATTTTTGTCAGATGAATCACACCTTCACACCATCCTTTTATTTGCCACCCTATTTGCATTGCAAAGCATTTGGCTTCCTTCTAGTATTAGGGAAACTGAATAGCAGAGGAAAGATCATTGTCTATCTAAATCACTGTTCTGCTCGAGTGTTACATCAGCATATTATTTTAAATGTTAGGCCCATCATTTTGGTTTAGCAGGTACAAAATGTCTACACCTACTCTTGACAGCACTGCAATATTTGTCTTAATTTCTGAGTTCCCACAGCTTGCTACACCTACTCCTTGAGTATCATCAGAGTGTGCCAGTAGAAATCTATTCAATTCCTATTCAGATTTATCCTAAATGGAAATACGTGAAGATTTGTACTGGACGCGTAGAAAAGAATTTGCAAGGCTTTTTATAACTGATTTCTACTTACTTAATTTTAAACTGAAAAGCAAACTGCTGTCATTGAATGCCACTGACTTTGATTACTATGACATATGACAATTACAGATTGGTTAAATGGGCACAGACTCTGGAATTTAGGGTGTTTACCTGAATGCTTACTGAAGCCAGGGCTAAGTTAAAAGGCAAAATTACTAGCCTTGGTAACTCATTTCTTCATTTCAGCCTGCTGAGGTCAGTTGAAGTCTTTCCATTCACTTAGCTGTGCAGAAGGTCAACATGTAGTCCTACAAAACAAATTAAATATGGTTAACTACCTTACTGTCATGCACTCCTGCTGCAGTTTTAATTGGATAAGGTGAAAATTAATCATCTGGCAAATGACAGTGAGCTAAAGCCTAACCCTAGCAAGGTGAAAGCAACAGCAAGAGAAGAGTTTGTGGGCTCCATTTTACCTAATTGAGCAGTGTGAAGGGGGTATCTTCTCTAAGGTAGTCATGGAGTCAGTCATTGAAGACGTCATCCTATAACATGCAGGTGCCTAAATTAGCTAGGATGCATCATCCTTACCTTTCTCTCATAATTAGACACAGAAGCCAGAATAGCTTAGAGTAAACTCTTACTATTTCAGGTGTTCTCAGATTAATTTTACCCTGGGAGCTTGCTCATTTTCTGCTCAAGGTTTTTTAATATTCTCCAGTCTTCCTTCAGCCGCTCTCATCCTCCAAAGGGCACCAGGGCCATGTCTCTGTGCGATGCCATCAACAAAACATTGATACCAGGTGCTTCAATGAACTGCTTTGTTGATTGGTTTATATTCCTGTAGGATTTCTAAAAGAAACTGTAAAAGGCTGAAAAAGCGCAAGGAATTGTTTTTCCTTTTTCCAGATAAGAGTCCAGAAACTGGCTCTTCCCAGTACTCCTGATGTCAATCTCATCTTGAAATGCCTCCAGATTAAATTACTATAGCCTCTTTAAATCACCGTATATGAGAGAAATGCACTCAAAATACATTTCATAACAGAAATAGTAGGTTACAAGAAAATCCATCCTCATGTGAATTTGGAAAACAAATTCTGATATTAAACCTGAAAACCTTAAAAATCAAATTAAACACTGCATGACTTTAGGCTGCAGTTTGATGATCCTCTATGTCTTAAAGCTGGTCATGCACAAGACAAGTTATGAAGTGTGGTTAACTGAGGTAGAGCAGTCAGTCACGTGTATTCCTCTGTTTCTGCTTGGGAGACCAGGGGCATTGGTTTTGAAGTCAATTCACGTGTGGTCCCCACGTAAGTACAGATTCAACCCCATCAGAAGTATCCTGTTGGACAAAGATCCTCACAGGTGATTGATAGCTTCACTAGAAGTCTTTGTCCAGCTGAGAAGACAATGTGGACGCACTGTCTAACAAAGCATGAGTTTTGCAGCCTTTCCCTAAGTTTAGAAATTTATATGGTCTCTCTTTTCTGTGTGACTTCTTATCTCCATAGCAGTTGAAGGAAGGAAATTACCTTTAATTCCGTTCAACGTCAAAGCTGGTTGAAAGTGGCTACGTGGATCCATTGCTAACCAGGGGACATTTACACCCACAGAGAAATTATGGTCGTACAAAAATGATACTGCTATGTAAACCCAGAGAGGTCCTTTCAGCTGCTCAGTGCTAAAGCGATGTTCAGTACAAAAAGGATTTCTTAGAGGTTCTACACTGTCACTCCCATATCATACCTTTATACCAGGATTTCTCTGTTGGGTGTACAGTCCTGCTTTGATTTCTTGCGTGTTTACTGCAGGTGGCGTTTCATGTATAAAATACCCATCTGAGACAGTTGCATCCAAATGTTTGCTGGGCAGCCTGCTGGTGAAGTCACCATTTGGTGTCATGGGAGAATCTAACTGGGCACTGTATGTTCCGGTTTTAGGGTCAGGTCTGTTGATTTTTCCTAATTGATCTTGCACAGGCAAGTGAAAAGTCACTGGATCATTTCAATGGATTGCCATTTTGAATTTGAAACAGGGAGTAAGTGTGCTGAGACTATCACAAATCTAAAAATGAACTCCTGTATGAGAAAATAATGACAGAAAATCACCTTTCTTTTCATAGACAGGGGACTACCATCTATTGCTGGGAGAGCAGATGTAAGCCCACTTCTGATAGCAATTTCCCAGGAAAAAGGAGAGTTTCTCCAGTTAGCTGTCAGGATCAGCATCAGATTTTTTGTCTGAAAGTGGATAGAGGCTGAGTATTTGCAGATGGTCTCTTTTTTTTTCCATACAATTTACAATATCTCTGCAGAATACAATACTTGGCAAACGGTCTCTGCCTGAGGTGAGTTTGTAGTCTGGTCTGATTTTTCCCAAGTACTGGAGCGTAGGTATCTAGGGACAGAAAAATGGCACAGCAACGTGGTCTTAAGGTCGAACCACCTCAGCCGCCCTCTGGGCAGCCACAGGCGTTCAAGTTCCCCTTGCGCTGCAGCACTGCTAAGGAAGTAGATAGTGACTGTCCCTTACCAAGTCACATTTTGAGGTCACAGCTGTTATCCTAAATAACTGAGGCACAATAGCCCATGTCTGGTAAGACCAGTGAATCAAACACTGTTTCTTTGCATTTCCCACACTTTTTGGATTGTTTTGATCCTCTCTCACTGAGGATATTCAAAGGGGCATGGGTAGGAATCTATAGTTTACTGCAAACTCTCACTTTGCCCTAAGAACTGTTTCTCATCAGTAAGCAATCTGTTTGTCTCAATAGTTTTCCCAGTTACGCTTAGGGCTATAACTGCTTATAACTTTGTGGTTCTTCCTGCCTTGTCACAAAGCTATGGTTTTTCTGCATTTTTCTAAGTCCTGAGTTGGGTACCAGCTGCATAAATGGGCATTTGTTATATGGATCAGGCCAAGAAAGAGAGCGAGCCAGAACAAGAAGGATTAAGGCAAATGTTATTTCATGAAAATAACACAGTAAAAACCAAAGAATATCTCATTACTATCAATATACTTTTCAAAAGCAACATAATAACCATCTGTGGCTGGAAATTTCTATCAGAGCTTTTAAGCCGCTGGTCCTTAAGGAAAACCTGGCTTGCAATTATCTCCTGTTTCTCACAGAAACAGACACCGAAACACTATTTAGCAGTTCATCCACTCAAGTGCTTAGATTAAAGAAATACATCCAAAGGGATAAAAGGATTTAAATTTTTAGAACTGCCAGTTAATTTTCCATTCTGAGCATCCCTAGTCCCTGTGTCTCCACCAAATTTCCCCCTAAATCCAAACTCGGCTGTGGTTTTCTCCTGCCAGCAGTGACCAGAGGCAAGGCAGTGCCGTTCCCTCTCCCCCTCAGCGTGCAATAGCACTGTGTAATATCTTGCCTCCACGAAACCTCAAAAGAGCCATGATGCAACAAAAAGCATTTGCCACAGCACAGCCAATACTGGGACCATGCTCACGAACGTAAGGCTGATCCTGGGAACAAGCCCAGCGTCAGAGTGTCATGGCGGGGAGGAGAGGTTCGGATCGCTTAAAGAATCACGTCCAATTGTATTAGCTCTAGAAAAATGATTTAATAGAAATTTACATAAAAGTGCGACTCCACAGAATTCGATGGCAAGGCTCACTCTATTACTTAGTGCATGGATGAAATGCACTCAGGAAAATTTAGTTAGAATCAGACTAAAATTATGTATATAGAGACCGAAAATGCAATGGGGTAAAAAGAGGAATATTACAAAGAAAAATCGAGTTAGAATTGATTTCTTGTGATTTATATAGAGATCAGGAATGTGGAAAAGCAGGGGAGACCCTCCCGTTGAGTCACAAGGTTGAGAAGATCCCCCGGCTTTCTAAACTCCTGTCAGAGTCTAGGTATGGCTGGATTAACTCCTAGTCCCAGACTTGGGCAATGGTTTATGTCTAAAGGGATTTTGAGTGTAATAGCAGCCTAAAATTCACTCACAGTTGAATAAAGTTCATGACAGTAATTTAAGCATAAATTTGAAAGTAGTAACTTATAATATACTTGCTATAATATACTTACTATAGACTATTCAGGTTAGTACCCGTGCACGCATAAAGACACTAAAAGATATGCATATAAGAGAGTAAAAGAGGTATACCTGTTAAAAATTCCCTTTGAGGTCAGTGAAAATATCCACTTTGAAAGCTTCAGCACCTTTCTCAACGGGCGAAGGGTCGAGCCTCAGGGAGCGGAGAGTACCAGCCCGTCTGGTCAGCTTTCGGCGACAGAGCCCCAATTTCTGCAAACAGGAAAGTCTGCGAGCTCTGAGAGGTGTCCCACTCAGAGGGAGATGCTGTCACAGCCCACTGCGGTCCAGGATTGCTCAAAGGGCCTCACTTAGTACCGCTGTTTATAGGTTCGGGAGATGATTGACTTCAGTCATTAACAAATTGCTGGAATCCGAGCTGCGCGGGTACCGTTTCATGTGCAGATAAAGAAAGCTCTGAGGCTGCCTGAGAATAACTTAAACCACAGACACGGGATGCTCCAAGGTTGTCAGAGGAGGACTGGGATGTCTCAAGGTTGTTACGTGAGAGAACTGGCTGTAGGTTGTTATGAGAGAGAACTGGCTATCTCTACTCCCGTCCCCCGCCTCTGCCAGGCAGCAGGAGTCCTTGAGATGCACAGCATGACTCCCTGTCTTAGCCGTGTAAGAGTTCTGGCACGGTCAAGGGTCACTTAACTGCCCGACTCATTACACTTACGCTAAGGCCTAGCGAGGCTTCCCGAGTTCGTAAATCAGCCTGGAGAGGGGGAAGAAATGCACCACCACGCAGAGACTACGTCTTTTATACAGGTGATGATTTTCCATTGAATCACTCCAGTGTTGGATCAAAATTGTCTATTCATGTCTAAGAGGGACTGAAATGTCTTTTTCCTAAGGTAGAAAGATCTAAGGGGAGAAATTTGCTGCAAAGGACACTCTGCCCTGTGAACGCCCCACAGCCGAGGCGACGGGAAGCATACCTTCTTCAAGCTCACCGCGGTCTCACTGCAGGAAGCCAGTCCAGCTATTTTTTCCTGTTACTCCAGTTCCCCCTGAAGTCAAACCACAGGGAGGGGATGGCATTGGGCTATACCTATGTTCTCCTCAATGTGAGATGGAAACATTTATTGCAAATGATTGTATTTTTTGCCTGATAAGATGACCCATTTTTACTCACCCTTATGAAAAAGCAGGGGTTGAGTAGGAACTGTGAGTAACTACATTTTACCTGAGGTTGGTTTCTCAGACATTTCTATTATCCTTCTAACTGTTTCATGGCCTGTTAAATGAGCTGAGACAGCACTTCATGTCACTGTTAGCATTTTAAATTATAAACAATGGTAACAATAAATAGCACCTCTTGTTTTTACAGACAATTTCATCTGGAAGAATAAAAATAACTAGTTCTGCCTGGATGCATGCATGACTTACACACATGCCCATATTCACTTGCTTATTTTAAAAACCAATTTGAGTTCTAGGAAGCTATTTCTAGCACTTGATTCTAACCATGTGTTTGTACAGTGTCATCAAAATGTAATCAGCCCGTTTAAAGAAAACCTAACGAACAGCAAGTAAATTTTTCATATCAGGTTCTTTGAGCAGCCAACGCAGACCCAGAGGAGAAGTTATCCAAGTCTGATCTGGGACACAGAGGATCACCTTTTTAAGATAATTCCCAGATACGTTTGTGCAAACAGCATTTGTGCACTAAGGCCTGCAATAGGCAGTCTTAACCAATAAGTTAAAATCTCTGCTTTCAGTCTTCCCTGACCCCATCCGTCAACAATCTCTGCAACACTGAAGCATCCTACTTACATATATAGGCATTAGATTTTGTGAGGGAAAACACAAGCAAAAGCGAGCCACTACCTAACATGAAGACCATTTTTACTTCATTTATTTCAGTGTGGACACTCATACTACAGTCTTAAATTTTTGAAAATACCCCTGCTTTGTCATGCAGTCTCTTCCAGACCTGTATCAACTTCCATCTTTAAAATCCCAGCCCGGGAGGGAGCTTTGAAAGGCATGAATGGGTTGTCTCTCCTCAGCTGCCCTTTGTGTTGCTCAAAGTCTTTCCCCAAACACACATCTCTCTCCACACTCTTAGTAGAGGGACCTGTTCTTTCACACACATATGTGTGGTGTTACATCTGCCTGCTACACAGACAAGTACATGCTCTTGCTGAATTGATTTAAACAGGCGATTGGCACCAACAGGCACCGAAGCACCCAGAACTTCGTTGGCAGCTTTCATGCAGGCAGTACACACATTACTAATCTGAACAGGTTTTTCTCATCACCACCCCAGACACACAAATTTTTAGGCATTCCTTCTAAATTATCTTACTACGTGGCATCACTAAGTTGGTGGAGAACAACTACATCTTTGACCATTTTAGGGGTAATAACTTTCATACATAATTGGCACCATATTGGTTTATGTGCCGCCAACTGAATTTTACTGGCAATCATCTCGATAGTTGGCTAGAAAGTCATCCGTAGCAAACAGGCTTCTCCAGGCTACGTCTCTGAGGGCTCAGATTTTTGTAAGGGACGAATCATTCTCTTGTTGCTAATGGTTTCACCTCTGGGCATTTCTAAACTGAATTTACTGATCTAACCAAATAGCCTGAGTTTGGGATAAAATGTTTCAGCAGAGAACGGGAAGCTGACCATGTGCCCTAACTCGAATCCTGGGTAGCACAGCAGCTTTCATGTAAGCCTTGGAGAGAAACTGGGGGGGAAATTTCACATGCTGGGAAGGCTCACCTGAGTTCCACGTTGGAATTTGTCAATCTGCAGATGGGAGCAAGCCCCATTTGGATGGAATCAGTTTGGGCTCTGTTCCTGTTCCCTGTGGGAGGATCCTTGGCTGCAAATTATATAAAGTTAACAGCCATCTGGGGGCAAGAAATTTGAGGAAAAGATAGAAAGCACCATGCCACAATACTTTTTTGCCTTTGGTGAAGACACGTTCTTCCAGTTTCCAGCTCATACGGAGCTAGAAGTGTCTAGTCACACAACCTTCAAGAATTAATGCCTGAAAGACAGATGTGTATGTGAAAACATCTGTTTTCAGGAATCATTTTATATATCAGCTGTTACTTACCTTTCAATTTATAAGTGTTCCCATGTTTTCATTGCAGATGTGGCAGTGGCAGGAGCACAGTATTTCCCAAAGACTGCGTCTTTTACTTATTTAATTTTTCCAAGGATACGTATCTGTTAAAATTAGCTAGAGCATGGTGTTGTCTATTTGTTTGCTACCTGCATATATATCTTTAGTTCATTGCACTTTTTAGCCCCTGTGAATGAGAACGTGTCATTGACTTCAGAGCCTTCTCTTGAAAAGCATCGGCTTTGTGCGTAATACCATTAGCTGTACCTGCTCACATGCTCACAGTCAGTGCCTTCAAAGTGGTAAATACTAAAGGTGAACCATCACCTTGCTCTGAGCACTGCAGATTTAGCAATTGCAAAGGGTAGCATTCATTATAACAACAAAAATAAAACTGTCCTTCGAAGGGCAATAAACTCATGCCTCTTTGCACTACACAAGACATTGGTTTAACGTAGGCCATTTGGCACAAAACACCAGATGTAAATAAAGGCCCATTTCTGCAGCAAGCTATTGACTAACACTCCCACAATAAGTACCATTTAGACAAGAGCAGAGCTGCAACAAGGGACAGACGATGCCTTGCCTTCACACTGGGCCCATGTGCTCCAGGGAATTTCACCCTCTGTGTCTAACAAATATCTGTCCTTGACACACGCAGCCTGTTGCGGAAGAGGCAAAGGACTTCAGAACGGCTGTGCAGCCATGTTGCTTTTCTCATCCAGTTTGAGCTGTTGCTTGACTGCAACATGAATACTCAACATTGCCAGCAAAGCTAAAACACTGGAGAGAAACATCACACTAGCGCTTAAGAACTAATAAGTGCTCTGTACTTCCCTTCTAAATCCGTCCTTTTATTGTAGATCATGTCCTCCTTCTCTTCACCATACAGGGGGCCCGTTGGTTTAAGGGAGCCCCTCTTCGGTTAGTTTGGAAGCCCCATTAAGTCCACCCATTCGGTGTCCTGCCCAGTTGCAGGAACCTCCAGCCTACCAGTCATTCTCCCAGGACGGCAATAGCTGATCCCCCTGACCTTTACACGTAATGCAAACTAGAAAATGAACTCCTCATATGAACAGCAGAAAAGAGGAGAAAAGAGGAAAGAGAAGAGAGTGTGAAGGAGTAGAAGCAAATTGTCCCTAAACGTCCAATAAAATCAATATACTTTCAGATAGCATTAAAGACGCAGGTCTGAGCTGTCTTCTGTGTTCCTACGTGATATTTGGTGTCTGTCCTAGTAGGATGTCGTGGTTTAACCCCAGCCAGCAACTAAGCACCACACAGCCACTCTACCACTGCCCGCCCTCAGCTGGACAGGGGAGAAAAAATATAACAAAAGGCTCATCGGTCGAGATAAGGACGGGGAGAGATCACTCACCAATTACCATCACAGGCAAAACAGACTCGACTTGGGGAAAATTAACTTAATTTATTGCCAATCAAACCAGAGTAGGGTAATAAGAAATAAAACCAAATCTTCAAACACCTTCCCCCCACCCCTCCCTTCTTCCCGAGCACAGCTTCACTCCCGAATTCTCTACCTAACCCCCCCACCAGTGACACAGGGGGACAGGGAATGGGGGTTATGGTCAGTTCATCACACGTTGTATTTGCTGCTCCTTCCTCCTGAGAGGCAAGACTCCTCACACATCCCCTGCTCCAGCCTGGGGTCCCTCCCACGGGATAAAGTCTCCACAAACTTCTCCAACGTGGGTCCTTCCCACGGGCCGCAGTTCTTCACGAACTGCTCCAGCGTGGGTCCCTCCCACGGGCT
>JAVKLA010000093.1:8462211-8483266 GCA_034782735.1 Sagittarius serpentarius | reverse complement strand
TGCCAAGTTTCCCGGCGGGCCTGCCGGGCTGCTCCGGCCCCGGGCGGGCGCGGACGCGGGCCGTTTTCTCCCGCGCAGGGCCCGGCGAGGAATGCAACAGACGGCCCGGGATGAAGGCAGGCACCCCTGGCAGGAGCCGCTCGAGAGCGTCGGCGTCTGCCTCCCCTTCCGCTGCCCGCGATGCGGCGACCACACCAGGTTCAGGAGCCTCTCCTCCCTGCGGGTGCACCTGGAGTACAGCCACAGCTACGAGGAGAGGAGCCTCCTGAGCAAGAGCAGCCTCTTTTCCCCCCTGAAGGACGCGGCGGGGCTGGTCTCCCCGCCGGAGCCTGCGAGCCCGGGCAGCCCCGGCGCCGCCGTGCCGCCGAAGGGGTCCTGCCGGAATCTCTGCGGTGCGTCCCGCCAGAGCGCGAAGCGCGGGCAGCCTCCGGAGGGGGTGGAAGCCGAGCGGCCCGTCTCCTACGTGGCAGACTATGGGTCGGCTGAGTCTCCCGGCGAGCAGGTTCCTAAAGCCGGCCTGCCGGCCGATGACTCCAAAGCCTCCTTCGAGGCGCACGTCAGAGAAAAGTTCAACAGGATGGTAGAGGCCGTGGACAAAACGATCGAGAAGCGAATCGACAAGCTTACCAAAGAGCTGGCCCAGAAGACGGCGGAGCTGCTGGAGGTGCGGGCGGCTTTCGTGCAGCTCTCCCAGAAGAAGCAGGAGGTGCAGCGGCGGGAGCGGGCCCTGAGCAGGCAGGTGGACGTGGCAGTGGAGATGATCGCAGCCTTGAAGCAGCGCCTCAGCGAGTCCGAGGAGGAGCTTCACCGGAAAGAGGAGTAAGCGGGGAGGCGAGAGCCGGTGGCTTTGCGCCGGCTGGCCGGCACCCGTGCGAGTGAAAGCCTTTGGGGGAGAAGAGGGGGGGGGATGGTTCGGGTGCTTGCTGGTTATGAAAGGGCCTGGTGCTCTCCAGCTCCTGACCGCTCTGTTTCTAGAGTTGGAGCCCATGTGACCGTGTCCCCTGCGAGGCGGGGGACAGCTCCCCGGGCAGGTGGCTTCCTGCTTGACTCCCCACTGACTAACTTTTACGCTTTCCAATGCCTGTGTTGTGTCCCTGGTTTCATGGGGGTAGGGGCAATTAGAAGCTGTCATCAGCATGTAATCTGATTTATACTGACGCCTCTAATCCGTTATCTTTTTAAGACGAGATGGGTGGGTACGCGCTGGAGGAAGTATGTAAGAATACTGAATAGCACATTTTCCCTGAAGTCATCCCACCACGGTCGGTCAGCAGGCTGCCTGTCGAGTGCAGCAGCAAAGCTGTACCGAAGACCGTGCTGGAAAGGCCACGTCAAAGTAGGTGTTTTAGGTGATCACAGAACTGTGAAACTGGAATCGCTTCTGTGGGAATGGGAAGCAGATGCCAGAGTCGTTCTGACTAACCTAGGCCATCTAAAAATATGTCTGTGATGCATCCATTAAAAATGTAGTGATAGCTGATATATTATTTATACATGAACTACTTAGTTTATTCAGCACTTGCTGAAACCTTTCAGGCTTTTCGGAGCAACACAACTTATTTTAGCGGAAGGCAAATGAAGAGCCTTGGTAATGGAGTGCCTCTAAACCAATTCGTCAGCTTACAAAGGGAAGATGAGAAGTGCTAGTTGCCATGACGCTGATCTTAGAAGAAATAAGGAAGGTGGTGTAGGAGTTCAGTGTAGGAAGTTTGGAGGGCTTTCATCATTCCTTCCTGTAGTCTAAGGGACTAGAAGGAAAAGACAGTGATGGCTCCTACATCAGTAGGAGTCATCTCTCCTGAGACAGTGCTACAGATTTCCCAGAAGAGGGGACAGCAAGGGTGGTGGGATTTGGGCCTCTGCAGTGTGTATCTTCCTTGAAGGGATATTCAACGGAACCTCTGATTTTTGAAATATTAGGTGCTCCTCGTGGAAGAGAAGATTGAAGGACTCAAGACGAAGCTAAAGATAATAGTGGAACTGAGACAGGTTTGAAAGTATGCTGGAAGGAGGCCATGAAGATAACTTACAGTTTGAAGCAGTTTTGGTATTCCCATCTAGCCAAGCTCCCCTTTCACAGTGTGATTCATCCTACTTGCTCTAGAAGAGTATCTTAGAGGTGGGGGGGATTGCTCTGTGGAGGTCCTTCCTCCATCTGCAGACTAGAGGGTGACCTCAGGTAAGCAGCCATCTTAGGCAACATGCTGAACCTCAGATGCCTAAAGTTAAGTGGTGTGAGTCTTACCCCAAAGGAAAGGGAGAATGTGCTTTTAAAATTCAAGGCTTGAGATCCGCAGGAAAAACACGACTGTCAGGAGAAAGCAGAAACCATTCAGTGGAGCAGAACCAGAGTTCTGCAGTGCTGCAGAAGGAGAAAAGAGCTCGTGGAAAAAAAGGAAGGGGGTAATAGAGTTATCTGGGTAGAAAGAATGGTTATCATCTGGGGAGGACGGCAAAGGATTCTGATCTGTGAAAAGAACAAGACAACAGAAGTTGTGATTTTTAACTATAATAGGAAAAGGCATGAGGAAGAGGCTGCTTGCCCCCTTGGCAGACTGCTTACTAGCAGCAGTGGCAGGCTGTGGTTCAGAGGCCAGAAAAGACTGAACACAGAAGAGGAAGGGGAAAACACTGTCCTTCACACTAGGACATTGCCAGGCTCGGGAAAGGGGCAGGAGCTCAGATGACAGCTGTTATAATTCTAAGCATCTCTAAAGGAGGAGGGTGAATGCATAAGCAGATGAGGAGGTACCTCCTAAGTTGGTGGTAGAGGGAAGGCTGAAGGTTGTTTGATTAGTAAGAAACACCAACCAACAGAGGCAGCTGCACAAGAGACTTCACCTTAGTACCCAGGGTATTGCTCTACTAGGATTAGTGCTAGCTTGCTTCAGCTTTCAGTAAAGAAGATTAAAAACTCGGAAGGAAAAGCAGCAATAGGAACGAGTGAATAGATACTACACAGTGGTGTGTTCAGTTTCTAAAGATTAATGGGCCTAATGCATGCTAATGGATAGCATGAAAGACTGTCAGCCCAGAGTACCGAGGGGCGAAGAGGGGAGTCATAGTATGTTCTTGCGTGTGTCTGTGCCTAGCCCCACAGCATTGCCTCTTAGAAGTCGCTAGGAAGGTACTCTGAGGAGACTGGGAGGGCAGGCAGGGTGTAAGAATAGGTAGAGTTCACCTAGGAAAAACTGAAAATACGTTATTTTTTTTTTTCTTGTTCAGGTGGTTCCTGCATTTCCCATCTTGGGGGATAACAAGGGATAGTGCCAGAGAAAAATGCACTGTATGGGTTTTCAGTTAAAAGGTCATTGTACAATTAGCAAATTGAGGTGGAAGGTAGGTATAAACAATGCTTTGTAAAAGCAAGACTGATACTTCTAAGGGCAGCTTTTCAGATTTGAACCTCTAAAAAAGCCTGAGACACTTCACTTTGCGCCAGCAGCAAGGAGGCATTGGATGGTGTGCTGTAGTAGAGGGGAGAAGAAAGGATGTTTGTGACTTTGGTAACAACAGTGTCACTTGTCTGGTTTTCTCATGGACTGTTGGTAAATTCGGAGACCCATCTACATATGCAGTCCTTTGTGTGTTGAAAAACTTATTTAGTGTGCCGAAAAGACTTTCTCCTTCAAAAAAGGAGGATCTCGACTTTGGCTTTGATTTCTGGAAGAAGTCCAGATGATTAGAAAGCCAAACAGGACTGCTTAATGGAAATTGCAGAAGCAGGAGTTCTCACCGCAGATTGTGGAAAGTCAAAGGCAGCCCTTAGAGACTGCCTTGATACTTGCTGACCTTCAGAAATAAATGCTTTCGTCAGTTTCTTTGGGGTTGTTTTTTTTTATAAGCAATCTTGTGAATATGCATAACTCTTCCCCAAACTAGCATTGATATTGAGCCACTGTGGCTGAAAACTTGTTCCTCTTTCCTCTTTGTAGGAGGAAAAAGAAAACACCTTCTTCCCTGAAATACCTCCTTGTCCTATTTCTAAGGAAGTAAAGGAAACCAGTCTTTCCTCGGTCTCTGAATGGTTGTCCCTGCTACCAGAGATCATGGAATACGGTGCATGTGAAGGCAAGGAAGGGTTTATAATTAATATGTCCTTCGCGATCTCAAAGAGGCTGAGGTATGGCTACTCTAGATCAGTCTGAGGGTCAAAAAACAAAACAAAAAAAAACAAAATCAACCCCACAAACTATTCAAAAGAGGGAAAAAAAAATAGCCCAAATTGTAGATAAGGTTACAAAAACTCTTCTAGAGAAGCAGCTGAAAACTTTTATGGGGATCCCTTCAAGTAACTCTTGAAAAATAAGTGTTCTGATAAAGAAGTTACAGATGTTTATACTGCGCCCATATTTGAGTATTTCTCCATGTCCACCTACTCTGTCAGTATCTTATATGAATGGACAATCACTATCAGTGATCAAATTACTCCATAATACTGTATTTAACAATCCATTATATTTCCATCTTTATAAAATGTGCCCAGATAAGCCAGGGACCTATCTGGGTTGTTGGCTAGCCCTGCTTCTACATGTAAGAATGAAAGAATTAACCAGGTACGGAAGGCAGAAGAGGATGTATTTGCAGGTTTAACCACCGCTCCTGACCTATAAACTGGCTATGAAAAAAAAGAAAAAAGTTGGGATTTAAGAAACTTCCTCTTTAGAAGGGTACACGAGAAGACAGAAAATAACAGTACAACCGCACTTGGGGTAATGGCTCTGATTTTGGATCTGACTGTGAAGTCAAATAGGAAAGCTAAGGGAAAGGAAAAAGGTGCGTTAGCAAGAATAATTTGGTTAGGGAGCCCCAAGAAGGCTTAGGGAGGAGAGATCTAAATTCTTTGTTTGTTGCTAATCAAAGCACTGATTTAAAAAGACAGCACTATAAGGCTTTACTGTTGACCTCTCATTCCAATGAGAGGGAGGGGTGTTGGTTTAGGCCAGCCGCAGGCATAGGGCTGCCCATTTGAAGAGTCTGTAGAGTCAGTAAGGTTATTTCTTTAGCCTTGTTGGTTCATTATTTTCTTGTTTGTTTTAAATAAAGCCTAGAGCAGTCCAACAAAGGCAGTGACAAAGTGAAGATACCTTTTTAGTTAAATTTTATTTTTGTTCCCTTACAAAAATGGTTGTGCTAATATGCACACGGGTACATGCTGTTACACTAGTGTGAACTGTTTTGAGGGGTAGGACAAGTGGAGGTACCACACTAACTGTACTAATACATAGTTGAAGTAGTGTTACTCTAAGCACAGAAAAGTCTTACAGCAGTCACTCTTGTGTCACTTACTTGCATATTTAGACAATCCAAAGGCCAAAGCTTTTTTTTATTATTGGGGGCAGGGGGGAGAAGAAAACTCTGTGTTCTAGAGAAGTAGGCGTAGCTACCAAAGACAGGTCCTAGTTCACCAACCTGCCGCAGTTGGGCCCTGGACAGTTTCGATGAATGATGGCTACAGGTTCAAGCTTTCAGCACAGCTGCTGAGCAAAGGAATGATTTAATTAGAAAATGTGTCCCAAAAGGGATTATTCAATGTTTGATGAAGGAGAATGCAACTCAGAGTGAGTACTGTGATCTTAAAGATAACACAGAAGCCTGCCCAAAGGGAATAAGACTGTGTTGAATAAGATGTCAAGAAAACCATTGAAACTAAAACCAGCTATGAACTTAACTTGTCGAGGACACAGAGGCTTGTTTCTGGAAGTTATGTAAGAAAATGAAACTGGCAGAGTTTGACTTTTGGTAAGTCTGAACAGGGTAAGCATTTGAAGTTACGGTCCTCAGCTGGAAGCTACCTTCAGTGGTGACTTAAACAATTTCACTTTGTCTCCTAATTATAGGGTAAGAGCATTGATGTAGCATGTTGCCATATCTCTGACAGTAATTTCTTTAACCAGTCTAACACATTTGTTTTGAGACTGTCTGGTCGTGCCTCTGCTCTGGCGTGGCCAGGAATGCAAGGGCTATTTCAGAATAGCTGTGGTGGGGAGTAGTTATTCTTGCCAGTGACTTCACCTTGAATTGGCAATTAATGGAATTACCTGTGCAAGTACATCTTGACAATGGGATTTAGAGTTGGCTTTTAGAGATCACTGAAATTTATGCTTTAAAACAACAGCTTTCCTTAAAATATGAATTTAGTTGTACAACAAAACAGTTTTGATTTTGCTTTTAAGTAGAATATGACCACAACTACACATTGTTCTTCCACCCTCGGTTTCAGGTGGTCCCACTCCCTCTTCCCTGTTTCCTTTCATCTTCCCACTCAAGAGATTACTCGCCCCAGCTGCACTGGTTCAAGTGTAGCATGACTATCCCACACAATGGCTCTGTGAAATAAAGCATTTAAATCTTCACAGTGTTACTCGAGTAAGCTCAGGGCTCAGATCTAGAGCACAGCCCACTGAATGGGTGCAACTGGTAGGACAATAACTTTCTGAGGGGTGGAGGTGTGACCCTCTTAAATGGAATGTGCTGGTAGTGGTGTAGGAATGTGAAACCTCAACCTAATGGATAGCAGCCTTCAGGCAATAACACCAGTGGGATGGTGGATGAGGTCAGTGGCATTAATACTTAATGAATGCACATATTTTAAAAATTTTCACAAGTAAATCACTTTACGATGTCCTGTAGTAGGAATTTTCCCATCTTCAGGTAAAGTAAGTGTTTGGTTTTCTATTGATTTTAGGCAGAGTTATTCCAAATGCAGTTCTCTAAAGGGATTTGGTACTCCGGTGCAGGACCTGCATAGAGCCTCAATGCTTGTCTCCACCTACAGAGCAGTTGCAGGTGTCAAAGCTGCTGTAAATAGTCCTGGGACCAGTATTATGCATCTGTAGGAGGGCTTGGTCGCAATGCGAGAAATCATTAGCCCTTCTTGTCATTTGGAGGACGAGGAGCTGGAGCTGTCCCAGCCTCTGCATCTACTCTGTGTATCACCCGCTTAACTGCTGAAAGCCATACATACACATAGGGTATCTGCAGAGTCCACGGGCCAGCAGCTGCTCGGGTAAACAAGAGCTACAGCTCACTAGTTCTGCAAGGAGTGCTGTATAATCTAGTGGTAAAGGCAGAAGAATAAATGTCACCTAGTCAGTCTATGATTTATAACACATCTCATGCTGTTTCGTGACAACAGCCTCCATAAAGAAGGTTTCAGGATAAGTTTCAAGGCAGGCTGTCTGCAGTTTTTCTGTGAGGGCAGCTAGGCTGCGTTGGGATGCAAAACACCAAACTGGTTAAGTTTAACAGGTTAACTCCCTGACCGAGTCAGATTAAAATAAAAGCTTTGGCAGCAAGTCTTTCTTGCCTACAGTGAGTCCTTCCCTCTGCACTTGTTTTTTCAGCTGAGCACCTCCGAGTTGCTTGCTGCACTGCAATAAATTTCCCCCAGACTCCTTTGGCTCTGGGAAGAGCTCTTCTCTGGCAGTCTGGCAGTACAGCACCTCCTGCTCCTTTTGGACACCTCCCAGGTTGCATCCCCCTTGTCTTTCCCTCTCACTTGCCTCACTCTGTTGCCACAAGCTGCTGGCAGTTCAGTGTGCCCTCTGCTCTCCGGGCAGTAGCATCCATCCCTCCTCCTGAAAGGTTTTGTCTGACAAGAGCACCCAAGACAAAGCAAGAAACCCACCCTTCTCCCTGCTGCCCAGTCACAGCCCTTTAACAAAATGTTTTGCTATACAACATACCTTAGTACTAGTGAACTATGAGCAAACAGATGAGATCACTCTGCTGTCCATTACAGAAATTTACAGATATCTGAGCTGCACTAAGCATCATCTACTCCACTCACTCAGAAAATTTAGTGGCAGGGTCTAGAGCTTGCTGTGCGAGTGCCAGGGTGCAGCTGAGTGAAAAGGGGCTGGAGGCTGATGGGCAGAGAGCAAAGGGAGGAGCAGAGCAGAGTGGGAAAGAGATGATGTTGAGGGCAGAGGAGTTCATAAGGGGAGTTAATAACTCTACGTAATCTTTTCTCAGTATAGCAACAGTTCTCCAGATGTAGAATAGTCCATGCAGGGTATCAGAGACCTCTCATTAGAAAGGGCAACACTTCAGGTTTGAGCCAGGCTTTAACAAATGATTCCTGTTTCAGGTAAGCACTGCTGACAAGGCTGTCAAGACACAGAGCCCAGCAGGCCCGTGCTGCTATGCTCTGGTTTATGCCTCTCCCAGGTGGACCCCAAAATATTCACAGGCTTAGCTTCCCCCCTTGACTTCATGAGGAGCAGCCTCTGACATTTGTGAACATCTATCTTTCCACAAGCATAAGAGCAGAGAGTAAAAGATAGAAATCGTATCACATAATCCCCAAAAACTTGGCAGAGGCCTTGAGAAGTAAATCGAAAGTAAAATAAAGAACATAAGCAAAAAATCATCACAAATATCTAGAAATAGAACTGAAGGGAGAGGGTCATCAGTATGGCTAAGAAAAAGTCTGGGCAAACTGCAAGAGACAAGAAAGGCAATTAAATGGATAAACAGCAGCTGCAGGAAGCTACACAAGTTCTTTGAACCATTTCTCTGTTGTTCATGGTGGGAGGAGGGTAAAAATTCTTCTGGGAACGCCCTTCAGGTAACCAAGGCATAGCCATGGCATAGAGCGAGCTCTCTGAGGAAGAGGCGTTGGAGCAAGTAGAGAGACTTATTAGCAGTCACTCCTCAGGGCTTGATGTTGTTCTTCTGAGAGATGAGAATGAAGTAGAAACAAAGAATGTAGCTGAACTAACAGAAGTGCTGCTTATCAGGACAAGGCATGTGACGGAGACCTAGCGGGTGGGTTATAATTCTGGCTCCTGTCTTTCTGAAGGGAATTTACAGAGTGCTGGTACTATTTCAGCCCAAAGGGAAAATTTTTAGATGAAAGTTATTAAAGGCAGGTTCATAGACTGTACAGAGGCAGCTAAAGAGAAAAATGTTGGAAGTGCTACTACTGCTGCTAATAACAGTTCCTACAAATAATGGCATGTAGGATGCCAAGTTATCTTGAGTAGTCTAGAAAGCAAGGAAAATACTAAGGAATTCATTGACATTATGTGTCTGTTCTCGTCCTGATAGTCATCTAAGTCTTCCGGAAAAAACACTGATTGCTCCTGTCCCCCTTATGGCGCAGCTCACTAACAGGGTATTTGGAGGAAAGGAAAATTTGTGGGTGATTCATGCCATGGAGCAGGCGATTAATGCATGTTTTCTAATTACCTTTGCCGAGACAATTACAAATGTTAGCATTCGTGAAACTATCACCCTTTTAAAAACAAATGCTAGGTACTCAGTGTTTGTGGTCTCCCGCTGCAGTGAAATGCGCAAGCTGACCATGGCCCCAAGAGGGATGTCCTCGTGGTGTCCCAGGCTGGCAGCTCCCCACTCTGCCCAGCCTTCCCGCTGGAGGGCCAGCGGCCTGGCAGGCCATGCACAGTTCTTCCTTACCCAAAGCATAAGGGATTTGGAGCCAACCTCCTGAGTTTCTGTCCTTTTGAGCTTCCTGTCCACTGCAAAAGAGGAGCCCAGTGGAGTGCCAAGGGCTTCCAATTGCTCCCACGCTAACACAAAACCAGAGTGGCATCATGAAATCAAAGAAGTTACAATGCTGTAAGTGTGGTGAGAATAAAGCCCTAAAATTGTCCTGAATGAGTTTAGATTGGCTTCTTCCTAAGCATTCCTCAGTGGCTTTTTATTACCGGGTTGCTCTGGGCAAGTTAATACTCACAGAAACTGTACAGAGCCTTGAAATGGAATGGATTAGCTGAGCTTTACAAACACGGTACCTCTCTGTTTCTTAAGCCAGATTTTGTGGGTGAGTTAATATAAACTTATATTCATCGATGTACTTCGTCCAAACAATACGTGCTTGTTTTTCCCTCATTCCTACCATTAGATCAGCCATGCAGACGGCTTCTTGCTGCGCTCTGCTGTTGCAGAGCAGGCAGACACAGCCCGAATCCTAGATGGTGAATTTCCATAGCTGACCACCTGTGCCTAACTCTTCGTAGTGCAAAACAGCTTACTGTTAAAACAACTATACTGAGGTTAAAACAATGAAATGCAGAGAAACTTTGGATTTGTTATAAACGAGCTAAGCTTTTAAAGGTTATTTCTGCTACAAACTGTTTCCTAGTTTCTGCTTAAAACGCTTTTTCCTCAGGCAATGTATTTCTACCAAGCAATCATGTCCTTCCTCATTTGGCAAGCATTGGTTCCCCCAACGCCCACCCCCTCAGTTTTGTACAAAGCAAAAATTAACGTGGTTTCATTGGCAGAGCAAGAACTGTTTATCCAGGCACTGACTGGGGAAGTCCTACATGCTCAGATTTGCCATTTTTCGTAATACATGCTTCACTCTGTAACCAAACTTCTCCCAGCCAGAAACTCCTGTGATACTAGAGGTCCAAATGATGGCCCAGTTACTGACAGTAAACTGATAGTACGCAGAGCACTTCAAAATGGGCTTTGTCTCAGTACAGAGCTGGGACCTTTCACAGTCAGTGGTGCTATCTCTTTCTTCCACTTGTGTTAGCAGGCAAGAAACATTTCTAAACTCCTGACCTAAAACTTGCTCTTCCCACGCACATACTCCTTAGTCTATAATCTGTAGATTATCTGTTAATCTCCCGTGCTCCCACTAGCTCCAGATCAGAACACTGCACTTTGACGTACTTGCAGGATTGCAGCCAAAATGAAGTTTAATGGCCACAGTAGCTCTTTTAAGTTAGGAACCACCCCGGTAGCAACATTAAACTACCATTGTAAGATTATGATGAGCCAGGAAGATGAATCTGAGGGTTCATCCATTTCTCTTCGTGTTTCAGGGCTGATACTCCCATAGGTAAGTGAAAAAAAAAGCGAAAGTGGCTGTAGCCGTCTCCGGATACCTTGAGAGGTGATGCTTAATGACATTCCTACCCTGTGGACCACTAAGGACTATTTCCAAGAGACCTAATGGTGCGACAAAAAAGCCCAAACCCAGTGCCCATAAATTTAAATTCAGCAGTCAGGTTTCCAGATCTTCACTGTGTCCGCAAAAAAGTTGAAATCTTTCAACAGAGGTAGAGGTGAAGGACAGTAATTAGCCACCATGGGCTACTGCCATGAAAAACAGGAGAAGCTTCAGTCATTTTTTGACCACGGCGGGACCAGGGCCCTCTGCATTATTTAAATGTGGTCTCTTTGCAATGTTTCCATCCTGCAGAGAAGTTGTTACCTTCAACCACTTCCTGGAAGAAGCAGCAGAAAAAGAAGTGCGGGGAAAAGCCAGGCTCCAGCACTTCATTGAGAACCTGTTGCAGCGTGTGGATCTGGCAGAAAGGCAGCTAGAATATTACCAAAATCAGCAGATGGTGTGCAACCACACCGACGTCAGCGAGCATGTGGTAAGCCAGCAAAGTCCTTCCGTTCATTGTCACCCAGCACCGGAGGGAAAGTACTTGAATTTGAATATGGGTGGGCTCAGTAGGTCAGGCTAATTGCTACTCCAGACAGGTCTGGATTTGTAAAATGTTTCTTTAGACATGTTTTATTTATGTTTTAAACTGCCACTTCACAGGAGTGAGAGGAGCAGAGAGTGTAAGAGCAGCAGTAGCCAAAGATGGCAAAGGCAGAGCAGAGAATAATGCAATATCTGCCAGATACTTACATTTTTTTTCTGGCTTTGGCTATTGCTGCTGTTGGCTTTGCAACACTTTCCTTTCTGTCAGTTAGTGACTTGGTGTTTTTTTGGAGATGTCTAAAGATTCTCAGGAAAGATGTGGATCCCTACAGAGGACATGTTAGCCTGCTGGCAAATCAGCTTGCTTTCTGTAGTTACCTACCGTGGGACTCTTAGAAATGGTGAGTGGATTCCCACAGGCCTGTCCCCCACGGATTAGAAACCAAAACTGTCTGAACATTATTTTTTAAAATACATTATGTCTTTAAAAGCCTTCATTATTAATACTTAAACTCAGTATTTTCACTACAGTACATTACATTTATATGGCAAGTTTTAGCCACATGACTTCCAAAGAACCTTTCAGGTTAAATGAATAAATACTCCATGCTGCCTGTGCTAAGTAACTGTTCATCCTGGAACGTGAGAGGAAAGGCATTTGATCATGCACAGCACTGAACAGGTATGCAGCGGTGGAAAGTAAAGGTTCCTGTAGCTGCTTGGAAGACAAAGAGATTTAGGTAAGACCTGAATAAAGGTCGATGTGCTAAAATTTAGTGCAGGACATCTCAAACTGTGTCTGTGAGAACAGTGATGGGGACCGTAAACATGGGCCTCAGTGTTAAATCATCTCCCCTGCTCTTGATGTGTTTACTGGGATCCCTGGCTCAGCAGTGTCCCTTGGGGAAGGCACTAATTTTTGAGGCAGCTGCCCTGCTTTCTGAGTGACTTCAGCATTGCTCTAAGGTCACCCATCCAAATATTGACCAGCCTGACCTTCAGGAGGTAATTACAGAAAAGCACACCATGAGATGGCTCCAGACTCCATCCAAGACAGATGACGAGCAGCGTTAGGCTGGGCAAAAATCCATCTGCAAAGTGTGGACAATACCAGGGACAGAGGGAACATTTACAAGAACATAATCATTTTCAGATGCCAGATCTGACTCGCTTGGCTCAGTGACTTCATTAAATGATATTCAAAGGCTTGGTCTAGTAGCACTGATGGGAGATCAGTACAAAGAACCGATTTAGTACTCAGACCAATTTCAGCTGAGCTGGCATTAAACACCTCCTTTCCTGACCTCCACTAAAAGAGGGACTAGAAAAAGTGTTTCCACACTGTGAACCAAACTTTTGTAAAAAATGAAGTTATGCAAAGTTGTGCTGGCACTGAGGCTATGCTGTCCCTAGCTGGTCTCAGGATTTGGGGTGCGAAGGGAGAGAAACACTTGCGTTCTTGCCCTCCACCCTTCAGTGCTGCTATAGGCAGAGCCAAGGGCTCGTAGCTGGAATTTGCTAGCTGCTTGTGTAAAGGAAATGTATCACTGCAAAATTAAAGGCTCTGAGAGAAAGTTAATTTAATACAACTTAGTCAGGCACTGTCCCTTAATTAATTATCTTGAACACAATAATTACTTCTCATTGTATCCATACTGTTTAATCTAATGTGAAAGATCTCTGTTCAGCCCACACTTCTTTAGCAATTTGATTATAGTTACGATAAAAATAACGGGGAAAAAAATCCAACCACTAACAACTCACATGTTACAAATTTTAAAAACAGATGTAATAAGTTGGAAGAGTAATAATCTGTTAAAGGTTTGGGGTTTTTTTCAGTTTCTTTCATGAATATTCTTCTACTTTTAACAGCAGGTGAGAAGGGAAATACGATTTTGAAGACTGCCTATACTTTATCCCTGTACTTTAATTACTTGATAGTGTAATATTAATAACCTGTTTCTGTTTTCTTTGCAGTTTACAGACATTTCGTTAAATAAGAAACCCAGATGCCTGTATGTATATCTTTTTATTTTTCTCTTACTTAAATACACTAACTTGACATGCTTACATTTCTGCTTTTGCATTTCACCTTATCCAAAAGGCTGAGTCAGGTTGTTTACGTCATGTAATGGAGGAAAAACAAATTTCTGCTAAATCAAAGCTAAAATCAGATATTCTTTAAAGAAAAAAAGAATAATTTTCTGTTAACTGAATGACTCCTTCCTACTGACTATAATAGCCTGTTGCAAAGCTACAGTAGCTGAATCTCTTCAGCAAAGACAGGCCAAGTTTCAGCTGAAAATATCTTTAACATTCTGTAGGTAGGAGACAGTTGTCATTTCCTAACTGACAGTAACACTGTTGACTTAAAAATCACGTGTAAGCAAACAAGTGCCCCGACAAAGCATGGGCACTAACATCATCTCAGGTTACTTAAGCAGCTGTCCTGGGAGCAGCAGAACTAATTGGGGCTGGTTTCCCACGTCTTTGAGACTTGGTCATGAGTCCCAGCGCCTGGTTCGGAGCATCACACGTGCTGCCTGGGCAAGCGACGGTCAGGCAGTGCATCCTTCCTCAGGGCAAATTTCTTAGTGGGAACACGAGTTTGGGTCTTTTTCTCACTGCCAGGAAACTTGTTGCATCAGCACAGGTCTGGGACTTCGGGGTCCCTGCCAGGTTTGTTTGTGTCTGACCAACAGGTTCACGAATTACTGGAAGACTGAGAGACGCATGAACGGATGGGTGGGCTGGAAAATAAACTAAAATTACAATGTATAGCCTACTGGGGTGGGCGGGGGGCCTTTTTGCTCTTTGGGTTGTTTTTGGTTTTCATATATCATAGTCCTAGCAGGCAACTGGCCAAGTAGCCTTTTGCTAATAAGCACAGTTTGCATTAATAATTAACAGCATGGGGCTTTAGCTTTGTTTTTTCTACTTTCTATTTTTACAGCTTTTATAGCTTTTGGTTTTTTCCCTACTGATTTGAGATTCTGGAAAAAACTGGTTGTCCAAAGTAGTCTTTCAGCTGACTGTGTACACACTTTTCGGGTTTGTAGATGTCTTAATATGGTTGGAATCAAGGAAAATAGAATTAAAATATAACCAGTGAATTCAGTGACTCAGTGAGATGAGTCCTTCCACTGACAAATCTTTGGTCTAAATATAATGCAGTTTGGTAAAACCCGTTAATTACTGACAAATAGTTGGAGTTCAAAGGTATGTATGAAATTGTTTAGAGGTTTCTGTTTAACTACTGATATACTTCTTTGAAAAGACACTGTCAAAACTGGAATTTAGTAGTCACCTTTATTTGGAGTTACCACATTAAAAATATCCCAACTTGTCCTACGAAGCAGAGAGGATATGGGAGAGGATGTTCACAGGGGTAGGAAAGTTTTATTTCTCTCTGCCTATTCTGTGGATGAATCCAGCATTTGCATTCCCCACACCAGCTGGTTTTAAGAGCTCTAACTCAGCTCAGTACATAAAACGAGGTTTCAGTGATATGCACCAGTTACAAAAATCAAGAGTGTTACTACCCATCCAGAAAATTCAGTATAATCTTAGGGGGTTTGGGGCCCCTGATGGCTTATGTTGTTTGGGATCAATGGCTGGACTTGCAATCCCTCTTGCTCCAAGGCCTCTTCCTTGCTTCCCAGTTCCTTTTCTCCAGTTTCTCCTGGCTGTTTTCAGGAAATGCTCCACTGAGGGCATGGCAGACCTTTGCTGATGCTCACTAGCCATTTCTCAGAGGCACTGAGACTTGCTGGTACATCTGTGCCTAAATCAATTTTAAATGCCAGCTCCTGTTGTGAAGAAGCTAAGAATTAGGTCTTTCTAAATCATGAGACCTGTTTTGAAAAATACCTGATGTTTCTGAAATGCAGCAAGAAAAGGATTGTTCTTAAGTGCCTGTGGCAGTGGGGTGCATTTAGTCACATCATTTCAGTCTTTCTCCATAATGTGACAGATTAGGAATATGTTTGAATAGAAGTTCAGACTCTCACAGTCACTTGTATGAGGAGCTGCCGCTTTCAGTGAAAAAAACATTTCCCCCATCTGGAGCTGGCAGCATTGCATTTCATGTGAAATAACCTGTATCTTCGTCCGTCTTAGATACCTTCTTACCCTAACTGTGTGTTAGGGACAGACGTCCATCTTTTCTACCATAAACTCGTTCAGTTTAAATACAGTTTAGCTCTTTTAGGCAATCCCCTCTGATCATATTAACCTAGACCTCCTTCTGGTTTTTATAGCATCAGTCAGTGCAGCAGAGGAGTGACTAACATCATCTGCAGTAACGCCTGCACGTGCTTTGCGAGTAAATGATGTAGCTTTTTCACCATAACACCACCCAAGAAAAACAGAGCACTACATTTTTTAAGAACAACAAAGTAACAGACTGTAACAAACAGTGCCCAAGAAGTGATCATAAATTGGAATGGCCAACACTTGTGCATTTACACAAGTCATTTCTAACCCCCAGCAAATGGTCGGAGCCCAGGCCTGCACCAGGCCAGCATGGCACAGCGCCAGCAAGCTCCAGCTTGGACCTGCGTGGCATTTTCCCCCCAAAACTTGCCCACAGTGAAGTCTGGTTGGCAAAGCTGCCAACCAGGTAAAACTGTTCTGTAGGTAAGGCTCAGTTCCTGTGCTGTCGACTGGCCTTCACTGCCTCCCACCAAAAAACAGGGGCTTTCATGACACCCTTCTGGTTTTTTAAAGAACAGGGGAGAGCTTACACTGTACACAGTTGAACAACCACAACTTTTTCCAAAACTGCCTTTGTCAAGTGTGCAATATTGTCGTACTCCCAGAAGAAGTAATACTATAGATACATGGTTTCCAGAAATAATGAGCTATGGAAAATAGCCCTGTGGGAACCCTGAAGAGATCAACTTGTACATCAGCACATCTGTTCTTCAGTCACAGTAGCTGGGCGGACACGCACTGGTGCCTTACATGCGTAGTGCTGCTGTTACATGGGTCTGCTGTAAAACGTTTGAAGATTACGTTAAAAGGGACTGTAATGATTTTACTTAGCTAAACCATGGAACTGTGGTTTCAACATAAAATTTCAGAGTAGAGGGCACGGTTCAGCCTTTGCAGCACCAGGCACCATGCTGTCACTCCACCTGAGCTCACCAATTTCAGCAAATTCTGCTGGGCTTGAACCATCACAGAGAGAACAAAGAGTTCAGCTTACTTTGGCTTTTAAGTTTTTGCACCCTTCTTCCCACCAATTTCTGTATTCCCTTCTCCTCTTCTCCCATTTCAAATCAAAGCCTAAAAGCAAAGCTGAAGTTTCCCTAGATGGGTGGCCAGCACAAAGGCAGAGCCTGGAGTTTCCTGAGCTGTTGGCCATTAGCAGCACCAGTTACCCAGGGCCTGGCCACAGTTCAGGGCAGCGCTGAGATCCCACCAAGAAGTTCCTATAGTTCCTGCACCCACTTTGTACTGTTACTGGTACTGTGCGGTCTTCCAAAGACCATGGGATGTTCATTCTTTGCAGAAGAAGGCTGCCGTGAACATGCGCATCTTTAAAGTCCCTGTAGAACACCAAGTTATGAGAATATAGACCTCAGTAAGGTCTCAGCACTCCAAAATCAGCTGAATGCTGAGAAAAAGTGTAGATAAACATGCATGAAGAGTCCACCAGTAACACATGTAGTGGTTCTTGGAGGGAGGGATGCTTTTAAATACTGAGAATGTAATTAGTCTTGCAACTCTGTTTTTAACTTTCAGCGTGGTCCTGTAAAACAAGGCTATTTCTGTCTTCAAAAATGTATGCATTTGGGACATTTTGGGGACCTATCACTTTGCAAGATTGAATAATAGTTATTAATAATCACTATTATTAATTTCAGGAGCCGAGGAAGTCAACATGCTTCGTATAACATCCCCGATGCAAAGCCTCATTCCTTTCAAAAAGGAAGAATCTTGTTGAAAAAAGCAAAGGATGAAAAAACCAGCTTGCAGCCAGTCAGATGCTTCTATGAACCTGTTGATTGCTCAAGAGAAATATGGAGAGCACAGAAGAAAGGTGAACCAGTCTGCTCTGCCAGGAAAGTGAGCGCAAAATCAAAGATAGGTAAAAAGGCCAAACCGCTATAGGAATGGCTAGCAATATATAGTAATGCAGGAGCTTGGCTTCAACAGAACAAATACTGAAGGAAGTTAGTCATCCTACTTTTTCCTGTCTATCTGGCCATGCCAAAACATATCAGATAAATATATAGAAATATATACAGTATGGAAGATTTATATTATTTAGTACCACCATTCCCTCTTCGGGCGCTATAGGAGAAGTGACATTTTATTCAGTTTACATGGAGGTTGTTCTATTTATTCATTCATTTATTTATTTATTTATTTATTTATTTACAGAGCTTATTTTAAATGACTACAGTTATCTTGCTGGGCAATACTGTGGCTGTATGTTTAATTATTTTAGTGGCAGCATGTGGCTTGGTAATTTATTTTCCATCCGTGCTGTTGCTGCAGTTCAGAAGAATCCATTTAATCGGCACCTAAATATTCAGTCTTTCAGCTTAGGTAGGTGTAAGACCAATGGTTAACTGTTACCTGCACAGACATACTTAGATGCAAAAGGTCTACTTGAGTCGCTTGAAGGCTATTTACAGCAGTAGATTGCTACCCTGGATTTTCTGCCATAAGCCCAGTCGGGCACGTTTCCGTATTTTATTACGGACATTAAACCGCTCAATCCTGCCAGCAGCCACGTTGTCTGTTGGCAGAAGTTTGGGCTGCTCTGGTGTCTCAAGCACAGCTTTCAGATTCCAGAATCTTTATGGCCTTGCCATACGTACCAGCCTCAGGTGTCACTTGGCGAGGAGACCAGAAGCTGGTACCGCAGCCCTGACAAGCACAGAGGAGAAATTTCAGTACCGAGTGCCAGCAGCAGGTTATCAGCTGTGGCGCGGCAAGTGAAAGGCTAAAGCAGCGTGTTACGTTGCATGGCACAACGTTCAATGCCTACGCTTGGTTTGAGGCCATGAGAGGCCTAAAATGGCTATGGTCATAACCAAAATCCTTCATGTTTTTATCTCTGAAGAATCTTGTCAGGGCTGAGGGATCCTGAATTTCAACTAAAAAGTCAAGAGCAAGGAAGGTGGAGATGACTGCAGGACAGGAATGCGCGTGTTTACATTGGTTTGTGCCAATTAAAAGGATCCTTATTTATCAGAGTGTTTATCAAGACAAATTTCTGTGTGTACAGTTTTTTGGTAACATGAATCCTCATGCCATGTTTACAGTTATGAATATCCTGTTGAAGTTGCTGACGAGATTTGTTTTCTCACGAAAAAGAAAGGATAGGTGAGATAAGTCTATGGGAGACAAGTCTGTGTAATTTATTTTTTAAATGCTCATAACAGATGTAAATTGTTTATGTGGAAGGTGATTTTTACAGTATGTGTACAAAGATTTGTGAAAAATGTTTTTCATTTTTTATGACTGTAAGCAGAACTGAGTATTAAAAGACAGTGTATCACTATGATTACTGCTGCAATAAGCACCTGAGTTGCAATATTTTTAAAGCAGAAGATGACCGATCAGTCAGCTAGAATCAGGTAACTACAGATGTCATACATTTGTCAGTGTACAGAGCTCCCAGAAAGTAGCAGGGTGAAGAGAGTATTATTCCTCACTTTTATTTTAAATAGTGTATATGGAACAATCAGATACATGTTTGAAGTTTCTCAGCACTGTTTCAGTAGAAAGTCACAGTGTAAAACTAATTCAGGTATTTAGGTTGTAATGACATTTTAATATTTATTTAACTGTGTCTCAAGGCCACACTTGGCCTTATGCTAGGCATTGTGTGTGGTGAAAAGGAGTTCTTAATTGTGTTGCATGGGTTTGGGTCAGATCGTGTGTAATGACAACTTTCTTAGGCAAGCCACAAAATAGAAACATCCTTGAGTTTTTTCTATTGCTTCCCACATCCTTTTACAAACCTGAAAAAAATGACCCTTTTTGAAGATAATAAAGGTGAACTTTAGAAAGCTGATAACGTAAAATATATTCATCTGTTACTTTATCCACTTGACACTGAAAGAATATTTTTATTTTTAAATGCCTATCTACTCTGTTAGTCACCAAAGTTAAGTGCAACTACTAGTTCACAAATGAAATGTTTATTTTATTATTTATCGCGCCAGAATCTTGACTGTAAGTTGTCCTTTTGGGGGAGGAAGAGAAAAAGAGTAAAAGAAGTTGCATGTTCTTAAACTTTTTACAGCCTAAGTTACAGTTACTTGCTGAACAAATGCCAGGTTAGTTAATTAGAAAGAAATTGGGTTGTACTGTAACCCCAGATAAAAGTTTTTAGAATATAAACATTCTAATAATAAAGATATATTTCTCAGTTACTGTGTCATTTAACTCTGTAAAATACGTTTCTCACAAAAGCCTACCCAACAGCGGAGAAAAAGACCACAGCAGCCCTGCTTGGTTTATTCCTCAGATAAAACACCATGTCAGTGAATTTGGGTTATGAACTTTCAAAGCATTACAAATTAACCTGAAAGGCAGCTACAGCATCTCGCCCACATAGCTTGCACGTGTCACCTGCCCCTTTCCTACTGTAGTGATGCTTGAAAATTATTCTTGAGATAACACACATGGTCAGATAACCTGCCCAAAGCAGAGGCAGAGGGAGTGGAGGGAAGGCTCAGGCAGAGGGCAGAGGGGCTCCTGGGGAGCATAGGTGATACAGTCTCCCTCCCCCATTGCCAGTTGCTGAGTCATCATTTCATCAGGTATCTCCCTGGTTAGACTTGGAAAGAGAGGTTTTCCCACGGGGGAACCAGGCTGCTGTCAAGATGATAACCCATGGCAGAGGTGCTGTAGAAGACTGGATGAGGAGTTGAGTTCTGACCTCTGACACCTGAGAGCCTGAATAATGTTCATCAGGAAGAAAGGCTCCTTCCCAGTCATGTTTACACAATTTACAAGGTCATTTTTAAAGCTAATCTCTGGTCATCAGCAGAACTTTACTGCTGGATGTGTGTATCGTGTCTATGCTTCGTGTCCCATTAACAGAGGTGGAACGCTTGGGAAGGATTGGTACATGCACTAGGCTGAGTATAACTAGTGTTAGCTTGGGGGACTTCACAAGGAGGTAAGACGAATCAGAAAATGTCAATTTAAATTTTTTTTTTAAATGTGAAAGTGTTCTGACAAAGTTGACTGCTCATCTTTGAAAATGAATTTGAAGCACAGTTACCACATTTTGCCCATTGAGACACTTTGAAGACGTCTAGGTGGGTTGTATGCTCGCATCAAAGTGAAATTCGGTAGGACCTGGATGCCTCATTCCTATATACATTTTTAAAATCACACCTCATCTATAACTAAAAACATCTCGGAGCAGTATGTATACTGGCTGGGCCCTTACAGGTAAGCTTTCTCCTTAAAACAAAATGTTCTGACCGACATGTAACACAGGCCAGGAAAACGAGACTAATTGAAACCTAGACCTTTAATTAGAGCTGTACGTAGAAAAAACCACAATCAGTTTGAGATGCTCGTGCCAGTTGAAGAGAGAGTGTGTTTTTAAAGCCCTTGATGGCATCTGGGGGGGGGGGGGGGGGGGGGGGGGGGGGGGGG
>JAVKLA010000093.1:8409163-8462201 GCA_034782735.1 Sagittarius serpentarius | reverse complement strand
CTGACTCAGTAGTAAAAACAGTCTCCCCACCCAGAGGATATCTAAACACACTTGTTTTGTTTCCAGGAGAGTTACTGGAAATATTCAACAGGATATTCATATTGAAAGGGATGGCCACCAATTAGAGCAGTTACTAGGACAAACAAATTACCACTTCTGTCATCCCTAACGATCCTTCCAATGCCACCAGCTCTTTCAACCTACTTGAGCAAAATGCCGCTCTTCTCTCTCTTTATTCTGCGTCACCAGATAGTTGCCTCTATTTGTTCTTACCTCAGACTAATGCTGATTGTTTCCATACATCCTGTCTGAAGTGGCTGGAGTGGACTATTTTAGTGCTTTCTGCAGTGGGCATGGCCGTTTTTTTTTTTTTTTTTTAGAAAAAATAATCCCAGAAGTGATTTTAGGACATGAAACATGCAAAAAAGCTCTTAAAAATAGATCTTGTTGTGACACAAACAAAATGTCCTTTCCCATTTTGTTGCTAATGCCACCCTCTATCTAGCCACGCTTTTTTTATTCTCGTCTCTTGAATTTTCATTTGTACATCTCTCCAAGGAGAGGGAGAAACAAGCAACATAAATTAAATGCAGTCATTGGTTTGACAAGCCTTTTCCCCCTCGCTGTCTGTCCTAGCATCGCACACTGTAGGCAGGTAAAAGTTGGCCTCAATTTCTCATAAGAGCATGGAAAAAATACATACAACAGATTTTGGGTTCATTGTAACGTTATGAAAGCGGAAGAGGCTCTTCTGAGCTGAAAGGGAGAGAGCAAGGGGAGGAGAGATCCTCCGCTTGCTTGAGAAGTCACTTTCAAAGATAAGTATGATGGAGGAATTTACCATGTGCTGGTGTGAGATGAGGGAAAACCAGTTACACATAAGGCAGCAGTGAAAGGATGGGGCACTCATTACTGCCTGCTTTTTCTTAGAGGCTTTGACCTCCAAAACATCAAAATATATATGACCTGACACATTCAGTCATTAAATCATGCTTTAGACACATGTTTTGAAGCCTAGTTACTAATTTCGAAGTTACAGACTTTAGGACCAGGGCTTGCAAGAAATTCCCCAAACTCTGTCCACGGGATTTGTTCAAACCATAGTTTATTGGCTTACAGTGGGTAACTGCGCTAAGAGGGGCTTGTCAGCAGGGGGGATTTCTGTGCACTTTTGGTGCTTGCTCTCCCCCATCTCTGCTTGGTGACCGGCAGTAGCTGGCTGCACGCCGGCAGTTCTGCCTGGACTCTACCCTGCCTGACTGTCAGCCGGTTCCCACAGCAACGCTTTCCTTTACATTACTTTGCTGATTTTTCTATCTGCTTCCCAAGCTCCCTCCCTCTTTCAGCCAACTCAGTACCTTCAACAGTTTCTTGCATGCAACAAGCACCTTTCCTGGGCCTCAGCCTGCATCGTACCAGAGACACTTGCAAAATGCTTTCTTTGGCGGGCCGGGGGCTACTGCTGCGCTAAGGTGGCAGATTATCCAGCTGCGCGCAGCATGCCTGCTTCACTTGCCCCTCACCAGATGGGCAGAGGCGATAGAGCATTACGTACTATACTGCACATGCACAATACCAGTATTTACCCACACCCTGGCAAAGCTCAACATGCCTACTCCAGCCGTGACTACACCTACACAGTACTTTTAAGTCAGTCTGGGAGGCAGAAGACCAGGCAATGGTCTTGTGTTTAGATTAAATGCACATTTGGGCCATACAGACAAAAGGTGTTGTGTGAATATACAGCTGTGCACAGTGCAAGAGGTCCCGACCTTACAGCATGCAGCTATGTGGTCGGCTTCAACTACCTGAATGATAACTCAAAGCCTCTCATGCAGGCTGGATGTGCTGAGCTAAAAAAGGCCCTGTCTTTCACAAATGTGCAGAGCTGGTGTTCTGGTGCTCTCTGCTGCAGCCGCCTCTCTGGACCAGATGGCTGCTCGGGCTTTTGCTCCTGGCATGGCACCCCACTTGTTCTGCCGCCTTTACACCGCTCGGGTGGCAAGCCCGCCTGTCGCCATTCATGCTTCTCATGCCTGTTTGCAAACGGATGGCGGACCAACAAGGAAAAGTCAAAGGTGTGTGTTTCTGAGAAAACATCTGCAGCCCATCGCCTCTCAGCTGGAGAACAAGGGTGACATCGGCCCAGCGTCCTACACTTCAGAAGGATTTTCACAAGGATATTATACATATGGTAATGCTGAAGTACAGCTCGGGCAGGCATCATAGACCTCTGCTCCCAAAGGGACTTCTGATCTCCCACCAGCCAGCACTGTTCGGGGTATTTTTGTAAGAGAGGGGAGGCTGAAGGTTGGTGATGTGAACACACGCATCCATGCAAACTACAGCTCAGGTGTGTGCACTAGGAGAGGGTCAAGAAAACAGCTGAAAGAAGGTTGGTTTTGTTCTGATTTTACTCTTCATTAAGATTATATCACTCTTAGATCGAAACCCGAAAAGAAACTTTTCAAAATAAAACTACCAACAAGCTAGTCCACAAATTGTATATACACCTTCCACTGAAAATTACTTTTGGCATCACCGAACGTATTCATCTGAAGCAAATTTTCTGACATTTTTCCCCCTTGCAGAAAATAGTAGGCTCAGAAGATATTTTTTAAAATTTTTCTCATGGGGAAGACAAAACAGCTAGAAAAACTGAAATATTTTATCATGGACCAGCAGCACCCCAAATCCACAAGGCTTAACACTAAGAAACTCACCCACCAGTGAGCCTTTCATTGTTTCTCTGTCAGCCTGCTTGGCCTACCAACTGTCCCAAGGTCCAGGGTGTAGAGGTGACCTCCTAAAAATGACATGGTTTAATTATCCCACCCTCTGAAGATTTGTGCAGGCACCTGTTTAAGAGGAGCATGTGAAAGTCGCCGGTTTTGCATGCCGCCAGGGTATGCCGTGGTGTTCGTGCCAAGCTACGCCAGGGCCACCCCCGGGCAGAGGCCCTTTGCGGGGATTAGCCTGGGGAACCAGGGGATGGATCAGGCATCACCCAAAGCCTGGTGACGACAGCCTAAGCAATTCGGATTTGTAGGAACTGAAACTATTTCTGCGCCAAAAGCCATGACTCTCCGGCTCCTTGGCGTGCCTGTGGCTGCCAGTATGGCTGCGCACTTCCCAAGCCTGCCTAGGCTCTCCACCAACCCTACAAAAGGTTTGGGAAAATGGGAGGCATGGGGACATGTTGAAAAACTCTATTGCACAGAGCAGCTTTGAAAACGGGGTTTAAAGGCACAGAGGGATGATCTTAAAGGGCAGTTTGTGAGCACACACAAGCTCATCCTGCCCTTCTCCAGTCCCCCAGAGGCAGAGGAGTATTTCAGCCGCACTGGGAGCCAACTAGTTCGGAGAAAGGGCAGAGGGAGCCCGCTCTGCCAGCAACCACCCTGCTGACATACTCTTAAGGGTGTCAAACATTTTATCCATTAGCAAATCGTAAAATTAAAAGGATAATCACAACTGTAATGAAGGAACTGTAACTCCTTTGTCAGTTAATTTAATTGCCACTGTGAGCACACTGAACTGTTGGGAAAAAGTTTTATTTTAGAGTCTTTCTCTATCTGAAGAAAATGTAACCATACGTTATCTGGATTTCACCTGCAGACTCCCCTCTGAGGGGAGCAGCTGAGGGCAACAGGCAGAAGGCAAAAACCCGAGTCCAAGTGAACTAGGAGGAACATTTGCCAGGGGACAGGCAGACGTTTAAGTTTCCAGAAGCGTGGGTGGGGAGAATGAAAAGGAAGACGCAACTGATGCAGTTGAAACAGATTAATACGGCACGTGCTAAAAAAGGGACAAGAACAGCAATATCGTTTCTGTTCCCATCTATTCTTAGCAGTAACTTCTTAGTTTTGTTAACCAGGAAATGGAGGTGCCCGTCCCACCTCCATACTGTATAGTATTCCCACCCCTGTTTTCTAGAGTATACCATTAAAGGACTTAAAAGAACCAGACTATTTTTTATTTTAGGGCCAGGGGCTTCTATTCCTTTTGTTGTAAGTAGATGAAAACCTGCATCACAGATCCCCGCCTCCTTGGATTTCAGGATTGGGGTTATATTACGTGTGAATCTGGGTGGTGTAAAAGGTCTATTCACCTCCTGGGCAAAAGCTAAAACACTTCCATTTTATCCATGTATGCAGCCGAGGTGTCTAGGAGGCAACGCGTACGAGGCTGTTCAGATGTCAGTTTGCATCAAGCAGAAGTGGTTCCCTGCACAGAAGGAAATTTCACGTTGCCACGAAAGCTCGCGTGAGCCCAGAACCAGCCCAGCAAATGCATACCCTATGTGAAAACTCATTTTTTAGGGGGAAGAAGCCTTGAAAGAGACACAGAAGTTGGCCGAGGAATCCAGACGGAGCCTTTTGCCACTAGGTGGTGATGGCTGATAATGAATGGGTGCAGGGCGTTCTCCGTCCCTGTCCCGCCGCCCCTGAGCAGTTCCCTCTCTCCTCCTCACCGTCCACGTCCCCCTCGGGGGCTGCCTGTCTTCCACTTAAACACGCTCTGCTGCTCCCAGAGGCAGCCCGCTCCCTCTGACCTCAGCTTGAGTTACACATTAATTAGAGGACTTCACCAAATACATGAAAGTGTCATTTAATTAACTAGAGGTGGCGAATGAAGAGGAGACGAACAAATGACATGCTACCGGTGGTCACTTGCAACAGCATGCTAGCGACAAAGGTGGTATCAGCAGCTGAGCCAATCCCCAAATCACACAAACTGAACATAAAAGATCGAAAGTTCTTTTTCTGCCAGAGCCAAATCTGCGCGATATTCACCACGGTCCACGGGCAAAAAGCAGAGTTTTCTGGAACAGCAGCCAAAGGCTGAGGCGCAGGGCAGGCTGGTAAGGTGCGGTGATTTCAGCACACAAAGATGAAAGTGCTGCTGCCAGAAGCAGCCAAGCACGCCTCTCCCCTGCCCACGCCGCCTCAGCAGCACCGGGCAGCAGCTGTCCGGCCGGCCGCAAACCCCTTGGGCTGCGGGGCACCCATGCAGCCACCCTGGTGCAAGGCCATACTCTGCACCATGCTACAGCCGGCCCCTGCGCCCCTTCCTTGTCCCATCCCCTTCTGTGGGCTTAGCAGCTACTGCCCTTCCTATTAAGCATACGATGTTCTGCTTCTTCATAAGCCTAATTAAGGGGTTTTATTCTTATTATAGAAATTAAGTCTACTTGGAACAAAATCACAATTTTCTGTTATAAAATGGTGACTTTCTGAAGGACATAAGAGGACTAATGCACTCGGCAACAGCTAATGACTACATGCCAAATGGCCCTTTGCTTTCAGTGTGCACCCGTCTGCTCCTCGATGCTCTGCCACGGCCTGCATATTGGAGTCTACTGAAGACCATCCCGGCTGGTAAGGGTACCTCTAAAGCAGGGGCTGCAGGGGACCCGTCCCCTCTGCAGGGAGACACCTTCACCCTGCAGCCTGCCCTGGAGCAAAGGGCTTTGCTCCCAGGGTGGAAAGGTGTGGGTGAAGGGAGAGGGAGAAAGGATGGACCACACATGGGTGGGAACCGTGGCGGGGGGATGTTCCCCGCAGTCCTGTGCCTGGCGGGCTCCTGCTCAGGTCCCAGGCAATGCCGGGGGCATGCAAGATGACCAAAGCTATGGTGACTCTCACCTAGGTGAGGTATTAACCATGAATTCCATGTAGCCATTACTCCCATCATTATTACACTGATCAGTTCAACATGCATACAAGCCTGATGATCAGCTGTCTCCCGCCCCAAGAATGTTTCGGAGGGCTTTATGGTTGCAAATATATATTAAAAAGGTTAGGGTTTTTTCCCAAACAAAATTAGATGTCCTAACAATGTTTTAATCCAGCTGGCATAGCTCCTCCTTCACTCCAGAAATGACTCCCACTCTTTCCTGGCTTATTTCAAGGGCTACTCTACCCTTCTGTGCCCTGACTACCAGTGTCCAAGTAGAGAGACAGGCCTGCCTGGCTGAAGTGACCAGTTAGTTACCCACGAGCAGTGCCAGAGAGTGACACGCTGGTACAAACGCAGTATTTGCCACTCTCGGAGCGATTCACAAGCAGAGATTTGTTTTTATGAAACATTAGTCATTTTAGATAACAACAAATCAGTACAAATCCCGTATAAATTACCAGCTCTGAATAGCTGACCCACTTTATTTATAATCTTGGCACAAAATCTTGACTATGAAATTTGAGGCAGATTGGTTTCACTTTGGTCAACTTGGAAAGAAAGAAATGAAAAACATGTTAATACAGGGCTCAGAATGAGGGCTTCTTTCCACTTTAACTCAGGCTGCCATGTTCTTCTTGCAGCGATATAGGGACTAAAATCTTCTGCAAGTGTCCTGTTCAGATTATCTGCAGTTCATTTTGCCATGGAAGTAAATTCTGGTGACAGACACAGATTGAACCTGTCCCTTTGAGTACTGTACTACAAGCGTGGCGAATGCCGTTCTCCTTGCCACCATGTTCCAAAACCAGTATTACAGGGCTCCACCAGGAGACCATTCTACCCATTGCACTAGGCAGGTACGTACAGGGCAGTGCACAAATTTCTGAAGACTGCGTTAAGGAGAAAGGTAACCACTCCATGCTAGGATATACGCATTTTATAGCTAAGACCCCAAAGTGTTTCCAATCTGAATTAACCTGCCAAATTTCTGGGACCACAAGTCCTTGTTATTTAACAAGCCTCTGCGGCTCTTTCATGGTTGTATGGGCTGTCCTACATTTTCAAGGAGCTGTAGCAATCCTGGCTATTGCCAACTTCTTGTAGAATTTGAAACCAGAGCCGTAAGTTTTGGCTGTACCCACCATTTAAATATATGAGGTTTTTAAATGAAAGTACAGGCTAATGGGAAAGTTAACTTATATTCTAGGGATGTTACAGATGAATAGGAGCGGTAGATCTACATCACAAGTTGGCCAAAAATTCATCTGAGCACCTGAACGTGGTCTAAGCCAACACCAGCTTGCACTAGCAAATAAAACTCAGTCTTCTGGAGACCAAATGGAGACCAAACTCCAGTCCATCACCCAGTCCTTTTCTACATGGATACCAAGACCCATCACTGTGTCCTCCTCTCTCACCTCCAGCTTCAAAGAAACATACTGTGGAGCCACAAGCTGTCAGCAAACTTAACCTTCACCCTTGTGCTGAGGATTCAATTCAAAATCTAACACAAACTTTTAATCAGCAACAGCACTCATGCTGTATGTAGAAAAACTTTTGGTTTTTATAACACACAAAAAGAGGACTGAGAGGAAAGTCATTGCTTCGCTGTAACAGAACAGCATGCCTGTTTCACCAGTGTATAATTTCTGGTTGGTAAAGATTTGAGGTGAGGGAATACAAGGAGACAACTCCCAGGTAACCAGAAGGGAGAACTACACACAAGAGACAGGTCTAATATTCAGAATACCTGCAGACATTAACAATGTAATCCTGTCACTAATCATAGCTCGTAATGAACAGTGGCAATGGGGTTCTTGGGAATTGGACGGACTCACATAGCTTGTTATTTTAAATAAATACCATAATCGGTATGAAATCCCAGCAACTAAAATATGAAAAACAGTATGAACTACCAGTCTTTTATGGGATGGGAAGAATTATCCATAGCTATCCAAAGGCTAGTTCGGCTTTTATATACTTGTATATAAATCATGAGTCACTTTACATCATCTTGCCTCCAACTCTTTGCAAAGCAGAGGTTTTGTTAGTGGTGTTTAAGCTAACTGCAGGTATTCTAGGTTTAGTTTGTGTGGGATGGAATGAAATACTAGCCTTTTGCTTAAAAGGAGAGAAAATGTAGATTTATATTGATACAAGGAGAACAAGGCAAGGAAGAGTACATAAGCAACTGCATTACGAAATTCTTAACAGCAAATACTAGAGGAGACAGCTATCGATATTTCTCTTCTTACAGCAGACATCACCACCCGCAACCCTGCAAGGAGAATATGGTGGATCTCACCTGTGACCACCCTGAGAAGGCTCTGCAGGAGCTACCCCTGCACACAGGCAAGCCGAAACCCTAAAGCTGTATGCTGCATACAGACCCATTGTATTTCAAGATGCACATGGAAGACTTCTGTCTTATGGCAGTGTCCCTACTGCTTGCCCTGACTTCGTACCTGATGCCCCGCAGGAGAGGCAGAGAGCGAGGGGAAGCCCAGCTCCTGCCACTCACCTGCTCTGACAGTTCACCACGGTTCTCTGTTTCACTTTCCCCACCTATAAAATTAGAATAACGATTATGTCTTTGAACATTTTCAGTCCTTTTGATGGAGGTTGCTACAATTACAACATTACTATTGCAGGATATTAGACAAGCCTCGCTGCTCTGTGGCAGTGTGTCCAGGTGAGTATTTGTCCATTTTTCAGACAAACTGAGATACTGAGATGCTAATACAGTAAATCGACATGAGAATGGAAAAAATAGATGATTAATTTTCAGTTTCCTCCCTTAGCAGACACCAAATGCTCAGAGGAGTAGAGAGGGCCCATCCTAACAGCTGCTTTAAATTTTAAGTGTGCTCATTCATTTTAAAGAAATTTGTAATACTTCTCCATTAAACACCATGTGCATTTTCAACTTCTGAAACTGATATCAACACCAGTGCTTTGCCGTGACCTGCCAACAGCTGGCAGTGAGCTGGCTGCTGCCTCTGCCAAAGAGGATTAATGCCAAATAACGTTGACTGGAGGTAGAAGACCTAATTCTATTTCTAGCCGCACTGGTATAAAACCGGAGTGAGTAACATCATCTACAAAAGACGGATGCAATGGTATAAAAGGATTGCAGTTGGAGAGCATTGGGCTCAGAAGAATTGTTGGTGTATTTTTTTCAAGGACATATGTATTCAGAAACTAACGGAAATGTTAATAAAGATTTCCAATGGAAAAGTAACATTACTTCAAATAATCTTAGCTGTTGTGAATAAATGTAATTAGGACACATTTAAATTTGTTTAATCGTTATCCGAAAAGGTTATTTGCAATCTGTAAAGCAATATGCCCCTAAGTGTTATGGGTAGTATATGACTTCGTTAGCAGCAAAACAGGCAAAATATACTGCAAGCTGAAATCCCTTTTTTCCCCCTCAAAAACAACAAAAGCTCACCTAACCCCTTATACTAGAATAGCTGCAGTAGAAAAAGGCTTCTAAGGGGTTTATTTGGATTTTGTTTGTTCTTTTCGTTTGTTTTTACAGAACAGGAGACATTTCCCAGCCTACTGTATATCATTTCTCTTTAGGTAAATGCACAAAAGGACATTCACAATTAGTGGAGTAATTGCAAACGTTACCAAAAACACCAACCCAAAAGTTTGCAGTAGCTCTAAGTGCTGCACGAAGTCCCCCTGACCCCTTGTTTGCTCTCTGTTGGCAGAGCCCTTCTGCACATGCTTTCTGAAGAAGTCAAAGGTGCGAGGAGGCCAACCATCCCCTCCAAAACCCAGCCACACAAACCCTCGCAGAGGGTGAGGAGGGCAGGCAGGACGCGGGCAGGCACAGGACTCTCAGGTGTCAGCAGGTCACTCCGGCTCCCCTGGCACGTTCAGGCCACAGAGCATCACCTCGCCCCACGTAGCATCTCTGTTAGACAGAGGAGCTGTGCCAGGACAGGGATGGAGCTGGGATGACCAGCTCAGAGGCAGCAGCTGATGGGGTCAGCATCTCCAGTCATCTGGACGACCCTACCCCTCAGCATCTTTCTGGGGCTTTTTAAGGAAAACACTGATTTCTGAATTTACTGAGATTTAATTGCCTTTCCTTGAACCGCTCCAAAGTGAGATCTTGTCTTCAGCTTGCCCTGGCCAGCTGGGAGAAGCCATACCCCTGCCCAAGTGCTTCTCTAACCTAGGGCAGGACGAGGCACCCATAGCGGTGCTGACTGTATGGGTGAGACTGGGACTGTATGTATGACCACCAGGTTACAAATTCAAGATCTTTGCCGGACACACAGCTGGGGACGAGCTGCTGTACAGGCTGAGACTGCAGAGGAAGGGACTGCAGTTTCACCCTTGCCATGTTTTCTGCTGAGGCAGCAGCCGTCCTCTGGTAGCCCAGTTTTTGGGACAAACCGGAACTAGCTGAGTGTCAGTCTGGACCTAAAAAGGCAGACTGACTTGCTTGTAGACCAGAAAATGATTTGGCAGTACTTAATAGTGACCCTTCCCTACTGGTAAACTAAACCTAAATACTTTCTTTCTTTGGTTTCTTCGGTTTCTTCTTGCCAGTCAGCAGTGGGCTCAAGGACGTGACAGGTTACGTGGCAGAGCCGGACAGAGTACCCGATGCCGGGATCTCATCCGAAGCTGACAGTGCAGCCTCGCAGACCTGCCACGGATGTGCTGAACCCGGCACCCTGAGCGACTGCCACGAGGACAGAGTGTGGGATGTGAAACCTTGTCTTCCCCACCCCAAATACTTTCAGTATCAGGAAATTAATAAAAATGAATACAATAAAGGAATACACAAAGGACTACAAATATCCCCTTTGTTGTATCTGATTTGGACCTGGAGTGTTTCCCAGCTTCAGTCTAGCCACTCGATAACCTGAAGTGGGGAATGCTACATAAATTACTCATTATTCCCACCAGATGAGCTGTCAAAGGCTGCGGAAACTAGTGCACGTTCATCTCACCTCTCTCTACTCGCTCTTTGCTGTTACTCACTTTCCATTCTATTAAGGTCTGTTGTTAAACACTTCTGTCTTAAGACGCTGAAAGAAAGAAGGAAAGAAATAAAGAAACCCTCCACCAGCATCCTGGAATTTTACTTTTGAACAGAAATCCAGAAGGACACAATAAAAGCCAAAGCAATCCTTCTTTCTCCGTGAGCTCATCATTACACCCACAGCTGTCAAACAGCCTTCGCAGCCTTGCTGCCTGCCTGGGGTTACCACCAGTACAGATACAGGTATCCAGCCCAAGGACTGCAGGAAAAACATAGATCAAACTCCCCCCTTGCCAGAAGTGATTCCTGAGAAGAGTAAAGGCAGCTCTGGGGCAGAGCTTGTGCATTTCTTGAGTTGCAGCTACTCGTATTTATTTTCAAAGCAACTCATGAATGTCAGAGTATTGCACAAATACTGAGTGCTACTGCTTCACTGCAGCTGCGGTATCTGCTCGGCACACCTAGGAGCTCCAGCTTCCAGACCAGTTAGCCCAGAACTTGGCACCACAACTAAAGTAACACCTTACTTTGATTTTTCTAAACTAATCATTAATGTTCAACATTTCCAATTAGTCGCTAGTACCTACATTTCTGTCTGACCCTCATCCCTAAGGTTTCCTCTTAGTTGCTGCTTGCATGCTGCAGACAGCACAAGTGGCAGAGCGCTATTGCTCTTGAAAAGGATGTTTTTACATGTGGCTCTTCCCCAAACACCTGGAAGTACTTGTAGCCCTGGAAAGGCAAGCCCAAGTACTGGGTGGCCCTGGAAAACCAAATGTCGTTTCAAGTTTGCGAATGCTTCCTGTCATCACTTTTGGGCCAGACCAAAGCCCTGGAGTGATCTGTCCGTAGGGTTAGGAGAGACAAAGTTCAAACCCAGGATGAAATCTGGCGCCTCAAGTCCCTCTCGCGTTATCGTTATGTTTCCGGCACGCTGCTGGCTGGCGCACCTCTGCGCAAGCTGCCGCTGCTTTTTTGTGCTGTGCAACCTCACGGTGCGTCACTGTCAAACACCGTATGTCCCAGGCCCTGCAGCAAAGGGTGTTCGGTGCAGTCAGGCACCACGGCAGCCCCCTCCGGCTGGCCGGGAGGCAGCCAGTGCCCCAGGGCTCAACAAGCAGCCTGGAGGCTGGGGGATCAACCCAGCACTAAATCCCTCAGGGCAGCGGCAGTAACAAGAGACTATCTGACCCAGGAGGGAGCCCTGCATCTCCCTGTTTCACCAGCACAACAGTTGTAAGAACACCGAGTGATGGCTGGAGCTGCACTGCTCCTTTTTCCTCAGTACAGAAGCTGCAGCCAAGCGTGGACGCTGGTTTGCTTCGACTCCACCACGAGCCAGCTGGATGCATGACAGCTCCAGACTATGCAGGATCGAAGAAAAATAGGGTTGGAAAGGCCCCACAGAGGTCATTTACTCTGGTCCCTCATCCCCAAGGCAGGATCAATTTTCCCCTCATCATTCTTGGCAGACTAAGAAATAGAGAAGACTAAAGAAACCAAACTACAGGGAACTGGGGCAGGCTAAGTATAAATACAAAACCGTAGCCTGAACAGGAATAAGGCTGAATGCGCTTATTCTAGAAAAACATGCCACAAAAACAGTGTCAGGAACTTGACTTTAATTCTTTTTTAAAATAAACAAACAAATCTGGAATTTTTAAAATCCAGGGTATGGGTTGAGAACTGTTTCATAATCCTTAGTCACCTACATAGTCACCCAGTGTGGAAATGCATCATATCACATCCTAATAAGCAGTATGCAAATATTTTTGTAATCTAGTGCTAATGACACCAAATATTAATATGTCACTTGGCACACTATTGTAAAAATAATATTTAACAATGTATTAACTGAAGTTGTAGCAAATGATGTATTTAGTTAATTGTATGCAATTAAAATAGAATTAAAAAGGGGATGTTCCATAATCTTCCTTGCTTTTCACTAAAAATCTAAGCAGGAAATTCAATAAATGCAAGCTGCTGGAAAATCACATGAAGCATCAAGCGCTGGAAGATTAATATAGCGCAAGGCATCATATGTTGTTCATCTAGCTTTATTAAAAACCACACCAAGTTTAAATCTTTGGACATTTCATACTGAGCTGAACTTCACTCCTTTTTCTTTTCCTGATTCCTCATCCTATCTATTATATCACCAGGCTTAGATCTGTTGCATCATTACATCAGAAATGCAAAAAAAAAAAAAAAAAAATCACATGTATGTGATGAAATGCCTGTCTGGACTGTGGAGGGAATGCGCATCCAGTACTGTACTTCATCTTGAATAACTTCTCCCTATAGCATACATGTGTGCTCCTTGCACTTTTGTCAATACCTAGTAATACACATGGGCAAAACCACAAGTGTTACAAACTGCAGCACGGTTTCTGTTAGAAGTTTGTTCTTTGCTGCACCACTGGTGGTTAACAAGGGTTTGTGACAATATTAAATGCTTGGATGCGCTTGTGCATTTGGAGACAAGGACTGGGAACTCACCCTGTGACTGATCCTTTTTGCAGTTACTTGTTCCAAGGATTTCTCTGTGGGCATTGCTCCAACTTTGTACACGCAACTGTTCTTGCAGTACTTGTAACTCACTAACAAGAACTTGTGCATACAAATTTGGTCGTTAAGGATACAAATAAACAAATTATCTGCACGTTAAAAGAAAAGACAATTCCAGTTGCTTGTGCCGTACCATGTCCCCATTTTCTCCGTTGTTTGGGGAAATGCACAGACCCCTCTGAATGCAGGCACGTATACCTGACCCTACTTACAGAGCTTGAGCTTTGCATTCGTCTTCTCTCTCTCTCTCTCTCTCACAAGGGCAGCCCTGCGCCCAGGCTTCTGCTGCAGTCACAAGTGGTATCAGTGCTGACTACAAAGGAAGCTGGATCAACCCTACCCACCATGCTTTTTAGATTGCATAGCTTCAGCACAAAGCTTTGGCGACATGTCAGGACTTTTTTCCTGATGACTCCAGCTGCTGTTTCTACTATTTCATGTAGGCATCCATATCAGGGGAAAGCTTTCGTAACGCATTTTGACTTTTGTATGGACATCGCTCTTCCCATCTACAGAGATGGAAAGATCTGCAGAGATCCATAGCCTTCCCTTACCCCTGTCTGCTTCGCTGAAGAAGCCGCGTTTGGTGGTGCTTGGTAACCCACCGCCTGCAACCGGAGATTCCTTCTCAGGCCTAAGGAGCAGCAGAAGTTTATGGCAAATGAGCTGTTTGTCTGCTCACGAGTCCTTATTTCCAGCCCAGACTCACTGAAGACTTTCCATGTCAGTGCTTGCTGCCTGCCAGAGGAATGGGGCGTGATGGGGAGGAGGGAAGGACAGGCGTTGACAGAGCAGGAACCTGCAGAGGAGTCGTCTTGCTATCCCCGCCTCCATCCGTGTCTGCTGCGGTGGGGGGGCTCAGGCCTCTGCGCGTGGGACCCCATGGTGCCAGGAAATGAATAAGCATGGGGCCACCTTTCTGTCAGGCTTTGTCACACGCTGCAGGGAAAGCTTGAGGATCCCTTTAGTCAGACACCAGGGATCAGTATCTGCTCTTAGATGCACCTCCTGCCATCCCCTGCGCCTCACCGGCACGTTCTTCAACATCTTTCCACCCAACAGTGGCAACTCAATGAAGCACTGCCACAATTTAAATAATTATTTGCATTTCATTAACAATGACAACATTTATTTTAATATGGTTAAATCAGAGTAGCATTTAATTTAATTTTAACAAGATAGTTATTAAGCTAACCAAATATCAATTGATTGCTGAAGAAACCACATTGTGAAACAAGTAAGTTGAGAAATAAATCTTGTTGCCAGGCCATTAATGTAAAATCACATAAATAATAAACGTCTAATTAGGTTCTCTCTGATGAAGAGCTCCAACTGTTCATTGGCATTCTCTGGGAGGGCTGGCGCCTTCGCAGGTTGGCTATTAGGGGAGAGGGGCCTGATCCAAGTGCTCAGAAGGCTGTTCGAACTGACCCAGGCTGGGCAGCTGGGTTTAAAGAGGAGCTCGGCCTTCCTGTGTGCTGCCTAGTTGGGACAGCCTTGCTCCGCACCCCTCCAAGCGCTGGGTGCTCAGAGACGCAAAGCACCTCGCTCAGGCGTGGGTGGGATGCCAGAAGTCAGGGAGCAGAGATACACCACCAGGATCTGCTCCTGTCAACACCACAGGGCTGCAGGGTGTGGGGGCCATCCCCCCTCCCCAACAGTGCCGCACCTTAACCCTTTCCTTCTCAGCAGAAGCAGTTTACCATGCTTTCCTGCAAATTACCCTGTGTCTGGAGTACCCAAACCGGTCAGTTACAGCAGACACAAACTTTTCCTTTTCTAGTATTGCTAAGGACTTGTAATTTTCATCCATTTGTATGTGTGGATATCATTTTCAAGGGGTTTGTTTGTTTGCTTATTTAAACACAGATCTCCTAAGGGAGTTATTTTCATAGTTTTTCTGACCATCTGCTCTGTCCAGCTGCGCAAAACAGACCAAAAAATCTCACCCAGGCAACTCTGAATCAAGTTTGCAAGTTCTGCTTAGAGCGTATTATATTACATGCAGGCACAATTTAAAGCCTTCAAGTGATGGAAAATCCACTGAATCCCTGCACAAGTTGCTCTGATGGTTAACTATGCCCACTGTGAAAAATGTGCACCTTCTTCTGAGCCTGAATTTGTCTAGCTTTAATGTTTATTCACTGACTCTTCTTGTGCCTTCTTCTGCCAGGTTAAAAAAATCACCAACAATCAGAAATAAATTATCTGGTCCTGAAACTGCCAGAGGATTAAGGTATAAACAAATTGAGAGCAAACCAAAGAGGTTTGTCTGGGCAGAGACAACTGCCACAGGTAGCCCTTTCTTTGCCAGCCCCAGCAGTCCCTCAGCCTCTGCCTCCCGGGGGCTGAAGCAGACCCTGCCATGGGAGAGCGCAAGGACTCTTCTCTCTGCCAGTGTGATTTTTGGAGGGACACCATAGCAATTTCAGGGAAACAGGGGTCAGAAAGCCAGTTCACTAAAATGCAAATGAGCCTCCCCAGTAGAAATTTCCTTTTTTTTAAAATAAGAATAATCCACACCTCATATACCACTTACCCTTAAAAAAAAGTATGTGAAAAGACGACTGTGCACAGCCCATGCCTTCAGATAACCCACACAAAACTCTGCTTCCCCCAGGATTTCCCATACAGGCACATAACCCCCTTGCAACTGGATCGCTAGAGGAGAGGCAGTTGTTTTCTGTTTTGTTTTGGTTTATGGCTAGCCAACGGGCTGTGCATATTAAAATTTGGTGAGTGCCCAGTGAGAAGCTCCTGTCTCTGCTAGAGCTGGGGAAGCCCCCAGAGAGCTCCTCTGCCTGAATCACGTCGGGAAGGTGAAACCGAAGGACCGTCACCTCCTGCAGACGGGCACCGGCAGCAGCGGACAAGAGGCAGGAAGGGACGTGGGGAAGCTCAGACCCAGGCACGCATGTCTTCTTGCTCCCTCCAACCCCTGGGGGAGCTTTTCCAGGTGAACTGCAATCCAAAGTAAACATCGATGGATTAGTCACGCCCATTAGATAACCTGGACCTACACACTTAAATTCTTGCAGTAAATGTGGCTGTAGTTCACACCAAGGCAGGAGGGTTCACACAGCTGAAAGCGCACTTCTACTAAGGTGAGACAACCCGTCCAGGGGATCAAATGCTGATACAGGCTAATTTTGCACAATTTTGCTGTACCGTGCTGAGGCAATGAAGCCACTGCAGCCTACAACAGTAGTGTCCGGTCTTCTGCATGACCCTGCCACACGGTGTCCAGCACCAAACCCAACTCTCTCCACTGGTTCTCTCCACCCGCCTTGCTCGCACAGAAGGAGCGAGCCTCAAGCAGAGGCTGAAACAACACAGCACATACATCCCTAATCACAATGAAAGCAGCGACCTGGTTTTTTTGGTGTTACGTTACACAGATCAGAAGCTGTGATTTCTAAGAGGAAAGCGGGTGTTTTGGAATACGATCTATTTTTCCAGGAGGATGTGATAAATACTCTTCAGCTAATTATTTTGCACCAAACCATAAGAAAATCATCTCCAAAGAGGACTTGTCAGCTTGGAAGACACTCAGGACTTTACACCAAATTTTAGGCTTGACAGTGATCATAGGGCAGGATGGGTGGTGGCAGCAGCAAGGTGTCCAACCTGCCTCGGATGAATTCCTACACCAGGGCTACAGCTCCACTTGTAGCCAATGTGCAGTAAACCACACTTACTTTTTTCCCTGCATCTTTCCATTGCTGTTTTCCAAACAAAGCAACTTAAACACATGTGGGAAGAAAACTAAGCAATTACACAGAAAATGTGGGGGACCTTGTGCAGTATAAACGAAACAGTTGTTGAAGACTGGCTGGAATAGCCACGGGATGCATGTGGGCATACAGACTACTGCAGGCTGGGGTGAAAAGGTTGTCAGCCACAGAGCCAAAGAATACACGTCAGTCTCTTCACAACCAGAAGATGCTCCTTTTGTTAGGTCACAGATGCCTGTCACCCCTGAAATGACCAGCACGCAACAGGTTAAAGTGGTTATGCTGAAAAGGGAGAGAGCCTACAGTGCAAATATCATTAGCACATCTGTCACTCACAAAAGAGTAAATTATTAACTCCTCCTAATTAGGTGCCACTCCCATCCCACCTCTTGGTGTTACCGGGCTTTGAAAGGACAGAGCCACCACGCATGGAGGTTTAACAATGCAATCTCCTCACCCCATGACTAAGCGGGACCGCACCACCACCCATCCACCAGCTCTTTTGGTCATGGCAGATGAAAACTCACTTCCCCTGTTTACCGTCTTGCGATAAACCTCCAACGGAAACATTTTTTTCCTGTAAGTGACAGTATTTTGAGAAAGCACCCACAAATCCCTCCCCAGGCCTTTGTGACAGCCCTGAGAGACCCCTGCTAATGCCTGCCAGCACAGGAGGCATCTGCGAGGGCTCACATCGTCCCTCTCGCTTGCGGTTACATGGTGACCACCACAAAGAACCACCACCGGCACACAAGAGCCATTTTCTTTCTTGCAGGGAAACAACAAATAAGAAGGCTGAGTCGACGGTAATGGGACTTTTCAGGTAATCCCCTCCTATCTCATCTGCTCCCCCTCACTTGCATGTGCTTCTCTGCCATCTGACCGGCGCTATCATTTACCTGAGAGCAATGTGCCAGGCAGGGTCTCACGGAAAGCACGAGAGCCTGCCCGCTCCCTCCCGTCTCTGGTGCAGGCCCACCTCTTCTCCCAGCCCCAAGGGGCACAGCAGCCGCTGTGGAGGAGAAAGGCAAGGTCCTGCTCAAGGCAGAGCAGGAGGAGCAAGGGGAGACCCAGGCACAGCCCTTGGCCTTGGCAGGCAACACACCCGGCCCTGATGCATGCCAGGAGGCAGGCCTGGGTGTTTAGGAGCAATCATTGCTCACTTAGCTGCGTTAAATGCTACCGATAACCATGTTATCATTTTATAACTGATGACGTGTAATGCATGAAAATCTGTAAGCTGAGGGCACCACATCATGACTTAGGAATTATCTTCTTTCCTGAGGTTTCCCTTTACAGGGCTTACTAAAACCTGCTTGGCACAGCATTTCAGTTTCCAGGTACAAACAGTTTGGAAAAAAAAGGGGGAAAGTAAAGCAAAGCACAGCAAGCGTGCACAACGTTATTGTGAGCTCAGAAGATGTTAAATGAATTAATTTGATTCATTCTTAAATTTAACTGGCAAGATTTAATGGTTCACATTGAAAGCATGAATAACTATTTTGTTCCATGAATGACCGTAGTTTAGTGACTCTTGATGTCAGTGTATTTTGCCCAGGGTAAAACTTGCTATATGAATTATTCACTGCGAGGCGGATGGAATGAATGGGGTCATGCTCATAGACAGGATGCCAACTGTGGTTATTTGACATGATGGGGCACACTCGATGCTGACAAAGGACAATAGTTAATTTACAGTGTGGTACTGGGGCTCAGTCATTCTCCTTAAGATCTTTATAGAAAGCATGGCACTTTTTGTCATGTACTCCACATTAAGATGGATTCTGTGTGCCAAAAAACACTGAAGCATAGCTCACTTTTAAAAATGTTCACTAGTTTAAAGGCAAAAAAAAAAAAAAAAAATCTACCTTCCTGTCTTGTTTGGCTGAAACATTGCTCCAAAGAAAATGTGTTTAAGAGGAACTTAAAAACAAATGGAGGAACGCATCTATATATCACTTGAGCATCTTGTCAGAGATGCAGTAGTTGATAGCTTCTAGGACCTCTCCTTGATAGGAAAGGATCTGGCAGCCTCTCACAGAGCAGAGTCTTGGCCTGGAAATAATACTGCTTTTACCTAAGCTTTTATTTCCAAAGCCGAGAGAGGAGACTGGGCAAAGTTTCTGCACTAAAGTATTTACAATGAGCAATCGGAGTAGGACATTTTCCCAGCCTTCTTAAAAAGCTGTTGCTTTAATGCAAGCCATTTGTAATCTGGAAAGACAGGACACAATTCAGCTTGATCTGACAAATGGGCCACAAAAGTTTACTTATGCATAATAATGATACATTCATCTTCACTTTACACTTCCCAACTGCATGCTTATTGCAAACATCTGTGTTGCTGAAACGACTGGCATTACAACTCATTTATATGGTTTAAAAATAGTGAAAGACGAAAGCTGAGAGGGGGAGGGGTGCGAGGCACTTTTTCCTCCCAAATTACACAAATATTTAGTTTAATCTTTGAGCATTTTTCTGTGAATGGGCCGAGTCAGTGCCCTGGTGTGTGCAGAAATAACTTCATGGGTAACTTCCAAACCATTAACATAGCATAAAACTTGCACGCATCAGTACTGCACTGATAATACACCTGATACTTAGGAAAAAAGGCGAAAGGAAAGATGACTAAAAGGTGGCTTTGATTTTCCCTCCATGTCACACACACCCTACCATCCAGTCGGAGGAGAGGCCACTGCTCTGTAGGCCAGCAGTTCCCTTCAGACAGCAGCTACCTGGCCATGCTCAGACCACCAGTAAAGCAGTTCAATTCTTAATGCCATCCCCAAATTCAAATATTTTCTTGCCTTATGCAAAAATGGTACACTGTCTCTCAAACTGTGGCACGCTGAAGACCGTGTCTACCTCTGAAACAAGCCTGCCTGAATTTGCCTGGTTTTCATCCCCCCTGATGCTGGATGATTTGGTATAAATCCTGCCTGAAATGCAGTTCAGGTGGTTAACAGTGAAACACGGTATTTCTCTTTGGCTCCCAGATCTGTTAGGTATTGCATGTATTTGCTTTTTGACCAGATGGCACTTCTGCTTTGTAGCTGTACGTGAAGTATTGAATTTCTGTGCTCACATTTGCCAAGCTTATAACATGCTTGGGGATCCTTGATACAGGTTAGTGTCTTAAGTAGTCTTAAGAGGCTTTCTCTCCTCAGCCATCCAGGTATTATTATTTGACTGCCTTTACTTATGCCATGACATTGTGTACTCTTCATAGTCATATTGAACATCTCAGTGACCCTTTAGCCAGGCTGACGGACAACTGGGCGTGAGCATTTGCAGCCTTTACCATAAAACACTTCATATCTAAGCTCTTTAAACGGGTTCATGGCTGGCTTGGTTGCTTGTTTTGGTGTATCTCAGTATTTACAGTAAAATTAGTAGGTCTGTGTATTCGTGCCAAGCTAGTAGAAGACGAGAAGTCAATTTTGAACATGATGTATGATTCATCTCTCTTTCTAATAGCGCTCACATGCTACTCTGGCACAGCACTCACAGTAACATGCACTGAGGATGCTGAGATCACAAGCTAAGCAGTGTAAAAAAATCTCTGATAGCTTACAAATGCTTCCCACTCACACGATTCCCTGTCTCAAAAACAGTGGTCAAACCTTCCACGTGAACCCTTCTGCAAGGCATTTCATTGCATCACCTCTTTGCTTAATTGTTGCTAAGGATTTAGCACCAAACTGAGGGCCATCTCTGCCTGCAGGAGCAACGCCTTGAGTCTCACGACACCGTGCTGCTCACTGCAGAGGCTCCCTCACAGCTAACAGTCCCGCTTTGTACCTGCCTCGTGCTGATGTAGCCCCACTCCTCTTCGCTGTTTCTCTGCTAGCACCATGTGAATCACCACGAAACTTGGATAAACTTGGCCAAGTGAATTTCAAATCCCAAGAGCTGCCAAACTGACTTTATATTTTCACACGTGGGCACTTTGGAGATTGCTTTTGCACATTATGGGTCAGCTCACAGACAGGGGAAAGCCAAGTATGTCACAGAAGCTACTGCAGCAATTTCCTCCCTGCACATCTGCTCCAGAGGCACCGGGAGCCTTCTCGCAGGCTGGACCCATGGCCGTCTCAATTCCACACTTGCGTTTGACATGACTGCATTATACTCATGTATATCATTATTGACTAAAACTACAAGAATAAAGAAATAGATTAATTATTAGGCCAGGTAAAAAGTAGAAGCCTATTTTACAGATAACGATTTCAGCAGCCTCAGATATGCTCCGCAAATACGGCCCACTTGTAACACGGCCGAACAAGTGCAGCATGTTGTGGCACTTATGCAATGGCATAAGTTGCATAAGAGGGTGCAGAAGGAGAACTGACTTCTCTTTAGCCCTTTCAAAAAGAAGAGCCTGCACCGCTATGAAGCTTACAATTGAGAAGCTATTAACTTCAGGTATGTTTTCCAACCACTGCTATGATATTTTCAGGGCTGACTGCTGCAGACTGAAGAATACTTCCTAAATTTTTTTCTCTTTCTGTATGTCCCGAACATTTATTTTGCGTAGACATTTGTCCAATTTCAGATAATTTCATGTCTGGAATGTCTACATAAGTTGGTGTGTGGGACTATCACAAGGCAAAAATAAACATTGTTGCAGGAACTGCTTCTTAATGCCAAGGAGTTTTCATGAAGATTTGTGCCTTGGTGTATGCATGCTATTGACAAAGATTTACTGCCAGCAACAGATCTGGATTTTGTTTGTTTGTTACAATTTCGATCAGGTGTACAATCTGTCATGCACAGAAAATCACTTCTATGAGGAAAAATGAGAGCTACAGAGCTCTTCACTGCTTGCTTTGTTGTCCCTCTGATTTCAGGTACACTACTGATGAATATCCTATAATAAAATACAAAGATTGCAGTAATTGGACATGTTAAATGTTGGTGATGCAGTGGGCCTCTGGATTGCTAAGCAGTAATTCAACAGCACCCTCTTGAAGCAGAAGCATGCCGAACTATGCCATTCCCTGCTGCTTCCAACTCCTACTGATGCTGATAACTATCTTCCTACAAAGCACAGCTGGATGAAATGTAAAGAAAAAGGCAAAAGAGTGCACCTTGCCGTCTGTGCGCACTCAAGTGCCAATCAGCTAACGGCCGTCTGGGAACAGAAAGACACAGCTATTATCTTATTTCATAGTCCATATTGCTGTTGCTGGGATGGGGTTTTTTGAAAACACACATGCAAAGTGCATCGTGTTATTTAAGCTGGGTTTTTTTTCCCCAAATTACATAGGAACACTGCCCTATCCGTACACTTCTTCATTAGGTCTGTGCAAGTAGAGAATCAAACCAGAACTGATTTTTTTTAGAAGTTTGCTGAATTGATGGACAGAGCTGGTTACCACCTGCCACACTCATAACAATGCATCGGGAGGTAACAGCACCAGCCAGTCACCCCTCCGGCATAGCTTTGGGCAAGTCATTCCCGGCAGCAATAGCTGGTGCCTCCCTGACTCCAGCTCACAGTTTATCCATTTGTTGGAAATCCAAGTCCAGCTATAATCACTGCAATAGTACCAGGCTCCAATCTGGGGATCAGACGAGATCTTTTGAAGTTTCCAATGTGCTAGGAAGTTCCTCTAAGTAATAAAGGACTGAATATCTGACACGTGCTGTTTTACTCAATGGAAAACTCACATTAAAAACACAATACTCTGAGAATTCCTCCTCTTTGATCCCCATGTGACATTCACCTGTTAACTGTACCATTGCCTACATCCCCAAGGGAAAGATCCCAGGCTAAGCAGGGTCCTCATACCTGAGTTTGGGCAGCGTGCTCCCCGGGCAACCCACTTGCTGCCATGCCCCATGGAGGAGTTTGGCTTTAGCTGTTAGCAAAGTGCTCAGAGACGTGCCTCTGCACATCCTTATGCCAGCATTGGGATGTCTCTTTGGTTTGGACAAATGGCCCCCAGGGGCCAGGGCTGCAATTTTGTGTGTCCTGGGCTTGCTTCTGGTTGCTGTGAAAGCAATCATTCTGCTCAGCTGCTTAACAAGGGGGCAGAGCTTGTGGAGGTGCCAAAGCAAAGGTTCTGGGGCTGAAGTCCTGTGTATGCGCACGCATGCGCGCGTGTGCACACGCACACACACAAAAATATGATCCGCTTGTCTTTCTAAGAGATGAGAGGATTTGGAGAGGGGACTTTCTTCTCATGAATATCTTGATTTTCCGTACTTGTCCCCAAGTGTCACAGTCCCCTTGGACAGCTGTCACCCCCCGTTCTGCCTCAGGCCCTTCTCCTGTGCATCTGCCTGGAGCACGAATGCCAAAACAAACACGCTAGATACAGAGGCATTTCTCAAGACTATTACAGAGCCTATTTTAACAGATGACTTATGTGTGTGCAGTAATGTATGTGGGAAACAGAGATACACTTCACACTTTTAGGAATCTTAGAAAATTGTGATGCTTCTAGGAACACAAATGACATAGGTTTAAGTACATTAAAGAATCTCTATTACCACCCAGTTTAATTTCCTTGCGCCTGGATTTCAACTCAATTTCTATACTAAGTATCATTTAAATGGCTGAAAAAAAAATAATCTTCAATTATGTTCATGAATATGGATAGTCCCTGGTTTCTGTTGTACAGGATTTTGTTTACATAGGCAATGGAAAGTTTGTTGTGGTTCACATACACAGAAAATATTTCAGCTGTAAACACCAGTTGGTGAAGTTGTGCATCACTCATTCAGTATGGTCTTTGGGTGCAATGGTTACGTTTAAGCACCCGCAATCTCTCTCAGGCAAATCTACCAGCTAGATTTCCATTATTTTTTATTTAACAGGAGGTAAGCAATCAGCTGTAGAAGGGACATTTGCAAGTGTGAAAGCAAATGAAACTGTGGGGGAGGAAGAAGGAGGATGATGAGTGTTTTACTGAAGATCTCAACAAAATATTGTTACTAGGTAGGTTTTCTCGCAACAAAACGATTCAAACAGAAAGGGCACATCAGGGAGGACACAGAGCAAGCTGTGATCTACAGGAGTGGAGCTCAAAGCTGTTGTGGATTTGGACTATTCAGAAATACCACACAATGGGCTCTTCTGAAGATCATGGTCTATTTTTCAACGGACACCAACACACCAAAATACTGCCTACATTTGGTGAAACCTAATAATCTAGTTCTTGTCACTTGTAAATACTGGAGTTCAGGAGCTGAAATAATATTTTGTTAAATAAATGCTATTTATTTCTATAAAAGTCCTTCTCTACTCTTGCCACTTTGAGACCAAAATTCAAGGTCTGCAAGTACAGATGGGTGACACTAAACTCTGCTGCACCTTATATCCATAGGCAGAGATCAACTATGCTGAAAAGCTACCAAAATAGAAAAAGCAAGTATCTGGAGAAGCCTCAAAGAGAAAAAGCAGCCAGCATTGTTCTCTCCTATAAAGGAGGGATGCAACATAAGAAAAAAGTTTGAGCATCACATGGGTTGAGACTTGCAGAAGGTGGGAAAAAGTATTCTCCAAAGGACATATTTTTGGAGCTGCTGCGGGAAATCTCTCTGCAGGCAGATCTTGCTGTGGGGGAAGCTCACACCCTGCCGTGAGGGAGGACTGGCCCATTTGGAGCTCAGGATAAACACTTGGCAGGAAAACAAGCTCCATCAAGGATCTGTATCAGGACTGGGCATGTCAGTCCTGCAAAGATTAACACATATGCTAAGCTTTCTGCACATGAATGTTCCCACTCTAATTCATGGGTATAAACATATGCATGTGCGTAGAATCAGGACCTCAACGCCTTTCTTCTCTAGATCACATGGAAGTTTTTCTGACTGTAAACGTGCAGGAAGGATTTTGAGCAGAGTTAACTGAACAGCCTCTGCTGCAGGCCGGAGTGTTTTGAGACCAGCACATAGTCAGAAACATAACTGGTCCATACAGCTTATTGCCATGGGATTCCCCTCAACAGAAATGCCTCTGATAACCAGGAACTACTGGTTTTATTTTTTTAATCTGATTTTTTGATTGCTGCTAAACCTGTTTCTCATCTGCCTAAATGTACCTTTATATAATGATGAATTAGCATTCATTTAGATTCAACTACAAGTTAGTTTGTGGCACATGGGAGCCATGTAAAACTAACTGGAAGAATTATTTCTTTTATTTTATTACAGTTTTGTCCAAATTACTTAAGATTGTTCACACTTTCAAGGGAGCTTTTACCTACGTATTCCTTACTAAGCCCAGTTCACTCAAGATTTGATCAGGTTTATGTCATTATCAGTGTTCTTGTCAAGGGGATTCAGGACATTTAAAATCTGTGGATTGTTACACGTATTATGGGCTTTTTATTAGTATTCTTCCGATTATGACATTAACTTATCTAATCCCATTTTGTTATACCCTGTCTGACCTGCTGGAACTTGGATTTTGAAGCAAAAATGATTAAATGAGATGTGGTTAGTCAGTTCTTCAAGCAACAATGGTCTTGATATTTGGATCAAATATTTTTTTGTAGTTCACCAACAACTTTCCTTTATAGAAGGATAATTTGTATGCTGTCTGACCAACATGGTGTTTGCAATCATGAACAGAAAAGCTGTTCAATGTACAGCAGGAATTAGCCCTTCTGGGTCTCAGCTGACCGCCTTAACCAAGAGCATTTCTCCTGTGTTGGGAGACTGAGGTCTTTTCACCAATTACTGCTGCCTTTTTGTAATCAAAGTGTGGGGGGTGGGAGGGTGAGGGGTGAGGGGAGAGAACTTTGAGGCTTGGATTCTACTCATGATTTGACTGAATCATGAGTAAATCAAAGGGGAAGATGAAAAGAATTCCTGGGAAAGTATTTATAAACCCGCAGGACTGAACGACAAACATCCGAGATTGCTAACAGAGCTAATAGAGGGAAGTGTGATACCTTGAGCAGCGATTTTTGAAAGTTCATGGAGAACAGATGAGGTGCCAGAGGATTTCAGAGCCACAAAATACAGCACTCAACTGAGTTATAAAAAGGGGCATCCAGGAATTTACTAACCAATTCATTTAACTTCAATAGCGAGTAAACTATGTAAGGAGTCATAAAGGAGCCATTATGAGAACTTAGAGCAACCCAGAATCATAAATAATTGGGTGGGAAAGGGCTTTAAGAGGTCATCTACTAATCTCATCAGAAATCTCATAAGAGTAAACATTCAGCAAAATACGGTACTCAGATATACACATTTCAGCTGGCCCTTTCTACACATCTGAAGAGAGTATTCAGCCGTTCCTTGGGGAGGGGGAGCATTCCTTGAACAGAGCTTATTTTAAACAAGGGACTTTCTTGCCTTTTCTGCACGGTTTTGTCTCAGTGTTGAGCGAAAATCCCCAGAGGTGACAGGAGAAATTACAGCAGCTGGCACAGGAAAGGAAAGTTGTTAAACCTGATGATCCTCTTTTTCAAATTAATATACACTGGACAGAGACCGGAGTAACAGATCATCTGGGTGGTGAACTCTGATAATGTAAGCAGCTAACGCCGGGGCAGAGGGGCTGGGAGGGAGAGGGCTCTGGTGAAGGGAGACTAAAAAAAACCTCTCCTGCTGGACACCGTAGGGCAACAGAAAGGTCAGCCTGCTTTGCCAAAGCAGCAGGAGAGGCTGCAGCCAGCACCAGCGGGGAGAGGAGCCAGGGTGTCCCCGAAACTCCCACCCTTGCCCCAGGCGGGTGCAAGGAGCTGGACATAGAGGGGCACGTTCAGGGGTCGTCACTCCCTTGCCTTGAGCTGGGCATTTCCTAAGCTATCTGGAGCAATGGCTGTACATCCTCCAACGGCTGTACATCCTCACAGACGAAGCACAGCTCCCATGGCGAGGAGGGTGCTCACTGCCCAGGGGCGGGCATCACGCGGGCAGCCAGGGCACCTGCCAGCGACCTTGCAAGGTCTAACACCACCCTGGGGAGGCCAGCAAGGGGAGCTCTGCCATGGACAGGGGTGAAGGCAAAAGTTACTTTTCTTTAGGGCTCGGAAGGCTGTTTATCCATTAATTGGAAACTTTTAAAACCTTTATTTCAACTCATGCTTCTGTGAATTTTTATAGAGTTTAAATCCTTCACTGAGTGTTGAAATAATAACTTTTAGGTCCCAAGTACTGTACTGAGTTTAGTGGAGCAGTTCAGGAGATCCAGGGAAGTACCGAGTGACACAGGTTAGATGAGGAAGCCAGGATGGGGCCTCTGGCACTCACCCTAACATGCTGAATTGCGACTCGACCTTGACAGAAAACCACTGAAGCACCGAACTGCCAGTGTGGCACAAGAGCTTTACCCCCAGGGTGAAATCCTGTGTCTTTCCTTCTGCTCACACACAGCTGCTCACCAAAGCCAACCAGCCAGCCTGCCTGAATTCTGAATAAAGCAGCGATCTGCGACTGCAAAACTTATCTAGGACTTCGCCCAGCCGGATACGTGTGTGTTTTCCCCTTAAATGCAAAATGACACGAGGCCATTTTGAAAGGCATGAGAAAAAAAGAGCCGAAGTTTACTTGTCATTAGATATAGAAAGTAATAACCAAAAGCAATAACCTAACCATGTGAGGAAATTGAATACAAACCGCTATGCTAAATGAGAGAGAAGCACCAATTACGTGCAACAGAGCTCTTATTATATGGCATTCTGATTACCTTAAATTATATTTTTTAACAGACATCCATTTTTATTTTTGCTTCTAAAACAGGTGAAGTTCTTTTCAAGTATTGACGTCAGCTAGCCTCATCAATTGTTCCTGTAATAGCTCAACTACCACTACAGCCACAAATGCTGTGAAAGAGCTAAGTACTCACTGCACAAAGGGGATTCGGTTTGGTCATTGCCACAGCACGTATGCATGGCCTAGTCTTTTGCAGTGTAGTAATTGATATTGATTTTGTGTGGTAGAGGTCCCTCCCTCCATGCACTGGTCTTTATTTCGGGGGTGGGGAGGGTGGGAGAAAAGTAAGTTAAAGACACCATGATCTTGAAAATAAATCTAATTTTTTTTCCTCTTTAAAAAATGCAGTTAATTTAGTACTCATCAGATGTGCTGGACTGAGTCCATGGCAGACCTCCAGCACAGTCTTCAGGAGAGCAAGTCTCCACGTGGGTCTGCCTGCGCCTCTTGGCCGTGCTTTTGGGGTACCCCATTGGGCCAGCATGGCAGAACAACATGCACTTCTCTTTGGTGTAAGGGCCCCCATCACTCAGAGGCCATGCGACAAGAGTACCATGACCTGCTACAGTCTGGATCAGAAGCCACCAGCTCTTTCAGCCATCAGCTGGCAACATGACTGCCAGTTTGACGTCCCCGGTCACATCCAACCCCTGCTGTGTCCCGTCCCGTCCCGTCCCCCCCATTATTTCCTGTTTGGTCTTTCCTTTATGTTTTGACCCTTAATTATTAGTAAGGCTGCATCCTTCTCTCACAGGAGTCCTGGATTGCACTATTTATTTATCATTGCTCTTATTTTGGTTTTAAAAGACATCCATAACTTGGGATGTGTGTGGGGGAGAGTGGATGCTACTGTGAACGCCTGGTGACAGTTCAATGGAAAACTTCAAGCTGTGCCAGGCTAAACAAGGAAGGCCACGAGAGATGCAGAGGCCAGCTGAGTCTAAGGGAACTCCCCAGGGAAAGCAAGCAAAATCTACTGAAAACACTGAAATGACACTTTTGCTTCCTTCCTGTTGATCAGATGAACCCAACTGGGGTTTACTTCCAGGTGTAAAGAAGGTTTCTAGGTGGTTTCACATGGCACCACGGAGGAAGGGCTGGAGGCTACCGGTGAGCCAGCTGCCCTCAGAGTCCAAAACACCAGCAGTGTGTGGCGCTGAGGCCTTGCAGCATCGTGCAGCCCAGCAGCTTCCCAAAGCTGTGCAGAACTACTTCTAACCAACCACGCATGGCTACTCCTAAAACCTGAACCCTTGGATTCATTCACTCCTCCTCTGCACCTCGAAAAGCATTTCATGTTCACTGAAACATCTTCACTGGCCACAGTTTTCAAGTGCCCTTGGATGCAGGGTTTTTTTCAGGTACCATGTTCATTTATGACAAGCACCTTTCAGGAGCGCAAATATACCTGTTTCAGCTAACTGATGGACTAACACCAATGTCAGAGACTCAGGTGGCAGATGACTTCTACCCAAGCCTCATGGATAAAAGCAAATGTTTTTGAAGGTCCATGGAAACGTGCTCTCCGATAAGATGTCCAGCAACCCTTGCTGCAGCCTGGGCTAAAAATATTACAAGTATAGTTCAGGCTTTTGTCATTCCCACTGCCCACGGGAGCAGGATGTGCAGAGGCAGAGGATCAGAGGATATAAAAAGTTCATTCAGGAGTCTGTCTTTTTTACATTCTTAAAGTGACCCCAAACGCTGTAAGCTTCCCATTCAGTTTTGACCGGAAAGTTTGGCTTTTTCCTGACCCTCCTCTGGCCGGTGGGAAGCAGGAGTCAGAACCCAGGCTGTCACTCTGATGCTGCTTTCCTGCGACTCTGACAGCTCTCCTGGTTCCTGCGCTGGCCACGTGTCCCCATTCCTGCCCAGCGGAGCTGAGCATCCTTACAGCATCTGTCTACCAAGCTCAGCAGCGGGGCTGCTGCTGGCTGAGACCCAGAGCAGCCCTTGCCCACCTCTTGCTGGTGCCTTGTCCTCTGCCAGAGGAAGGCCAGTGCAAAATGGACTTCCAGCTGCACCTGGTGACACCAACATAAATTGTGTCCCCCAACATAAAGAGCAGGGCAAACTGGACCTATTACATCCTCCCAGGGTCTCTCAGATTTAGGTCAGGATATTAACTGAGCCTAGCTCCTCTGAAAAGGCTATAAAGCAAGATTTCACATTTCTTCTTTCTGTTCATTTTTCTCAATCTAAGATTAAAAGTATTTCTTTCTGAAACCTGAAATCTTGCTGATAACCCTAAAGTCCTAACCCAAGTGGTGGTGTGATTTGGAATGAGGTGGTGACCATGTATATAAGATGGAGAAGATAGAGAGGTTTCATTTCCTACAAATTAATTCTCTACAAGCTGTGTAAACTTTCCTTAGTATAAACAAAGTCTTTACAGACAAAGATGTTAGGGCTTTTTCCCCTTTCAATTATTTACAGAAAAAATAGAAATGCAATTTTGCTGTCTAGGCACTTCAGCCGGTACCAGCAAATCGAGAGCAGCTCTTGTTGCCTTCCGCAGTGTACTTCCTCACGCTTCTGACTATAAAACAAATGTAAATAAACTTGCAAAGAAACAACCTTGTGCAGCTGGATATTACTAAGCAGTTTCAAGTTTCTACACTAGATTGACACCAGTTTGTAGTTACCCCCCAATAAAAATGCCACAATTCCTTACTACAAATGGGCAACGCGCCCTGAAGCCAACGCAACTGCCCATGGCAATACCACGGTATCATCTTCGTTCCCATTGCTTCTCGTGCCCTTACTTTGGGGGAGGCTCAAAAGTTCCGCTCTAAAAATGCATCAAATAGTAATTCTGCAAAAGAGGGAGTAATCCACATAACCAGTTTGGTGGCCTGGCTCTGGTTTGTGTGTTTGCCTTCCATTGCCTGCATGTGTACAGAGTGTCCCAGCCTGCTGCAAAGGCAGGGAGCGGAGCCACTGATTTACTTTGCTCTTGCTGTTGCACTTTGCATCTGATGGAGTGTCCTGGGACGAAAGGGGAGTCGTCCCTCCTGAAAGAGCTCAGGACACCCTCAGTTTGGAGAGAGGGTGTGAGAGGGGGCAGAGATGACTGCAGTGCCCAGGCAGTTTGGCAGGCCTCCTGGGAGGAGCAGGGAGCACCCTAGAGCCAGCCTCGGTGTGATGGAGAGATGGTGGCTTGCCTGGGGACACGGGGGAGTGAGCTGGAGGCTGTAAGACAGGAGGCACTGAGCTCAAAAACAAGACTAGGGGAGGGACCTGCCCCCTAAGGACACAAAAAGAGCCTTTTATTTTAACCTGATGTTTTTTCTGCTTCAAAAAGTTAACCTGTTGGAGCCTGTTTTCTGAGAAAACATGGTGCCAGGGAGTCCCTGGGAGTCTCCTCATATGTGCACTTTCAGAAAGAACATGGGGGGGTCTACCAAGGGGCCTGACTCACAGGCCCATTAGATGTGGCTTTGCCAAATAGACAAACAAGTCATTATGGACAATTATAAAAGTACCATCAGAAAGCAGCAATATCATCCTTTAAAAATATTCCACAGCACTTAATTCCCACTCATATTCAGATGTACGTAGGACCAATTAGAAATGCTATTTGCTGTTATTTGTTTTCCTTCATTGTATTATTTCCTATCAGTACACTGCGTGTCATTTAAGAGGAAGAGTGCTTTCATACATCAGAAAGACATTGTCTCGTTAATGCCCTATGCCAAAAATAAAACCAGAAGATTTAAAATGAATGCTTGTGATATTTGCCTACCCTTCAAAAAAAAAGATCTCCATGCCTAAAGACGCAATTTCCTAGAGAAGTAGTGGACACCTCCTCAGAATGATGTTATTTAGAGCAAATAAAGCAGGAAAAATAGTCGCTGGCGCTCATGGCTCCCCATGTGGGTCTAACCTCTAACTTCAAACATTTTTGCACAACCCTGTGGGGAGCATTTGTGCAGTGTTGCCCAGGGCTGAGCACTTGGGCTCAGGAGCTTGGAGCAGCAGCGCTGCCCTGCTGACAAGAGACCCTGCTTTTGGCTGCAGTACCGGCAAGCAAAGGCTGCTGAGAGGTAGTGTTATGCCTTAACCTGGCTTGTTCTGGAGTACTTGGGGATTAATTCTGCAGGGCAAAATTTCAGAGTGGCAACTTCTAGAAAAGATAGTTTGCACTGAGAATAAAATAACCCGAAAAAAATTTTGTCAGTACAACTACCTATACTTCTCTGAAATAACCTCACTGGAAAATACTAATGACCCAGTTCTCCCTCTATTGATGATGTATATCTGTCATGCATGACAGCCTCACGTGAAGGCAGGGTTACCTCCTCCTGTGTCACTGCTCAGCTTTTTTTTTTTTTTTCCTTCCCTTATCTCTCCCCAGTGACTGTAATACCTGTTTCTGACAGTGGTCTGACTTTCTGGCTTTCACTAGGAAAAAAAAACAAAAAACAAACCAGCAGTGAGAATAGATGCCTTAATACCGCTGCTCCTTAAGTTAATAAAGCCAAATATTTATTGGAATCTAATCTCTTACTTTTCTTTATTAGGTACTTTGTCATTTGGGGTCCTTTTCCAACCTGATTTGTTACTACAAGATAAAGCAATTATGTGCTCAAACACGATTGCACTGTAAAACTCCAGCCTGTGAAACCATGGCCCAACAACAGACAGGGCTCTGCTGGTGATACTGTGGCTAACAAAACCAGATCTGTAACGCGTGACGCTTGAGGAAAGCAGTGACCGAGGGCCCATGCTATCCCTCTGCTCTGCTGCTCCCCAAATCTCCCCGGCGTGGCACAGCACCCAAGAGACTGCCACCAGGTCTGCTGCAGAGGGCAGGGAGGCAGCCAGTGTCATGGGGCCAAATGCAATCCAGACCAAAGGGGAGCCACAGGCAAGAAAAGGAAGGGGATGGTAACCCATGAGGAAACCAGGTAAGAAAAAGGAAAGCAAAACCTTCTCTCAGGAGCTGCAGGGAGTTTTTGCCTGACAAAGGGAGAATCCAGGGAGCAGCATAGCTGCTCCCCAAATCACTACTCTGAGTAGTGAGGCTGACAGGCCTCCTCGGGAGCCCACTGCCCTGCAGGGAAGCCCTACCTGGCATCCCTGCCCACAGGGGGTTATGTGGGAGACAGCACCCTGCCAGCCACCAGCTCCTCGGCCTCAGCGCTGGGGCCAGCCAGGAGGAAAGGTGGCCGCTGGCCACTCGCCAGCACATCTTGCATTGCCTTAAATATTGTGTTCTGACTACATGTCCTGTTCGGTATGAAACAAACTTACCGGAGGAAATGAGCAGGATTTTGCTTTTAAAAGTATTGTGTCAGGTACATTAACAGTTCTACCATACATGTTACTCAGCTCTTCAGAGAGTGCTTGGGTTTCATTTCTGCTGTAATTGTATTGGCATCTTGCTTCGTGCCTCTCCTTGGCTTTTCTGCTACTTAATTTATTTTCCTTTGCAGTCATATACTGAGCCATCTACAGTGCTCTGCTGGCTGCTGAACCTCTGGAAACACATCACACCAAAGTGTTTTAGTGAGTCACCTATGGCTCGTTTGCAGTTTTCACTTGTGTAGCAAATACCAACTAGTTTAGGACCTATTACTTCAATGATTGCTCTTTTTTAGCTTAGCAGTTGCTGAGCACAGATAGTAAAACTGAAGACTTCTATGGTGGAAAAGCAGTCATTTGTCAGGTTTTAACAGAATCTCTGACACGGAGGTGGCTCGCAGAAAGCAAGGAACTATTGTCTAGTTATTAATACAATAAAGTTGAATAAAAACCCAGTTGACATCCAGGAAGCAGCGAGTCATTAAGCGGGTGCTGCAGCAGGCCAGCAAGCGGAATCAGTTCAGCTTCCCTGGCATCAGCATTGGGGTGAATGTCGTTCAGCCTATTTATCAGTGACATTATTTATTCTGTGTTATTTATTGGTGGAATATGTGAATTTGACAGGATCTGTGAATGACAAGGAGGTAAGAGGTATATGAAATGCAGGAGCCATACAGCATAAATGTAGATGATTTAAACAACTCGGAGATTTGTCAGAACGAGACGTGAGCTTTAAGGGGCGGGGGGGGGGAAACAGGTGTCAAACTACACCTGGGGCAGACATTCACAGAGGGCGGATAAGCCAGGCTCTTCTACAGAGCAGGAGTGAAAGGAGGATGTTGGCTGCCCTTGAGTGCTGTCACAGCCATCACACTTTCACAGATACACCAACTTCAAGAGGATGATTCTTGACTGGAGCTGAGGGGTACGCAAAGTCAAGGAAAACTGAATTTTGCAGCTTCAGGGAAGAGGTTGTGCAGCCCAGATCCATGTAGCCTGGCTGGTACTGTTGCTGCTCCCAGGGAGGAAGGAGGGGGGGCATATTTTGGGATGGTCTGTATCTTCCCTTACCCATAGCCAGTGCCACAAGTGCCCTGATCCCACCTCACGAGGCAGCTGCTACTCTGGCTCTCTACAGTGCTAGCACTGGCAAAGTGGGCAGCCAAGCTTCAGCTCTTTAACTTGGACATTTCTCTGTACTTGCCGGTGTTTAAAACCAGGCAGAAAGACTCTTAAGAGTAATTATTGATCCCACAGGCTCATTACAGCTGCCTTTACTCCCCCTGCAGTGATTATGAGCAGGTAGAGTGTTTTAAACAGCAGGGTTGTGTCTACATGTCTGCTAAGTGACATTTAAATGAGTTAACTAGTACCTGCGAGGAGATGCATTTTTCAACTATGGCCTTTTTTTTTTTTTCCTGTTTGGCACAGAGAAAGGCAGCAGGCAGAGTGCTTCCCTCCACCACAGGTGGGCTGGGAAAAATCCCGTGTCTCGCTGGTGGTCCCCCTGCACCTCGCTCCTCTCCCCACTTCCTCCTGCCTCCTCCAGCCTCAGCATGCTCCGTCTGCGTGGAAGTCCGCATGCAGCACGGACGGCTGCAAGGGGAAGGGAAAACATTTTGTTTGCTTCAAGATTTGAAACAGCTTTTTCAGGCCTGGGATAATGCCGGGATCCCTGGAGGATGAACTCCTGCCGCTGAACTCCAAAATTCAGAACAACTTTAAGATAGCTCAAGTATGGGGGCCAAAACTGGCTACCCCAAAAATCAATAATCATCCTTTATAATACACACCTAAAAGGATCTTGGCCAAAGTTGCAGGGACCTGTCACAAGTAGATCACAAGCACACTCCGTTTAAATGCTTTGAGAGTCCTGGGTGTCACAACTGAAAGAAAAAAGGCTCCCAGGAGCCAGAGCTGTGGCACAAAACCCAGCCATCTTACACAAAGCAGGGAGAAATATTAAAAGTTAACCACTCCAGGGAGGCAGCAGATGTTAAATAGAGTAATTAATTTAGTCTGAAATGGGAGAGCCCTGTCATTGGAGAACTCCTGTCCCGTAAGAAGGGGACGGACATCAGCCTGACGAGGTGTCCGAGAAAACGCTTTTCATCAGGAGAGGATGCATGAGACTTAAAGAACAGGTGAGAATATTGCTCAAGAAAGAAGGTCATCTCTAACTGGACTCGCAACCACTTCATTGGAAAGAGATAAATGTAGTCTCCGTTGAAACAACTGCAAGGGTTTTACAAAGGATATGAACCCATATAACAAGCAGGATGGGGACACACGTACAGCAATGATCCTTGGGGCCTGAGGAAGGCAGGCAAACAGTGCCAGCAGGCTGTGGCACCCAAGCATGGAGCCAGGGACCCGCTGCTGCCTCCACACGGCCCTGCCCACAGCGCAGGCAGGAGTTGCCCACCACTGCCTGTTGGCTAGTGCCAGAAAAGATATTGCTCCAACGCAGCCCCCGTCCATGAGATGGGATTCAGACCCTGCACTAACCTGTGCCGATGGCAGGAACAGCAGGGAAGGTGGGTGGGGAAACTCCCGGGGGTCTGTCCGGAAAGGCAGGTGGGAAAACATCTGGGAATAGACCCTCTGTGGGTTCTTGAGGGTGAGTTCACAACAACAAAAGATCTCAAGAGGTTCTTGTGGAAAAAATAAGGAGCCCTTCCCCCCTCAATTCTGGCAGTTTCCAGATGGGAAACTGAAACGAAACTTTTTTTGAAATGTTCAGAAACCTTTTGAACCTCATTAGTTTTCATTTCATATGGCTCTGCACAGAAGAAGTATATAAACCTGCAGCTCTTTCAGATGAAATGATGTAACTTTCAGATTATATCAATCGGAGCGGGGAGGGGAGCATTCGTCTCAGTAATATTTTAACAAAAGAAGTCATTTTATGCAGTCTTTACAATGCTTTCTTATTTCAGGGGTCATGGGAGCTGCATAACACCAGGTCTTCACAGCCTCAGAAACCAAATACTTAATTTTGAGGAAACAATACCTGCATGCAATTAAGCTCTTAAATTTACTCATGTGAGTAGTTTGAATTAGTGCATGGAGAATACTCTCAGGCTTTCAGTTGCACATGTGTAAGTTTTGGCAGGGCTTGGTTCTTAACCATGTTAATCTTAAAGCCTTGCTTGCTTTGTTTTCAGCAGCAAACCTAGCAAAACTATAAATATACTATCCACTTTGAAAATCCTGTAAAATCAATTTTGGAGACTTCAAGGAAATCAAAGGAAATGTGATAAAATTAAAATGCTCCCACTTAAATAAAATTTTATTTCCCTTCCAGTAACATACAATATTTAACTAAGAGTTTTAATACATTCAGTAAAATATGAGCATATTATTAACCTCTTCAAAACGACACGATTTACTGTAAAGTCATTACCATTCTGTTCACTCATGTCTGGCCTCTTTGTTTCAAGTCTGTTTTCCCAGCTTACAATATCAGGTCAACAGACTCTAACATAAATGAGTAATGCGTCTGGAATTTTTCCTTGCAACACCAAACCTCAGACCAAGCACAGGCAGAAGAGCCATGCTGTGAATAGGATGGGAAGCGGCTTCAGCTGCACCTCTTCTCTCCACTCTCCGACCTGTCCCTCTTTCCCTTGCGAGAGACTCCTACATGGGCTGCTGTCTGTCCCTGACTTCATTTCCTCCTCTCACAGCTCTCAGAAACAGCATCTGGATTTTTGGAAGCCCAAAACCACCCTTTCTCAGGGTCTAGTAGACAAAAACATTGCCGCGCTTCCCACGTCCTCTTTCAAAATCTGCAACCGTGACCTCAGAAGTCCCGAGGCAAACTTGTTTCTGCAAGGTGGGACAGTTGGAGGGGAACTACTCAGATAAAAGTATTCATGGCCATTTCTGAGGTGCTGCCCAAGGTTAACTCGGTGAAGCGAGGGTGTGCCCTGCTTCTTGCTATCTGCCCGAGCTGGAAATGAGCACCCCACAATCAGCAGAGCTTTATTGACAGTGCTGAAGGTGTCACGGCACAGGAGAGGAATGCCGGTCTCTTTCCTCAGCACTTTAACTTTCTATAGCCTTCAGGTTTGGGGGAAGTGAGGTGTCCTTCTGAAACTTTCTGTCAGTAAATCTGGTGTTTTATACGGATATTAGCAAATAAAAACCAAGTTGTGTGAAAAATGTCAGTTCTATTTTTGCCAACTCAAATATAACAGGAAATTGTATGCTTAACATATGTGGAGAACTGCAAAACTGAACCACAGATATGTAACCACTATTATTAAGAATGGTAAATACGGCTGCAGAGTTGAAACGGATTATGCCGCTGGATATTTCCTTTAATATGAATTCCAGCTATGGTGTAGCTTTGCATATGGAGGCGAATAGAAGATCTTACGACAACTTCAGGAAACGGAATTGCATTCTTACAAATTGGTCATGTATTTATCTAGTCCCTTAATACACTGATGGGAAAACAAATGTATTATGGCACCCAAACTAAACAAACAGTATCTGAATACATTAATTTCAGAAATGCACCAATAGCTTTGATAGGAAAGACCTGAATATAAATGTCTTACAAACCAAAAAGAAAAGAAAAAAAATAATATATCAATCTGAGCTGCTAAGCCACGAGCTATTTGAAATGACGCCTGGAATCCAGATGAACCGAAGCCTGTCACACCCCAGGTCTGAATCATAAAGCACAGGTCTCCTTTGGGATGCTCTGGAAAGCCCCACGCAGAAATTGCAGCTCCACCGAGGCGTGAGCCAGCGAAGCGCTCTGCAAAGGGTGCCCGGCCCCCCGGTGCGCCGGGAAGGTGGGACACTGGTGTCCCCGAGCACATCTGCCCAGCCCCCTCCTCTGTCATCTAGAGTAACGGCGCAAGCAGGGAGGCTTAAAAACACTGTTGCCAATATTTTTATTTATCGGAAGAGAAGGGTGTTGGAAGTTTTCTGTTTGTTCTTAGAAAGCACTCGTTTTCCTAAAAACACCAGCGAGGCTTCTTTCCACAACTCTGAGGCTCAGGCTAAATATTTTTCACACTAATTTTTTCCCAGCAAATGGTGTAGTTACTCCAGCAGCTAAACCTCCCCTTCCTAGTTGCCAGTCCTGCCAAGGCCAACAGAGGGGCTCCGTGTGGAACAGATCATATGCCTGAGAGAGAGGCAAGCCACTCAACCCTTCCACTGTCCTTTTTAAATGAGGTGGAACAAATTAGAAGCAAATTCTGTTTGTTCAGTTCAATCTACCCAGTGTCCCAAATGAAGGGAGTCCCACTCTTAGATCCTCTGCCAAAAAGACACAGTGGTGGACCAACGGAGGCGAATTTCTTTAAGAGTTTCTATTTTCTAAGCAAAGAAACCCTTTAACTCTTGGCAAAAACAGGGTTTCAGGCAGCATCCTTAAGAGGAGGGAGAAGGGGGAATGAAGACAGTATATGCCAATAGTAATCTATAAGGATCTTCCCTCCAAATCCCTATTACTGTATCCATCACAGAAGGATGGAGCGATGCTGAGTGCTGATAGTACACAGGCCGTAACCGCGAGGGGGAATTGGTTGCTCCTCACGGTCAGCCTCCACTCTTTGCTGTTTTGGCATTAAGCTCATACTGAAAGTGACGATCGCACAAAAGAACCTACCTGTGAGAAAACAGAGCGCCCAGCAGCCCGCCGGCCACCACTAGCCCCCAGCCCACGGCGTTGCCAAGCCCGTGGGTACCCATGCGCGGCTGGGATGGGGACCCTTTTCCCAAAATACATATGGGGGAAGGCTCCCGACATACTCAAGGCTGAGGGCTACTAATCTAATTTCTTTTCAGACTGGTAATTTGTGACTCACAGGCAGGCATCTATTTTTAGGGATGGCTTCAGCCAGCTCCAGATGGAAGCGCAACAGACTGCGGCCTCCAGCAATCGCAGCCACTTCTACAGTCCAGCTCCTCACACAGGTCCCCTCAAAGCTTTGGGCTGGTGCAACTCAGGCACAGACTATTACTGCGCAGTATTGTAATTACGTCTTTCAACCTGTGGGTCCCCCATCACACAGGTTATTTTGGAGTATGCGAGAGATGCCTTGGCTTTGCACTGTTTTTCCTCTCCCTGCCCCCTCAAAAACAAGCTGCGAGCCTTTTCCAAACCACCCCGTCACCATGCACAGTGTCTTCCAGCACGGACTGTCTGATATCCTCTGAGTCAGCTACATCCGACGAGCCACAGCTGGCCTGGAGCTGGGCCAAAGACTTTTCCCTTCAGTTTTGTTGCACAACATGATCTAAATAACCGGTCCCATCTAATTTGTTTCCTTCATGGGTCTAAGGAAACTGTACTTCACTTCGTGAGGTCTCAAGTTAGGGAAACATCGTAAGGTCAGTGTCCAAAACCAATTCAGACAGCAATACAAATAAACATAGATTGGAAAAAGAGACAGAGTCAGGAAAAAAGAAAAAAAACCACACACAAACTTTTGTGACTAGACTATCGCTTTCATTAGCATCATGCTCTGGAACTTAAGTTTCATCTGTTTCTATGAAAAATATGAACGAAGCAATGTATAACCAAGGAATGAATTCTTACTTGACTGTGTAACCTTTTCCTTCTTGCAAATTCATAAAAGACTTTCTTACCAAAAGTGGCTTTAAAAAAAATGCAAAATTTTTGGAGTGAAACTGAATCACTAAAACTCTTTAAGGTGAACATTGCTAAAATATTTAGAAGTCAGTTGTTGGCAGAGAAGCAGCCCAACATATATTTTTCGTTGTCCTTGTTTTTACTTTTTCCCAACAGACAGCACTTCTTTGTAAAAGTCAGCATATTTCAGTCATTTCTATTTTACAACTTTAAAGAGCTGTAGTGTGGTCTAAAAATGAAATTTGATTATCCAATGACACAGAATTTTGAAAAAAAACCCCACAACACAGAAAAACAAAAAAAACCAGCTCTACCCAAGAGATAACAAAACTTTGAGATGCTAAATTAACTACCTTTTTGGCTCAAAATTTTAAGGCAAAAGGTTTTTTTTAATGCACGCACGTATACATGTTTTTTTCTAGTATTCTATTCATATTGTAGCAGTGTCTTGCATTCTGGGGGACAATATAGAAATTATTTTTAGTTGTAAATTATATTAGAAAGGGGGATCTATGGTGTGATTCTGCTAATGGAGCAAGCAACTCACACTGTTTTAAACTGCTTATGTGCTTGCAAACATCCCTGGAATCACACTCAAATACGGGGTGGAAAGCAAATGGAAGATCTCAGCTGTGCCATACTCTTCTGCTACAGGATAAGTGCACCCGTCCCAAGTGGCAGAAACTCATATCCATGTAAAAAAGAGGCACAGAAACATCAGCTTGCTGCCATCATACCTGGCAGCCCAAACATGAGCAAAGGCTGGAGGAGTATGTGAGACTGTATTGCACAGCCCCAGTGTTTCTGGAGATTTGCTGGAGTGTTTTCCTCTGGTTTTTGGGTCCTCGGTCTTGCCCAGACCACTGCTGCTCTATGCCTTGGTGGGGGGAGCACGTTATGGACCCACATGCGGGGACCCAGAGCTGATGCCCGCCGGAGGCAGCATGCACATGGCCCCTGTGCACTATTCTGGGGCACAGGGCAGCTCCTCTCTGCTCCGCTGCAGAGGACCTAAATAATGGCCATCTAAATTGCCTTTTTGTTGTATTTTATGCCCCTTTTCAAGATGCCCTTTGGAAATTCCTAACCAGTGGACAGATTGTGGCCCTAAAACTGGTGTCACTGGTGTGAGAAGGACGCCACTACCAAGGAGAGATGCTCTATTCGCACAGAGCTGGACTAGCACCCTCTGTAAAACCCTTATGATGCAAGATGAAGGGCACAGCTGAGCACACCTTCCTCATCTTGAAGAGCTTTGTGATGACCCACGTGGAGTAGGTAAGAGCCACTGTGACTTTGTGAAGGCTTCAGTCCACCTTATGTTACGAGCCATGCGACAGCCCAGGCCGGTGCAACACAGAGGCTCCCTGCCTGTCCCCCCTCTTCCTCTGCTACCTGACTTGAAAGCTTTCATGTTAGCTGCCCTCAGAGGAGCAGGTATGATCCTCTTTCTCCAGGATTACAGCTGCACCCCAACCATCAGCAGTTGGGTAAGAGGTTTCCATCCAACACAGATCTTCCACCGGTGACTAGAAAGGGAAGAAAGGCTAACAGCAAATCATCCTACCAGGAGTTTCAAAACCCAGCAGATTCCACACCAGGGTGGAGAGCTAGTTTTCAGTCTGACTGGTCCTCTTATTTATTTGTTTAAGGGCTACCCCAGCAGCGAGCAGGGAAGAATTCCTTCCCTGTGTAGGAGTGTGCTGCCAAGTTTCTCTGACTTGCAAGAAGACTCACAAACATTTCCTGGTTCCCTCTATCCCTGAACACTAGCAAGAAGCCTATTCAATACCTCACAGCAAACAGCAAGATCTTTCATACCTCGAAGGTATAATTTAAATATGGGAAACAAATTTACCTTTTTACTGAAAAACCTACTTTGAGTATAGTCAACTGAACGTATTTCCACATAAACTGGTGATAAATGGAGAGGAGGAACTTGCAAAGAAAGAGAAGTGCTAATTTGCCTGTGCCCGAATCAAAGCAGTTGCTGGCTGCAAGCATTTGGGCAGCAGCATGCACAGAAGCACATTGTTCAAATGGAGTTCCTATCGCAAAAATAAAAGCTTGCACGTGGTGAAAATGAGGTACAAAATCTTACGTTCTCTTCCTCATTAGCACAGTGGGACAATAATATCAGAGGTGTTAACTGGCAGGTGTGTTCGCAGATAATCGCTCGCGCCTGTTGTACAGTGCAGCAGCGAGAACAGAAATCAGGTCTAAAAGCCATCATGCACCAGGTTGCTTTTCACCGAGGTTGGGTCCTATGGCCATAATGTATTGACGTGGATAATACATGTTGTTCAATAGCTCTGTAGAGCCTTTTCTCATGGATTTTAACTCTTGCAGAAGCACAGTATGATATCTAGAGGTCAAGGTCAGTCCTTAGAATAAGGGGCAGGGCTGGCAAAGTCACCACAACTTGAAGCATCAGGTTCGCTGCAGGTGGTAGCAGTCAGTACACACAGGCAGCAGGTCTGGCTCACACCCCCAGGGCTTCCTAACACACTAACATCCCCAGGCTGCACTGGAAGCATGGGTGTGCGCTGCCAGATCCAGGACCGTGTGTTCCAACAACAGAAATACGATGAGAAACAGTTTCTAAGAGGGTCCTGGAGACATTTCCAGGATTGCAGGCTTTTAAAATCTCAGCATCCAAAGGCTCCAACAGATCTAGGAGGATCTACAGCAATCAATGGAGGTGACCGTGGTGATCTCACTACTCTTGGTAACCTGTCTCAAGGGCTGAGCCATTTGTTTTCCCTCTAGATTAATCACTTTTCAGACAGCCCATCAAACACAAATCTGTCTTGTTTACACATACAAGTCTAGAATTTACCAATTTATAAAAATAACAAATTAACAAGTCCAGTGATCAGCCCCAGAAATAATCAACTACAACGATTGTGGCTTTTCCTCTGTCACCTATTTGTGGCTAAAATGCGATTACTCCGAGTAGTAAACGCCAGCCTGGTAGATACTGCCACAGTCAGGCTCATTTAAAGCTATTTTCCTTACAATAAAACCCTTTTCATTCTTGGTTCCTTTCTTTAAATTTTTTTTTCTTTAAACAGGAAATAATCTATAATATTCTTTGAATGAATCAAAGGATATTGCTCCTATAACCTATGCATGCTCACCATAGAGTGGATAGAGTCCTTCACCTAAGAGCCCTTTTGCTGTTTTTTTTTTGTTGTTGCAGACCTGTGCAATGAACCAGCTCTTCAGATGGTGCAAAGAAAATTGTTGCCAAATTGGCAGGCCCTTACACCAGCACGAGAGCAGAATCTGACTCCAGAGCTTTAAAGAAAATTGAGGGAGACCAGGGACAGTACCCTGGATTCCTAAATGCCAGAATTGGACTGATTTGATGCAGCAGGCTACTGTCACCCACTATCAGCCAGCTCCTGCCCTGGCTGAGATGGGTCACTGTTCTCAACAGGAGCTGAACTGGACCCTTTGCTCTCTCCTTCACATTTTGACTGAACGAGGAATGTTTTCAATCAGTGTGGGATGGGAAAAATTAAGAGCCTTTTAGGAATGGCATATCCTGAGTTTCCAGAAGCCGTCTAGGTCAGCCCAAAGTCTAGCCGGCCGGTGCACTCATCCCCAGTATTTACACTGACAGTGGAAACAAGCCTGGAACAGCTGCAAACGATTATGCCTCTGACCCTCTCACGGCGAAGCCCTGTAATGCAGGATACTTCCATTCACACTGCACATTGCAGCAGCTAATGCTCGCTTCCGTATGAAAACATCCACGCTAAACTTATTTCATCATGGCTAATTGGTACCCAATTGAATTCTTTTAAAAGGTGTGCTTTGCAGTATCTGTCATCTGAAAGCTTCCCTTACCAGGAAGAAACATCTGTCTTCTCTGCAGCGAGTTGAATGTAAAGGTTTTCTGTTTCCACGTTATGTATATCCCAGAGAGTGTCAGAACAAAGTAAAACAAGCGTTCAAAATCATAGTGTGCTCTGCTACTGCTCACAGCTGTGAGTACCATCGCCGAGGCTCCCACCCACCTCCATGCTCTTTTCCCACCATTCTCATCCTCCCAAAAGTGGGCCGCTAAGCCCGTGTCCACTCTTACTGCAGTGTCTGCCCAAACCAAAACTCCAGCCTCAAGTCGCACCTACACTGGGACCTCCGCCTCCTTTCTCATCCCCGCCCCGGCTCTGCTCCCACAAAACCTACCCCTGCATTACCAACCCAGGACCCCTCTCGCTCTCAGCACAGCCTGGCCAGTCACTGCCCAGACTTGCTCCTGCCCGCTGCCCACAAGCAGAGCTGCTGGCAGCAGTGATAGCTTCTCACAACCATACTACTTTGAAGAAGCCTGATTGCTGCTACACATTGCATGATTTAGGCACCTCTGGAGGAGAACCCACTAAGAGCCAGGGCTGGCATCCGCCCGTGATCTCTTTCTCCCCCCTCTGCTACTCTAGCTGTGCAAAGCAAGGGAAGTATTGTCATGAATTCCCTCAGCATGAGTGGATCCTGGGCTGACATGGAAAGGATTGCTATCGCCTCAAAATAATCCTGGCACAGGGATTGTATAGCAAGGTGTTTTAGGAACAGAAACATTAAGAGGAAAACAGAAACCAGCAACCCTGCTGGCATGACAGAAGTCTCTTCATATTTATACTCACGCAGTTTATGGGCGGCTTCACCAAATGCTTCAGTGAGAGAAAACGAATAAATAGTGGAGTAATTAATTTTTAATCCTTGAGACTAATGGAAAGAATGATTGGACCATAACAGTGAAGCCATGCTCTAGTTTCTTTAGCCTTATTTTAGGCTCTTTCCCTCCCTCTCTCACTTACAGACTTCTTAAGCAACGTTTAGATATAAACTCTCTCACACAGAGAAAGCCTGAAAGACAAGCTGATAAAAAATACACAGAGTTGAACAGTACAATGGCCGTGGACTTTGGCTGAGCCAGCAATTGGGCAGCCTACATTTTGCTGCGTTCCTTGGGCTGAGAACAGGCACTCATACAAGTGTTACTCTTTGCCCTTCCTGATATGGGCTTGAGTAATGAAAATGGAAACAGCACATAAAGCAACTCTGGCTATTCTGATGACTGAACTGAAAAGTTTTCCTCCAAGGGATTTGGTAATTGAGAAAGCAGATTAGAAAAAAGTGGCATAAAATATTGCTGTAATCTCTCTGAGACTAGAAAATATATTACATTGACTAATAAGCAACAGGAAGAGACTTTACATTTCCCTTTACACTTACACTTCCAGTTATATAGTTACAGAAGAAATTATTAGGAGGTTATTTTATTTCTGGACTCTCAATGGAGAAGACAGAAAACAGAAGAATGTAGAGAGTTCGAACATGATGATAAAATACAGGCATTGCTCAGGAAAAGATGCCAGCTTGCAAATGGCAAAAGGAGGCCAAGATCATGGCTCTCTGCCCTCCACCACCTGATGGAAGCACATTGTAAATTGTTACTCCCCTTTGAGGACATTGTTTGTGAGGTTACCAGCAGATGGGCAGGGCTGGTGGAACAGCAATGAGTAAGAGAGCTGTCTAATACACAGGTCACACCTGCTGGAGTCACCCTTTGACCTTAGGTTTTCTGTCCCCCTAAGTCTTTGCAAGGACCTGAACCACTGCTCGATATTATCCAGAAATACAAATCTCCTCTTAAAACAACATACATCTTAGCAAAATGTCACTGGAATGACAAGTAGTAAGTGCCCCAGCAAAGCAGTTCATTCTGGTACTAAAATAACAAAACACAAAACCATAAAAGCCAACAAAAGCACTTGTTTAGCCAGGGAAAAATATTATCATGAGTGCTTGGGAGTCTGAGTCGCCCCCAGTGCTTATTGGAGCTACAGCTGCTCCCAATGAATTATTCACCACCAAACTCCAGCGGAAAAGGTGTGAAGCCCACAGTAGTGGGTAAGCAGTGTACGCTGTGTCACACAGGCGGAGGGGCTGGACCGGATCCTTCCAGCCCAGCTTGTGTGTTCAGTGTGAACTCCTTACATGCATTACGTGGCAGGCTTTCCCTGAGCCTGGCAGGAGCAGGGGAGAGAGGAGAAAGCTAGCTGTAATTAATTTTTAAAAGAAATTGTATTAATTTCATGCAATAGATCGAAAAGAATAAATGTCAGTGTGTCACATGTCTGTGAAGTGAAAGCTAGTTTCAGATTCAAACTAGACTGCCTGTCAAAACACATACCTAGTTTCAGTATTAGTGAAAAGGACAACTGATTTGTCACTCAATAGATTACTCTGGTGTTTTACTATTGATATTGGGATTTTACGTGCCAGTGCTGGACTGTTCAGGTCCTGCTGCTCAAAAGGCTTGAGCTTTTGGATGTGTTAAGTGGGAGACTGCTGAGTCCTGATCATTTCCAGCCATTACTTGCCAAAATAAATGGCAGCCAGATCAATATTACTTGGCTTGTCACTGTCATAGGCAAACAATGTTCAGGCTGTTTGGGGTTTGCATCAAGGATAGAAAAATACAAACAGGTAGAAGAAAAGAGACCATGGCCTTTCAAGGCACCACAAGCCAAGAGGCAAGACAGATGAGACTGTCAGTATCTTGGAGGATAGGTTTGAACTTAAAAACTTTTTTGACTACTTGCAGAAATGCTCTGGGGAAAAAAAAATTCAATAGGGAAAAATCGAAAGATGCTTCTGCCAGGCAGAAAGAATCAGCTTCACAGCTATGGGAAGAAAATAACTTGTCCAGGCAGCAGCTCTGCAGAGAAGGACCTGGAGGTGGATGGGTCACAAGGAAAACCAGGCGTCAGTTGCGCCATGGTATTGAAGAAAGTCAAACACAGCACTGACATGAACAGACTGAGCTAGAAGCCTACACTGCTCATGAAGTCACCTGTCCAGTGCACATAGCCCTGTTCCCAGGTTCCATCTTCTCCACGCCTGTTTCCAGGGCTGGGCACTGCACCTGACAAAATATGGGAACAACTGGAAAGAATCCAGGGAACAAGAAGAATGATTAAAAGACCAGAAAAGAGTACTAACAGGGAAGAGAGGGAAGAAGATGAGATTATTTAATCTAAAGAAATGAAGACTGGGGAAACTTATGGAAGTAGTTTTGGGGTATGTAAAGTCTGTGGCTTGGAGGAAAGGAAGAGTCTACCTTCTAATGTCCATAACGTACAGAAGAGCGTAGGAAGCGATGAGTTTACTGCACAGCTGGGAAGATGCAGTTTCAGATAAACCCTCTTAATGGTGAAGGGAGAGAAGAACAGCTACAGCTTGCATCGGGAAGCTGTAAAGTTTCCAGCATCCAGGAACACTTTGGGCAAACACCCTTCAGAAATGAGAGGTAGTACTAATCCTGCCTTTGGCCAAGAGCTTTTTGAGGTCTGCCTAGCTCCACGACTACACAGAAATGATCTTTCCTGACCTGTGGTGAGCCATGCCACTCTGGACTGTAACACTCGCAGAAATTGGAGAGTCAACTGGAACACTGCAAACAGAAGTTCCAGCACATGCTAGAAAGACTAAACTTTCTTTTAGTCTTATTAGGAGAATATTATATAGAACAAGGCCGTAATTTAAAACTAAAGAAAGGAAATAATGCCTTTACTGGCAAAGACGGCACTCACTTGCACAGTCAGCATACTACTTTTTACAGTGAGTCATCATCTAAATCCATCCTAGATATTGTATGCTGGAGTTTCTTGTTTTGCTTTGATTTTCAATCACAACAGCTTGTCTCCCTCAAGAACCTGGTAATCATGGAGTGACACGCAGTAGCTGGAAACGCAGAGCATGACTTGTCCAGCCCTGAGACAGATGGGCTATGTTCGCCCCAGAGATAACCACCCCCTCCCGGTGAATGTGGACAATTAACAGAGACTGGACACCTGTGGTTAGAGAGAAACTTTTAAAAGTGTCCTCTGCTAAGAGATTAACTATCCTTTTACGAATATTTTCTAGGCATAATGAAAATATGCATGTATTACTTTTAAAAAGTTGCCGCACCACAGCTAGACATGTAAATAAAATGCCACTTGCCTTACACTGACACAAGGACACGGTACAAAGGTAACTACTAACGCACAAAAAGTGAAAGGAGTGATCTGCCATTGTTAGAGAAGGAACAAGAGACTCAGTTTTAGAATTATTTTTCACTGGCACACAAGTCATTTGGGAACTTTGTGGATCTTGGCCTTACAGTATCAAGCCACTCTTTCACTTTTGGTAGGATACATACACTAGGAGCAGAACACGGCTGAGACTCAACACCAGCACTCGCCCCAGGAGATACCACATGGCTCTCAAAACTGCCTTTTCTCTGCATATCTGCCCAGTATATGCAAGAGAGTCTCAGGCATTCCCACCGCAGGCTTTTGCAGCAGTGCAAGGTTACTGGTTTGGTTTTGATCCAAAGGTGTTTACATTTTTCCCACACAGTCCACTTTGATGTCTTTTAAATATACCCTGAGCTTGTACTTGCCAAAAGAATAAATTTAGCCTTGTTTTCATTTGTATTTTTGTTGTGAAGCATTTAGTTCAGAATCATTTGCATAATGATTTAGCAAGAGGTAAATGCAGGTAATAAGAAAAACCCTGAATACGTTAAATGTGTGTATTACTGTCTTGCACAGAGCCATTTACCTGAGTAAAATTCTATGTTACGTTGAAAGAAACGGAGCTGAATCACAACCTCTTACAGCGTTATCTTTAACACACTCATCACCTGTGTCCCCTAAGCACTGAATTTTCCTACAGTATGAGCTTGGAGAAAGTTAGAAATGACTGCATTACTGTTCTGCTGTTGACTGGGCTGGAAGTAGGACCGTGAGTGACACTGGCGATTGACAGCAGTCAACATATCTGGATCCACTGTTGTGCATCATTTAGTGACCACCTCCCCCTTTATGTTACAGCAATGCCTCTCATCACATCGGCAGTCTGTTACATGCTCTACGGACTAGAGTATCCAGCACATAGGAAAAAATTTTGATAGTGCTGCAAGACAGAGCTACCCACGGTGCTTTGGCCACTTTGTGTCACTAGAGTGTCACAAATTTAAAAAAAAAAAAAAGTCATCTCGAGTGTATCACCACCACAATAACGCACAGCCAGCAGTAACAGGCAGGTCTAGTCCACTGGGTTCATTAATTCCATTTGTCTATTTAGAAGTGGTTCCATCTACAGTATGCATGGTCTTAGCTTTAAGCCCTTAAAGCACAAATGCTTTGGTTTTGAAAAATGAAAAATAAGCAACATAATGAAGCTGTGTTAATATTAGAAGGAGTTGTGCATCAGCGGTTCATATTGAATGGATATCGGCATTATGTTCACTGGTGCTAGGATACCATGGTGATGGGCCCTGAAGAATTACCAGAAATAGATTAAATGCATGTGGCAAGTGATAATAAGCACAAAATGTTTTCCATACAGTAAAAATGCCGCAGGAAAGCAGAATAACACATTCTATAAATCAGCTCAACAGATCAACAACTTCCAGGCAGAATACTCGGGGATCTGCATGGGTAGTCAGAGCTGAACTCCTAAACCCAAAATTGCCAAGAAACCAAATTTGGCAATAGTGTCTGCACCTAAAGAAATTCAGACCGGGGAGACTGGCACAGGATCTGCTGTTGCTAGCAAAAATGTATGAAAGGAGCTGAGAGGTTTGGATTTAAAGTAAGAGACATTAATCACTGGGTAACACCTACCACAGTAACTGCATCTTTCCAAGCTGCTGGAGTCTCATCCCTTTTTGTATTGAGTCAATCAAAATATTAAAAATGTCATTCTTTGAAGCTGTGCTGAGCCAAGCTCCTTGTTCGCTGCTGTATAAAACAAATCATTCGAAAGAGTCTCACTGAAGCTGCCCACTGATTCAGCAGGGTGCTCGTACACAGAATTAAAGACACGTGCAAGCACCAGCAGCTCTCGTGCGGGATGACAGGAGACGGTGCACCCCACTTTCTCATTAAAAAACACTATGCTGCATTACCACAAAGCGCATGACATCAAAGGGACATGAAACGTCTGAAATGGCACCGCTACTTGCTCACAACTGTCAGCAGCACTTTGCTCAAACCATCCCTTATGGAGAAATATGCACAGCAAAACCATTTGTTTATGAAAACAACAGCTACCTAAAGCCACAATGAAAATTCATTAACTGGGATGATTTACCACTACCGAGGCAACTCACTGTATGTAGACATGTATATAAATATTTAGGTTGCTGCTCCAGATGTTAAGCCACCATCAACCCAAAGTGACGAGAGTTTCCGAAGCACAATTTCTTACGTTTCACAGCTTGCAAGAGCTCCCACTGAAGGGTGGGTCACCAGAAACAGGTACCAGAAAGCCACTGGGAAGGGATATCCTATCGCACAGCAACACGCCAGAGGCATTCAGAGGAAAGCATGTGGAGCTGCCTAACAAAAGCTCAAGGAAAAGATGCTGGATGCGTCTGTTTGGGGAGGACACGCTGTCACAGATTTCCATGGCTTTGGAACACTGGTGTTACTGGGGTCGATACAAAACACTCGGTGCCAATCAGCCAGAGCAGCTCTTCCATGGGAGACAACAGCAGTAGAGTCCTCCCAAGGCTGGTGGGATTTTTTAACATGAAGGAGCGACAGAGAGATCTAATTGCAAAGTCTGTTACTAGGTGACACACCAAGTCCTGACAAACTATACTGGGTGGTATTTTGATATATTGGTCTGTGCAGTAAACTCTGTGCCAAAAATCCACCTTCCACCATCTCTACCCTCTGCTTCCTTGGACGGCTGAGAAACAGGGTCTCCAGACCACATATGCTGAGAGAAATATTCTGAAGACCAACAGGTTAAGGACTCAAAACCTCCTGGCCCTCTCAGTCTTTTCTGTAGGAAATGAGGAAAAAACATGAAAACTGCTAAGATGTTTTCTCCAGAATTATTTCCATCTCCTGCTAGCAAACAGGACAAGAGACTGAAGGATGTGCAGCAAAAACAAAACCCAAAAACTCTCCCAAAAGCCAGAGAATCATCTGGGAAATTGATTTGTCCCAGTAAAAAGATGGTCCACAGCACTTTATATATTTTTTGGAGCATGGAAACACTGAGAGGATAAGCATCTCCACTCTCCATGCAAGACCATCCTTTGCTTAAACACTTCAGCTCTTAGCCAGAAGAAACAGGTTTCATTTGCTTTTTAAGCAGTTTAAAACCAAAAGTTAATTGGGATAATGGGGCAAAACTTCTGCATGGTTTACAGATCCCACTTGGTCCTGAGGACACAGTGTCTTTCTCTCTAGCCCTCACATCTCAGTGCAGCCAGGTAAGAGGAAGAATATCAGTGTGAGATCTCAGACCTCGTGGGCACCAGAGAGCTGCTGGGCTTGGTCTGGCTTCAGTAATGCTCAGAGAACCCTACAGCAGCAAAGGCCTACTGCGATACTGGCCAGCCTTACTGGCGAACAAGGGCGGTCTGGATATCTGTGAACTTGGGCCATGCTACAGAAATTCCTAGGTGACTTCTTAAACTAACTTTGCAGTCCCTTAATGGCACAGGAACAGCAGCATGAATGCAGGATTTATAGCAACAAGAAAAACTATAGCAGAAATATGTATGCTGTATTAAAGATAAGAAATGAGCAAGGGGTAAGATTTGAGTTTACTGTTCGCCTCCACCTTAGCTATAATAAAAAGCACAGTATAAAGTACAAAATATTGTTAATTATTGCAACACTTCACATTTTAACCTGAAAGCGTGCTAACAAACCAAACCAAACCCCTGGTGCTTGCTGAACTTTCCCTCAAAGAGCAAGGTAGCAGCTTACCACTGTGCCTCTGGTAATGCCCCTCAGCCCTGCATCGTGCCCCTGGCAAGGGCTGGCAGACGGTTATCCTACTCGGAGCAAAACCCTCCTCACCTCGTCTTTAAAAGCTGTGTGTTGAGTGAAAGCTTCCACAAATACTGAAATACAGCACAATACCAGCAAACAAGGCAGGACTGTGCCCAGGTCAGAGGTCTCCTAGCTGTACCACTTGCCTGTCATGACCTCTTTTCTTTCCTCGCCCCTGCTGACCCAGCAGTGCCACACTCAGCTCAGACAGAGATGCCGTAGCAGGGCATGTTACCACAGTACTTTTCTCTCGTGTAAGAGGAGGACTTCATACGTGGTTGATGTAGTACCCACTTATAAGCCTTCTTTTGTGCCTGCAAGTTGCCTTGGTGCGCTGCCATATTAATGGTCTGTTCACAGGATCGATGCTTCTGTAGCACAGCAAGTACAGTGTCGAGTGCAAGCGCCCAACACATTGTGAGAATCATCCTCAGAACAACTTACAGGGCTGCACCTGGCAGCTGTGATTCCGGGTGACCAGAAGGCACGGAAAGATGTTGGGCAGATGGCAACTGCAGTGCCGAGTTACAGAAACACACAGACACCTTTACGGTAAGATCCAAAGGGGATGTCTGACTTCTGCTTTGAAATTCCCCAGTGCTTGGGCCCAATATGCTCAACCCAGTGTTTGAGAAAGCAAAGGCCTGTTACTTTTGTTATAAAAAAATACTGCTCTGAGATGACAGGACTCTGTTTCACTTTTTCATAATCTCCAGGAACGTTAAAAGATTTCACATGCAAATTCTGGTATTCGACATTAAAATTAAATTTGGAGACATTAACAGGAGGAAAAGATTTTCTGAAATTAGCACGAATAATACTCCCCACCAGACGCTACTTAAAAAATTAGCAAACCCCAAATTTCAGGCTAGGTAGAAGAGTAGTTTGCCTTAGAGAGTTTAGATCACTGGTTATTGTTATTCAGCCAGTCCTGATCTGCCTACTTTTAGTATCCGAGGTCTCCCGAGAGCTCTCTAGGACTCTCCCTCAACTGGTCTATCTTTACGTGAATTTGAGAGGCTTCAGGGTATTGATAAATTGTTTCCTTATTAGAAGGAAAGACCTCCGCTAACAGGACTTAGTTTTGAGGAAGTAACTGGGGAAAAGGAGCCATCAGGCAAAGGGCTTGCAAGGGAAAACCCCCTACCTACTTCCCAGCAGCTTCCTCTTTGTTGTCCAGAGCAACTTAACCGAGACCTAAGATTTCAGAAGGTTTTTCTCTTCCTTCTAGCATACCAGATCCCTCAACATCTAGCGATCCAAAAGTAAGGAGCCTTTCTCAGGCAGAGCTACTGTACGTACAAGCAGGAGACAAACGTTTTCCTGCGGGCACTAACTGTGAATTTTATGTCGGTCCTGATCCTTCTCCAGCTGAAACGAGCAGGTACTTCGCACCCGGGTGAGCGGAAGGGAGCAGGCTCACGCCGTACTCCGCAGTGCCGCACCGCCGCCGGGTTCAGCGGGGAGCTCCCGCCGCCGCCCTCGCCGCCTCCCCCGGCTGCCGGCTGGCCCCGCATCCCGCCCCGGGGCGGCGGGCCCGGCGGCGCGGAGCCGAGAGAGGGCGCTGGCGCCTCAGGCA